>JADMLD010000684.1:4312500-5512500 GCA_017589585.1 Phylloscopus whistleri | reverse complement strand
CCATTTTTAATAAAGTTGCCTTACAATATTCTTCCAAATTACATTTGGATTTTTCCAAGGACTCACCTTCCTTGGAAATGGCTGACTTATTTTGCGTATGCTACATAACATTCTGATGTCTTTTTTAGGGTTTTTTTAATCTCTTCAGAACAATTTTCTGACCAGACAGACTGCATTAACATATGCAGATAACCAAAGCATACCTGGTTTCTGTCTGGATTGTACAGTCAGTCCATCATGAACAGGAAAGTGGATAGCATGCTGGTTAAAATTGTATTCCTTAGCAGAACCATAAATAATAATTAAAAAAAAATGTTTCTATGTGTGGCAAGATTCCTCATGCATCTGGCCAAAGTAATCCCAGTTATAGCAGTGGAGAAGGAACACTCCACTTGTGGCTTCTGTGTGGTTTACTGTGCTTGGCAGTCAATAAAGATCTGCTCCAGTCTAGAGCCACTCCAGCAGTGGTAGAGCAAGAACCAGTGGTAATATCTACAAATGTCACAGAAGAACTGAGTACTGACACTTTGAAAGTGTACCCCACAGAGTTTGCTCTGTGATTATCTCAGGCTGATATTGAAATGACTGGAGGGACTGTGGTCTAACCCATATCCCTGCACACAGTTCAGTTACAAAAGAAGTGTGTTGAAATAACATGGAGCATGACTTAAATCTGCCACAGCAAGGAGGAGCACAGTTCAAGTGGAAAGGCTTGTGCTTTTTTCTGTTTTAAAGCCTTTTGCAATTGCTGCCCTCCTTCTTTCTCTTGCAAAATAAGCAAATGCTTGCTCAAATGAAAGGTCAAGTACTTGATCCTGCTTAAGCATAAAAATTTATATTTCTAATAAGAGCATTTAGGCAGATAACAGAAAATGATAGAGGAGAAAAGTAGTATAAGATTAATAAACCTTATCATTATTTCTGGCACTATCCTGCAAACACAGTGTATAAGCTAAATGTCTGCAGGCACTGAACTCCAACAAAGTTTTGTTTTTCCAGGAAAGTATTGCTTTCTTTTATTGATAGGAACACTGCTAATCTCAGAGAAATTAGACTTTAAGATAAAAATACCCAGAAATGCCATATGCTACCATGCAGTCATGTTTCCATGTTTACAGAATTTTTTCTGTATGTTTGAAAACCTGCATACTACTACCCAGGGCACAAAAACAGAACAGTGTCCCAAATGGCCCAAGTTTCCTTTCTTAAAGAAAGGATAGAAGAAAAATTGGGATGAGTCTGTGGAAGAAGAACGCTTTGTTATTTGTCCTGGCCTCTAGCAGCACAGCTCTGGTTCTGTTTACTAAGACCACAAAGCCCCCTTGTGTCTAAGATAATTGGCACACCTGGTTTGGGGGATCAGTTAATGCAGGTCTCACAGCTGCCATATAAAACTGCTGTGGCAGTGAGTGCCTCAGGGCTGTGAGGTATCCAAATTTCCCTGCTCAGCTGCCATGCCTGTGGTCTTCCAAAACATGACAAAGGAGCCTACATAAACCTTGGGGCACCCATTCAGCTGGGCACATCTTAGCAAACCAGACTGATTGCACCTGGGTGAAACCAGTTAGGCCCAGTTTTGGGGGCGTTTTGGGCTGGAGACTGGACACAGAATGCAAAGAGAAAATCTACTAAGGTTGAGCCAAAGTACCTGTGGTGCATGAGAGGTACAGAAGAAAGCACAAAGACATAGAGAGCCTGGTCACATGGACATAGGCAATCTTTGTATGGGCAAGATTATTTCCAGCTGAAGAAGGAAAATGTTGAATCCACCATGGAGAGCTGCACAGCATAGTATGGACAGGTGGGATTGGTCATAGGTGAGATCATGGTCTCTGGAGACACTTCTGCTCTAAATCTCAAGGGTGCTTCAAAGCAATGACAAAATACATCTGTGTAAATGCTTGCAGGTATTTCATGGCTTTATGCAATTTGCTGCTTTATTATGCAAGACAAAGTGAAGAAACAGTGGTGGGGTTTGAGCCCTTATGCTTGCTGAGGGTCTAGAACTAACTCACACCATCAGAGTGATACCTTAGACCTTTCTCTGCAGTGGTTGATATATTTGAAACTTTAAATTCAAAAATTTCCTGTGAAAGGGAGCAGTGAATATGCTTATGACAGTGTTATGCTCACCTGCATTCCTCTTATGGCATATTATTGTATGTAACCATTCAGCATGTTAGTAGATATAATCCAATATAATTTAGAAGGGTATTGAAAAGGAACAAAATTAACTTTTTTTCACCTGGCATGAGTATTTTGATGTTCATCCTTAGAAGAAGGCTCTAGTGGTTTATAATCAAATTCTGTCTATATATAGCTAATTAATATTGTTGAAATGTTAAAGCTTCAGTGGCTGTCAATGTATCCAAGTTTTATTTTCATGAAACCTGTCATTACCCTGCCATTTCACACTCTCACTTGGGGTGAATCTGCATCACAAATAACTGTGCATATGTAAATGAAATATTAAAACTACACCATTAGAATTAATCTGTCTAAAAAATGCAAATTATGAGATTGCCCCAGTCTCTGAAGCAGTGCCCAAGTGAGGAAAGATGATTGCCTACAACACTACACCATTCAGAGTTTGTCCAGAGATCCTCAGGACAAATCCATAAGAGAAACATGAATGAGACTCAGACCTGAATGTTCCTGGTCTGTGGGGACCTTGAAAGACCGTGAGCATGCTGGCCAGCAGCAACAGGCATTGCTTGTGGCTGATGGTGTTTACACCTGCCTGACCTTCCCTTAACTCTGAATATCCCAGCCCCTGTGAGATAAGGCAAGGCAGGGAGGTGAGGGAATCAGCAGGTAACACATTGCTTGGCTCTGAGGCTCAGAGCTCAATGCCCTGGAGAACTGAGCCAAAGGTCTCTCATGAATATAGGTCTTTGCAGCCCTCCTCATCCCTTTCTTTTGGGATGAAAGCTTGAATTTGCAGTGCAGAGCAGCAGAAGCTGTCATTAGCCCTTACAGCTATAGGAGTTACCAATGCTTTGGAGGTTGTTTTGTTTTGGGTGAGTTTTTTTGGTTGGTTTGGTTCTGGTTTTGTTTTTTTTTTTTTCTTTGGCTTTGACATTCAAAGCGTGATGGAATCCTGGCACACTCAGTTGTGTTGTGTGTGATCAAAGGAGTTGTCTGATCTCTTTTCTAATGCGAGGTGTGCCATCTGGGAGAGCTGGTGTTTGTATGGACAGGAAAGATGTGATTTCCAGGCTTCTCTAAGAAGTGGGAAACAGATCATTATCTGTACCTGAGTTCTTCAGTTGGGCATCACCATTACATGCTCTACATGGTAGGAACTTCACATGGGCAAACAATATCTGACACAATATAGCCACTGCTGTGAGATAATAGTGATGTCACAAAAACGAGTAATATTTTCTTATAAATCCAAATGACCCGGAAGTGATTATTTGGTGCTTGCATATGTAGCACTGCTGATTTCCATGGGAGCACCTTTGGCAGAATGGTGAAACCCCAAATAAATATATTTTATCCCAGAACTTTAGCCATCTTGGAGTTTTTCAAAAGACCACAAGAACTGGTCCACCTCCTAGCCTCAGGTGTGCTAGTTAGATGGAGATGTCAGGTGGGAACCCCAGGTAACTTTTACAAATTTGATTCCTCAATAACATTGTTTTATGTCTTTTGTGCTGCCCCACTCACCTCAACCACATGTTGGTTCACAAGCCAGAGATCATTTTACCCTATGGCTAGGGTAAAAGCGTTTTATCAGTGCTCTGGTCAGATTTTAATAGTAATGCTACGGTGTGTCAGGAACTGAGTATTCAACACAGCAACTCATATCCTTTAAAAAAAAAATTCTCCATATGTGACCAAGAATTGGCAAGATTCTATTGAGAAAACAACATTTAGAATCCATCTTTTCCCAGTTATATCTATAGGTGCACAAAACAGACATAAATTTTTGTAAAATAAACAAATACAGACTTTTTTTTTTTTTTTTTTGGTCTTCCAGACCCAAATGCCTGAAGCAATCATATTCAAAGTTTTTCATCTGGCTGATAAAAGGCACAGAAGATTTTGGCCAGAAAGCTAGGAGTCCCATAAATTTATGAACTGATGAAAATAGGGTTCACAGCAGAAACCCTTAATTGTAGCATTCTTTCACATTTGGATGCATTTGTATATCTAATAACACAGCTTAATGTTGGTCTCTTTTAGAACAATTCCTATTCAAGACAATACATAAATATGCATGACCATCAATAAATGTTACAGCTACTGACCCTGGGAATCCCAAAGGCAATTAGCAATCTTAGTTAATACACTTCTCGATTGGAGTCAGGGGAGTGGCAATCACGGACTGACTGACTTGCTGGTATATATTTTTATAACGATGTCTTGCGTACTCAGCAAAGCTGAAATATGCAGGTATTTGCTCAACTAAATAAAAGCCATATCCCTCGGGGGGAGTAAAAAGTTTGGAACAGCTACCAGTGCAGACAATGAAAGTTAGTATTTCCTATATTATGTACACAGAGAAATCCACGTTAGCGTACAGTAAGGGCTGGGTTATTGTGGCTGCACGCCCGTGCACACAGAGAGAAGCACAAAAAGAAGGAATGCAGAGCTATTAATTGGGATTTGTATTCTAATTTATTCTCTCCACATAAAAAGAAGAAATACGGTGCTGATGGCTCCCCGTTTTTCCCACACACAATCTGTCCACACTTTGCCTGCAAAGAGGAGAGGCTACCTTTGTTTCATGTGCATCTGCTCTTGCTACAGTACAAAAATGCTCCTTTGTTGAGCTCGGCAGCAGGAGTGCACGGAGGTGTAAGGAATCTCAGACCTCATCTTCTACTTTTTATCACCTCCCCGGTGGATTACACACGCATCACAATACAGTCATTAAAAACAGTTACACATGAAAAGACCCAGCGCCTCATCAGCTCGCTGATGTGTCACTTTACTGACGGACACGCAGCAGTAATCGCTGTGATAAGAAATTTGTCTTTTTGTCCTCTTCACACCCCTCCCCGTGCACTCGGGAGAAAGGGGGACCAGCAATCTCTCTCCTCGCATCCTTCCCCAACAACACACTGGGATATTAAACAACCCTCTCCTTCTCTCTGCACCCTTTGTTTAAAGCGACACCTCCAAAGATATGTTCTGTGGGTAGTGGGAGGGAAGGGGAAAAAAGGGATATTTACTTACAGAGCAGTTAATGCCACCTCCTGGACCGGGGACAGGGGGTCACATCCATTAACAAAGGTGCAAAGAGCACACTGGCCTGCTTGCAGAGGAGAGCTGTACAGCCAGCTGGGGCTTTCTACCCCTGCCAAGAGCGGCTCTGCCGATCCCAGCTCTGCAGTCAGTGTTGTGTGGAAAGAGGCTGCTGCCTTCCCCAGCCTAGTGAAACCCCTCGCTATCATTTTACCATATAAGGAGACAAAAGCATCGGAGACTCTCATTCTTTGAGGCACTCTGCAGCTGGCATTCGACACTTTCTCTATTCCAAGGGTGTCAATACTTCCCCCTCCTAAACATCTTGTCTTTCTTGGCCCCCTTCCTAAAATAAGGCTCCCTCTCCCCTCCTCCAGCCTTTGTTTCTCTAAACCCCCGATGATTATTAATAACTTAGCTTTGATAAATCCGACAGCTTGCTCTTTTGCAGAAGGAGAGGTTTTACAGCAACTCAAGCCTAAACACTTGCAAGGCTCTTCACCTGGCTGAGAGAATAAAGTCCTTGGTTAAAATTGGTATGAGGCTTTATTTGCTTTGGTAATTTTGCCTGCTGAGTGTCTTGCCAGAGAAGAGTGAAACAACCTGTCTCTCTTCTCCCTTGTGGAGAGGTGCACATTTTTACAAAGACCAAGTGTGCAGGCATTTCTTTACGAGCATTTGGACCCCAGTCTAGTTTCTCTCCACCCTTCTTTCTTGCCAAGCTTCCCCATAATCAGGAGGAAAACGAACAAAAGCAGGGGAAATCAATGAAACCAAAACCAACCATCTTTCTGTAAGAGAAAGCCAAAGGAACAGATTGTCTCAGCACATGCTCAATACCCAGTCAAGAGCCTTGCCAGTGTGCACATGGTAAGAAGAGGGGGAACTATTAATCCTACTATAATCAGGAACTGCTTTTTCTGCTACAAAATCCAATTTCACTTATCAACTATTCTAGCAGAAACACATTCTGCTAATCAGAACAGTGAGAGTCCTGGGAAACCTCCCAGAGGGAAGAATTTGGATCAGAAACACATGGGAGATGTCTGCTCTCTGCAGCTTGAGGGGCAGGCTGGGGAGGCATTTCAGGGTAATTCTTCAGTAATGACTGGTGCTTGCCAAAGGGGGGTGCTTTAATATGAGTGCTTTCCACCTTAAGGGAAACCAGAAAGATAAATATGTAAAGCCCAGTATCCCAAGAGAGACTTACTGTTGTTTTGCAGAAGATGCCAGGTAGTCCAGTTTTGGGTACTGGGTTCTGGCACATGCCTGGGTGGTGGTGTAGATGTGCTCATGGGTTAGATAAGGGTTTCTCCTGCAAAACAAACTTCTGACAGAACCCTGCCCTGTTCTTGCTGTCCTTTATGCACCCAAATGTAGTCAGATTTGGAATGGGGGTGAAATGTGTTAGTTGGTCTCAGTGCTACTCAAAATCTAGCACAGAAAAAGAAAAGCACAGAATAAAATGGGGAAGGACCATTCCTAGTTCTTCTATCAAAAGCCAACTCTCCTTTACAGATGTGACTCATTTTGATGACCAGAAATGATCTGATTGTCAGTTGATCCAGCCTTTGCTGTTGAGTTTTCAAAATGCAAGTGTCATGCCCTGGAGGACTGACAACGGGCATACAGGATTAAGAATGCCATGGCAATTAAATCTTATTTAAATCAAAGCTGCTGTGCTCCCCAACCACATGGGGAGTCCCTGACTCCTCCCTTGAATTTGCAGTGGCACTGTAAAATGAATTAAACCAGAGAGTGAAAATTTTTCGTTGAACCCATAAGCGACTTTGGAGCTGCACCTGTGTCTTGGGAGAGCTACTGGTTGAGTTTCTGAGTTTCCAGTCCCATCAGTGACTTCCTGGATGCCCTTGGACAAGACATTTAATCTTTCTGGTTTTTAGCTTCACTGCCTATAAAGATAAAGCTCAGGAGAGCCAAACTCATGTGTAAGTTACTTGGAAATTTACAAAGGACTAGCTAGAGCATAAATATACTAGGAGAAATATACTATATTTCTCTCTTTTGGGTTAAACTATTGCACAATGGCAACAATAAAAATTTCTTTCCATCTTAGTTACTGTTCTTACTTAAGCTCTGATTTAGTAGTGTACATAAAGAAGAAAAAAAGGCCTTGATTAGACTTGGGCTATTTGATTCCAGACTTTTCTAAACAAACGAAATATTCCAAATGTATTAATTGATTTTTTTGATCTTTTTCAATTTCCATGATATTTTTATTTCCTCATCTGTCCATTGACAGCTACTGCAGCAAGTCTGACTGAGATTTTTTGGTGATCCCTGTGGTCATACAAGACAAGTGCTTTCCACAATTATAAATTTAAATATATTCTGGCTCCAGCTGAAATGATTTCGTTTATCTGTTGCGGGTCTGGGTTGACTTAAGGAAGATAAGGTAATTTTTGCCTAATTTAACATAACCCCTCTGACTCCTTCAAGGCAGAAGAGCTTCTGCCAATTTAAAACCCATTGATTTGTGGGCTCACTGTGGGACTTGACACTCAGCAGCCACATCAAGACTCTGTGGAGCTGTGAAAGGGATGAGGAGGGTTACCAGGCAGCACCTTCCCTCATCCCGTGGTGAGGTGTATGCACTCCATCAAACACCACTAGGGAAGGTACAGGGAATGTCAGACCTCTTAGCCTCCTTCAGGACCACTCACTCCACATTTATCTGGCAAGTTAATATTCATCAGTGATTGGCAGCTCTCCCCAGCCCCTTTCCCACCAGAATCTAATCCAACTGGTGTGGGTGGATGGGAGAGCCACAAATTTCATTAATTTTCAGAGATGGGGAAGAAAGGGCTGAGACCCTTTCACTAACAAATTTATAATGTAACCCACTTATTTATATATATATATATTATTTTTTATTTTTTTTACTTCATTGGTTCTCTGAAGAACCCAGCAGAGATCAGGCATCTTCAAGGCTTCAGAGGAGTCAATGCAATGAAAACGAGGGCAGTGCTTCTAATAGGGGGCCTAAACCAAGAGTGAAAATGTAAATACAGTGATTTAGAAACTTATCCTATGGTTTATATTTTCCTTATGTATATAGCATTTACATTACATATATTGCTTGTTCTTCAGTGGTCTGAGTGTTTAACAGGTTAATTTTATGTGTAGAATGCTGTACCTCCATATGGGCAAAAAGCTGGAAATAGTATCATTTTCATAGCAGGACTTCTCAATGATTTTACTAAGCCTTCATAAGTCTCACTTCAGCTGCTGGGCTGATGCTGGAATAACTACAATTTCAGCACTTATCTCCTTTTCTGGCTGAAAAGAATGAACAAAGAAAAGTAGTGGAAAGAGACAGCTGGAAGTGGAATATTTTTGTTTCCCCCAGTTTGAGACACAGAAATATAATGTCTCTGAGAGAGCAGGGGAGGGGAAAATATACACTTTTAGGTTTGTAAATAGCTGAGCTACTGGCTGATTCCTTCTCCTGGAAACTGTTAAGTTACTTTATCAGAATTCAACTAATCCCCTTTTTGATACTTGAATCTGTGTAACACAAGCTTCAATTGAATATGACAGGGTGCATTTAGGAGAGCTGCTATTTTTGGCACTACTACTTAGGAAGGAGTGTAGAATAGTGCAGATGTTGCATTTTAGTTCATTAAACCTAAAATAACAGCTAGGCAATATTAAATCTTCCTGAAATTTCATTCTCATGAAATGCTCACAGATATGTATTTTCCCTGAGATTATGAGGAGTTTGCAAAGGATAAAAAGACATTTTCAGCATGTATTTCTTTCCCAATTCAGTTTCCAAGTCACAAGGCTTTCTTTTTACAATATTCTCATCTTCCTTTCTTCCCCTAGGAGACTCGAACCTCAAGTAGAAAGACACATCAGGTAAGAAATATCAGAGTTTCACACATTCTGATGAGGGAATTAGGGACATCTTTGGACAATCCATTAAAACCACCCCAGCCAAGGCAGGTAGAGAAAGTTTGTCAGCGTCAGGATGATGCAAGACTTCTATTATTGATGTTTAGCCTAAATCAATGTGGAAAAGTTTAGAAACTCCAATCTAATCTGTAAAAAAAAAAAAAAATACTTCCATGTTTACTTTCTTATAATGTTTGAGTATTTTTCACATGCAGTGTTAAACAATTTTCTTCAGTAATTTAGAGAAAGGTGCCATGGTTCAGTAGCACCGAAGAACTTCTTTTTTTCATAGGAAAAGTTATATTTAGAAGGATAATATGATGCTATGTGATAAGACAGATGTTTGAGACTGAAATACAAATGTATCTCTTTGATAACATGGTCTGGGATAGAGAGAAAAGCATTTTAGACCATTATGGTCAGTTTGGACAAAGATTTCCATTTAATTTTTTTAAGTTAGTCAGGACTTTCGCTCCAGTTAGCCCCAGTTTCATTCAGAGAAATCTATCTCCTCAAAGAGATGTCCCAAAGTAAATATGGCAGTGAGGCACCTGTCAAAATGTGCTCTGTCACTTCCTGTGTAATTGCTCCTATGCCCTTCTCAGTGGACAACTGCAATGGATGACCCAGGCAGAAAGACAGCTGTGTCCCTTTTTCTGCTGCTTTCTTCTCTCCCAGCTGAGTAGACAAACAGCTTTTATCACTGATGTGCAGAGGAACACAATTTGATCACAGAGGAGAAGTGTAGTGGTGCTTGACAAAGAAGCAGACAGAACACCAGAGGAAGCTTCAAGGACCAGCCCAGGGCTTAAAGGAATGGTATCTGCTAAGGAAAATCCCTCTTGTTGACAGATGAGTTTCCAAAAGCTTGGAAAGCTGAGGCCCGATGTTACAGGACTGACAGGTCCTTCACTGAACAAGTAGCATTGTCAGAAATCAATCCCAGGAACTCATGGATTGAAAGCCATACAGGCCATTACAGGATAAAGGCAGCTCATCAAACAACTCCCCAAGCAGTAGTTGCCTCTACCATGTGGGGCAGCCACCCTGAGCAGCTCTCACCAGGCTGTGAACTGGGTGAAGAAATAATGAAGATTAAAACAAAGAGAGTGGAAGAAAAATTCTTATGGAATACAGGCTTTCCCCCTACTTTCCCTAGCATTCTTCCTCATTCTTTCCTCTCACTTAAGGAATGGATGGTGCCTTTACTTTTAAGGAAACTGGAGTGAAATATTTTGATCTTTTCCATCTTCACACTTCTTTGGCTTCACTAAACCCCTCAGCTCCATAGTTTGTTCATCTGTAACCAAGGGTAGAGATCTTGGTGGCTTCTTGGTGGTCTTTGGGAGTGCATTGGGATAGAGAGACAACCCCCAACAACAGGTGAGGGCTCTTCATATGACTCTAAGAGATAATAGTGCAGGGACCTATGCAGAGGAGTTCTTGCTTCTTTCCTCTGGATTCCACTTGACTGCCATGTGGGGCCTGAATATGACAGATGGGGAAGAACCTTTTGGGTTTCCTAACCCTGCAGATGAAATCTGGGATGTCAAATTACTACAGAGGTTGCAGAAATTGCTGGTCTTCTGAGCTGGCAAATACTACCCTCTGATTTAGGATTTATTAATTTTATTATAATCATGATTTATCATTCCCTGTTCCAGATGCATGAAACAAACACACTGTGATTGTTCCAAGAAACTAATCACTCTGTGTTTCTGACAGCAGCAGCAGACTTGCTATTCTGTAAAAAATAGCTCCCATTCCCTGTGGTGTTCCCAGCAGCACATGTCAGCATTTTTAGGCAAAATCCTCTTTCTACAGTCTTTCCCCCTCCCACTGCCCCACTGCTCATGGCTTCTTCTCCAAAACCTTACTTCTGTGTGTATAATTTGCTTCTGCTCCCCTTAGCACTTTTTCTGCCTGCACTCCTGTTATCACCCTCTGGAAATAACCAAGAGCATCATTTGAGATTACCATTTCACTTTATCAGACAGCCAGAGGCCTCAGGAACTTCTGAGCAAAGATATCTGTTCCTAGGGTGACTTTATGATGCTGGTATCCCCAATTGTCTGTTCTGTTAGTGCTGGATGTTATGTTCAGGTTCTGAGAGTGAAGGGAGGAAAGAAAAAGCACGGTTTGTTTTGTGAAACTGAGCAGTTGGCAGACACCTTAAGAACTTATCTAACTAATTTCCAAGGCAGAAGTGACAATGTCTAAGTCATTCCTGGCAGATCTTTGTCTAGTTTGCCATCAAGGATTAACATTAGGACTCCACAACCTCCAAAGAGGAAGGGAGGAAGGAGGAAGGGAGGAAGGGAGGAAGGAAGGATTTAGACTAAAGTTTTCAGTCTAACATTCATGCCTGTAAAGGATGAATAGTGTCAGGCAGAACTTGTCATTTGTAGGTATTCAGATCACACTATAGCAATATAAGAATCACTGAAAGCAGGGTTCCTCCAATTTGTTATGCTGGTCTTGGGGATGTCTTGGGAAGAAAGTGAGAAGAGAGTGTAATGATATCTCTTCATAACACTCTGCCAGCCTCCAGCAAGTTTTGCCTTGGGATTTCTCAACCTGGAGGCAGTATCCATACTGAATATCACTTTCATGAACTCGCAGTTCCCTCCTGATTGCCTGAAAGGAAATTCAGTTTCCAGTAACAGGTAGCTCTACTCTGTGTTGCTGAAGAGCCATCTTCCTTGTGTCAATTTTTAACGTATTACCTACTAGTTTCATCTGAGGCCTCCTAGGTCTTACCTTTGGAGGTACAATGAGAAACTGATCTTTATTCATATGCTACAGGCTGTTCATGTCTTTGTCAATCTTTATCATATCTCCTCTCAGCCATCTCTCCTAGGCCAGGGAGTCCCAGTCAACCTGTTCAGTCTGTATGAAAGCTACTTCTCATGTTTTATCACTTTTCCTCAAACTTTTTCAGTATGGCAATTTAGTTTTTCAGGTGAAAAGGCCAAAACTTTAACATTCAGGTTTGCATTTTGGATGCTTTGTGTTCTGTTGTTTTGGGTTTTTGTTGTAAACCTATATAACCTCTAAATTTCACACCCAGCTAGACATCCCAGAACCATTACTTTATAGCTAGTTACATCTTCCCCTCATGTTCACTGTTTTATGCTCCTCTACATTCAGTTTGAGATGCTGTTCTAGTGCCCACTCATCCTGTTACCTAAGATCCTTTTCTCTCATCCAGTTCCTCAGTCTTAGAAGAATTTCCACTAATAATCTCCTTTTGATCTCTTTACTGTGAAACCCATCCATCTTTCAATTGATTTTATGCAACACATGTAAATATCTTCCCTCTTATCCTATTACTGCTTACATGTTTTAAGGTTTTGTGGTGTGGGCCCTTAGTGAATACATGGAAAAGGACAAATAGGCAGATGCTGTCAACCAACAATCTCCTGTATCTCCATGCTGTTTATTATCTCACAGAAACCTGATGGATTTGTAGAACATGATTTCTCCTTACCAAGCTACAATGAATTTCTCCCAATGTATCATATTTACCCAGCTCCTCTACCCTGCGTAGTGATTTCTACTAAATTTGTCAGTCTTACCAGTCTCTATTTATCCTGTTTTCTCTTGGAAGCATTTAAAAAGACTGATGCTGTATTGGATACATTCAGGTGCTCAGTTCTAAGTCTGTTTTAAGTAAGAGGCCATGGACTATTATTATTTCAGCTAATTCATCCTTCAGTCCCTTTAAATCTGTTGGATGAACACCATCTGGTTCAAACATTTTTTTCCTATTCATTTTGTTTATTTGCTCCATACCTCTTCTACAGACACTTCAGACTGAAATAGATACCCATAAGGAAACATTCTGCTGCAGGAAGCTCTCCAAGTTCTTCCCAATGAACACAGGAGCAAAAAAAAGGAGATCATTTAGCCTCTTCTGTTACAGCCATCTCTTCCTCAAGGACTGGTTATCTCTTGGCCCTATCATTCCCCAAACCCTTCAACTTCCCTAATATTCAAAAGAAGCATACAGTTGCAAATCACTTCCCAAATTACTTCAGACTCACAATATTTTGATGTAAGTAGAAACAGTCACCCTCTCCAGTCTGACCATGACTGGTGACATCCTGTTTGGAAGAAAGATGCTTCTGTATGGCAATAATTATTTTTCTTCCCAACTACTGTTTGTATATCCTACAGATAAACTGAGGGGGTCTGAGATGTAGGCTGAGACATATATTATGATTGAGTATATGAGCTTAGATTGTGCACTTTGAAGTGGAGTCCTTGCTGTTGATCCTCTTAGGCCTGTGTTTACTTTGAACTCTGTAAGTGCTCAGGCCCTTTAAATAATAGGATTAAAGTAATCATTTGGTTGCCGATGTGAATTTCATGTCTACCATTTCACATAGAGCTGAAAAAATATACCATCCACCACTGTCAGCCTGATAGGCATATGGATTGTGTTTGTCCCTGCCAAATTTATATTCACATGGCTGTCTACTGGAGTTGCTGTCTTAACGTGAATGAAATTCAAATGTTCTGAGTAAAACGAAAGAAGGACTTGTAACAATGGCTTGTCTTGAAGTGTCTCTTGCTGGAAGATAAATAATTTTTATGAAACATTAGAGAGGAGTCAGAACTCACATTATGAAGCAGTGCTAGTCCTTTTGCTTACCCCTAATGCCTAACCATAAATTCCAGTGAGTCCTGGCTGGGTTGCTACAATGTTAATGTCTTACATGACTGAGCACTGACCATCTGTCTGTCCCTGAAGAGCTTGTCCACAATGATGCTGACTCTTCCTTATATCCAGAAGGATTTCCAGTAACCCAGACTCCTCACTGACAAGGAAGAGTTTCTAACACTTGGATATCCAGCAAAAAATATGTGGAAGTGGCTGGCTTGTCTGGCAGCAAACACAGTCCTGGGAGGCAGTGGGAACTTCACTCACAGGAGAGGGCAGAGGAAGACCTGTGAGGAAGGCAGACTGCTCTGCCTGAGTGCCTACAGCATTTCCACAGCCATGCCCACTCTGCTTCTCCTGCCAGCTTTTTCTGTGAGCATGCCCTGGACCCAGCACTGTTTGCTATTTCCTTTAGTAAGCTGCAGATCCACCTGACATTTGCATTAGTAAGCACAGGGCAAAAAGGCAGAAAGGAAGCATGGCTGCCCTCAGATCTGGTCCTTAGAAGACCCATACTTATTTTTTCTTAGGAATTAGGAAGAAGTGCTATTTTTCACCCCCTAAAAGGATGTTGAAAGAAGAAATACTCGACAGTGAAACACAGGCCATATGAGCACATAACACATAATGTGTCTGACCTGTGCTCACACAAATTCCTGAGTCGGGCTTATGTGGTAGAGTTGAAAAGTACAGCAGAGTTTGTTCTGAGAACTCCCTCTCTGACGTTGTTCTGTACCAAGAGTGCCTTGCTGTATCTCTCTCTTTGCATTATAATTAGTGTACTAAGCCCCTGAATGTCCTGCTGCCTTCTACACCCACTGCTGGAGGCTGGGAGATGTGTTGCAGTGGAAAACATGCATAGGGAATTAGGACACCAAGCATTTAAAAAATGGAATAAATAACAGAATAATTGGCTTCTTTGTGATGGCATCTATGGCTTGCAGGTACTTCTGTTTTCATATGGTAATCTCTAGGCATGTTGGGCTTTGCTTCCCTAGCCACAGGCTACCAAAAATGAGCACTAGTCAATGCTGTCAATGCTTCCCTCCTACAGAAAGCATGCAAATTTCTAGGAAGACTTTGGTGAAAATCTGTTCAGCCTGACAGGGAATATGCTGATCTGAAATCTCACTTGCTTTGTTTCTGGACTGTGTGAGACAGCTTCTGTCTCCACTTATGTGCCCACTTTATTCTCATGACAAAGTACTTATTTTCCTTTTTAAAAGAGAGTTTTACTCTAATTTGTTGTGATATGGGAGTTCCACAGACATTGCAGGAAAAAGAAAGAACATTATAAAAGAGGCCCTCTATAAGTGGCTTCATAAAAAACATTACTGAAAATATGAAGTGAGATTGAGGGAAAATATTTTTCCTCTAGCTCTTTCAGTTTCACTTATTCTTGGTAAATGTGTCTTAGCAGTAGCCAGTAATCAACCTGCAGCAGAAACATTTTGAGTTTTATGAAGTTGGTGGATCCTTTTGAAATGTCTGTGGTAGTCCTCCTTCCATGTTTGTCAGAGGGAGTTGAGCAAAACCAGGCAAAATTGCTCCAGCTGCTTTCAGAAAACTAGGACTCTGTGCAATATGACCTATGCTTCTCAAAGCTGATCAGCGTTAGATGATGAACATTGTTGAAACAGCCTGAGATTTATCAGCATGGAGTTGTACTCACTGATACAAAGCCAAAGATAAAATATTGCAGTCAGTAATAATTCATCTCACTGAAAAACAACTGTGTCAAAGTGTCTGTGGCTTGGTTAGACAACACATAGCCACAAAGAAGGCAAAATGGTAAGAACAAATACGCAAATGCACTTTTGTGGTACAGATCTACACAAGTTTGGTACTATGAAAATTAGGAGGAAAAGAAAGAGATCTGAGTTTTGTTAAAATAATCTGTGAATGCATTTGAGAGGACTCCCATTGATATTTATGGGGCCAGGATTTCACCCCCAAGTCAGTATTCACATCCACTTCCTTCTCTGTTTTTCTTCCTTGTAAAATAGCCTTTTACATTTTCTGTATTAAAGAAGTGTTTGAATGAGGCTGCCCCCTCACAGCCTCTTGCCAGCTGCAGTCAAAGGTCTGCCTTGTTCTGATGGTTTGCTGTTTGCAAGGAAAAAAGTGAAGTTATTCATCCATTAATCATATTTTTAAATGCTAGGTAAGAACAAAGTATTATTGTTGGAGATTGTCTTTAGAATGGCTTCACTTTCGAAACAAGCTTTGGGTCTTTTTGTTTAATTTCACTTTTAAATTCAAATCCCGTGAAAAATCACAGCATTAGTATGTATGTTCCTGCATTTTGTTCCAGCTAGAGACTTTTGGCCAACACAGGTTTTTTAAAAAGCTAATGCTTTGCTGTACATGATTGGAATGCTGTTTCTGCTTCTTGTTTTTAAAAGGGAACCCTGTCAATGCATCAGTGGCTGCAATATTTTAACACTAAGTGCCCAAACAGGACAATTTTCTCATTTTTATTGTTTTAGCCTGAGGCTTGGAAGATAGACAAAGAATTTGAGGACATGAGAAAACTTCTAGTATGTGAGAAGTGAGACTATTAAAAATCACTAGTTTTGTACATGATTTCTTTATTGCACCATTTACTGTGGAAGCACATCAGTTTAGCTTAATAGCAAGATGTTGTAATAACCAGAGGAGTAAGGGCAGCTGCCATGTCCCACTGGTGTCCCTCTAAAACACTGCATTCTCTGGTGGGACATGCTACCTTTGGTCTCCAGGTAACAGGAAACTCATCTCACCAGTGCTGGGGAGCAGAAGGTTGGAACTCTGTGCAGGACTGACCAGACCTTGGTGTAGTGGCAAGATGGTTATGGCTGGAGAGCAGGGGACGTGTGGTGTGGTGTGGTGTGGTGTGGTGTGGTGTGGTGTGGTGTGGTGTGGTGTGGTGTGGTGTGGTGTGGTGTGGTGTGGTGTGGTGTGGTGTGGTGTGCTGGCTGCAGGGTCTGGAGATGTTAAGCCTTCCGTGGCATTCATGTGGGGACAGTAATCCCCAAGGTAAGTGCATGTGCAGACAATTTGGTATTTCACATTACTTTATTCTTCCGCTTAAGTTACGTGCTGTTCTTGACATGAAAGGTGGAGCACACTTGTCCCTAAGCATGTTGTCTCAGCACTATCTACACTGACTGTCACAGCCCACACCAGCACAACCCTGGAAAGCTAAGCCAGACATGACATGTTACCTGAGGACATCGACCATGGCACTGAGTGCCTGTCACAGGTGAGGTTGGATACATGGGGGCAACCTCAGAGGCCATGTCTTTATAACCAAATAAATCAAATAGGACACCAGGATGTTCCCAGGCACTGAGATTCAGTCACCTGTGCTGGTCTGTTGACTAGCCATGTAGGGCTGTCCCCCCTGGGCATGGCCTAAGAGCAAATCCTATCCCTAGGACATTTTTTGGATGTGTTCACTTGATTTCAGGGGCCATGAGTGTGTAATGTCCTGGGCACAGCCCCAGGGCTGCATTTCCTGCAGGAGCACTGCCAGGCACACGCTGCCATGGCAGAGCCCAAGAGACAGCCCTGGGGCCAGCCCAAAGTGCCACACCAATTCACCAGTGTAGCACCAATGCTACCTCTCATCTTGAGCCAGTGCCTCTCCAGCAGCTTTAGACCAAGGAATCATCTGACCTCCTGCCTTTGAAATCCTCACATAGCATCTGACCTCAATCCCAAACACTTTGAAGTGGGCTGTCCTTTCCTACAAGCACTGGCTTTGGGTCAGGTCTAAGGAGTCCTGCTCCTCAGGGTACCAGGGACCTGGGATCCTGCCAAAGCTGGTGAAGGACTCAGCATCTGAAAAAAAACTTTGTTTCATTTAAGTTCTTGAATAATGGAATAGTAAGCAAACTCTAGTGCAACGTGTGATAGCTTTAGCTTTTAGGCTAAAAGTAAATTAATTACCTTTGTGTCATATTTTGTGATCCTTGGATTTAAAAGCCTTTGGTTATAAGAATATTTATAATAAAAATGTATCCGTAAATGCATCCAAACAAATGTATGCACATACACAAATAATCTTATTTTCCATAAGAGGTGTTCTTTTATTGGCTTCATTTGAAAACTAATGTTCTCATGAGATGAGGTTAAAAGTAATTTAATGTAACAATATCTTGATAATTGGCATTTGCCAGTTATTGCTAATGCTATTTTACAGGCTAGTTTTGATGAATTTCTGCTTTGACACACAGTTATGATTCAATGCTTTGCTTTCTTTTCCCTTTTCCCTCAGCTGCTGTAATCCATAACAAGTAATTGTTTAAAACACGAAATCAGAAAGCGTCACCTGTAATTTTCTTTTTTTTTCTTTCATGGCCACTAGAAAATTGTCTGAAAGAGTAGAAAAAAATAAAATGTTCCTTCTGTCTGTCCACTTTTTTCCCACTATCTATTGATTTTCCAAACGTTCAACATAAAGAAGAAAATGCTGATAGAGGAGAAAAAAACCCTCAAAACCTAATTAAAAGCTTTCTGCCTGAAGTAATTCAGTTTGCTATTCAAACCAGGAAAGTGTCTAGAGTTAGATATGGTTGTGTTCCTTGAGAACATGAAAACATGACAGTATTGTTAGTGAAGAAACTAAAGAGCAGCTGTTTGTTAGCACCTGGTTCCCAACAGCAGACTGGGAGTACTAAGAGAAACTCTCTGTGTGTGCCCTGGCAGCAAGAGAGGAACAAATATCTTGAAGTCCACTCTTCCCCTGAGAAAGCAGCACTCCCCTCAAGATGTCTATGCAGAGCCCTGAGAAGTGATGGCAAATAGCAGCTGGAAAGGAGAAAAGGGTTCAAAAGACAGTGAAAACCAAAACAAGGCACTATCTTACCTTGCTGCAGCTCAGTGCTGTCTCTGGTCGTGAGTCTGTGAACGAGAGAGGACAGGACAGACTTGCCTCTTCAGTGGATTGCCCAAACTAGATGTTTCATAATTAGACAGTTGGGCATCCGTGCTTCGGGTGAGCTATAAATATAATATCTCCAAAGCAGCAGCCATGGGCAGGAGATAAGGACTGCAGCATCTCTGTGCTGACCAGCCTTTTAAGGCATCACAGCTAGAGCTGCATGAGGGCCCCAATGGGAAAGGCTGTTGTGCTCTTGGATAGTGCCAGCCCATCACTTTGCTGCATTTGGGAATGACTTCAGAAGGTGCTGCAAGGCACCCCGAGGAGATGGTGATTTTGTCTGAGATATGAGCAACTCTAATTTGTCAATCAGATTATATGTCAGGCCTTTGGGATTGACAGAAACATCATAAGAAATGTTGACTGCTCTGTGGATGTAACAAACTCCAGCACTCCTGCCTCTGTCCGTCTGTCCACCCCAGGTGTGCAGCCCTGTTGCAGGGTGGTTTGTGTCTTGTGTCCTGCCTCTTTTTTGCCCTGCACCTCCTCGTGCAGGAAGCTGTAATAGAGCCACCTCACTACAAAAGACAGCAGCTTTAGAGATTAGCCTGAGATCACAGGGTAAGTCTGTGTTGGCAGCAGGATTGTAGCTCAGGTGAAGTTTCTGCTCAGGGCCTGTACCTTTCCTGCTGCAAGGTAAGTGTGATGTTGGGTGAGGGGGACACTCGTACATAAAAAAACCCAAGATGTTTGAAGTGGAAAAAACCCTTCTAGTAGCTCCTATGGGGACAGTCTCACTGGCTGGGGAGGAAAACCTGTCTGAGCAAGGCTCTGTGTAGAGGTAGGGTTACAACCTGCCTACCTCTTTGCCAATACTGGGTCCGACTGCATGTACTTCTGCAGAGAAAGCTGTAGCAGAGTCATGGTCCTTGGTACAAAGTTGAACTATTTTAAGGGGAGGAAAAGGAAAACCCCTCTGTAAGATGGAGTAGTGAAGAAATAACATCAGGCAGACTGTGTGTCCAGGCAAATGACTCTCCACAGCAACAAACTCATCTGAAGAAGTGCTGTGCTGTTGAACTGAAGTTGCTGGTCGCTCCTTCCCCTGGCTGAAGCAGCAGTACTTGATGAGGGATTCAATTCCTTTGCTGATTTATTTATTACTTCCATGGTCTGGAGAACACTTCATTCCCTTTATCTCCTGCTTCTCTCTCTTTTCTTCAGAGCTCTGGTTGAGCAATAGCCCTTAGGAGAGAGCATCACCTCCCAGCTTGTCTCTGAGCAGTTTGGACAGCAAGTGTAGGTCGAGCTGCAGAGACTGGACACTAACACAAACTGTGTGCCAGGATTTTTGGCATGACAAACTGATTTATGGCCTGACGTGGAGCCCAGTCAGGTTTTATGATTTTAACTCCAAACCAATGAGAAGTTGGCATCTGAGGCATTCATTCTACCATTAAAAAGCTCGCAACAGCATGTCCTCAGCCTCTGCCAAGCAACATGATTTGACAGCCTGAGTCAAGCCTCTGGCAGAAAATGACTTTCACACATCTCCTTTTATCCCTGCAGAAATCCCTAGCTTCCAAGCACCATGGATGAGGAGCATGGCCTAGAGACTTTGGTTTGGGAGATAAGAGAAACAACCCACAGATTGCTGGGGGAAGTATTGTTCATCCTAGATCTAGTGACCTTTTGCCTCATATTTCTTTAGCTACCATGTAAACAGCCTTTTCACATTTTCCAGAACAATAAACAGTTATGAAAAGCTGTTTAAGCAGCAAAAATGGGGTAGTTAAGACATATGTTTGGACAGCTCTGGAAAGCCTCAAACTTTTCATGCTAGCCAATTTTTTTGTTTGCATGATTCAAAGGTCCAGCTGTTGTTGTAGAAACAACCTGGATAAACGATGGTTGTCCCCTGCCCCAGTCCAGGGTGTTCTGGGCACTAATGACATCTTTAATCCCCAAGTGCCAGCCTAACTGCAGAACTGTACACATCCATTTTTGGATCTGCTGTACACATCCAGCAACCAGGGACCAGCTTGGGGTAAATGTTGCCTTCCAGAACAGTTAATCTAAAAACTTGAGAAGGTGGATTACAGATCTGCTAATGCAAACTTTACTGCTTCTCGCTCTGATAAGAGCAAATGTTCTCTAAGCCTGGTTACCCCACTAGTCCTGCTAGTTAAACTAGTTTGATTTTGGGTGTTGCTTTGCTCTCAAGGACCTTCACCAGGGAAAGGACTCCTTGAAAAAGAATGCTGCCAGAAAGCTAAATCATTAGCAATGTCAGGCCTTGATCCTGTGCTCCTGGCAGCAGGTAACAGCTGAGCCACTTCCTTGAGACAGGCAGGGGAACACCCCCACACTTAGGGGCCAGCACTTCCAAGGTACAGAAGGGTGGCAGGCTAACAGCAGAGGAGAGGTACTCCTGTGGATGCTGTCAGAAACAGACACATCTCCTGGTGTCTCAGCTATACAGTGGGATTGGAATTTAGCCTTTATGGAAAGGGATGGGGGCTGAGGCTCTCTATGCCACAGCAGTGATGGCATTGCTTGGCACAGGCCCCTTTGTTGTTTCCATGAGGCTGAAGCCCCAAAGCCAGTCCTGCTGCTTCCAAGACCGAGGCACAGGCAGGAAAAAAAGAAAGAACTTCAACCAATTCCCTACTCCAAGGCAATGGGATGTGTATGTACGAGAAGAACTACTTTGGAACCACCAGATCATTTAGATTGGAAAAGATCTTTAAGATCATTGAGTCCAAATGTACTTTAGATATGGAAAGGAAATGCTGCAAGCTGTAAAGCACAGGTCCTTTGGAAACAATAGCAAGGTGCCATTAGCTATCCATTGCAGTGAAGTTAGAGGTTTTAGCACCAATCCCTTGCAATCAGGATTCACCCTGCCATTCTCTACATGTCACAGAAGATGCCAATGTGGGCATCCAAGAAGAATGTTGACGCTGTTGTACACCACAACGACACAGACTCGGACTTCAGAAGGCTGAAAATGACTGTGTTTATCCTGGGAATCTCTTCCCTTTTATACTGTTCTACACAGACCAATTTGATTGGTGAAACAAAGGAAAACTTCTTCAATGACATTGGTCAAACCAGAGGGATATCTAGAAGAAGTCCCTCCTAGGGAAAGAATGTAAACAAAGGTTACAGTTAGAAAAACATGTCCCTTGTTTACAGAAAACTCTCTGGGAAAAGAGTTTCAGAAAACCAAAACATCTCAGGCATGAACCTGGGCTACAGAATGAAATGTTCAGGATAGGTTTAACAACCCAAAATCTAACCAGCTTGCACTGGTAGTGTGTTTACTAAAAGAAGAGATCTACCAACTGATATTCATGGGAGTCTGCCCTTGCTGTTCTGACATTCATGTTCATGTGTAGGCAGCACAGTGATTAAAACTGTGTTATGATGTTGTTGAGCCTTTGATTTGGGGGATATAGACACGGGTTCTGTACATATGATATTGACTGCCAGAAACTTAGCAGCAGAGCCAGAGATTGTGCTGGTAGTCAATATTTTGCAAACACTTCACATTCAGGTTCTCATAGTGAGAAAGACAGGATTAGCATTTGCTGTTATGAACAGGGGATTTGGCTGTGTTAGAAAGACATCAGCCTGTCAGCTTCTTCTAGCCCTTCACAACCACAGGTCACACCAGCGCCTTCCAAATTAGACACCTGCACATAAAACTCCACACCCAGCCCCCTAGCACCTGAGGGAGTACCTGGAGGATCCCAACCCCACCTCTGTCCTGGTGGGCAGCTGTCCTCACTGACACGGTTGTGCCCAGACTGTGGAGCACAGGTGGGATGTAGATGCCTTTGTATGAAGCAGCAAAGCATGGTGATTTCCAAGGGCCTCATCTCTGCCTGATTTCCCCTTCTGCCCTGTGTTTTGAGCTGAAACTCCAAGAAGATGTCATTGCTGCAAAGCTCAGGCTTGAGAGCAGGTTGAAACACTTAGAGCCCTGTGACCTGCGTGTTTTCCATGGATGTCCTCATCAGCAGTTCACCTCTCACAGTTTTTGTCATCAAAAGCTTTCTCTGGGGGCTGGAGGTGCCTATCTCCTGCTGCTGAGTACCTGGTGCAGAGAAGATGGCTCACATCAGACTTTCCTTCACATAAATTTTGTCACCAGCTAACTTCTGGTCACTGAATTTATATGAACTGTGCCTCACTCAGGGTGAGATGCCCTTGCTCTGAGTAGTGTGCCACAAAAATGCCTCTGTTGGGTGAGACATAAGTTAACCTAGCCTATTTTTTTGCCTCCAGCTAGTAGTTTGTGCTTGGAAATATATATATCCCAGAGCAGTTCTCTGAATTCCTACAGGTTTTGGGTTAGGGACTCCCTGAGACAGAAGCAAATTATATTTAATTATCTTGATGCCTTTTCTTTTTTTTTTTTTTTTCTTTCCCTGAATTTCCTGCTGTTTCTGATCCCAAACACTTGAGGTGTTTGTTTTGTCCCATGCCCAGTCTCTGCAGCCTGTACTCCTTGGGCCTGGTGGCTGGCAGAGCTCAGAGCACAGGCAGGAGTCCTTCCCCTAGCACAGACAATGCCACATTTGTGTATATGATGCAGATGAGCCTGAGTTTGAAAATTTAGACACCCAACTCTTTCCAAAACCTCTAAAACCAAACTTAGCATGGAAAACCTAGGGAGGTTTTCCGTTTCTCCTCCTCTCCATCCTGTGTCCCCCTCACACTGAGGGAGAGGAACCCAGTCCCCAGGCTGCCTTTCTGTGCCTACTTAGGGGCCCCATGTCTCAGGGTTCACTTTGCAGACCTGATGACACAGCACTGACAAATGCCCTGAGTGAGGAGAGAACTGGGTGGTGACTCTTAAGCCAGAGGGACTCTGGATGTATTTTCAGAGTAAACAAAGTTGGAAAAACAGAAATAATTTCTTCTTCACTCTTCCACTTGTCTGCCCAGCAAATATCAAAGCTCATAAAAGGCCATTTCTCTTAGCAGCTGTTTCATGGCCCCATCTGTGCCCTTTCCCATTTTGGCTGAAATACTCATTCAGTATGCTTTAGCTGCTGTTTTTGGATCATGCTAAGGCTTCTTCAGTCCAAAATAAAATCTACCTTCATAATCCACCAAAATAAGTCCTTACAAAGCTAAGCAGGCTTCCCTTAACAACAGTAAGACCTTTCGTGGCTTATAAGTGACAAAAGGGTCCAAATGGTTGCCTGAGTTCGAAGCAGATGAGAGAAGCAACCCCAGTAACACTGAATTTTGGTGTCCTCTTTGCCCACTTACCTGCCTGTTTGAACTAATGCCTTTACCCCACCCTACCTAACTCCACCAGTGTGTATATGTGCAAAAAATTCTTTCAGGACTCCTTTTAGAAGAGAGAAATTTTCTCCTGAGGTAACTCTTATCTCAGAGAAGTACAGTGCTGTGACCCCAGCAGCAGGAGTCAGCAGTTGCCGTTAGCAAAATGAAGAAATCAAGAGCCCAGCCTGCTTTGCCTGCCTCCAAGTATGAGGCTGCTTGTATGGATCAGGAATTCTAGACTAAGCAGTTTTATTTTGGCACGCACAAACACAAAAGCAGACTTTTGTAATAGAAACTGTAGATTGCCTTAAGCATAGGTGTAATCATCAGCCTGCCCACAATAAGTAATAATAATCCCAGCTCTGACATTAATTCATGGTGTGACCTTGGACATGACATTCACATCCATGCTATCCAACCTGGCAAGTAAACACAAGTCCCAGTGACAGACAGAGGTGGTGCAAGTGCCAAGCACTTTGAAAAGAAATCAAATTAAGCTCCCAAGTGCTCAGGTTTCCCACTTGTAGGGGAAACTATGACAGAGATCATTGCTCAAGAACAAGATCTGAAAAATACACTGAGATGATAAAAAACCCAGTCCTCAGTGGACTTAGAATTTTCCACACCTCCACAGCCAGTAAAAGGATATTTTTGTCAGGAGCCCATTTCGCAACAAAATGTCCCAAGACCAGCTGTTATAGCTCTTCCCCCACATCTGACTCAAGTTTCGTGCTGAGCGAGGGGTACATGGTCTTGAACAGAGGTGCTTCAGCACCTTTAAATCATCCCGTCTGCAGCCACTGCTACATTGCAATCGTAAGCTGTTGTTGGGTATATAAAGGAGGACTTCAGATGTAAAATTGTATGACATTCTACTACCTTCAAAGGCACTTCCCAAAACAGTGTGCAAATAAAAACTAGGATAATGCAGCTGGAAATGGTGATAAATTTATAATCTTGCACAAAACTGTTTAAGCCTTGCATTGTGCCTGCACATTGTGGAGTAGGGCAGTAATCCCCTTTTTGGATATTACCCTAATGCAAGCCTGGTGGCTCAGGTTAGACAACTGATGTGCAATTTGAAACAAGCCCAGTGATATTAATTTATTGTGTTTATAAAGAGCAGCTGTTGTTGTTACAGAATATATCTGTCCCCTGGAGACATAATCAACAGGTAACTCAATCTTTTCTAGAGCTTTGCTGAAAGAAGTGCAGCCCAGGGTTACCATGTACCTCTTAGGATATTTAGCACAATGAGAAGAATTTCACTGTAGAGCCTAGATTAGTCTGGATGCAAGTGCTCAGATTAATGTCCAACCTCCACCTGCCACTGCCCCTTACCCAGATCCTGTACGTGACTACAGTAAACTTCAAATGCTTCTTTTTACATTGGCTCACTCATTTTCTCCTCCATAACATAAAAACTCTGAAGATGATTGAATTAATACTTCATCTGTTTCAGCAATGCCTTTTGTGAGAGCTTGTAGTTCTTTCACTGATGGATCAAAAAAGTCACATATATTAAAACTGCCATTAATTTTATGGTTTAACAGAGAACATGACATTCACCAGGAGGACAGTTCTTTATGGCACCTCAGTTAAACAATAGCTACTTCTGACATCATTGGGGCTGCTCAGATTTTTCAAAAACAAATCAAAGACAAATTATCAGCTCTATGGACATGCATGAATTTGAAAGACTTGACAGACATGTTCAGCTATTAAGTTGTTGGAGTGCAGGTATCAAAACCAAAGCATGCTGAGCAAAGACATGACATGTCTCTGCTATATAGGCCTTCTCAGCCAAGACTAGCTACACACTGATCAAAATGCACAAATAGCTCTCTGATTTTCAAATAGTTGGGGAAAAAAACCCACAGTATTTTTTTACGGATTTAAAAATATACATTTACATTCAGTATGCCTGAAGGCCGGTGAGATTAGAGTCTTTATTATGCAAAATCTGCATTCTGTTTTTTGCACATATCCTGACTATGAATTTGCTGACCTTTTTCTAATGGTACCTGTACGCATACCTCATAAAACCATCATCTAATGTAATGCTAGACGACCTTAGTATTACCATAATTTTCCATGCATTTCATTCCATGTTCCACCACCTCTTTCCTCTTACCTGTTATGGCTGGCACACCACCTGTCTCCCCTGCTTCCTTTCTGCCCCAGACATCTGCAGTGTCAGCAGTGTGGTCTTCTAACCTCCCCTCTCCACTCAAGACATGAAACCTGCAAGGTTTGAATTGCTGCCTCCTCAGCATCCTTGCCACCACTTCTTTCCACTCAAGGATTAACAGATGTTTCCTCAAAACATCTGCTGTTTCTCACCTTCCCCTTCACCTCCCTGTTTAACCTTATTTCCCTACTGCACTTTATTACTCTTTGCTTGCCATCGACAAATGTCCTTGTGGTATTCCTCACCTATCCAGCCCCGCAGAAGCATGTGTGTCTGGCCCCGTTTTGGCAGGGTGTGCCAAACCAGGGCAGGAGCTGTGGCCATCTGCTGCAGCTGTTGTTTCATGGCTCCTTGCCGTGCTGGAGCAGCCCCTGTCTCTCAGGCAGGAGGGCTGCAGAGAGCAGTTGAAATGGATAAATCACCCAGACACGCCAGGTATGCCCAGCGATGGCAATTAGGGCAGCTGCTGAGAGCAACCCAAGCACCTCTTGGAAAACTCTTCTGTAAACAAATCTGCCATTGAATTTTTGGGCACAAATATTAAACATTCCAAACAGCACCCTGCCGAGATGGAAACAAGAGGTTCGCAGCTCTCTTTGATCTGTGATCAGGCTATGCTTGGCTCCTGCTCTGCTGACAGCAATGCTTCTTTCTGTCTTTTAGGAAGAATCTGCTCTTTTGCTGGAGTGTATAGAGAACGGGTTTTTCTGAGTGTCTGCATGAGCCATGGGCATCACCTGTAGTTTGAAATTGATCTTGGGCCTGAACAGATTCAGTAGTTGCCAAATCTAAAGAACTATGAAAAGAAAGACCTCCTCGCATTGAAGAGTCTAGAACTAAGGGAGATGAACAAGTAGAAAGAAAAAGAAGTTGTTATCTCTGCCTTTGTCCTGGTTTTGGGCAAATTTGGGAGGAAACCTCCAAATGCGGTTCCTCTGGAAAGCAAACTCAAACAGCCCCTCCCCCAACCGGTCCAGGAAAGAATTTTCTTGGAGAAAAAGTGGAAAAACTATTTATTTAACAAACAAAGTGCCCACAAGCATAAAAAATGAATATATGAAACAATAAAACCTCTCATTGCTCTTCAGTGAGATGGTAACTTCAGAAAGTCCTTGCTGTGGGTAGCTCAGCTCACTCAGTCTCTTATCAGTTCCTTTGGCATGGGGGGCACAGGTGTGAGCTCCAGGTGTCTCTCTGGGGTTTTCAGTCCAGGACAGGTTTGAACAGTCCCAAGGAAAAGGGAAAAAAACCACCCAAAACAGTCTAGGGAACTTTTCTGCTTCAGCTAGCTAAAACTAACTAAAAGCAAAGGAGATCTTTGTCCCGCTGCCGGTCTGTGCTTCAGACAAACCACACTCTGGAGAAGGAATGTGTAGGAGTCAGGCAGTTTTCTCAAAACAAACTCAGCGCTTCTCCTTCTCCCTGCCTTGCTATCAGAACTAGTCTTAAAGGTACAGAACTCAATATACAGACAAACAGAACAGACAATTGGGGATGCAAGTGTCATAAAGTCATCCTAGGATATCCTTGTGTGCTGAAATGCATTAAGAGCATTCAGTTCTGCATATCATCTCAACAAATCCAAAACAAGACTGGATCCCAGACCTGTGGACTCTGACTCTGATCCTGCTCTGGTCTTGGTCTTTTGTGTCAGGAAGGGCTCTGGAGACAACTTTGCCTTCTGGAATTCAAATATTAAGAAAAACAGATATTGACTATTGACAGATATTGATGATGATATTGATGATGAAGAGGAGGAAAAGGAGGATGAAGAATAAGAGGAGAAGGAGTAGAAAGTGTGGGAGGGAAAGGCCAGGGGATCCCAGAAACACAGATCTCAAAGTAGCCTTTCTGGCGCAGTTGTGTTAAAGGACTGAACTGAGAAGCCTTTCACATGTGGGACCTTTGCTGCCTTAATGAAAAATTACTTGCATCATCTCTCAATGTGATTACAGCAGTTCTGCTCCTTTTCAAACATGTCAGCCACTCAAATTGCTCAGCTTTTTCTCGGTAGCTCTGTAGATATGAATGCCAGAGTCTTACTGAGGACAACCATTCTGTGTAACATGTCCAGCCTGTGCAAAAACAAAAGTTATTTTCTAAGTCGAAACCATTTGTCACAGAGATGTGATCATGTTAATGTCAAGCAACCCAAGATTATTCCTCCTGTTCATGTGGCCATTACAAGGGTATCTACAGTCCTTCCAAAAGAAGTAAAAACTTTTGCCTTCAGTGACCAATTTTGAAGTTTTGCAAGTGAGGCTTTTCACCACTGTCCCATATGGAAATTAAACACAGGGACAGCTTGATGCATTGGCTGATGTGAATCCTGGATTTCGGAGAACAGATGAAAAATTAAATTGTGTTAATAGAATACAGAGTATGATAAGCTACTTTTGGTTTTAATGCTTTCCAGAAGTCTCTCATCCAGTACATCAACACCTCTGAAGGAAGAGGATGCCATCTTGGGGTACTGCCTGGGCATAGTTCATGCCAAGCATTTTCTTATCATTTTCACCCTGAAATAATTTGATTGCCATTAATTCTTGTCTCAATACAGTCAAGATCTAATTAACTACATGTATTACCACTGCTTATATCTACTATGATTTTAGCTTATTCATATATACTAGCTGGTATTTTCACTATATAAAAAAATAATACAAGGAGGCCTGAATCTTACTCTGCCTTTCAGGAGAAGCTCTCCTTCACAGTCAGCATGCATTAAGGTAAGCACCAAGATATTATGTCTGGGCAGAAGAACCCACCTATCCAGCAGGCACCAAAGCTCCCCAGCTCAGGCAATGGCATGAGTGGGAGAAGTGTGATGAGGACCTGAAATAGCTCGAGGAGAAAAGAGGTGTGCAAGGACATGCATACCCCTTAATGAACATCCCTTCAATGAAATACATGCTGTGGACCAGGTCTTGCTTAAAGACAAGCTTCAAGCTGAAAGGTATGTAAGCATTCTGAGAACATTTCAACAGGATAAAGCAGATAACAGAACAATCTGTCTGCAGCTGTAAGTTTTCTTTTCTTTATGCACAGCTGCCTCTAAATAAGGAGATTGTAATGCTGATCTTTGGATTCCTGAATAAATTCTTTCCTTACTTTATCTTCAAGCCTGTCTGGTGGTAAGAGTGATTTAAGTATAACTGGCAAGCCACCATCATTCCATTCCCATATAAGCCACAATTCAGTAAAGGGGTGGACTGTTCTCCTAGAAAAGATACAAAGCCAGAAGTAGCCAGGTGCTTCTCCACAAGTTGCATGAGACATTGTGGAAGTTGATAATGAGGCTTGTAAAGAAAGTCTTATTGGGACACAGTCTTTATCTCTGGAAAGCTGGAAAAGTGCCTCAGCAAGGATGTCCATCAAGTCCAGGGTGCTAGGGTTGGCTGAACTTCATGACCTTTAGGATGCAGGTGAGGCTGCTGCAGCTGTGTGTGCGTGGGTCCAGCCTGTAGTGAGGCTGAGCATATATTCCTGATAGGCACACACACACATGCACACAGAATGCACAGTGTTGCTTACAAGGGCCAGCACGAAGGGAGCCATGCTGCATGCTGCCTTGGCACTCCTGGCTCCACAGAGGATATCTAAACGAAGTAAAAATACCTCTTAAGCACAGAGGAATAGCTGGATCTCCAATTCTGCTTCCATGTGTAAGACCAGGTTTCCACAAGTAGTCTTGATGGATTCTATCCTGGAACGTCCAACTTTAAATACATAAAAGAACCATAATTTCTAGAGGATTCAAATGCCAATGAAATTCAGTCCTCTGAAAGCTTCATGTTCCCACAGAACAGAATCTCTCCACTCCCCTGGAAGCACAAGTGCTGTGTTTATCCTCAGCATCTTCGCCTCACATACTCCTGGAGCTTAAACAACCCTAATAGCCATATTTAATTAAACTACCAGTTTGAAACACCCTAGTGTTGTATTGAGACTGCATGGAAAATATGAGTGCAGATAATTGTGTTAGCTAGGAATAATCAAACAGCTCGCAGTGTAAGAATAGGCTGATGTTAAGTGTTATCCAATCTGACAAATCCTGAGGCTATGGAATTAGGCTGGTCCTGTTGTGGACTGCTGAAGAACTGAGGCTGTAAATGTTTATTTTTAAATGGGCATCCAAGGGTGTGTCCAGATGATTTGTTCCTCCTTACTGAGGTTGTGTGTATTCCCTCAATAACAACTACAGCTATTAGGCCAGCCAGTGCTTGAGCAAAGCCATTTGTAAGAGGGAGGCCACAAGACCTGGGCTTACTGTTGGTGGCAACATCTAGATGATGAAGATGCTTAGAGACCAACCACAGCTAGGGAGGCTTTGGCCCCTTTAATTTATATTCAGATGGTTTTTTTCTTTACTGGCATTACGTGTCTTTTCACCTCACTCAAACTGAAGAGCTATCCTGTGAGAAAGAGGAGAGCTGTAAGGGAGATCATGGCCGTTGCACAACACTCTCCACCTCTGAGAAGGATTTATCAGTCCACTGTATCCCAGGTGGCAAGCTATGCTGTGTGGTTTTCTCTGAGCTTTCCACTGTGCTTTAGCAGCAGAGAATTCCGTGACAGGGCTGTAGCAATAACCTTCTGCTCCATCCTCCAGGCCACTTCAGCCCTACCAAGTGGTGTCCCCACCCTCAGCCCTCCTGGCAGCTTCTGCCCAGGCAGGTGGGTGACAGAGCAGATCTGATATTTGAAGTGGCACATCTGAAGGTGGCTGTTAGTGGGGAGAAAGCAGCACCACTATGTTTGCTTATCCCTAATCAACAAACTTTGAATAAAAGACCATAATCCTTGTTGATTATATTGACATATATTAAAAGGAGCCTCTACCAAGAGATTGGGAAGTCATGGCAGCTAATTAGTAGAATAGCCATTAAAAGGCATTTTATCTTCAATGTAGCAAGGTGTGAAAACCATTTTTTGTTTTTAAGACTGATCAGTTGTGTGTTGTCAGTTCTAAGGCAAGATCATAAAGCAGGCTGCTTAAAAGCAATCATTAAAAAGCAAAAATCTTGATTTTCCAACTGTTCTGAGGATGTTATTTTTAGGGTGTGTGTTAAAAGCATCTGTGTGCTTCTAAACCAAAAGATGTGAAAGGAAACAAATGTGAGACTTGTTTCACATCAGCAGCTTGGCTCATAGGGCTTTCACAGTAGGAGGCTGCTCTTTGGGCTTTCTCAAAAATGGAAAAGCAAAGCTCAGTTCAGCCTGAACACAACCCAGATTATAAAGACTGAGTTTGGACCAGGTCCAGACTAAAAAAATCACAGCTCTCATTAGCCCAAATCAAACCTCTGCCTTTCATGTGATTTGCTCACCAGCTCCTGGGACAGTCACAAGAGCTACCATGGGTTTGTAAACCCCCCTGTGAGTCTGTGGGCTGCAGGGGCCACCCCATTACCCCTGTGCTGCTGCACCAGCTGCTGGTCACCTTCTACCCCTGGTGGCAGCATCTGCCCAGCGTGGCCTCTGGGGAGGGGACCTCTGAGACAGCTCTGCAGCCCCATCCTGCCCCAGTGCTTCCTGCTCCCCCTGGCCCTTCAGGAGCCCTGGCTGACAGCTGAGCTGTGCATTTCTCTGCAGGAGCTCCTGCTGCACCATTTCAGCTGCCTGACAGACCCTGCAGCCAAAGGCCCTGAGGGCTGTCCTCCTTACAAAACAAAACAGGAGGAGAAATGTAACATTAAAAATAATCCAGGCATTAGAGTATGAGTTGCTACGGGGAATCAAAACCCAACCAAACAACAAGAGCAACAAAACCCCCAAGACATCCTAAATGCCACAGTATCCTAATTATCTCTGTTGAACTTTTTTCCTGGATCTCTCCAGGAGAGAATCAGTTTATCTTTTTACCCATCCAGGCTGTTTGGGTAGCTTTCAGTCATGATCCAAACTCCCCTGAAGTCAGTGAAAAATTTCCAAGGTCTCTGAATCAAGCTCCAAATGCAAGGTGGTAAAAATTGTGAGTATCCTGCCTTATACTCCAGGTGAAAATGCCTACATTCTACAGGAGCCAAACATCAGAGCCCAGTAAATAGTTCTTTCCCTTTCCCGGTTTCTCCAGTGCATAAGCAAATGTCTCTAATACAGTAGAAGAACCTCTTCTCAGAAAGGTGGAAAGGTCTGGCTCCCTTCCAGCAGTGAGATTGCTGTTAGCAGTGGAGCTGCACATCACAGGAGTGGTCCTTCTCCTGGTTCTTGACTGCATAATTTCACACAAAGCCCTGTTTCAGTGATTTTGTCACCATATGAGACACTTCACCTGGAAACAGTAGGTCTCTGAATAATAACCCCTGCCTCTGGTCAGGCTGAAGAATTGTGCACAATCTCTGAATAGCTACCAAACTGTCCATGTGGCCATCTATGTTTTAAACAGTCAAACTTTAAGTTACATTCTCCCATCAGCAAACAACCATAGCACAGTTTCAGTGGCAACCTAAGGGATGAGACACTGATCGATGCCACAAGCAGATAAACTTCTGCAGACCTGAGTGCCTACTGATCTGACCCCTTGCACCAAGGTTTTTAAAGAGGACAGATAAGGATCTGGCCATAAAAATAGTTCCACATGCAGAGAAACAGAGCAGTAGAGGATAAAGTGACGGGAAGCATTTTAAACTCTGTAATTCATTCAAATTTCTGTGTGTTAGACCAACTCTGCTTGCAAATAGCTAAGGTGAAGGCAAAAAACTTACCTGTGACTTTGTAAGCTCTGTTCAGTACAGTTTGTGCCAGGCATAAGGACAAGGTTTGCCAAAGTCTCTCATGAGGGTCTGTCATAAAGGCATTGAATTTTGTAGCAAAAAATACACACTCCCCTCCTCACTTAGTACCATTTTCTAGTGAAAATGAACATCACAGAGATGTAAGGATAACCCCACATCAAGCCACTACTTGCTATATATCAGCTTGATTTTTCCAGAAGTGATGCCTCAGGCAAGTTTCAAAATTTAAATTTCTGCTACTCTTCACATTTCCTCAAAGCTATTTTTTTAATTATATATTTTTTTTCTAAGCTGTTACAACTCCCTGAGAAATTCATGTTCTGTGTTATTTCCTCCAGCTTTCCTCCTCCTGACCATGGGACTCACTGAACACCACAGAGTCACAGAAAAACAAAGCTGGATCTTCTGCCCCTGGGCAAGATCAGCCGCAGACACACAATTTCTGACAGATGTCCTGACAAAATGTTATCTTATTCTTATTCAATAGCCTTCCTGAACTGTGTCAGCCTTTTTTGCTCATGCCTGACTCAGATCTTAGCTCAATCCATAAATAAAACTTCATGAGTCCTTCTGCAGTCAGTGGAGGCCTCCAAAAGTGGGTCAGAGGAGGCTCACGTGTGCCCTGGACAGGTTGGGTCAGACAACATGAACACCCTGCTATGTGCATTTCCATAGTGTGCCAGGCTGATTTGGGAAAAAAACCCTTGCAAGGTTTTCCTCTCAACCCCTGTGTTGTGGTAGCCAAAGGGGTGAAGAACTTCTGGCCAGCTGGGTTGTAGTGTTGTAGGTGCCCAGAAAGAACAACCAGGGTGGCACCATAGGTGGAGACATGCAAAGATAAGAGAGTTGGGTTTTTTTTTAGTTGTGGGGGTTTCTTTTATTATTTTATTTTATTTATTTTATTTTATTTTGGGGTGGGGTTTTTTGTTTGTTTGTTTGTTTTGTGGGGGTTTTTTGTGTTTTTGGTTTATTTTTTTTTCCCCCCATGATAACTGGCAGCCATTGTCAAAATTCCTCTTCTTGGTACCAGTTATTTTGAAAGTTTCACACACACACCACAGGACATTGAGAGTTGGTCTGGGGCTTGTCCTCAGTCACCTTACATCTTCACTTCTCTGCTGCAGGCAGCCCATCCCACACTGATTAATGATTGTTGTCATTATTGTTATGATTACTACTATTATTATAAAAACTGCTGACAATGGTAATAAATATAGTGCCTGGTTTAGGTTGGCTTCTATCAGCAGCTCCTTTTTTAGTGGAGTAAGGCCTCTGCTGAAACTTCTTCCTGCCTACAAAATGTTACTCTGAACCCTTTCTTCCATCACACTCAGAACACTTTCCAAATACTCCAGTTCACCACTCACTCCTTGGAAATATCAGATATATCTTTTGCAAAGAGCTCCTCATTTTAACAATAGATTGTTATTTCAAGCAAATACTTGGTGAGTCTCCAGGTTTTGCCAGTGTGTCCTGGCATCTTTGAAAGAAAAGGGTATTTATGAGCAATGCTGGTGGGTGGAGGGGTGTACATCAGGCATGTAAAAAGCATACCTTGTGGTTTTAGTGCTGCATGAATTGTAACCACTGAAGGTAGTGGGGTGCATTCCAGCCACTGTGAGAAAGATAAAAGGCAAAGATTTGCCCTCCTAATTATTTATGGAAGCCTGCTGTTCTACTATGCAATGCTGTCGTGAATAGATTTCCTTCCAGAAAGGTACTGCAACATTATCTGCCCCTCAATACATCCACTCAGTCATTTTTGCATAGATGAATGGTGGCATGACAGAAGTGATATTTGTTGTACAGTGTGACTGCAGTGTAGGGCACTTGGGAGTGCCTCCATGTGCTCCCCAGGTACATCATGTTGTGCCTCAGAGACTCCATGAAACAGGGACTTGTGCAGCTGCCCAAAAATGAGGGTCTCAGCCATCCTGGGTGAAACTCCAGCTGGGTACATGCCTTCTCCCTCCTGCTCTTCCTTTCAGCTTTTCTCTCTTGCCTCTCTCTTCATTCCAGATTACACTGTGGTCAGTTTTAACATGTCATCTGCCAGACATCTTTTAGCTAACTATTATCAGATGGCTTAGGTAAATACTGCCTTGACCTGGTCTTGGCTGCTCATTCTTACCCACAAACTACCTCCCCTGCTAGGCTGAATTTTTTTTTCAAAAACGTGTCTATTTTTTTGGCTGAGTGCATCACCTCAGGCACCATCTACATTCCATGGAGCCCAAAGCACCATTCAGCTTACCCAAAAGTGTAGGGACATCCTCACTTTTTAAACATCCTCACTGTTTTAGACAGTGAGCACTGCTAAAGCAAAACAAGACAAAACCTCCCAGATATTAACTGTAAAGACTATTTCAGAAAAAGAGTTGCTCCAAGCCAACCTTCAGGTGGAAATCATCCCTGGTGGATTCAGAGAGGGAAAAGGGCAAGAGAGCCTGTGATCCACAGATAACTTCTATAGTTTTCCCCTTTTGCCACTCAGTGCTTTTCACCCATCTGTAGCAGCACAGCTGTAGCAGCTAAAGAAACTGTGACTCTGCCCGCTAAAACAAAGCTAATCCATGCACATGCTGGTCTGAGCTGACATGGGCTTGCAGCAGAAGGTTTTAAAGGAGATCTGCTTAAAGCCTGCTAGCGGATGGCAGGTCATTTGCATGTCAGAACACTCCCGATGGAAACAAGCAAGCATAAACACCTACCCTTTACAAGCCTGCTTTCATGCTCAAAGAAACCTGATGCTCAGCCATGTGGAGAAATCATTTCTTTCCTCTCCACAGCATAAAGTTCACTGAAATGGAAAGCAGCTCTTACAGCTGAGTGCTCCAACTGGAATTATTAAGTATTTTTAACAGCTAGCAAAATGATGCATTCACTTTATTTGTTACCATGTAAATACTCTGTATTAAACACACTAAACCATTTTTTGCAAGATTAGTTTGGCTTAGACACATACTACAATAATTTTAATGAAAATGTTTAGGTGTGAAACAGGATTTAAATATTATTTCCTATCACTTTAGTGCCTTTGTGTAAAGGTGAATGTGATCCTCTATGTTTAAATGGTTTAAAGCATCCAGCTTAAACTGCATTACACAAGAACTTTCTGTGTTGCCATTAAAAGCCCACTCTTAATTTGAAGAGGAAAAATAATAATCAAAACCTGAATTTCCAAGCATTTTCTAGTTTAAACAAATCTCAATCTCACTTATATTTTTTAAAAAAGTGATTTATTTGCTAAGTCAGGAGAATCTTAAAAAAAGACACTAGAAGCAGAATGTATAAAGAGTACAGTTTACCTGAGCTGCCTCGAGGAGCACTGTACCACACACTTGCCTGGGCTCATCCTTTAAAACTGAGTTAATAGGGATTTAATAGGAAAACAATGCCACACACTTAGCAGAGTGGCAGCCATGGCTCTCTGCAAGGATGCCCTCCTTCTGCATCCTTGTCACTGCTGGCCCTGCTGGCCCTGCAGACAGTGGTGGCCTCTTTCCCCACATAAGGCTCACCTAGCACCAAATGGGTGGAGGAAATACTTTGTGTTTGCAGGACAAGGAGGCCACTATATTTTTAGTACCTGGATCCTTGCCTGGCCCACTGCCCCTCTGGGATCAGCTCCCTACCCTGATCTGAGCCCGTGATCTGACAGTCCCAGGCAGAGACAAAAACCTGTTCTCAGCACTGAGAACTGTACATGCTTATGGCATGTTTCAGCCAATGGGCATTCACACACATTTAAATCTTTTTCAGGCCTGGGGTTTTAGGCACTTTAAGACTTTAGGAATTGGTTGCAGGGAAATCAGTTTAATAATTTGGAAGCCACTGCCCAGCAAAACTCAGACATTTGTTGTCCTTGAGCTATTGACACTCAGCCTGAGGACGCTCAAGTAAAAGTTTAGGGTGGTCTGAAAGATGAATCAGGGATGGAGCCACTGAGTTGTTCACATTTGGTCACAGCTCTTTTCCTGTCTGACCAGAGGCAGCTGGCTCTCCACAGTGAAGTTATGCTCCCAGCAGGAGCTCTTCAGCCTAGCACCCCCTCACTTGTGGCCATGATTTAACAACCCTCAGGCCTCTCCTGGAGGTTTTAGTGTTTTACTGTGGATTCTTGTCACCCTTCAGTACATTTCATTTTGAAATAAATTAAACCACTTCTATCTATATGCTTCAATGATTTTAAAATATGATTTTACGTTATCTGAATGGTCGGTTAATACTGTGCAAGACTTCATATCCTGGAAAAAATCTGCCTTTTTCACCAGCCATCAGCCCTTCAATGACTAACTCCCCAGAGGTGTAAGACAGTTTTATAAGCACACAGCAAGGTGATAAGCCTGGCCCTTGGAGCAGGAGCCACCTGCACGCCCTGTTAAGGCGTGGGAGTACGCCAGCAGGGAATGAGCATCATGGCTGGGGATGTCCCTGCCGGGTCTGCTGATGGCCCAGCCTGCCCTCACAATTCCTTCTTTCCTGTAGGGTAAATAACCCTCTGTTTGCAGCTCTCTACTGGAGCAGATGATTCTTGTTTTACCACCTTAAGCCTTCTGTTAAGGGATGGTAGAGGAGAGCAGAAAACCTAAACTGTGTGAGTTGAGCATGGGTTGCAATGCCCACAATTGTGATGGAGGAGTGCCTGCTTCGGAAACAGGAGCCAAACAAGCCTAGTAGCTATAAATAAACAACTCTGGGGCCCAGGCTTTCAGACACTTGGGTCACAGAAATGCCTGTTACAGCTCCTCAGCACTTTAGAACTGAAGTTCATAGCTACAGGCACATGATGGGAGCCAGAGGGTAGAACACATGAGATGTATAGCAGGTCACATATGACATTTGTAAATTATGATAGAGCAACTTCACCCACACAGACAAATGAAAGAAACAGTAGGAGGTTACCTGTGTCCCATGTGTAACTGTCAGGCTACATCTGTCTTATTTTGGGCCCAAAGATACTGCCTCTTAAGGTGGTAGCTGTAACTTAGGCTATAGTAGTCTGTCATACTCTAGCTGCCTCAGTTTCCCTGCTTTCTGTACCCAGAATGCAGCCCTGAGCATTCCCAGTGACTACCACATTCCTGAGGGATCAATCACTTTCCAGGACTACCAGATAAAGAAAAAGGGATGGGTTAAAAGAAATGCAGCAAAGGTGTGATAGTGTCATTTGTCAGCTCAGCCTCATGTGGAGATAAGCCTGAAGGTTGGATGGACTGCCAGTGCTAATTTCTCCAGGAGTGTGCTCTAGATGAAGCTGTACTCTACATCACAATATCCCTTGCCAATGTGTGAAAAGATGTCTGTGTTAAGCAAGCACAGGTATGCAGGCTCAGGTAAGCCTCACACCTTCCCCTTGCACAAAGAGGTACTACTAGAGAGTGCTGCCTGAAAGCTTGTATCTTACTTGTGCAAGCTTAGACAGAATCACAGAATCATCAAGGCTGGAAGGGATCTCCCAGACCAGCTAGTTCAACCATCAACCTAACATCATTATAATCACCCCTAAACCATATCACCAAGTGCTCCTATTTGGTGTATCTTGATTTGAAAAAGAAACGAAAGCTTTGAGGATTTTTTCCTGAAGCAATTAATTTGCCTTTTTCCACTCTTCTAAAACCATTCCTCTGCTCACTAACAGATTCATTTCCCTTCACAAAGCAGCATTCATAGGTGGCAAATCTAGCTGATCTTTTCAGTGTGGTACATGTTTCCATGGATAACTCTCCCCACAGCTACACCACTGTCAGCAAAAGGCACTCCCATCTCTCCTCCTGTGTGAGCCCCCGGGTGCCCACCTCTGCTACCACAGCACAGGACAGAGCTGGCTCAGCTGCGTGAGTACAGCTCTGCCTGGACTGAGACAACTGAGCTACCTCAAAATACTCTTAAAAATAATAATATAACCCAGCTTGTTCCCCTGCTTGGTTCGGCGTGTGCGTTCCCCCAAAAAATGTAGCAAGGTCAGGTAAAGTGGGAACATGGCATTGGAAACTACTGGTGAAAGTGGGAAGGCTGGCAGAGGATCTTCTAGATGGAGTCACCATAGAAAGAAAATTTGTGATATCACAGAGAGCTTCCTGCACCACTGGAAGCTGTCATGGTCAGAAGGTTCAGGCTAAGTCTCTGTGTTTCCAACCATCTCCTTCCAAGAGATCAGGAGAAAAAACAGTACAAGAGTTAACAGAGGTGGCCAGAGAGCGTGGTGCATATCTGTGAGTTTTTCCACAAAAAGTTCTTCTTGTCTAACACCACACAGAGCCCACAACTTACACTATAGAGCAGCATTATTTGGTGTGGGAAGGTGGACAAATCACTCAAATAAGAAGGATAGCTCAACAGAAGCCTTCTGCTACTTTTGGGATGTAAAATGATCCTTACTTCACATTTTTCTCTTGAGGGCATGAAATCTGCCTGAGAGACTCAAGTAACAAAAAGAATTTAGTCTCAAACTATTAGGACCAGTTGTGGATGGGGAGCAGTGCTATTTTGAGCATGGTTTGGGAGAGAGCTTGTTCAGTGCCATGGTTTAGGAGTGGTACTCCCCAAATCAGTACCCCCACCAAGATTCTCAAACAACTGCTCTCTCTTGATTCCACTTCCCCTCCCACTTCCCACTGTGGCAGGATGGAATTGAGAATTGGAGGCACAAAAGTTGAAGATAGCAACTTGAGGTAAGAACAATTCACCAGAAAAAACAATGAGATAAGAAAATAAACAGTAACGGCAACAATATTAATAACAAAATTATACAGAGACAACAATTCACATGCAATATGCTCACCCTGGAGACTGTGGCAATAAAGAATACCAAAGAAAAAAATACAATTTTCTCCTTTTTCCCTCTTTATTTTAACAGAAGCATATAATAGGAGACACTTTTTAAACAAATGCAAACACAGGGTTACTACAGAGTTATGATCTGATTACTGAGAGATGCCTCTACTTCTATAAATGAACATTAGTTATCGCTTAAAAATTTCCATGTTAGCCAATTAATGAATTCTTATACTCCTTTTTTATTCCTTCAATATCTCATGCTTTCATGCATCAACAATGGAGAGGGTGGCATTAAGCTGTGGAGCAGCTTTGTGCCTTTCAGGACCTCTGCATCAGTGGATTGCTATCCCCTCTCACATCCTGACAAGTTCACTTTAGGGAAGTGGACCATTTTGGACCCAGACTATTATTCTGCTTGCCATCATGGTCTCTTGAACAGATGGCTTTTACTGATTCTTGTGGTCGAGTCCTTAGAAGCCTTACCAAGGGTCAAAAAGTGAAGACCTCTGGTTGCTAAACATGAAAAAAAAGATGAGTCCAGAGCAGTGAATGTTCTCCCAAAGTGCCTGCAATCCCACTCAGAAGAACAGGAAAGTGGTCTCTTTTCACTGCATTCATCCTGGAGACAGGTTCTGCTGTGCTATAGCCCTGCATCTTACAGCAGCTCCCCTCAGCAGGAGAGCAGGGACTTTGGCCCCTGAAATGCCTCCTGACTACTGCTGCAGAGCTCGGGGCTGCTCCTGCAGAGCCAACTTTTGTCATCCCCTCCCCAGGAGCTGAGTTTCTGAGAACACTCTGCTGCCTATCAGCCCCACTTCAGGGGTGATGAATTGCTGTTGATAGCCCTCTTCAAGTGAGCCAAACACACCCGGAGGAGCCTTGTGAAGTTTTGACTTAGATTAAGGCAGGTAGTGGTTATCCACCATCATGTGTCTGTCATTAGCTATTAATTAAACTTATTAAAAGATAAACATTGGCTTTAAGAAGCATTTCCAGGTATTAAGGGTTTCCCCTCACTGTATATCCATAGCCTAGCACCTGCCTGCTGAAAGCAAGTTAAGTAGCTCTTAAATTCTTTGGCTAAATGTTTCATAAAGCATTTGCTCTTAATTTTAGAAATGTCATCCTGCTTTTGGAATGGCTGAAACTTTATGTAATGTTCAATTTTTAGCAACCTGCCTACTGTCAGTCTACACCAATGACAGCAACTAAATCTGTCTGGGAGCCTGAGGAGGATTTCCAGGAAAACCCTTGATAGGATGATGCAGTGCATTATTCAAGTTGGTGCTGGCCTGTCTTCTTGGCTCTGAAGCCAAATGCATATTTTGGGGCTTCCCCCACAGCCGCTGCTTCTCACCCTTCTGCAGCACATAAGAAGGCTCCTAGCAGCCCCCAGGCTGTGGGAACCTGCTGGGAACAGGCTGGATACGTGCGTGCCCACATGAGAACATTCCAGCCCAGCTGCCTACTGCTCCGATCCTCACGTCCTCTGACCCACCCCCAAACACAGGTGTGCCCATGGAAGCAGAGGCTCAGCCAGGATGTGTGGCTGGCAGGGCTAGCGCCACATGGACTTGCTTAGCTGCAAGCTGGGTCTCACTCAGCCCTCAGCTGGTGTGCCTCTGTTCATCTGTCCCAGGAGTTGGGTGGCTGGAGAGTTTTTGCTGGTGAACCATCACCACATGATCCATCTGCTTGCATCCAGCCACGGAGGTGTATTCCTAGCCAGAATTCAGCCAAGGGCCTGGCTTTTTGCTGCTATGTCAGTGAGCTCTGGCTTTCTTCTGGTAACACAAGCCATTATTCTAAAGTCTAAAAATCAAGCATCTCTTTTTGTGCTGTGTTGTTTTCTTCACTGAGATATCAATATCAAAATCAGATAGGGAGGAGACGGACCTTGGCCCAAAAAGCAGGAATATCTACTGTTGTCTGCTATTTTGACAGCAGTGTCAGGTAGTGTATGTTTAATCTGTATTTTTGATACAGAAATTCTTGGAAAATTCCAAAATTGCAAAATTTACAAAAAACTTTCTATGGAAAGGAAATAGTTTCTGGTTAAAAATAATGGTTTGTATTCAAATAAGGGCTAAATTTTTCAGGAGTCAGCAGAGGATAATGCCATTACCTTAAACCTGAGTAAACCTGAAAGAGGACATAAGATACACTTTAATTGGTAATGTGTGTCATCACAAAAATCATCCCAGTTATGCCTCAAAGGAAAAATTCATCTGTGTCTTCCTTATTCTCTACTCTCCTGTCCTTTCCCTACTAATTACTAAATGTTCCTAGAACTCTGAACACAAAAATATTAAAGAATAATTTTATTCTCGAGACACTGATCTCTTCTCTATGCGTTTGCAATCCCCAGGCATTATTTCAGCACCTACAGTCAGTTGTTCAATAAGTTTAGCAAATAGAAAGAAAATATTTATAACATTGAACCTAAAGGACATCTTCATTTCTATTATCTTAGCAGAGTCAAGATACCAGATTTTGTAAGATACTAGATTTTGAAACAGCTGTGCTCTGAAGACCCTTGAGTCCTGGGTGTGAAAGAAGTGAACCTAAATCTTTCATCTTAAAGGGGTTTAGCAAAAATTGTGTTCAGAGTTTCTTCTCATCCTCTCACCTCATAGACTTTTTTCTATATTCATCCACCATGAAAAAATATAAGCTGCCACCTAAACTAGCGTTATATCTTTGTGGCTCTCCTGTCTAAGTCTCCCCAGATGAAGCAGTGCCTGCTCAAGTCTAGCAAGGTCTCAGCAGTAGCCATGAACCATTTTGCAGTGCGGGTTCTGCCTTAGAAGTGATGGAATGAACTTTCAGCTTTGGCAGTTCATTACTGCTAAGACTTATGCATCTTCTCTGCCACTTTGCTAGTGGTGCCCTGGAAAGCAATACAGCTAGAAGGATTTCGATAAAAAGAAGTAGCATTTATTGTTTTGCTTGTTAAGTACATGAACCTTTGATCTAATGTGCCTGTGTCTGTCTCAACACACAGTATCAAACCACCACTGTTTTCCTAGCTTTGCCTAGACACTCCTCTCTGAAACAATTCCTTTTCAGAGTGTCTCCTTGCTTTGTGCCAGGCACTTTGCTATCCGCCTGAGCAGATGGAAATATGCATGCCTCTAACAAATGTGACCTTGTTAAGCTGCTCATCCTTCATGTCTGAGCGAGAGAGAGAAGAAAAACGTTACACCCACTACCTTCCAGAGGGCAAAAAGCCTCCGACGACGCGCGTTTGCCGCGCTGGGAGGTGTCTCCTGGTAACGCTGCCTTGATATGATCAACACTGCAGTACGGCTTCTCAGCATCTCAGCCTTGTTATAAAGCATATGCTTGCCTGCACACCAACGCCTGCTCTCTCTTCACCTCCTGGAAAACGCACCTGGGGGCTAAACGTGGGGTGCCGGGAAGGAGCCATGGCACAGCAGTCGCTGTCATTTTGGCAGTCCTTGCAAAGGTAACGTGAGAGAGAAGCACAAAAATAGAAAGGCAATGTGTGAATGGAAAAAGAGGATAAATGGAGGTTTGTAAATACCTTTGCTCTGTAAATACCTTTGATCCTAAAAGAAAGTCCTAAAGGATCACTGCAACTGCTGCAGCGTAACTGGGGTTTGCCTCACTTCATACAAGATACAAGAAAGTTGTACATCTAAAGTCTGTGAGCATGACCAAAGAAGTAGAACATGGACCTCCAGAGAGTAATTCATCTGACCTCTCTTAGGTGCTTAATTGCCCTCTGGAGCAGCCTATTCATTCCTAGAAAAAGAAATATTATTCTTAGCCCTCGAGGGCTCCAGGCTGTTGCTCACAGGGAGCTGTTTCAAGCTACTGCATACACCCTGGGGTCTCTGAGACACCTGCACGGGGCAGGAGAGAGGACACAGGAGCTGGAGGTGGCCTGTGCTGTTGTGGCTGCATGAAGGATCCCAGGGCACCACACAGGGCATGAGACAAGGTGCAGGCAGTGGAATGAACTCCCTAACCTTCAGGTTCTTACATCAGGGCTGGTGAATCTTCACACAAATACAATACCAGCAATAACTACACTCAGCCCATTGTCTTAATGAGGATAAAAAATGTGCCTGTTATAACTCCATGAACTTCAGGCAACCAAGCCCCATCCCTGCTCCTAAAGTGCTCCATAGTCCAAGTCCTAGTCCAAGGACTGCTCCCAGTGTGAATCACAGCTGAGGGCCACATTTCAGTGCCTTACAAGTTACCTTCTTACCTTAAGCATCGTCCTAGTAGTGGAAGATTCTTGAAAAGGGATAGGGGAATCCAAGGGAACGGCTTCAGAGATGTGAGCTTGGAGAGTGTGGAGGGTTGAGAGGGAGCAAAGAAGGGGTTGCAATGACCTTTGGTCCACCCTAAGCCTTCTCTCCCCTCCTCCACAGCTCTTCATAGCTTTAGCACCCTCTTCATCTACTACTGGCATTTCTTTCCAGGTTTTGTAGCTGCTGAATACAAGGGAAGGAAGAATATGCAATTAGAATATACTAATAGAATATACTACTAGGCATACATAGGAATTTTTGTCTCTGTATTCACATAAGATGCATCTGGAACTACAGTAATTTGAAATTGAATAAATCTAGGCCCTTCCAGCATACTTAAGACTGTTGAAACCTGACAATTGGCAACAGAATGACTTGGCTTTCATCTTTCACCCTTTATCTTTGGTGGCAGGATCCCACTGAGGCAGTGGGGTGAGGAGTGAGCTACCAAAACCTCGTGTCTGCTTTTCAGACAGGGAAGTTTGGGTGAATGATAGCAGCTCTTAAAAAGTATTGGCTCACTGAGCAGTTGTTAGCAATAAACAAGAAAGTTTTAACAGACAGACAGCCTAAAAATCAGAAATGAGTTTGCACTTGGGACAACTTAAAAGCAGCTACCAATACCCAATGTCTCTCCTTTGTTGGGGTGGCGAGGTGGCTGCCAGCCAGTGTGTGTTCTCTTCTTTTAGGGTGTAGGTCCCTGCTGTTGGCAAATTGTTTTCATGTTTGGTAAACCAGCCAACTTGTGACCTATTAGTTGCTGACAAGTGAAGATGGTGCTCTTCTATCCCTGGTATAATAACCAAAAAATAATAGGCCACATTATCAAATTTGATCTGGTGCTTCTGTGGTGTTCAGGAGATGAAAAGGAGCTGGAAAACATCCAGCTGCAAATGACCAGCTAAAAATGCCTCTCCTGGTTACCCCAACTCACAAGAAGAGCAAAAATTGAGAAGAAGCAGGTAGAGATGTTCCCCATGCAAAGCTAAGCTTAACCCAGGGCTCTGCATCAGTGTAAGTGAGGTGTCTTAGCTCACAGGTACAGACTGTTGAGAAAACACAACTGGACTCATCCTGGTAGCTCTCACTTTCTGGATCAACCTAGAGCAGACTGTAGGTCAAACTGACCACAGCTTTCTGCCAAGCAGCATTTCTTGGGGTTATCTGTGGTGGGGCAGTGCTGTGTCTGAAGAAAGGCAGAGAGACACTATCAGCAGCTTCTGAGTAATGTTTCAGCAGCAAAAAAGAAAGAGAAGAGACTCTTTTCCCACTGCCCTAGACTGATAAGTAATTTATAAACTGCCACTTTTCCTTCCTCCCCTCTTGGAAACACCTCTCTTAAAAAGGGCATGAGATTTCTCTCCCCCTCCTTAGCTGCTCTCTCCACAGACAAGGGAGAAAAGGCAGCCTCAGAGCGGGAGGTATCACCAGGCTTCACTGGAAAAAAAACAGAAAAAACACCCTTATTTTCTGGCAAGGAAAACGTTGGCAGTGTTAATCATTACCAGTGCCAAGTGTTAAGAAAAGGACAAACAATGAGACAGATTTCAACAAACATGAGATTAAAAGCAGTGCCTCTGGGTTGTGTTAATGGCCTCCTGATACTCAAGCTTGTGGTTTTAAGGAGAGGTTGCATATGTGTGGGATGGGAAAGATTAGATGCTACCCTTACAGGTTTGCTTTATCTATCACAAGTCTTGAAGGTGTCTTTTTAAAAAATGAAATTTGGGATTCTTACTCAGCCCTGTGTTTTCAGAATGTGAGGCTTGATGTAAAAGATCAAATCATTGAACAAAATGATAAATGGTCATCACGTGCAACATGTTGTTGCCTTTTTCCCTTAACACATTGCTATTTCTGACTAAAGTATCATACAATAATCCTCTACCACAACTAAGACCTGGGAGAAGCATGCAGTAATTGTCTCAATTTTGGATCTTGTGGCCGTGTAGCCCCTTGTTTCCTCTGATCAGATACTGAGAAACACCACAAACTACAGGACCAATATGTCCCAGTCAGTACGTGGTGGTTGACATGGACACTGCACTTGAGGTGCTTCATTAAAATCATCAGAAGGCTTCAAGCATTGGCACCTTCTTATTCAAAAGTCTCCCATACCTTTTCTCTGTATCTTCCCACAAGCAGCTCCACACAGCTCTGGCTCCTCTTCTTCCTCAGTTCTGGCTCGCTCCTTCCTGTCCCTAGCATGGCCACCTAACCCTGCCTGTCCTACATACAGTGTCTTACCTTTTCTTGTCCCTTTGCACAACCTCCTGTCCCTAGCTCTTCACAGCACAACCAGAAGACTCCAATTGACTCCTTCCCAACTAACTCTCTCTTTATCACACCCATGGCTGTGAGGGCAAGGCTGTTTCCACTCTAGGATAATTAACACAGCTGTAACATATCAGGGGGAAGACTGTCTTCAGCAGCATCTCCTTTTGTATCACCACACTGATACTCTACTTTTTGTTTGAATTCTTGTCCTGATTCCATCAGGACAGGTTTAATTTTTGCAGTAGCTGGGATGGGCCATGGCCAGTAGCTGGAGGTTGTTCTATGCCACTTCATCATTGCCAGGTGTGGGGAGAAGAGAGTTTCCCTGCAAGGGAGAAGGGCTTCCTTCTGGTCAAGCCAGCATAGCAGAAGGAGCAGGGGGGTAACACTGGCTCTGAACCAGAGGGGCAGTGGGGTGGCGTGGAGGAGGGGGCAGTGAGCATTGCCTACTGGCAGGGGTTTCTGTGAGCAATAATGCCTGTTCTCTTGTACCTTCTGTCATCAGTACTGCCGCTCTTACTGTTTGTTTCCTTATCTCATTGCCGTTTCCAGTAAATTTTTCTTATCTTTACCTGTGATCTTTATTTTTTGTGCTTCCAATTTTCCTCTCTAGCCCATTGCAGGGGAAGAGGGAGAGGCACAAGGAGGAGGGTACCAAGCAGGTAGCAGTGTGCTTTGGAGAGTCTCAGGGGACACACTAAATTGGGAAGTACCATTCCATGACAATTAGTCCAAAATCTTCCTTCAAAACTGTTTTTGGTGAAAAACCAATGTAGCAATTATTTTCCCAAATAAGTGTTTGGTTTCCAAGATGAATATTCAATTTATTGAGAAAGTAAATTTAATTAATTGAAACTTTGACCCTAGGACCTTATGAAAGCTGTGGTTCAGTGGTTCCCCTGCATCAGCTTGATTCTTCCTCTGCTCCACTGCTTCCCCAGGGAACACGACTCTGTAGCAGCAGAGTTGCAAGGTCACAGGCATCACTTGCCCAGCAAGCCTGCTGTGTGTGGAAAGGATGTGGATGTGAGAGAGCTAATAAACAGATCTCAACAGTCGCTGCGGAGATATTTCTAAAATACCTTGGTTCTTGGTGGAGAGATTTTTAAAAATAAAAAAGTAATATAGATATTTCTGGGCTTTTTGTTTTGTTGTCTTGGTTGTTTGTTTTTTTTTTTTTTCCACACAATCAGATTTTCCTTGTGAAGTGAGGAGAAGGCATTTGTTTTATCTCAGCTGGTACAAACTATTTTTGCATTCATTTGTGTCATTTGGCACTTGATGCATTCATTATGTTTTTGCATCACCATAGTGCCTGAGAGCCCTGACAGAGACCAGAACTTCAGAGAAACCAAAACATACCTTTCTTGAAGCTGAGGTAGAAGATTTCTAGCTGACAAATAGAAAATCCTTGAATTTGACAAAATTCTTAGTACCTTTCAGTATTCAGTACCTTTCTTACTGTGGTACCTTAGTACCACAAGAATTTAAAATACAGACATGCTAAAATAAGGATGTGTTGAGATTTCTGTCTATAAGATGATAAATTTGAAAAATTTCCAGTTTAAGTGTAACATGTACATCAGACATAACTAGAAGCAGAGACCTTTTCGCAATTAAAAACAAGAGTAGAGTCCTACCGTTCTATGCAAGTAAAAAGTTGAAAAAGAGTTGTTTATGAATTTGTGTTAGACTCAGCATTATCAAACAATACCTAAGCTCTCCTTTGTTTGGTGTCAATTCTCTGATGTCTAATGAGGAGATAACCTCAACCCTACATCCTTCTAGAGTTTTGTTTCTCTAGTTAACTGCTTATTTTCATGACTCCTGTAGGGAAAAAGAAAAGAGTTCTATTTGAGAATACTACCCTTCTAACAATGTGTATGGAAGTTATGAGAGTCTTCAATGGTTTTTGGGTGATACACACACACAGTGTGTGACTGGACAAAAGCACATCTGCAGCAATGTGTCCAACAGGATGCTCTCCCTCCTTCAGAGTTTTGTCCCGCAGCCTAAAAATCTTTCCTATCAGGCTCCTCTCTGTCAGTTTAAATAGGAAAAGCACTTGAAAGCTAAGTTCCTATTTTTGCCTTTATGATGGTATTTCAAAACTTTCCCCAGAATCATCTCTCATGTGTTAAAGAAACTCCTATGTGGGAGGAGAGAAATAGTGCTGAGCAAGACCAGGAACAGCATGGGAAGGATGTCTGCCAGGTTTTGCCTCATCATCCTCAAATTCAGTTCTGAGGGAGTCATGAGTCACTTTCATGGATATAAAAGTAGAATATTTGCACAAACCTTAGTATAGATATGGGATTTCACTTCCACTTTTCTGCTGGCTTCTCAGCTCTATATTTTTTCTTGCTCACTTTTCCATTTCATCCTTGGATCTTCTTAGCCCTCATCTGCTCAGTAATTCTCTGGTTTATGTCCACAGCCTTGTTAGTCTTGTCACTCAGATGCTGCAGGAAAAGACAGCATGCTGATATCCAGAGGATAAAGAGGAGGGTGGGTAGATCAGATCTCTGCTACATTCATACCTGTGCTGTGGCTGACCTGTAACATTGTCTGGGGGTGTCTCCCTGCTGAGTATCTCGGAGTCCCAGCCACACCAGAGGAAAGGCTGTCACCTCTCTGACAGTGTGCAGGAGAGAGGCAAAGAGAAAAAGGAGGGAAGTCTTCAGGCAGAAGAGAAAATGAAATGGGAGATTTCCCTGTCTCTGGCAAAGGTTAAGGCAAGACCAGACAGGGACAGGAATCTCATTTAGTTGTTGAGAGAGAGAGATGAAAAAGAGTAATACTTAATCTGATATGGTTGTTCGTGGTCCTTGAGTAGGAAAGGCTCAGCAGTTCCCAGTGCAGGTAGAGATGGGTTAGGCAGAAGCACGGACAGTGTTGGTCAAAAACTCTTCAGTAATGAACAGAGCCCAAGTCTCTTCCATGGCCAGGGAGAAGGGCAGTTCCTTACCACCAGTTCCATGTTTGACTTTAGAAAAAGAACAGCTTGACCCTTACTCATTGCCCTTTTAGATAATAGCATAAAGGTCACCTCTGGTTTTGACAGCCTTTTAAAATAAAGAAGTTAAAAGTTCACATGGACTCCAATATATGGTTAAACTTTGATCATTCTGCAGAGCTTTGCTGTGTCATGTGGCAGAAGGAGGAAATGGCTGTTGGTCTTTTCTCTTTAAATCCATAATGGAGGAGATGGAAGTTTTTGCCTTCATCTACAGAAGTAACTTAAATGGTATATCAGGAAAAGAAATTCTGTATAGAAATGGTTTCACTGCATGACTGGATCATATGATTAATCTCCTGCTTTTAATAGGTTTTATTTCAGGTTACAAAGCATGGTGACTGAGTCCTTTTTTTGTTGTTCTGGTTCCACTGATTTGTCTTTTCCTTATTCCTTCTTCCTTGAAGTTTACATACCAGTCAGTCATCTGCACCACCTCACGTAATTATATGAGAATGTCCAAGTCTTTTGACGAGGAATGAAAAGTATTATTAGGGCATTCTCTTTATCTATTACTGATACCCACTTTAATACCTTCATTAACAAATTAGAGGGGATACACTCAAAGGTCAACATGAAATCCAGAACTAAAGCAATAAGTCAAGAACACATTTAAGGTTTCAGGTGGTCTACAGGACTGAATTTTAGTCAGTAATTTAATATAAGGAATGGTAGCTGATTGAAGATTATAAGCTAAGTGGAGGTCATGATAGTTTCTGCCTTACCATGGCTGCTCATTGTGAAATAAAACCTGTTTGATCCACACACACCACTACATCAGAATATCCACCTGGGAAATATACCCAGGGAGTAAGGCTTATATATTAGTGATGTAAAACTACAGCTGCTTTAGAGAAGAATGTTCCACAACTACTTATAATCAGGATCTGTCCATCCTTGCCACTATTTAGAAAACAACTTGCTTTTGGGGGGAGGAAACTACATAATCTGCCTCCTAAAGTCTGAAAAGAGTTATATAGACATGAGTACAAGAACAGCAATCCTCCCCCACAGTATCCTCCCAGTATACACAAACGACTAAAACGACTATCACACTGATCTTTAAAAAAACAAAAGAAAAGGTATAGTATGTCTAAACAATATTTTTTTAAAAAAGTAAGATGCTGGAGCTAGTTAAGTTTAGAAATATTGCTCTGTAGGAGTAGTAGCAAGCATGACATTTAGCAGGAAATACCCCTGTGAGTTAAAATTTTGTGTATTTCTGACTACAGATGATGAGAAGAAAAAAAAATAAAAGGAGTTTGTTGGAAGAAACCTGATAGGGACTAGATATTTATAACATTCCAAAAGTCATATCTCCCCTACTTCCCCCTCATCCTACAGCTCATTTCAACAATCAGAAGGCCATATCCAAGCTCTGGCTGGACAGACAGTCAACAGTGAGCATCATCCCCCTGGGCCTGCAGAGAGGCCAATTCCAAGTCAGCAAGCACATCTCCAGGAAAAACATCTTTATTTTTTTAGTGTGGCCACTGTCCCATGGCCCCTTTTTTGAAGTTCATTGCTTTCAAGAGTTGGGAGCATCCAGATGTCTCTCCTCTCAACTGACAGAGCTTCCTGAGCAGTTTTCCTTGCCTTTCCTTTCCTTGCAGTTCATAACTCCGACATGAACCATCTTTTCATGGGATAAAAAATCATTTCATGGAATCAGTAGGACAACATTTCGTGGATCATTAGGCAGCCCTACATAGGGGGATTGTTTAGCAGAACAAGGGAAAATGGAGAGTACAGTGATAGAGATTTTTACTCTGTCATATCCTAAATCCTGAATGCTTGAATAATTTATGCTTGTGCACAGATTCCTTAGTGAGAAGACAAAACAAAATCTGATAATGTTTCTTTTAAGCAAGTCTCAACAAAATCATAGATCTTGCTTGCCAGATAATGAAGCTGCTGTTTTTCCTTTTTTGTTTTTTCAAGGCATTGTATGAATTTTTGTAGTCTTGGGTTATTGCCCTGGAGAATGGCCCATAATTTGAGTGACTGAACATACTGTCTTTGTTATGACTTTGAACGGGGTTGGTTCTAAATAAATCATGAATAACAAGAAAAAAACACAGCAAACAAATACAGAAGCATCCATGTGACCAGACCAGACAAGACTAGCCTTTTGTATCCAAGTAAATCATGTGGTGGGATGTGGATCTGCTCACATTGAAAATGACAATTAAAAGTCCTGGTAATGGCTGCAAACTTTGCATGCCCAGCACGATGATGGTTCATGTGCTCTGTTATACTTTTCATGATGGGCTTTCTCAGGCAGCAGAGAAACCCCTGCCTCAGTAGGAAGGTCAGACAAGCTCAGAAGAGGAAGACACATGAGGTCTTCAGCATGAGAACAGGGAGCTCATGAAGAGCTGCAGGGCATTCAGGCATATTCCCCTCCTGGAGCAGTGAGATGAAGGTGGCCCAGGGCTAAGGACAAATTCCTTTGGGAAAGTATCAGCAACAGACTGTCTGGCAGTTAGGTGTAGGTACAGGGTTACCCATGTATTGAGACAGATGCACTTTTCCCAGCTGGCACATTCAACATCCAAAGATAATTTGTGGGTTGCCATCATTTCATGTCTGCCAGTCAGACTGCCTTGGTCCAAACACCCCTCATCAGTCAGCTGGAGAACATCTGCACAGAGAGGTGCTTCTCTTGGCCACCACAGATCATGCTTCTTGCCACCACTGCATGTGTACCCAAAAATATGGCATGCAGGCTGTGCACGTCCTCCAGGAAAGGACAAAGACATGTCTCTATATATGTTCTGGCCAGCTTGATGGACAGCATCCTAACTTTCCTCTTCCAGTTTTTGTACCAAGACTGGCAGCTGCATAAGGAGAAGCTCCAGTGGTCTCTAGCTTGAAGATACTTCTGGAGCCAAAGTCTGGTATGCACAAATATTCAGGGGATTAAAAAAACCTCTACTGCAGTACAGAAAGAAATATTTCTATTTCTTTCTATAGCTCTGGTAAAGGCCTACAAGACTTCAAGTTAATAAGAACTTTTCTGCTTTAGAACTGATCCAATTAGGGTTCAGACCTTTCCTAGTTTAAACAAACCCTGTGCTGCAATGTGTAGGTGATGTGCTGATATGTGGGAATGAAGGGATGTGCTAAAAATATAAATACACTTAAGGGAACAAAAAACAGGGGAGAAACACAGGATAAAATATCATTTAAATGCTAAAGAAATAAGCAATTATTCAGTTCACATAAAGTAGGTACAGAAAATACTTCAAGTGTAATTTTTATCTTTGTTGTATTTCTCTGAAAACTACGTAAGTGTTTGTAGCTGGTTAAAGATCCTCTGGGAAAACATGTACATTCTAGCAGCATTATCTTCTCAGTCTGTTCCTATGACTTCTGTGTACTGCTGTTGTGACAACAGACTAGTTGCATCTATTCCAGTTGCCAATTAAGTTTAAATTAATGGGTCATTTTAAGGTCTTCTCTAAATCTATTGCTTATTCCACATAAATTATTTGAGAGCTGGGGTATTTTAGAAGTAAAGAAAATGTATACAAAAGCCCATATATTGCTACAGGGGTTTTTTTTAGCCTCATGCCTTTGTCATTTTTCCAATGGAAAATGGAGAAAAAATGTAGTCCAGGACAATGTACAAACTTTCTCTGTTTAGCTGTGTGGTGTTAATATTTCATTCTAGTCCTTCACAATGTATAAACTTGAAGCTCAGTGAAATAAATGGGGTAACTGGAATTCACAAACATAGCTGCAAATCCTATTAGCAGTTAAACACAACAGGTCTGAAATGCACCCCAGTGTGCATGAAATCTACTGTGCAAACACAAAATAATCACTTCGGGTTGAGTGGCATTTGCAACTTAAAGGTAAAAATACTGAGAGAAATTAGTGTATTTAAGCAGCTCTGCCTTTTCCTGAAAGTGTCTACTAAGTCACTTGAAACTTCACATTTAATAGAGGAGAGAGAAAACCAGCCAAGGAGATGTCCTGGTCTAGTACAAGGCTGGATTGTGACAATAGATGTGCCTGTTACGTGGCAACCAAAGAAAAGCAGGAGGGTGTTTAGCTTCCAGCAGCACTAAAGTAAACAGGTGAGAGTGTGAGGCTGGATGGGGATGTGCCTCTGTTACGCACTGGAAACTGCAGTCAGGGATATCTAAAAACATTCCTGGTGCTCTTCCAGCCAACACCTGTCTCTTACATCCGTGCCCAGGTCTAACACACTCGTGTAAGTAACATTATTTTAGCTACTGTAGGAGTCACCATGCAGGAAGAAATCCAGTCCATGTTTAAAATTACTGATTGGTCCCAGAGGCTCAGCAGGAGACACTGCAGTGGCATGGATGGCATGGCCATGAGCTGCTCAGTCTCTGTGGGACCAGAGCTTCCATTCCATCCTGATGTGAGGAGGTAACTTCTTCATCTGCCTCACAAAGGACACACTGCAGGATCTTTCTGGGGAAAAGGAGAAGGGGAAAGGAGAGGAGAGGAGAGGAGAGGAGAGGAGAGGAGAGGAGAGGAGAGGAGAGGAGAGGAGAGGAGAGGAGAGGAGAGGAGAGGAGAGGAGAGGAGAGGAGAGGAGAGGAGAGGAGAGGAGAGGAGAGGAGAGGAGAGGGGAGAAGGGAGAGAGGAGAGAGAGGAGAAAGGAGAAAGGAAAGTAAAAGAAGGAAAGGGAAAAGAAAGGAGAGGAAAGGAGAGGAAAAAGAAAGTGTTCCCACCAAAATACTTGCCCTTACTCAGAGACAACTAATGATGGCAGATGCAGCATTTACTTTTGTAACTTATTGCAGCAGTAAACGACCTCCAAACACATCCAGTTAACAACAGCCAAAAACATCTCTTCCTGTCTCTCGTTTGAATGCACTTGGATTTAACCTCCAGGTATTAAAGCATTCCACCCTGCCTCTCACAGGAAATTACACACAGGCACTCAATCCCCCTCCAGTCCGTTTTTGAAGAATTAACAGATTCTTCCTGTGTGCTTCCTGAGCACACAGCAGTTTTTCCAGCCTTTAATTCATTTTGGTAGCTCTTTAATGCAGTCTTGGTAGCCTTTCAAGTCCCTTTAAAAATGGGTACATCAGAATTATGTGCTGGTATCTGTGTTGACAACAAAGCTAAATTTACCTCACTGCTCCTCTGATTTTACACTCAGGATCCCACATACCCTGTGTGACTGTGCTGGTCCTTCTATGCCATCACCTCTCAAATGGCTGTTAGGAACTGATGTTTCTGAGGATACAGTTCCCCTGTCTGAGAGGATGGTCTGGCTCTTTTCCAGCTGTGGTTCTTTCAGGTCTGATCCCCACTTGGCACCGGCATCAAGGCATGTTTTGGCTGTGACACCTCACCTGAGGGAGGGTACATCCAGAAGTGCTCATGGATGCTCTAGGCTGCAGGTATATGCTGAACCCCAGCTTCCTTGAGTGATCCAGGTCATTCAGTATCACCGTCCTCTCCTCCATTGTGTCCTTCAGGATCTACATCTATTTCTAGAAATAATCTTATGTATGCTTCTCAATTTGAAGTGATGAACAGAGTTAATCTAATACAAACACCTGTGGGACATGACTAGAAATGACCCATGGAATAACAATTTTTGGTGTCTGTCATACAGAAAGTTTAGAGCACTTAGTGTATTATATTGATGGCACTAGCCCATGCGTCAGGTAGGATTTTTTTGAGGAGAATCTAAGTACACGTCTTATGCTGTCAAGCTCCTTTATGACACAAACTTGTAATTTCATCAAAAAAGGAAATAATTCTTTCTTTATGAACAGATCCATTTTCCATAAGGCCATGTTGATTAGTATAATTTAATTCTCTGCCTTTGTTTCTTTAATTTTCAAAGTCTTTTATTATTTTGAATTCTCTAGTGAGTAATATCAGGCTCAATAGCCAGAGTAAGTCTGCTGCTGGCAGACCTCTATAAAATTAGTGTATAAAATTAGTGTCAGAATAGACCATCTTGCTTTTTTGTTAGCACTAATAGAAATTCTCAATAAATTATCATCTTAAATAGTTTGCCATCTCCCTGTAGCAATTGGCTAATACCACGGCAAATATTTTGCTCCTGGTAGAATTAAAATTCCTCTATTAGTCTGTGACTCAGGTAGAAGATAGGCTATGCCACTGATCAGAGAGGCAGCTAGAACAGCACTAGCTGCACACAAAAGCAGATGCTGAGGAGAACTAATAAGGACAGGTAAATAGCCATAGGTACTTTTCCAGCAGCCAGCCAGTGTACTTGTAGTTTCTCTTGTTTGTCTACACTGTATATACTCTAATTTGTGTTAGTTGTGTCTACATTCCCTATGTTCACCTCTCTCTATATGCACAGGTACATAAATATGCTCTCACATGCATATGTTCCCACCTTCACTATTAACAAGTTGTGCTTTGACCAAAGCTCTCTCGATTGCAAAAGAGATATTTTTTAGCTGAGTCTAAAAAACCCTCTGGATATACAACTTCTTTATCTGTTGATGGATCTTTCCTGTAGTGACCTAGCTAGGTACTGCAAGCCCCAGTTTACCATAAATGATTAACTGTCTCCTGTTGCTGGCTTCTTTGGGGGCACATTCACACAGTCCCTCTTTTTTCTTTCCCATTGAATGTGTGAGAGTCTTTAGAACAATTTTGCAACAGCACTGTGGAGTGTATTGGTAAAGTACCTCCATTAATGTCTTGACCATACAGAGGTCTCTTAAAAGGAACAAGATGACTAATAGATGACAAGAATGGTACTTATTTATGCACTACAATAATCTAATTAAAGCATAAATTATTATATACTTGTACTAAACATGCATACCAAAGAGAGCATGCAAGAGGGCCTGAGATGGGCTTGCCATTTGGAGAGCACACTATACAAGAGCGTGTTTCACTCATTTAGTTTAATGTATGATTAACAACTCCTGAACATGATTAACACTTCTCTGATTGTGATTGATGTGAGATATTCTGCAACAGCCTTTCCACAAGTGCAAATTCGTAGATTGTTAAAATGGAAAAGCAAAGTACATTTTATCATCAGCAACCCAACATCTTGGAAAGTTCCAGAGTCTCTTCCAGCAATGTCCCAGTAAGTCTCTAATTATGTCTGACACAAGTGGCTTTAACTACATCCCTGTTTTTTTCAGAGCTGACATGCAGCTCTGAGATGTTCTCCAACAGGTGGCCTTTATGTGGATGGTTACTAAGTGACACTGGTGACAACAATATTCTGCTCTATACATAAAATATAAGGGATCTGACAGTGTCAGGAGATATCATAAAGCACAAGGGTAAAGCTTCCAGATAAACTGTGGACAGCTCTTTTTTTCCCCCTAGTTTGCCTCTTTAAAGATGAGCTTTCCAACCTTTGCTCTTTAAAAAAGCCTGGGTTTGCTAGTTCAGTTGCTTGCTTCCACCTTTCTCCAAGGGCATTTGGAGAACACTTGTTGGTAAACACTGGATTTTTTTTCTGCCCTCCCCAAAAGACTCTAGATGCTGAAAGAAAAATGTTTGAAAGGAAGTGTCTTTTCTCTTTTAAACAGTAAGTCTTTTGGCGCTCTTCAGAATTTCTGTGTTCCTTTTGGGTTTGGACCACTTGATGCACACAGTGTGTGTGTTCATGTCATTGTATAAAACCATGCTTTTTTGTTTCATTAAGTTAAATCAAAACTTTGTGGGAGAAGAGCATAATTCCTTCACCTTGACTGAGTTGCTTACATCCTTCAGGAGAGTTTTGCAGAAATTGCCTGGACTCTTCTGGCTGTGTGGTGACCAGGGAAGCCAGCAGTGGTTATCAGCCAAAGGAAAGGGGTGCAATCTATTCCCAGGGAATTAACAGGCAGAAGCCAGCTCTCCTGGGAAGCAGAGTGCTGGGAATTTAGGGAAGTCCCTGGTCCTCCATGGGGTTTGAAAACTTCTCTGTTTTCAACCCCCCCCTGGGTCTCCTGAGATGGCTGCTCCCCATTTTGGCACCCAGAGCAAGCCTGGGAAGGGAATAGGAAACACTCTGGGTTCAGATACACTGTCCTTTCCTCTCAGGAAGGTTAAATTTGGGGGGGGGGGTGGGGGGGGTTAAACACATTCAGTCTTGCCAGCATCAAGTGATATTCCAAGGTGGCAGAGCAGAGGGCACAGCCAGCAACCCATGTTGGGGGTTCTGTTCATGCCATGCAACACGATGGAGCCACACAGCCCCCAGCCTGCCTTCAGGTCAGGGATATTTCCTCCCTGTCAAAAGGCTTTTAAATGAAATCTTCATAGTCAGTAGCAGAGAAGGGTGGACACTGGTACCTGAGCTTCCAACCATTGTACAGGGGAAAATGGAGTAAATATTGTCATGGACAGGTAAGAAAGCCGGTGTGAACTCCGCTCCTTTAGGCTTGAGAGACAATTGCAAGCCAGAAAGTTAGGTTCAGTGACAATGGTGGCAATCTTATAAAGTAACATTCATATCTGTTTATTTGTTACCCCCACAGGCATTGCTACAGCAGTATAAAAGGCCTTTAGACCATCCCCAGATGGTATTGCCTATTCAGACTGAAAGTCTGCCTCACAGCCGTGCTGCTCCCGTGACATCCAGCCCCAGATACCCAGCTGAAAGCAGAAGTGACTGACAAAAAAAGTAGAACAAGGGACTGCTGATGGTGAAAGGAGAAGCAGATCTGCCCTCTTGTGTACACGGCATCTACTGCAACTTTTTCTAAATTGATACAAAGTTAATTTATTCCTTGTAGTAATAAGTATGGAAAAAGATATTAATGCTTTGAGTGTTTTAACCTCACCATAAAAAGAGGAATAAGAAAATAAAGGATGAGAGATTGGGTTATTTCTTCTCAAGAACTGGTTTGTAGATCTGAGGGTAACCAATGTGTGTAACATGGTCAGAAGCTGCTCTGAACACTTAGGCTATCAAACAAGAGACTATGAAAATACAAGTAGCACAAAACCTCTAAGAAGATAAATCTGATTGCTAGGGAAACTCAACCATCTGCAAAATTATTACCCATTAAAACTAAGCCTTTTTTTTTTTTTTTTTTTTTTTTTTTTAATGAGGATGCAAAATAGCTTGAGTGTTTTCATTGCATTCATCACAGCAGGAAGGACCAAGAGGGAAGATTTTTACTGAGGCAAGCATATTTGGCCAGTCTTAATTAGGCTGGAGAGGGACAGAGGGCAGCCAGCTTCATAGGGTTGGGAAGGTCTGACCTTCCATGTCCTCCTCCTCCCATCTGTTTTCTTTTGAAGCTTCACAGCCCGTTCCTTTAGTCCCTAATATACGCAAATATCATGAGTTAGACATGACACTTTTAAGAAATTGTAACCTGGACAGTTTTTCTGGACACACAGATCAGAAGATCAGACTCTCAAGGAAGAGAAAATAGAGCACAGGTTGTTTTGAGTGCAAAGCTCAGGCTTGTCTTGCCATGGCAGTGGCAGATCAACCTGCCAGTTTGTAACCAGCTGCTCATTTTCTGTTTGCAAACAACTTAGTAATGTCTAGGGATGAAGAGTAGACCTTGTTCTAGATTAGACTTCTAGGAACAGGGTGTTTCCCTTCCCTTCCCTTCCCTTCCCTTCCCTTCCCTTCCCTTCCCTTCCCTTCCCTTCCCTTCCCTTCCCTTCCCTTCCCTTCCCTTCCCTTCCCTTCCCTTCCCTTCCCTTCCCTTCCCTTCCCTTCCCTTCCCTTCCCTTCCCTTCCCTTCCCTTCCCTTCCCTTCCCTTCCCTTCCCTTCCCTTCCCTTCCCTTCCCTTCCCTTCCCTTCCCTTCCCTTCCCTTCCCTTCCCTTCCCTTCCCTTCCCTTCCCTTCCCTTCCCTTCCCTTCCCTTCCCTTCCCTTCCCTTCCCTTCCCTTCCCTTCCCTTCCCTTCCCTTCCCTTCCCTTCCCTTCCCCCTTCCCCCTTCCCCCTTCCCTCTCTTCTCTCTTCTCTTTCATTTCTTCATTGACAATGATGAAAAAAATCAATTAAAAATAAAAAAGAGGAAGCCAGGCAGTACTACAGAAGAACCAGTCAGTAGGCTATGGATTTACAGCTGAATAGGCCAGCTGTAAATGGAGTGAAACTTGGATGCAGCTTTAAAACACAGCAAAAGGTGCATTTTCAATTTGTCATTACTGTTCTGACAATACACTAGGTCTGATGGAATCAGTTTTTCTTTTTTTTTACAAGGAAAAAGCAATTATATTCTGGGCCTGAGGATACAGTAATATATAACAAAATAAACAAATTCTTCAGCATATAAGAATTCCATCTTCTGTAGAAGTGGTAAATGCTGTTTAGGGGATTTCCCTACAATTTTCGCTCTCCTGATTCTCTTTAGAGTGTTTTTATTAAGAGTCCCAGTGAGATCAGCTATAAAGCAATCTCATGTGAATTAGCCTGGTTTTTTTCTGAATCAAAATTACACCAGCAATAAATGTGACTTGGTGGATCCTATCTAACAAAACTTCATTGTAAAACAACACTGATATCCCTCCTTACCACAGGACAAACACAAAGAAAAAATAAAAGAAGTAATTACTGCCACTGAAATAACACAAATAATTATTATGACTTGCTCTTTACCCTATACCTATTTCAGACTCATTGTTGAAGATCTGGGGGATTTGTGGCCTTTTATGCTTGTTTGTGCTATAAAGTTGTGTCTAACATCTGGGCTTGCAGTTTGAAATGGTCCTGGGGGCAGAACTATTTGACTGCATCATGAAGCAGGCTGCAAAATACTGGATGACAGGCAGATCAGGGTTTTCTCATTTAAATTAATTTTTCATTTCTCATGTTGATTTTTCTCATTTTAAAAAAAGACCAAAAGAAATATACCTTATAAGTCCTTTTTACCAAAAAAATATTTAAACACTTTGTTTTTTGGTATCAAATCCATTCTTTCATTTTTGTATATGTATGTATGTATGTATGTGTGTGTGTGTGTGTGTGTGTGTCTGTGTATTAATACATACATAGTGTGTATATATATATATGCACACATAAATAAAAACCATGTATCTTCCAATCTTCTAATATTTCTTTCTTCCCTTCCCAGAGGGCTGAAACCTGTGCACAAATAAAGGAAAACACACATCATCTCCCTCCTTGTTTCTTCTTAGGACACATCGTGCTGGTGGATGTGAGTGATCAGTTCCCAGAGAGGGGATGCCCTTGAATCCAGGAGAACTGGAAGAATGGAGAGGTGCCTTCTCACCTTCTTCAATTGGCCATCCAGACTCAAACAAAAGCAAAGACATCCTCAAGGGGTCTTTGGACAATCACAGCACTGACCTCATTTTTGCCATTTTTGCAGAGATGTCTGTCTCACTAAGAGTCATTATAGTGTGGATGTTTTAGTGTAAATTTTAAGGTCTATATTTTAAAAATTGAAGGAATCTGCAATAGAGTCAGCAGTTGGCAATATCTGAATGACTAATAGCCAGCAGAGTTTAATGTTCCTTAACTTCCTCACAGGCCATCAAACCTGAGAGCTGATCATTAATTGCCTGCAATAGCCTGTGCCATGGTCATTACTGCTTAGTTATTCAGATGAAATGAGTAATACCAATTTTTGGACTGCAGTTTTCATAAATGGGGAGCTCAATCTTCTTTTTCCCAACACATTCCAAGTTCAATCTGACATTATTTTTCTCCCCACTTTAATAAACATGCTCTATGCCTGTTAAGCTTTCATGAAAGTAAAGACTTTTCTTATGTATTAGCCTATAGAGCAGACAAATAACTGCATTATATTCAGTTATTGATGCATCACTAAAAAAATAACCACAGAAATCAATCATGGTAAGTAATAAATGAATGAACTGGAAATTATAGGAAGAGCTGCAGAGCAGAGGCAGAGTGTGACTTAGTCCTGCTTTCTGTTCCCAGTCACAGGGGAACCTTTGAGTTCAGACTCCTGGGTCTCCCTTCTGAGGAACCACAAGGCACGGGGAAGCTTTGTTTCATCCAGGTACATAAGTTATACAGGGTAATCTTCCAAAATCCCCACTATTTCACCCTCCTTGATTACACTGCAATGTAATTCATAAGCCCAAGTTGCTTTAGGTTTGTCTTGATAAAAAAGTCTTGTAGAGGGTCTCAAAATCATGTTCCCTCATTTTTGCCCCTGAATCCAATAACCCTGATTTCTCTACTATTTTTTTTTTTTTCCAACAGAGGGAAATGTGTGAGTGCAAGACCATGGTGAGCTCCAGCTGATCCCTGCTAGGGATGTGTCAGGCACTTGGCATCACAGGTATACATCTTTCCTTCCCAGGAGAAAAGTTTACAGGCAGTCTTTGGGAAATCAAAGCTAAATGCATGTGCACTTGTTTTTAGCACTCAGGAAAGGTATTTAACCTCAACATTACTGAGCCATAAAGTGCCAAATTCTTCCCATCCCAGATGAAACTTTGTGCAAGAAATGACACACCAGATCTGCCTTGCATGGATAACCACAAATAGCAATTACAGAATTACCTCCTGGGCATGTTTTGTACGATGAAACTCTGTGGTGGGCAGAGTAGAAGAGGTCAAACTTGTCAGTCATAGCAGTTTCTCCTGCTTTGAAGATCAGTGAATTTGTCAGCTATAGAGTCAGGAGAAAAGAGGCACCAGAATCAGCCCACGCACAACAGTTCACAGGCAAAGAGTCACAGAGGCTTAGATCCATGGTCTTGATACACTTCATCAGAGGTCACTTCTCAGCTAATCATTTTCCTACCCCAATGAACACCCAGAGTCCCGAAGCTTGTTCTGACAGTGTATAGCTCAGTGTGTTAAAAATTCTTTGCAATCTGATAGTCCATTATAAAGTACTGTTGTGACCATGTTTGCACACACTCAAAAGCAAAATCATAAGACAGTTCTGGGTGCCTCACCTTTGACAGTTCTTTTGCCCAAGGCAGGTGCTGGCAGATCAGCACCCAGGCTTAGGAAAGAGTGTGGAGAAGAAGGGGCAGAGGAATGTGAGTCATCACTTCAGCTACTTTAGTTGTGAACACCATTCTGACCACATGCCTCTGTTTCTATTTGTGTTTGTATGCATACAAGTCATGGGTTGACAAATGGTGTGTATCAGACAGTTTGTCTTCAAAGGATGCTGCTGTTGGGTGTTTTGGGGACCTTGGCCTCGTGCTTGAGAATGTCTTCTTAGTCCATTTGGAGAAGGGACAGGCAGTTTCCTGCAGAATTTCATGTTACATAAGTCTGCTTCTCAAGGCAGCACTTTCTGCAGGTTCTGCTGGAGAGACTGGGATGAGAAGCTCTCAGTTTCTCTGCACAGCCAAATGCTGTCAGAGCTTGTCCAGCAAAAGCAAGGACAAGAATAAGGTACAGGTAAATTAAACATGGCCAGGCCATGAGTTTCAGCACTGTTCATCCATACATCTGTGCATCTCATCAGTGTTTTCCCTAAACAGTTTAGGTCAGTCTATGGGCAGTTGTCTAGACAGTGCCTAGATGCAACTCAGAGGTTAGGATGTGAAAGGACCACCCCACCATGCCTGGACGTGACCACACTTGAGATTTTTGAAAAGGAGGAGTATAGAAAAAGCTTATGAGCCTAAAAATTGCAGGACTGCAAATTGCAGAAATTGTAAATCTTGCAACTCCTCTGTTTGCTTTTTTTGTCTGTTGTTATTAGTTCCATTTAAAGTGCTTTCCAATGGTGGAAATAGAGTCCCTGTTTAAAAGAGTTCACTGAGAAAATGAAGAAGCAATGCAAAACCTGAGGTAAAGAAAAGAGAATGAGGAAGAAGAATGTCCTGTGTCTATCTGGTTACAAGTTCTTGACAGGTTTCCTGCATTCATATACGGATATATATATATACATATATATATATATATATGTATATATATACACATACCTGTATAAATACACAGATGTGTCCATCATGGTTTTCTTGAAGATCTAGCATATTATTGTTATCATATTACTGCACTATTTGTCAGGTCCATGACAGATGTGAGCTTTTTGACAGGAAATTATGAGAATGTAAAGACTTTTCTGTGGAGGTCATTTCATGCATGGAGAGCTGCAAAAGGGAGAGCAGCAAAATGAGAGTGGGAAATGGAGAGTGAAAGGATGCCAAGGACATTATCAGGATAAAGTGATAGGAAGTGATCAAAAGATCAGGGACAGAGCTGCATAGGGTCTTGATAGTAAAAGGGAGATACATGTATTTTTTAAGCCATGAAATGGAGGGAAGACAGGTTTGGAAAATGAGGGGGCATCAGTGTGGTGTGTACAGTGTGACAGAGGATAATCCATTCTTAGAAAGGGAAAAGCAGCTAAGAAATAATTTTGGTCCAAATGTTTAAGTTCCTCCTTCTTAACAAATGCTGCTGCTGCAAAAACCCACAGACTGTGTGATTCTCAAGATAAGCTTATTGAAGCTTTTCTCACATTTAGAGTAATTGTCCACTCTTGCTCACACAGTCAGGTCTCACACAACTCATCCCTCAGCAGTTCCAAAGACAGAGGTACAGCCATGAGTTTGGAGGTGAGGAGGCAGCACCAGAGATGGTTCCTGTCCAATCAGGCAAAAGCTGCCTGCATCTTATGTCACCTAACATTTCATGTCACAGATGGGACAGAGTTTTGACATGTCAGGGAGGTGTGTGTCACCCATACTCAAATAGGTCCTGATTGCTGGCAAGCTGCCCTGTGACAGCTCAGCATCCCAGTGTCTCCTGTGCCCTGGGACCTCTCCTTTCAGACATCACTCCTAACCCATTGTTGTCCCTTATATCAAGTAAAAAGAAATTTGACAGTATAAAGAAAACAGAAAAACTTCAGACTTCTACCTTCTCTACCGAATTAATCATCTCTGGCAGATTTGTGGCTTCCTATGACCCTTGAGTTTTACTGTCTGCTAGCACATCAGGCACTGATTTTCCTCTCTTTTTCCCCTACAGCAAGCATTACAGTGATCTTCTCAACACTGACAGGGACAGGGCTTATTTCCAGTAAAAGGGCACCATACTTAGCTCTGCAGGGTAAGTGAGGTTAGGGGGATAGGTACATGGGAATAATAAAGGCACAGAGGGCAGCAGACTTTCAATATGTTTATGCAGTTAAATGTAACAAGTTCAGACACTATAATTTATTTCTTTCCATTGTTCACCAAAAAAAAAATCTCTTTATGTTGTTTTCTCTCTGTGAGTGCTTTTGCATTCTTCTTAACCTCTGCATTGCAGTGCAGCTAGGCTGTGCACATGAAGATATACTCCCTGCCCTGGGGAAGATGGGAGATAAGCAGAGCAGTGACATACAAATGGCAAGGGGGAGAGAGCGATCTAATCGACTGGCCGCAAGCTTTGTACATTAAGATAGCGAAAGCATACACAGAAGAGCAAAGCTGGCTTCTGCTGGGAGATGCACACTTCTCTCCCCCTTCTCTTCTTTGTCCTTGTCTTTTCATCCTTGTCTCCCTCGTGCCCTTTTTGTACTTCCCACGCTGAGGTGGTGTTAGGCTTGTGAGGGCTGTGGTGTGGCCTGTGTACCTACATTGGCTGCTTAGTTTGTTTTCTAATTTAGCTTGCTGCCTGTGCCTGTCTCAGCTCATGGCCCTCAGCCTGGCACAGGGGTGTCAGCTGCTCCTTGCTAAAATTGGCTGCATTCCTCTTGCTGTCTGGTGAATACCTAACACCTGCTGATGGTCTCTGAGTTTGAGAATTTTCCCATGTCTCCCGTATTGCACATAACGATGGAAAATGAGCTATTTTTCCACTCCTCCCTTTCTCACACCTAAAAAATCTTTTCAGGTGTCAAATCTGAATTTAGCAATACCCAAAGTTTTCCTGCACTTTTATTTCTCTATATTGTTCATCTTTGGGTAAAGCTTTTGAAACTCCTCTTCAAAGCTGTACGGCCATGGTTGCACAGGGGACATCATACAGGGCTCCTGTTGGTGTTACAACACACTTGTGCTGCTGTGCAATATACCTGTGAAGCTGAGGTGGCCAATTCTGCTCCTGCACCTTGTAGGATGCTGTGGTGTGTGCCCAGGAGGAAGTAGGTCCTACCTTCCATCTCATTACAGGTACTTCAAACAAACAAAATTTATGAATCTCCTGGCACCAAGCTCTAGTGGGGTAATGATGCTGTAGAATATTTCAGAGGTCTAACACAAACACAGTAAACTTCCTCTACAGTGAATGTCTTGGCTTTGGAAGTTCTGGCCAGGGGAAAGATGGGCATTTGGCCTGGCATCTCTGCTCTTCTGATGGCTTTTTTTCATCCTCCTTTCTCACAGACACTTCTGAAAAGAGCTGTCAGATCACAGCTGCCTGTTTCACACCTCTCTGAGTGAGCAAGGACAAGGGCAGTGGAGCTAAGCACTCATCTCTGGCTGTCACCCAGACAGCCTATGTGCACTTGGGCAAGTTGTCAAATCCTCCACCACCCCTCCCCACCACGCCACATTTAACAGAGTTCATTTCTGAGCTCTCCAGGTTGTCTCCTCCTCTGCAACCACTGTAGAATCATCAGTCTGGATCCATGTTCTGTAACTTCATGCATGTAACTGAAGAGCCTGGTAAACATCTCATCCCCACCACCTCTCTCTGTGGTCACTGGATGGCCAGAGACAGGCATTTCCAAGTGAGAGGTGAGGTGAGATGTAGTGGTCTGCCATGAGGCTGGGCTGCAACTCCGTTCCTCTGAGTCCACAGCACCTGGTGAGAAGGTGCTGAAGCTGAGGCATGGATGTTTCAACACGTCGCCAAAGTGACTTATGAGTTGGAGTGCCTTCAATGACACTTCAATGACATGTCTGAGACATCATGCAGACTTTATATCCATTTTCTGGGAGGTCTTTGTCTGCTATCTGTTATGAAACTTTTCCTAAATGCAACTTAATTGCTTAGCCTTACAATAAATTGTATAATCCCTGACTTTTCAGAGAAGAAAAGATGATTCTTCCTGTGGCTGCCACAGGAGCAGACACATTGATACCTCATTTCACTAAAAGTTATGTTGCCTTTCTCAGAATACAGATAATGTAAGGTACAGATTTGTAAAGTAACTTCTGAAAAGGCTACTTCAAAAACGTCTAGCCTCATTAATACAGACAGAGAGCTTCAAATAGCTGTCTTTGCTGACCTAGCTCATAGAAACGTGGAAATTTAAGCAAAGGAAATGTCCCAGTGAAGTCAATGGGCTTAAAACTAAGGACAGACTAGCAGGATCTACACGTACACAGGGCTAAAAGTAGGCTGACATGCTTTGGCAGGGTGAAGCCCTGCTGTCAGGCTCACTGCGGTGACCCAATTTCTTTGCAGGTCTCTGCAGGGGAAACACTCACTCCTGCAGTTCATCCCTTTCCTTCAGTGTCATTAGTTCTTATCCTTCCATGTCACACTTTGCAGAGGAAGGATTTTGCTGCACTGCTGAGTGTCTGGGAAATGGCAGCTAATATTTGCTTGTGGTTTAGGACAGGTTTGTTTGATTCTAGCAAAAACAAAAACAAAAACAAAAACAAACAAAAAACCTAAACAAAACAAACCAAAAAAACTGCCCTGAGTTTTCCCATGCAATTTAAGGGCTGGAAGGGAGATGGAGCCCTGCTCTGTACCCTTCTCAGTCAGTGAGCAACTTCATTGCTGTGAAGTTTTGGATAACTGCCCCTCAGACAGGTGGCAGCTTGAGCAGGAGAAAGGCTGTCCTTCTTTTTCCCCTCAAGTCAAGCTTGAGGCTTAATCCACTGGACAACAGACACACAAAGATCCACCTCCATGGTGTAAGCAGGTGATGAGGGTAACAGCTAGGGTTGGTACAGAGGAGGAAAATGGTTTGGTAGCTGCTCTAAGCTCCCAGCTGTCTGAGGACAAGATTAGGTTTCAGATATCTTGGCCTGTATCCAGCACTGCCTTTCTTATGCAAATGTCTGTATATTATTTGATTTCCATTTTCCATGACATCCTCCTCAGTAACATGTAGTTAATATTTATACATACTTAGCTAATGCACAGTTTATATGCACACACTTCACTGCAGCTCTGCAGATTGGTTAACCAAGCTGTGTCCAGATCCTGCCCTGTCTACAGATTGGTATGAGTGCAAACAGGTTCACAACTTATCTGCTGCAAAGTGCTTGCGAAGTGAGAAAGAAATTTAATTTTACAAGCAAAGTATTCAGTGCTAAGTAAAGTGTATAACTTTTTTGTACATTACTTTAGAGAGGGAGATGCCATAAAATAAAACATCAGGGGGCAAGGACACTCCTGGAGAGCACGCACTCGAGAAGCAGGTAAGGACAGGTCCAGTGTCCCCCATCGTGTCCCTGCAAATGACACTCTTTGTGTGACAACTTTCATTCAACTGACTCACTACCATGCAAGGATGTACTTAAGGAAAACTCAGTGCTTGATAAGAAATCATGCCACAGCCTAATTCTTGATAAGAAACAAGGCTAACTGATTTTTTCGTGATCACTTTTGATGCAAATAAAGGAGTTGTCGAGTCTCCCTTTTACCACCAGAGGTCATAAGCAAAACACCGCAGTCCCTCAGTCACTCTCCGGGAGGGAAGGAAGTGGGAGAGTCAGCAGAAGTATTCCTACGTTCTTGCTGAGGAAAATGCGGGCGGTAACCATAAGGATCCCCATCAGCTGTGAGGGAAGATGCCCAGGTTAGCAGGGCAGCCACCAGTGTGCCAACACGGGAGCTGGGAGACAGACAGGCTGAGGGGCGCTGCTTGCTCGCTGCTGGGCGTAACACAGATTTGTTGGTGTAGTTTGCCCTTTTGTATTCGCTGATTCATGAACAATAATGCAGGAAACTTTCCGTGTTTTGAAAGAGGTAAGCAGAATCTAAAATCCCTTTTGAAACCTGTGTGACTATTCAAAAAAAGGCACTTGCAGCTTCCCTCAAAATGAACTTTTCTTATTTGCAGACACATTTCAGGAATACTAGAAAAGCACCTGAGCATAATCAGAGACCAGGAGAGGGATATTTCCTGACCATAAAGCCTGGATCAGCTTGTGGACAAGAAATATGAGCACATGATTTCTCTGACCAGCCATAAGACATGAAAATTGGAAAGGCAGCAGAAAGCTTAGGAAGAAAATCAGCTGAAGTATATCCAAGCCATAAAACTTTAAACAGTTATTAAAGTCATGGACTGTAAACAGTGTGCACATCATTTGCAAAAGGAAATGTGCTTTCAGACAAATTATTTACAACAAATACCTTCATCTCTTCTGCCTGCCCCTTTGAGCACAGCTCTGAGCAGTGTATGTTGGAAGGAAAGGACCGGGGTTGGTAAATAAAAACTGACATTTTCTTAATTCAGAAAATGTCAAGGCAAGCAACTGTGCTCTGCTGTAAAGCATCATCATGTCCCTTCTGGAGCTCTGTGTGCTCTCGGTTGCTGGTGGCCAGGATAAGTTGTCTTCTCAGGAAGAGAACACATGAGGAAAGAGAAATGGCATGAGGCAGAAGTAATGGTACTGATGAGGCAGAATTTCCCAATTTCCTCCACTGTTTTGCAACTCTACAGCACACATACTTCCACTATAAGCAAAAAGGGGTAATTACATTCATATTAGAAGAACCCTACTCTGTCGCTCTGGGAAAGTCTCACTGTTTTTACTGAGAGATAGGACTCTTGAAAAAGATGAGGTTTATTTCTCAAAATTGGTAAAATACAGTTCTGAGCAATGACTAAAAGCTTCATTTTTCAGTGAGTTATCACTTACAGCTCTGACAGAGAAGTTTATTACAGGAGTCTTGACAGCTCATTAACTACCTTACTGAAGAACACTTGTGCTATAATAAAACTACCATCACTCCACCTTTGCAGCCAGAGAAAAAAGAACAGGCCATTTACATATTATGTTCAATCAACAGCCACAGAAACACAAGCCTCCAAGTATCAAGTGAGTTCCGTGGTGTGGTTTCAGTGGGCTGTGGGAAATGCCTGTCTCCTGCAGAGGAAGGCCACCAAACCAGGGCTGCTCCTCAGCTGCCCTTTTCCCAGCCCATTCAAGATCTTCTCAGCCACTTGTCAGACACTTCCTCAGCCCCTCAAGGTTTCTTTCTGTTTCCCTGTAGTAGGAGGATGCTGGGGTGAACAGTGGTTTCTGAGGCAGTTTGGCCATTTCTGGCACCTCCCCTCAGAAAAGCTGTGGGTCCACCTCCTGCTGCTTTGATGCTGTATTAACCATCCCTTTTTGTCTAACCTGTTTCCAAAATCTCTCATAAAAGGCTGCAGGATTTAAATACATCTCACTGATGCAAATCAAGCCAATTATATTGTGTACACCCTTAGCAGACAGAGGAAGTTTGATCTCCCTCCCTCCTATTATAACCTCTCTGTACACTCTGGTAAGCTGGAGGGCTTGTTGTTCCTGCCCTCCCCTCCCCCTTACCCCCTGGGTCTTCCCCACAGTAAACACAGCAAAATTCTCTAATTTATACAGAAATAATATTTTGTAGCTTTCCTGTCATACTTCCTTTTCTCCTCCACTCTCTCTGCAGCTTGTCATGTCTTTCTTTAAAGTGTGGTTATCAGCCCTGGATAGAGTAACACTCTAGCAGGAAACTTATCGTTATGGATGAGAGAATGTTAAATACTTCTGGTGTCTTGCACATGACATTCCTGCCAGTGAATCCAAGAATGGGAGTTGTCTTTTCTGCAGCACCATCACACACACATTTTTAGCTTGTGAATCACAGCAACTGCTGAATTATTTTCCAGTCTAACGGTGACTTACTGTTAGTTCTCCATTGTGCATTTCTGTATTCACATCTGATGACTAAAGGAAGCTTTTTGAATTTCTTTTTACTGAACACCCTGCAGACCCTGGATCACTTCTGCAGCTTGTCAAAATAATTTAAAATGTTATCTCTGTCCTCCAAAGTACTTGCATCCCATCCCAGTTAGCTGTCATATATGAATGGCAGAAAAATTGTTTTTCAGTTCTCTTCTACAAGCTTCTCAATATGGCAAAATTTATGGTAAATCCCTACTGAACATTATTTGAAACATATCTATGTTTGACAAAACCAAAAACAACTCTAAGCATGTTTTCCTTCAGTGTACATGTCCACCCATGAGCTAGATAACTAAGCTGCTGTTACAGTGGGTGGAGGTTGGAGAGTTCTTTGGCTCATTGTCAAGTGGGCCATGAGTGGCCAGGTGAATTTGCTGTCTGAACTGTACACTGGTGCCCTCAAGGCAGCCATACAGGGCTGGCAGATCTGACAGAGAGATTACTTTGGAGATTGGTTTGACATGATTCTTCTCAATAACTCCAGGATAGCCAGATTTCAATCACTGTATTATCTTTTGGGTGCTTCAGCGGTGTTTGCTTAATAAATTTGCTCAATAACTTGTTCACGCATTGAAGTTACATTCCTTGAGCTCAGACTGTTCTCCACCTTCTAAAAATGTATGCCATATTACCACTTTACCCTTCTCTAAGGCATCCCACAACCTCTTCAAGACAATTGATAGAGAAACACAAATTGCTTCAGCAAGATCTGAAAGTTTGTCAGTGTGTGTTTCATTGGGTGTTACCAATTTGAATGATTCTGCTTATGTAAATGTTGTTCACACTGTTCTTTGAAAGTGCAGCCTGCATTTCTAATCCCTTATTAAAACAGTGATAAATGTCTAGTCTTAATTTACCTCATTTAGTGATGAGTGAGGCTGTTGAATGCTTTGGTTGCTCTTCACCTTTGTGAGTTGGTGGAACTCTGATTTTGTTTGTTCTCCTCTAGCTTCCCCTGTGTTCCTCAAGTTCTCCCTGCTCCTTGCTCTTTGTAAGGCATTTTACAACTTGGCCATTCTGAATTTAATATTACATATTGTGGATGTGAGGACTAGTGGAGAAAGATTGTTTTTCCTTCCTGAGAACCAGACGCTGGATTCATTTACTATTAATATTATCTGACAACAGTATTGAAAACCAATGATGTCAGGTTTTGGCTTTAGTGTAGCAGTGCTATATTGCTGCTTGATTACTTCAGTCTTATGCATGAAATGGTGTATGACTGCTTTTTTGCAGGCTGTTTTGAACCAGTCTTTATGTAGCAACAGATGATATGAGGCAAAATTGAAGGATACAGGCAATACCCCATATATAATCATATTTAGTTTTGCATCTTTGCTTCCAGTATGTGCTTTCAGATCACTGAGATCATTTTGATATCATGTTTTCTCTTGTACTCACCTCAAATAGGAATCTAGACATTAAGCTCTTAAACAAGGTCATTTAAAATATTATTTGTTTTTGTTGTGGGGTGTCTTCTTTTCTTGTTGTTGATTTTTTTTTTTAATTTTTGATCAATTTCAAATGTTTATTGAAATTATAGAATTTCTAGACTCATTGAAAATGTTGAACAGTAAAGGGGAGACACATTTGCTAATAGCAAGTAGCCCATTATTCAGCATGGTTGTGATTAAAGCTTAGAATGGTCTTGGATGCAATCTTTTGAACTCCAAATTATGGCTCACATGGCAGATTGATTCAGAAAAGGTTTATACTTCATTATGCTGTAAGATGATGGATAAGCTTGCAACTGCATTTGATCAGTGAAGTGTAGGAACAGGTCAGATGAAGTAGCAGATGGAGCAGGTTGAGAAATGAGGATAGAAAGTTAATTGTGGCCAAGATTAATTTCCTTTATTTGACTGTGTGGGAGAAGGGTTTGAAATTGTTTCAAAGGTGTTTCTAATTTCAGAAGACAATAAAAGTATTTAGCACTGCACATGACTTTAGGCACTAAATTTAATCTCTAGATTTCAAAGCACTTCACAAGCACAGTTGTTGATCTACTTGCTTGCATCTAGGAGAGGCACAGACAATTTAGTGAACTGTTACTCCACTCCAACATTTCCACAGAAGGTTTGATGCAGTCTGCTGTGCCCAGTTAACATATCTTCAGACCACAGACCAGGCACAGAAAGCCAGCTCCTCTCTTAATATCCTTGGAGAAAATTCTAAATGGGGTCAGTTCTTCCTGGAATATCCTTTTGAGTCCCAAGTGAAATCTGCATGTAAATGAGTGGAGACAGGAGTGTCTTTGACCACAACTTGGTGCTGTGTCAGGATGACATCCCAGTACCTAGCAAATAAATGAAGCTGGTGGCACCTTCCAACAAGGGGCTCAGTCTGGATTGTCAGGATCTTAGAGGCATACACGTGCACCTGGCATGCAATTGCCTTTGTGCGTCTGCTGCACACAGAACATACAGTCATTCGTACAAAAGTACAGTGAAAAAAAAATAGTATTTCCCATTAGGCATGTGGAAACTGGATAATTTTTGTGCACTTTTCCTGAGTTATGTATTGCCTTCTTCTTGCTCTTATACTTTGCAAGGTTTTCTGCATGTTGCTGGAGTTCTCCATGCTCTGTCCCATAACTGCACATGCAATGTCCAGTCATCCCAAGCGTAGTTTGCAGTCCTCTGTAGCTTGTGATTCTCCACAGCCCTTAGAAATCACTGATTGATTTCTTACCCATTGAAATCAAATGCCAAAATCCTGTAGACTTCAATGACGTCAGTGCTTTTCCCCTCTGTCTCTGAGATTGTTAAGCAGAAGCCATTTGACTTTGGATACCGGGTGTGTCATCATTCTGAATAGGCTGCCAAAAGAAAGGGGAAATGAACAGTTTTTCAACCATTTTAGTTCTTCAGCAAATCTGGAGTTGTACACAGACCTTTCAGTTTTCTCAGTATGTGTCCTGTCAGTTTGTCTTCTCTTGAGAGAGTCCAATATCGTAGGTGTCACAGTCATATTATAAAACAGCCATTTCACAAAAAAAAAAAAAAAAAAAATAGATTTCACAATGTGATTGAAACATATTAAAAATACCATTTGTGTATTTACAAATCCTGGCAGCTAACAGGGGCACTCACAAAGCAGATGGGAATATCTTCAACTAGTGTTTACCAATTTGGGGTACTTCACTGAATAAGAGACTTTTGTAAAAGAGTTTTTTTATGTAGGGATAGTTGTGCACTGATGTTAAGTAGGAGGATAGCTTTTCTTCAGCAACACAGATGTATTCCTGATCATGACAACTAAATAGCACATCTCCTGGCACTCAGTAGCAGTGCAAAAATGGCAGATAGTATTTATTACATCAAAGGAACTGGAATTGGTATGGGGCACAGATCCTGCAGATGTTACATAGGCAAAATGGCAGTGAAGTAAATAGGAATTTAGGCTGAGCTGTGCCTCTTGTCATCACATGGCTTTGAAATCTGAAAATGTAAGGCTTGAGTCCAATCATTCACACTTATGCTCAGAATGGGAAAATAAATGAACACATAAATAATGGTATCATCTAATGGTATCTTCTCATATAATCCTGACTTCTCTGTACACTTTGGGTTCTGTCCATTTACACAAAAGAAAGTGTAAAAAAATTCAGAGTATTACTGTATCTAAGCCCAAATTTTTAAAAATTATTGAAGGTATAGTGATTGTTGTAATAGCATCATACAGCAACAGCTTTGACAACATTGTTGTTATAGAATGTTACTACATCACAGAACAGTTACCTATATGATGTAACAACACATTACCGACTTCTATAGCACTTCTCACCCAGAGATATCAACACTCCTCACACAGAAGAGCAGTATTAGCATTGCTATTATAATTACTATTATCACTAGCCAACAAGAAATGTGCATGTCTGCACAGTGCAGATGAACCCTATCAATGTATGTGTACAGAACAGAAAAGCCTGTAAATATTAATCTGAAATATTATTTCAATAGCACATTTCATTGCATATCAACACAACTGAAGCTCTTCTTAAAAGGGCTAGAGAAAATTCTTTTCTACCAGTTTATTCACTCAATACAGATGACTGGAGAAAGGGACAATGACCATGAAACTAGAATTAATCTCACATATAATTGATGATTTAATTGTAGAAGTCTTTCACGAAGCTAAATAATCACTAGTTGATACAGAATTGTTCTCAAGATTTGCAGAGTAAACACCCATCACATTTTAGACATCATACAATAGCCCAAGCTGTAATTATCAGTTCATCATTAGTATTGTTAAACATATCACGTAGACACTGGAAATCAATCCCAAAATACCAAAACCTCAAGCAGCATCCTAATTGATACAAAACAACCTTCATATTCACATTATTGACTGATTTAAAATTAGTGTTTTTAGCCAGAACTCTGGTTCTGCATTTAAAAGAGAAGCATGATCCAACATTCTGAGGTAAACTATAATGTTGCTATGAAGAAAAAACTGTCAAGATAATAAAACACGGGGAAGTAACAGAGAGATGAACTCCAGCAGTGGTAGCGCTAGAATATGTTATTAATTTTGGATTAGGTATGAGTGATGGGTTTAACATTTGCACTAAAGATCAGTATGGAGGGATTCCTTCCTGTCCTTCTTTATCAAAAAATGGCCCTCTTTATGACCTCTCTGAAGAGCGATATGTGAACAATTTATAACCAAACTATACGATGCTGCTAAAGCTCAGGCAAATAACAAAGCTTGTTGGCAATGATAAGTTGCAGCATGCCATGGAGAAATCTTTGTCGGGAGTTTGCCACCATTTTTCAAAAGATGATGGAAAAATCTTTATTGAAATGGGGAATATATTTGAGAGCAGAGCAAGTGATTATCTTGTTTAGCCAACATCTTGCCCATAGTGCAGTTGGTAACCATCTGCCTTTGTACTATTTGTCTGTGGCTCTGGCTGTGCCTGACCTACATGTGACACTTCTAAGCAGATGTGCATCAGGACACAACAGATGAGAGAATGCCAGCCCCTGCCAGAAGGACTCCACACATATTGAGAAGGATGAATACCAATAAATCAGGATCAGATGGGATGCATTGTATGGCTTTTTCTTAGTAGAGAAACAGTTGAATTGTTTTATCTATTAAATTAATGAATAAACGATTGAATAGTAATATGTCTTCCTGATGTATTTGTTTTAAGCAGTAACATAACATTTGTGTCCATCCACGACCTTTTGTTTTTAGGGTATTAGAGACTGAAATGCTGGTTTGATGTCTGGAAATCGAGATCTTACAAAACTACATTAATTCCATCCTATTACCTTCCACTTACCTTCTATTCATACTTCATTTAACTTGTATGACTGACCGAGGCATATTATCAGAGTTCACAGGCTCAAAGTGTATATTTAAGATATTACAGGAAGTGGAGGCAGGAGAGGGAGAAGAGGATACTTAAAAGGGTTCAACAGAAATGAGTTGAATGCAGGTATGTTGGAAGAGGGACTCATGAAATCTACGCAATAGCCAAGGCAGGAAAAGTGCTGTGCTGTCAACAAGCAACATGGAGAAATGGAGATAACCATGTGCTCAGCTAGTATGCCATATCTGTCTGATACAAAGCAGCCTGGAACCCTTTATTTAAATTGCAGGAAATGGAATTTTGTGCTAGGCACTTGTTATTTGGAAGACGTGTTCAATTGATTAGCCAAGGAGGGCTCATCATGAGGAATTTTTGAGGGACAGGGACTGAAAGTTCAATTTTATCATCTTTTCAATATTATCTTTACAGTTCTGTTAAGTTCTTTTCAACATAGTAGGGTCTTTAATTACTACAGTATTTTTAATGAAGCCTCATCTAAAGATCTGTTTAAAACTAGACAATGCCTGTTAAAAATACTTTGTATAGTGACTTCTTTATACAAAGAATGAAAATAGTTTTCTTATCTAATGGCTGCGTGTCATCCATCATCAGTGGATATATCACAAGCAATTTATAAGCATTTGTAACAATGCAGTGAACTACATGATTTGAAATGTCAGAATTTTTCTTAAAGAGAACAAATGGGCAAATATGAGAAGCAAAATGGATGAGAAAACAGAATACATTTGATTTTAATAAGGGTGCATGCATCTTTTCAAAGGCAGATGAATAAATTTAGAACAGAGGTATTTGTGCCTTTTCGTATTATGATAATTATTCATATCAATAGTATTAATTTAGCTCTATGTTACTTTAATCCCAATATGTTTTCAGAATCAGAGGTAAGTTTTAGATATCCTTGAATATACACTAAAGCTGCATATTTAGCAATAACGTTTTCCCTAGGACTGACTTCCTCACAATATGCTCTTAGAGATCTCTTAGTTTCCTGCTCTCAATTCAGTTTTGCACCTGTTGCAGACATTACTGAGAGCCACAAATCTAAATGCTGTTATCTGAATGGTGACTACTCCAATAAACTGTGTTACTTTATAGTAAGCTGAATTAGGACTCTTTCCCCAAGGCATACACTTTCCAGGGCCACCAGGCTCGGTGTGTGCTCTCAGAGTCCTTCCCCAGTGATGCATGGGAACTGAGGAGCAATGTTTCTCTCCATGCATGTATTCAGAGAGCAGAAGAGCTTTGCAAATTGTGTTGTTTGGCTCACACCTTCTTTATCTCTCTGAGTGCTGGCTGGTCATGCAGTTCTGGTTTAACCTTTCTGCTAACAGGTGACTAATATGCAGTTAATACTTGAGTAACACCACAGGTACCTGATCCCAGCTGGGCAAGTGGCTATCTCCCAGAGGCTTAGCTCTTATAAAGGGATAAAAACCAGGCCCTCTAGAGATAAGCCTAGGGTGGCACACTGATGTTTGAGGGACTGTGTGCTGGAGGTGTCTTTGGTCTGCCATCTCAGTCGAGGTAGGGAATGGAGATCCATGGGGAAGCTTAGACACAAGTGATATTGATGTGTTAGAAACCACAGCAATGCCTGGTCATTGGTGACCATGCCTGGTCATGAGAATGGTCATGTAAGAATCAGGGCTTCTTCCCCACAAAAGTAACAGGATCAATAGCCCAAATGAAGTGCATTTACACCAATGCACATGGTACAGGCAAAAAACGAGAGGAGCTGGAAGCCACTGAACAGCAGGAAAACCATGACATGGTTGCCCTCAAGGAGACATGGTGAATGACTCAAACATGTGAAGTGCTGGATGGCTACAAACTGTTCAGAAGGGATAGGCAAGGAAGAAGATGTGGTGGAGTAGCCCTGTGTCTTAGGGAGTGGTTTGATTGTCTGGAGCTTTATGATGGTGATGACAAAGTTGAGTGTTTATGGATAAGAATCAGGGGAAAGGCCAACAGGGCAGAAATCCTGGTGGGAGTCTGTTATAAACCACTCAACCAGGATGAAGAGGCAGATGAAATATTCTATAAGCAGCTGGGAGCCATCTCATGATTGCTGGCCCTTGTTCTGGCAGGGGACATCAACTTACCAGACATCTGCTGGAAACACAACACAGCAGAGAGGAAACTGTCCACGAGGTTCCTGGAGTGTGTGAAAGTTCATAACTTCCTGACACAGCATGTGAAGGCCCCAGCCAGGGAAGGTGCCCTGTTGGACCTGCTGTTCATGAGCTGAGAAGGACTCAGGGGTGATGTGACAGCTGGAGGCCATCTTGGGCAAAGCAAAGGAAGGCATCCTCAGTTTACAGGTGACAACAAATGAATTCATTTTACCTTCTTGGAGAAGTAAGGAGAGGGGCCAGCAGAACTGCTGCCTTGGACTTCTGGAGTGGCTGACTTTGGCCTCTTTAGGAGATGGTTGAAGGAGTCTCTTGGGAAGCAGTTCTGAGGGGCTAAGGAGTCCAGGAAGGTTGGACATTCTTCAAGAAAGAAATCTTAAGGCACCAGAGGGCCCATCCCCATATGCCAAAAGACAACCTGGCAGGGAAGAAAACTGGCTTGATTGAACAGAGAGGTTTGGCTGAAACTCTGGAAAAAAAGGAGAGGAGTGTTTACAGCCTTTGGAAGAAGCAGCAGGCAACTCAGGAGGACTGCAAAGATGTCATGAAGCTATGCAGGGAGAAAAGTCAGAAGGGCCAAAGCCCAACTAGAATTTAATCTGGGTACTGCCAAAAAGGACAATAAAAATGTGTCTATAAATATATCAGGAACACAAGGAGGCCTAAGGAGAGTCTCCATACTCTGCTGAATAGAGAGAGAACCATAGTGACAAAGGATAAGGAAAAGGCTGAGATGCTCAATGCCTTCTTTCCTTCAGTCTTTAATAGCAAAACCAATTGTTCTTCAGGCACCCAGCCCCCAGAGCTGGAAGACAGTGACAGGGAGCAGAACTCCCATAATCCAAGGTGAAAGGCCAGAGACCTCACACACCACTTACACACACACAAGCCCATAGGACCAGATGGGATCCACACATGGATACTTAGGTAGCTGGTGGAAATGCTCACTGAGACTCTTTCCCTCATTTGTCAGCAGTCTTGGCTAACCAGGGAGATCCCAGGTGCTTAGAAGTTGGCAAATATGTTGACCATCTACAAGAAGGGCTGGAAGGAGGATCTGGGTAACTAGAGGCCTCTCAGCCTGACCTCAGTGCTGGGGAAGGTCATGGAACAGATCATCTTGAGTGCTGGCATGCAGCACGTACAGGACAGCCAGCACAAACATGGGTTTGTCAAAGGCAGGTCCTGCTGGACCAACCTGATCTCCTTCTATGACAAGGTGACCCATTTAACATATGAGGGAAAGGCTGTGGATGTTTGCTTGAAGTTTGGTAAAACCTTTGACACTGTCTCCCACAGAATTCTCCTGGAGAAACTGGCTGTTCATGTCTTGGACAGGTACTCTGTTCTTTGGGTAAAAAACTGGCTGGATGGCTGGGCCCAGAGAGGGCATGGTGGATGGAGTCAAATGTGCTGGCTGTCAGGTGCCAGTGGTATTTCCTGGAGCTCAGTACTGGGGCCAGTTCTGCTCAGTAACTATTGATGACCTGGATGAGGGGAATGACTGTTCCCTCAGTAAGTTCACAGATGGCACCAAGATGGGTGGGAGTGTTGATCTTCTGGAGGGCAGGAAGGCTCTGCAGAGGGATCTGGAAAAGCTGGATAAGTGGGCCAGGGCCAGTTGTATGAGGGTTAACAAGGCCAGGTGCCAAGTCCTGCACTTAGGTTACAACAATCCCAGGCAGTGCTACAGGCTCAGGGAAGAGTAGCTGGAAAGCTGCCTGGCAGAAAAAGACCTTGGGGTGTTGGTCCACAGCTGCTGAACAAGAAGGCCAATGGCACCCTGGCCTGTATCAGCAATAGTGTGGCAGCAGGACCAGGGCAGGCATTGTCCCCCTGTAATCAGCACTGGTGAGGCCACAGCTCAGATCTTGTGTTCAATTCTGGGCCCCTCACTGCAAGGCATTGAGGTGCTGGAGTCCAGCAAGTGAGTCCAGAGAAGGACAATGGAGCTGATGAAGGTTCTGGAGCACAAATCCTATGAGGAGCAACTGAGGGAGATGAGGGTGTTTAACCTGGAGAAAAAGAGGTTCAAGGGCAACCTCATCACTTCCTACAACCACCTGAGACTGTAGCCAGGTGGGAGTCAGTCATCCCTCCCAAGTAACAAGTGATAGAACACCAGAAAATTACCTGGAGTTACACCAAGTAATTAGAGATTTAGATATTAGGAAACATTTCTTTACCAAAAAGGCAGTCAGACATTGGAACAGGCTGCCCAGGAAAGTGGCTGCATCACCATCTCTGGAGATTTTTAAAAGAGTTATAGATGTGGCACTTAGGGACATGGTTTAGGGCTGAACTTGCCATGTTAACAGTTGGACTCAATGATAAAAAAGGTCCTTTCCAACCTAAATGGTTCTAAGATTCAATGATTCTGAAAGGTAAGGCGAGAGGAATTACAGTGTCACATTCAAAATTCCCAGGCACTTTTCAGCTGAGACAGGACCTCCCATGAATATTTTAATCCTGCATTTTTCACAAAAGCTACAAGGTCTTCTAGTTAACTTGATTTTCAAATAAGCAGCAGCAATTTGCAGAACTCAGGAATAAAATTACATCAGAATGACAATCTTAAAGGCTGAGCAAGGAAAAATTATAATGCTTTCTTCTGCACTAATGATTTGAGATGTATACCTAAACTTTTGGGAATAAGGCTACAGAAATTAATTTTTTTTTTTTGTGGTTTCTATTGGTGCAATATTCTTGTAGGTTTTCATTATAGCATTTAAGCTCTGAGATTTCCTTTCAAATCACAGAACAATAGACTAACCTCAGCACTAAGGAAATAGCCTTTTTTTTTTCCTGAAAGTTATTTTCATAGACTAACTTTTGTCCTGTTAGGAGTAATATAGACAGAGAAAACAGAGCCTTGCCCTAACAGAAAATCTTTGACAGAACTCCAGCAACAACAGTCAAACTGTCTAAATGGTCTCAGAAAAGTGGGTAGTCCTTGAGATTTTATGGAATTAATGCCAGACACTAATTCTTGATCTTTCAGAGGCTGCAATTCCTCTCACCTAAACATAGGCACCTACAAAAGAGATGTCTCCATCTGAGCTATTTTTTCTTATCAGCAGAGAGAAATGAGCCCTTCTCCCTTGTGATTCATCTTGGCCTGAGGTAATCATCCAAACCAGATCAGATGACTCATGAACTAGAAATGTATGTTTCTATCCATTAGTCTAGGAAGGGAACCCTGGTCTAGCTCAAGTGGAGACATCTACCTGGCCTCAGGTTAGGCGAGATGAATGCTATCAAGGGTCTCTCCAGCATTTCTGTCCTTGGTAGAGTAGACAGGAATAATTTGTCATAAAATCATTCAAAAGAAGCATTCAAAACAGGATCTCTCCATGTAATAGTTTGCTACAGGGCATGGTCCCTTTCTGAAAGGAAGGAAGAGCTGAAACAAGGCAGTTTCCCTGGAAGTGATAAAACATAAAAGGCAGAAGTGATCTCCATAAAAATATTAGGGATGCAATAAAATTGTACTTTGCTGGTCTAACAGAGGAGCCATCTTTCGGAATTCCAGGAATAAGTGAAAGGCAGCATGATAGAGAACAAAGATCCCCCATACTCATCTCTCTGCTCACTTAGAGGGTGGGGAGTGGCAGGTTCGTCATCAAGGACTGTGTTATTAGAGGGATCAGGAGGAAAAGAAAGAACAGTGAGACACTGATTAATAAATTCCAGGTGTATCTTTGAAGAATACTAAAATACTCTATTTCCATTTGTTTGTAGTATATATCTTATTTTAAAATAGGTCTGATGGGAAAAACAGAGCATAACTCCATATTTATTGCATTTCTGGAAACGTGCCTGTATTTATTACTGGCATCTGCTGTTAGTGACAGATCTTGAGTAGAGTCCAGAAGTCCTGAATAACACTTGGCTTTCTTTATTACGGTAAAAAAAAAAAGCTCTTGCAGGCTCACTGCAATTAGCAAAGATTGTATTTTGTTCTGCATGCCCTTTACTAGCAGTAATCCAATATTGAATTGCCTCAGAGGGTCTCAGCAATAACTGGGTCAAACTCTCTCATAACTCTTTCTGCTTGACCTGGAAAATCGACACTTCTATAGGAGTGCACAGTATATATTTATACGGTCAAATCACCATGTGTATTTCAATCTTGCACTCAGTTTTTCATTTATTCACCTTTCTTTTATGATTTATTTGAAGTTTGTCCATATCTCAATTTTCTTCCCAACCTATTTAGCCTCTAGATAAAGACCACTTAGCTGCTAGCAGGAGCAGAATTCATCTTCATACAGCATTTATACTGAGCATGTTCTAATTAAGTCAGTTAAAGCAGCTATCTGCAATTCAGCATGTCTGAGCAGCTCTCCATTCATCAGTGATCTCCTGTAAACACTTAGGACATCTTGACCTTGACTGGTTGTGAGCGTAGGAAAGAAAACATGACTGAGATTAACAGGCTGCTTCTTGGCAGTAGGGTGGCAGAATTTTAAGCTGTGTCTCCAAGTTGTTCCTAGTCATGAGTGCAAAGAACCAGGAGGAACAGTGACAACTCACAGAGACCACTGAGGCCCCATGGCAGGAATGCAGGGTGCCAGGAGGGGGAAATCTCTTGGTGGGGTCAGAGACATGATGTGATATGATGTAGATTTCTAATTACTACTCATGCAAGAAACTGGGTAAACCATATTTTTCTCCAATGTGAGTGAAATATACTCTTACTTGATTTTGCAGAAATCCAGTACATTAAAACTAGGCCCAGATTCAACTGACATAATCTTTCCCCACCTACACCTACTTTTTTTCCTTTTAGATGACTCTCAGAAGCTGGTACAGATATCATCAAGGTTTCCTCATTACCATGGTCTGAATGTATCACTAATTCTCTGTACTACATCCATAAATATTTTCCATTTTGGAAACTCCGTACGTAAAGTTAACATTTTAGTAAATGTTAATATCTGGGCTTTGGAACCAGCAGAAAAGATTATACTGAAAAAATATGCGGTTTGCATGTGTGAAACCAGGACAGAGAAGTATTGCCACTCATGTTCCTACATTTTGCCCAAAGTCCAGAGATTAAAGCAATCCCAAGAATATGTGAAATCCAGTTCCTATTCCTGTCATAACCAGAGTGGATCTGAGTCCACACTTACCTCCCCAGAGTGCCTAAGCAGGCTGTGTAATATAAGGATCTTCTGTCAATGCCACTCCTCTTCATATCTAAAAGGTTATTGGGGTAGGAACGGGTTCCCTGGTATTACAAGTCCCAAATGAATGCCCTGACCTCTACTCCATCCGTCTTTCTCTCCTGCCTCTGGCTCAATTTATATTTAACCACTAAGCCTTTGTATAAAACAAGCACTACATTCTTTACTTGCTTCCCTGCATTTTAAATGCCATCTGTACTTTGCACTTCATTTCATGAGGGATTAAAATGCTTGAAATAGATTTGATATGTTTTCCTTCAGCCTGAAGTGATAATTGATATAATTTTCTTCCACAAGAGAAATTTTTTAAAGTTTTAATTTTGATTCAGGTTTCATAGTTCCTGTTTTTAACTTTTTTCAGTTTGAGGGATGAGATGAAGAATTTTTTTTTTTTTTTAAATCCCAATTTCTCTTTGTTCTGTTTGTTATACTATCTGTTGTCAACTGCCTTGAGGTTTTGGTAAGGCTTCAGACACTGAACGTCCTTGCCAGTGGAGACTAAGCTTAATAATTTAACAGCATTTTCAGTGTTCAAAGCTGGGAGAGTTTGATTTGTTAAGCCTGCTAGTTGGAGTTGCTCAAAGTCTTATTACACAGTGTAAAATGCTCATAATTTTCTATCTATTAAACCAGTCTCATTGCATTTTGCTTTTATTCCCCAATGTTAAAAAAATGTGCTAATTAAGCAAAATGAGTGCAACTCCTGTTTTATTTAAGGGGATTTTTCCTAAATTCCCCTAAATAAATTTTCTTAAACTACCCCAGATAAAAACTTTGGAGGTGAGGTAAAGTAAGATAAATTTCAACTCTCAAGGAATGGATAAAGATATAATCAGAGCTTATTATGACCTAGATATTTTTTGGCATTCATATATAGATAGCAGATAGGTTTCCTGTATGCCATCTCTCTAGCAAAAGAGAGTTGAAGACGGGTGGATTTTATAATCCTATCCTTACTCCACTCCCGGAAAGCTAAGGATCACTGTGAACGAAACATATTTTTCCCGCAGAGAAATCACAGTAAGAAACTTCCTCTAGCAGCATGCTTTGCCTCTCCTCAATTGGCTAAGGATACATCTCCCCCTCAAGGGGTGAGGTTAGGAAACAATGGGGATCCGAAGAGAGGTAGCAGCTTCAGGCTCTTCTACAAAGAAGCCCTGATGAACATCCTGCGTTTTGCCTATTTTTATCTCCATTGTGCTCAAAAATTTCATAAAAGCCCCTATTAAACTTCAGCAAAAGAGCAGCTATAGGCAGGATCTGAAGGTTTGATGACATTAGACTAAAGCTTTGATTAGACTGGTGAGGTGAGGTAACCTGGATAAAAAGTGAGCCTTATATATAAAAATAAGAAACGCGCATACACAGGAGGGCAAAAACCCCTCCCTGAAAACTATTTGCATAAGTGGGTTTTTTTCAAAAGAAAGAAGTGATGTGATTATGCTTTTGATCTCACTGAGAACTAAAGGCTTTGGATAGCATCCCCTAAATGCAGTAAGGAAGTAGAAAAACACCCCCAAACAAACAGATGATAAAGGCCTGGATAAAAGACATGGAGTTACTTAGAAGCATGTTGCTGCCTAAGGTGGTATTTTCTGCTGCCCATGTGGCTGAGACCACACCCAGGCATGACCACTGGCTACTAAGCAATTGATGCCTTGGCATATACGCCAGGGTTTTTTTGCCATCTGAGAAGCCCTGAGACTCTTGGCACCTCCAACTCCTGCTCCAAAGGAGCCTAGCCCTGTGTGGTATCTCCCAGCCCCTCATTTTCTATCCATACAAACAATTCCAACAGTGTTAGACACTTGCATTTAGTAGTAGAATTCTAGAGAGGCCTAGACTGCCACTGGCTGCAATGGTACCTGCGTGTAACCAGTCACCTACATGGAGACCCCACAATGCAGTGGTCCTCAGGAATAGTCCAAACCTACTACAACTCTTAATCAATTCTGATGAAGCTAGCAAAGAACAGCAAGATGTAAAGGGAGCTAATGCTGATTATAAATTAAAGGGAATCCTATTTGACAACTAAATCCTATTAAAGTAAGGAGGTGGATTACAAACAGCATGGTTGATAATGAAATGAGTGTGTGGAAAATGTTCTGTAGGCTAAAAACAAGAGAACACGGAACAAGTTCTTAACACAGGATGAGTGTCATGGCTTATTAGCAGTTCAGTTCAGTTATTATGACGGCTGGTGCTGCACATGATCATACGGGAAAAATGACATGGCATACAAAGCAACCAGTCCTTTAATATGCTTTTATTTGCTTTGTGATGGCAGGAGCCTGCTCATTAATCACCAAATGTAAGACTCATCAAATACCCATACTGCAGACAACTGTATGTGATCTGGTCACCCTGTCATAAACTGACACGTCAAGGACACAAGTTCCCTCATTTGTTTTAGCTGTTCCTCTCAGGGTGAAAGAAAGAGGCCTGTTCCCCTCTGGCAGCTATACTGGGTGGTCTGCTAAGGTGGGCAGAGGGGTCCCACCTAGAGCTACCTATGTGCTTCACAACTTGGTGCCCTCTTACACTGGCAAACACCAAATCCAACAGGACTGTAAAAGCTGGAGAACTGAACCTTTATGCTAAAATGGGGCATCTCACAAAATTTTAAGCTTAAGTCCTGTGTATTTTGTGCTCCCGACTCTCAAAAACTGGCTACGTGAGGTGAGCAGGTCTGTAGAAGTGTTCACTGAACCTACTTTGATCCAACCAGCTCAGGCTGTGAGCACATAGCTGAAGTTTGGTGTGGCACTCCAAGGCATCACCATGACCATCATATTTCATGTTGTTGAAGGCATTTTCACTGAGGAGCAGTGCTAGCTGTCCTGTGCTGGAGACCTGAATATTGCCACCTTCCAGGGCTCTGTGTTGTGGTGAGTGCTCACTGGTGATCTAAGTGATGCCATGCTCTCACAAGCTTTACAGATACCATCTGTCACAAACTATGCCCTACTACTGCATAAAAACCAAATGCCACCTCCAAGTCATCAGAAAAAAAGAAGAAAACCCCAGCAGCCTGACCTTTGTACAACTTAAAAGCATGCAGCAGTAGACGAAAGGCAGGCTCAGCAACTGGTATTAAAGCAAAAGGATATTTGCAATGCAGTGGGAAAGGAAGACAGATGGGATATCTCACTGTGAAAGGGCCCTGCTATGACAGCGGACAGCCATTTCCCTGAGACACACATCAGATGCTGAGGAGGAGGAGTTGCAGTCAGCGAAAGGGAAGTTCCTTGTCGTGCTAGAAGATATTTGTTATAGTATTTCCTAACTCTGTAAGCACAGAAAGCAATGTTATGGGAAAAATTCAGCCTCTTAGATTATCTACTTTTTAAACCAACAGAGATTCAACAAAGATGGAAATAAATCCATAATACGTGTACTATGTATCTATGTTCCAAATCAATATTAGAGATGGGCTACCAGTGCGAAAAGCCAGAGATCCAGGCCAGAGATGCATGCAGTATTACAAGGACAGAGAGAAATCTATAGGCTCAATGTATTTCTCTACATTCTGTGCCAATATTCCAGCTAGTTTACTCATGTGAAAAATTAGTGCTACATAGTTCGGAGGGGGAGGACACATCAATAGTTGTACTGTGGAAAAACGTGCTAAAAAACAAAGATTGCCTTCATGCCATGACTACCGAGTGCATCTATATTTTGCAGAGAAATTCTACAGTCCCACAAAATATTTAAGTTAAGCAGCCTTTTTTCAAAGAAGGGTATTTACACTTTCCTGGTAATTTTCTTCTAAACTTCATCAGGTGCTGTGAAAATTACTCACTCCACCTTGATGTTTTCTACAGTGCTCGTCATGGTAGTCAGTGGCCTGGCTCAGCCTGGGTAGGGCAGCACTGAAGTGTCTGTCTCCACAGGGGCCAGACCTTCCCTCTGCCTCTTGCTTCCTTCCCTTGTAACCAGCAGTGGCTTCCTCTTTCTACACTCCACTGCTTGCCCTGCCTTTGCTCCATTTTACACAGAATCATTGGGCTTTGCAGTTTTGTAGGCACATGAAAAGGAGAGGCAGGTGAAGCCTGAACCACCATATCCAATTCTATGGGATTTGGTTGTTTATTACTAAAACCATCTTCTTTTGCCAGCAGTCACAGCAGTATAGCTGGCACAGTGTAGGCACAGGGGGAAAAAAGGTCTTCTCTTTACACAAGGCTTGCCCAGTCCCTGGTTTCCTTATCTCTGACCCTTGCACCCCTCACACACATGCTGATTTATTGCCACTCTCACAAAGGCGGCCTTCTGTGAGCACCAGGCTTGCACAAACTGCCCTGCCCTGCTGCTCTCTTTTATCCCTCCTCTGTCTTTGCAGACATTTTCTTCCTTTTAGCTTATCAACACCAGGAGGGGCTGGCTGATCTGAGCCCTTACTCTTTCTGTGGCTGTGGTCTCACCCTCATCAACACCTCTCTCTTTCATAAATTAATCCAAAATCAGTCAATAACCCCATCAAATAAGCCATGTCCCTTCTTTTGCACACACTTTTATCTTGCTCTGATTAGTATCCCAACAATGAGTCACCAGCTGTTTAGCCTAATTTTGGGAACTCTACAATAAACCATCCTGTTCAGGAGCTCACCATTTATTTTCCACATCAACAAAGGAGCCATTTCTTTAGAAAAGAAAAATACCCTAATGCTCCACTCAACACATTCAGGTCCTGATGAATAACTGTGCCCAAATAAGGCCCTTCCTTATTGAAATAACAAATAAAATGAGTATTTGAGGACTGCTTATGAGTGTACCTTACAATCTTGTGCAATACCAGTAAATCACAGAAAATCTGTAAGGGAGACATATTCAAGCAGCCCTGGGAAACATTTCAGATATATTTTGTTGGGCATCTGATCTGGCCCTATTCCTGAACTTGAACCTGATAAAACTTGCTAAAGGTTCAGGTAAGGCTCTCCCCAGTTTGCCTCCCAAAAATTTCTTATGTCTCTAAGAACTAATATGCAAATGAAGGTAATCAAACCCCACTGTCTGCATGGCTCCTCTAAATCCTTTTTACAATTAATTTCTTCCTGAGAGGACTGTCAGATCTCTTGTCTGGCAGTGTTGCAGCTGTGAAACCAGGAAAACTGATTTCAAAACTCCGGAAGAACAGGCTCTGTTTTTATGAGTGTGGGGAGATGTGATAATTTTTGTCAAGAGCTATATGTAACAGGCAGGTAGTAGCTCATGTTTTCTGCCATAGGCACTGCGAGTAATGATGGAGAGAAGCCGGATTTTGGAAAGTGCCAGACTCATGTCTTACACTATTGGAAACGTGGTGATGAAGAAAACATACACCACTTATATTTGGGAAATATCTTTTTGTTCAAAGTACCTCTTCTGATTTCTGCCTTATCTGACCATATATATCAGAAAGCAGCTCTTTTTTAGTTTTGTTTGGAAAGTGTGTGATGGGTTCAGCATTGGCCTGACATCTGAACTCCTGGAGAGCAACTTCATGTCAGATTCTCATACCTGGTACCTCTGTGGCTTTGGGCATGTCTGATCCTACAGGTACTCAGCATTGCACAAGACCCAGGTGCCAGTCCACCAAAGATCTTAAGCATATGGTTAATTTTTAGTCCCTTTGACTTCACCGACTAAACTGCTTAGATGGATTCACTCCTTGGCACCTGATCTTCCCACTTGAATTTCAATATTAGCAAAATGAGGATAATTCTTTCTTTAATATAGATGGGTACAGCGAGCATTAATTAGTTAATACATGTGGAGTGCTTTGGAGATACAAAGGCTATCTACATATTAATTTATGCAGATATTGGAAGAAGTAGAGGGAAAAAATTGCTGTCTCTCACCTGTGCAGGTTTCAGAACAGCATTCATTCCCTCACCCGCTATAGAACAGAAACTAAATGCTGAGACAAGCCCACGCTTAGGAGACACTCAGAGCACGCTTATCAGATTTAACACACTTTCCCATTTAAGGGAAGGCAATCAGCTCTGTATTTGCATTTCCCTTGCAAATGAGCCTCCCTGACTCCTTAGGCTGGCTTTGCACTAGCTGCTTCTCGTGTCTCAGTGCCGTGGTAGCCAACTGCCTCAGCACTGTAGCATGCTTTCATCTACCCTGTACTGTACTTAATAACGAACCTGGCAAGGAGGCTTCAGCACCAGCGATTGGCAGATTCTCACCCGTTCGTGTTTTGAGATGCTGAACTTGGGCCATGTGAGATCATGATTTGGCCAAATTCTTACCTTGGATCTATAGGTAAATAATTAAAGCACATAAAAGGGACTGGTTTATCTCACGTCATTCTGTAAGCTGTTCATGAAAGGCTTTTTCCTAACAAGCTCTGTAAAGTGGCTTTGGCGAAGATGCCTTTGCCATTTGCTCAGGAGGTCTGTGATAGCACTGTTATCTCTCCAGAACTGGAAAGCCTCGGCAGCCCCTAGATCCCTTTCCCACCTGACAGAAGTAATAAACCACTGTCAACCATAGATCCAAGCCTCTTCTCTTATCAGCTGGAGAAAAGCTGAATGGCAGAGACTCTGGAGTTTCCATCAAGTCTTGGTGCTGGGATTTCTGCCTGGTGTTTCAAGCCCACCCCATCTGGCTGTGTTGTGGATTTGGTTGTTTTTCCACTGAGAAATTATTTCCCTAGCTAAAAATGGAGCATGAACATAAATGCAAGGCTTTATACTCAGCTCTTTATCTGGTTCTGGGCCTGAGGAAAGTAGGAAAAGATCTAAACAGGGCTAAATAAACTATAAGAGAAAAAAAGACTCCAGGCAAATCCCTCGGAGATAAAAATCTCAAGAAACTCTTTCTAATCCTGATGGAGTTAAGCCTGAAAGTACCTGCTGCCTGTCAGCTGGGAAACAGCTTGAAATGTGAGGTTGGGGGGGTCAGGTCTGCCCCATCCATCCTGTGGGATCCAATCACTCAGCAGGGGCTCAGGCACCTAGGGAAAGCCCAGAGCTGGGATGGACATCAGAGGGGTCTGGCTGGAGGAGTACAGGCTACAGTGAGGCTTCATACATCTCTGGGCAATGTGACAGCTCTCCTGAGTGCAGAAATCATTATAAAATTCACCTTAAGTAAACTTGCTACTTCCTGGAAAATGTTCCTAATATGTCAGAACAATATCACATAAAACATCAACAGCAAATGTGTGTACCCATACTCTCTGATTTATATCTTCTCTTTCCCTAATCAAGTTTTGTTGCTAGGAAGCTTGTTGATAATAAAAAACAAACACTCTGGATGAAAATGAATTTTTATCTTTTTTTTCTCCCTTGTTTACCAATTCACATTAGGTTCTGAGTAAACTTTTATTCTTTTCTAATGTGAATGCCAGCTATTCTAAACTACCTCAATCACGTAGAAAATTACATCAATAATGCAGAAATACATGAAACTTCTGACTGATACCTGGTGGCTTCCTGGAAACTTGGACCTCACCAGGAAGAGGGCTGTCACCTGTGCAGCAATTGGTATCCAGTTCATGGAGATAACAGCCACATGTCCAGGATTATTGCTAACACAAGAATTTACCTGCAGACAGCTCTGCTGACTGTAAACAAAGTCACATTTTCAGTCCTTGTGCATAGGACTTTATTCAAAATTTGAATTTATTCAAATATTTAAATACTGCAGACAGAGACTACAACTTTAAAAACATTATGTAAAAATCCATATAGTAACACCATAGGAAACTGCCAATTAGTGTTTGCTCTACAGCCAACCCATTACACTGTTACAATGAGCCAGATTTTCTTAAAATTTATGATTGGCTTATCAGAAGCAAAGTACTTCAGTCTTGGGTTTGTTGGCTTTTTTTTTTTTAAGACAGAAGCTTTCAAAAACTCACCTGTGTACTTTGTTTTTGTTATGGTGTCATCCACAGGCTCTGCTTGAGGTTTCTGGATACAGTACAAACAGAAACAAATCAAATCAGAGCCAATCAAATCCAGACAGTGAGAAATCAGAAATCAGAGGCTGCGTGTACCTTGCAGAATTTATACTCTCAGCAGGTGTGGCAGATAAAGAGAGAGAAAGAGAGAGAGAGTAGTGCTGGAGAGGGGAAATCTATGTAATGATGGAGGAGCAGTGGTACAGAGAGATGAATTGACTTTGGCCAAGGTTATGTGAGAATCCTGAGAAGAGCCAGGAAATGAGGCCAGAGCTCCCGAGACCCTCAGCCACAAGGTAGTCCTTCCCACTCTGTGCATCTTTCTCTTCCTCTCTTTTTAAGGCAGAAAATGTTTCGGCTGAACATCTGCAGTTCTCCAAATTCCTTCTATTGTTTGCCAGACTGAGATTTTGAAGCCAAGCAACCCCCTCTTTATCTGGGCACACCCTCATGGAGTCTGCCTGTGTTCGACAGGTTTATTTTCAGGTGCTGTCCTGATGACAATAATCATGACAGTGAGCTTTTAAAAGCAGGGATGAGAGAATGACAATTTATTTGGCTCAGTTTCTCTGCCGAAAGTAGTAAACAAATATTGTCATTGCAGATGTGAGTAGGAGCGGGGTAGACTCCCGTTATGCAGCATGCAATTCCCCACCACAGAGACTGCTGCCTTTGGCAGCCTGCATGATTTCTAAATTCCAGTATAAAGTCCATCACTGGGCCAGGTGACAGCGAAAAGCAGCCAGTACACTGAGTGGTGGGGGAAATGCACCATCCAGCACAGGAGGGATATTTCCATCTCTGTTCATCCCTGCAGTATCTGTGCTCTGTGAGCCACAGCCCAGGCACAGATGAGCAGACAACAGCAGAGCAAAGGCATCCAGTTCTGGTTGACAAGCCAAGCGGTGCCCGTGCTGTGGTGCAAATGAAAGAGGCAAGCAGCCACAGCTGGGGAGTTTGGAAGTGGGACCAGCTGAGTGAGGTTGACAGGTCTAGGGCTGTCTGGGAGCAAACCTGCACTACCACTCAATGCACGGCAGCGATGTGGGAGCAAGATGTCACCCAACCCAAACCATCTTGTAGATGGCTTCCCAGCTTAGCTAAGCAGTTCAGAGGGAGCAATAGCATAATGTAATTACAGTGATTCTGGGATCAAAGCTGCGTTGCACCACTGGGACATATCAGTTTGTAGCCGGGAGATCTCCAGCGTGGCACGGCATGCATTGGAGAGAGCAATCCCTGTCTTGCAGAAATGCATATGTATGTATGCATAGTGGATGAAGCTGTGGAGCAAACCTTGTGAGTACCATACACACAGCCAGCACAGCTCTCTATCCCAAACCATGCAGGTGGTGCGGTCATGTTGCAACATCCACTTTTGGGATAATTAAAGGCATCAAGCGTTTCAGCAACTTGCAAGTGATTGCAGACAAAGCCTTTAGGATTCATGTTACTCATCTGTTCTAAATGCAAAGGGATGTAGAGGATCAGCTCAACTAGAAAAGCACAGCATTCTCGAGGGGCATAGGGGAAGATATTCTAAATAGGGCTAGATAATATACAAGAGCAGAAAAAATATATCTACATGAAATAACAACTTACAGTGGTGTTAAGGAAGAAAAGAAGCTTACTTCTAAATGCCATATTAGCAAACCTTTCTGAGCAGTGTTGTGTACAGGTTTGTTATTGATATTTGCAATACAGACGATGAAGGATGTCAAAGCAAGGACATCTATTGATCCAATATTGAAAACCAGTGGAAAAGAAGATCAGTAAAGAGACAACAGATCTTGGTTCCAATTACTTTTGGATGTCACCCTTTGCCAGACAGTTGTTGGTGTGCATGTCTGTATCCAGTGACGCCTCTGCCAACCTGTTTAAGCACTTGTGAATGGAAAAGGTACTTCACAGGGAATGCATTCAGTATTGCCACTTAAAGATTTGGGACAGCGTGGTTGAACTAACTCTGCCTAAAAGAATATAATTTCTTAGGAATGTAGATGTTTGTTTGCCTTGTCATAGTGTAGGTGTGTCATTATAAAGACCTTTGGGGTTAGTAGATGTGGCTACTTGGGTCCGACTTTATACATGGCACTCTTGATAGAAACCTGAAATCACTGAGACCTCAAGCCATCAGATGAAGTTCTTTAACAAAATGACAGTCAACAGGGACAGGAAGGGCACATGACTGTGAGTTAAACAAGGTTGTTTGCACTTCCTCGGTGAATCACATGAGCATCCACAGCTTTGCACACAAGCAGTCATCCTAACGAAATCTCACACTTCAGAAGTTCACAGGCAGCCCCAGTAGACCACAGTTAATTAATGCATTACTGTCAGCATTACTATCATTTTGACTTCTCCTGAAATATGAGAAGATGACTTGCTCAATAATGGCTGTAGGATGGGTAACAAGGCTGGTGAGCCACACGGGAAGTTTCTGTATGTGCTCAGAGTCAACCAGTGGTCACAACTCTGCAACCTGTTCTGTGGGGCTGGTACACACTGCCAAATTTTCAGAATGACTCTTTCACAAATGAACTGTATGCAACTTTGCAAACACCTGCTATGCACAGAAGGGATTATTTTGATACCAGATTTGAAGCTTCAAAAGTCAGGATGTGTCTACATAAACAGGTGTGGATGAATGCGTGTGCTTTGCATATTCTCAAAGGCAGGTGCAAGAGGAGCACATCTGCTTGCACACAGCTGGGCTACTTATTCTTAGATGTATTCAAACCATCTCCTTTCTCTTTTCCCCTCCAAAGAAGGATGACCAAATCACTCAGTCAATGCTAGGTAAGTGGTTTGCTCAGTTTATTTGCTATTTCACCCTTTTTTACCAGCAAAACCAGCAATTTTTTCTTTAAAGCCTCCCCAAAGCCAAAATCAATTTTCAGATGAATTTTCAGGCCTTTAAGAGAATATAACTGCAGGGGTTTGTTACACATACAAAAATGGGAAGTTGTCTGGCAACTCTTTTGGCAGCCTTAAATTTTTACTGTAAGACACAGTAAATAATGAGACAGCTGGTGAACTGTGGGGAATCTGTGGCTGACAAAACTTTGGTGCAAGAAAGCTGATTAAGTGATATTCACAGTGTTTCTAAACCTGACAGCGGCTGAAGCACAGCAGCAGGCTCAGCTTGGAGCATGAGTCTCCCACCAGTGGTGACAGGCAGCCCTTTCTGGACAGGTTATTGCCCTGTACTGCATGACCAACACGGATGGGGATCTGAAAGTGGCTATTTAGTTTCTTGGTCAGATAAACTTGCAGGGATAATATGCTCATTTTTAATTAGATAGGTATGAAGAGTGCAGTATCATATGATGACTAGACTTATCCTATCTTTCGGGCAAAGAAACCTCATGTTAAAAGGGGAGACTGGTTCTATTAACAAACACCAGTGAGAGAGAGGATAGAGAGGGAAACATGGATAAACACAGGAGAGTGCCACACTTCAGACCTGTGCAATGGATTCTGCTTTATAACAGCTTACAGTTTTGAAGCAAGCTATATTTTGAGGTCTTTAGTTCAGACTACCCAATAACATGGAGGACTAAAAAACACATCCTGCTTTATACAGAAGGTGCAAGGAGAAACTATGAAAACCCCACGGGCTAGGTATTATTTTGCTCCTGGGCTGCTTTTACTCCTGGATTGTTCTGTCATTTCTCTGAAACGCAGGCAGGGTACTGTGGTTCAATTCTGCTGCTGCTGAACTCCTAACTCAGTTCATATAACACAACACTGGGACACATAACATGGTGCACGAGAGAGGGTTCTCACAGTGTCTGAACTTAGATTGAAAACTTCAGTCAAAATGAGAATGTGGCTTGAATGAGAGAAGCAGGACCTAATTCAGAAAAAAGAGAGTCTCACCTTCTCACCATTGTTTCTGAACACCAAAAGGTAGACTGCTGCAACCTCTTCTCTCAGTGAGCTGTTACTGCAAGGGGCCAGATGGGCTCTCTTTGAACCAAAGTACTACACAGTCTAAGTAAAAACTGAAAAGTTTACACTGTCTCTTCAAGTGCTGGCAAGTTAGGTACATTCCCAAAAGGTATGGAAAGTATAAAATCAGTCAAGTTTCATTATGAATGGATTTACTAATTTAGCAGACTGTGGTTGAAGACTTTCCAGATTAATGCAAAATCTTCCCATTGTCAAATTCTTAAATGTATAAAAACAGCGATTTAGAAATAAAAGATCTATTCAGCCAAGACTGCAAGCTACTGTGCTTCTAACTAGTAAAGGAAGGGAAAACATGGAAACTTTGTGAGAAAGGATTGCCTAACAGAACCAGTGAAATCCTTGTGTAGATGTGAAATAACACTGAGTGTCTGGAGGAAAAAGAGCGGAGGACAAATACAGGACTATCACAAGGCAGGACTGACCATCTGCACCTTCATGCCACTTTTTGAATCACAGCAGTGCCTTGGGGGTTAAACCAACGAATATGTCTATGTGCTTGTGAGCTCAGTTGGCATTTTAGAGCAGCTCTGCAAGCTTGCTTCCAACCCACACTCATAGATATTGGATACTAGAGCCTGTCACATTAAATGTGTCTCAGGATGTTCTGTCCACAATGTGACCCAAAGCATTTTCTTCAGAGTGGCTGATACATTCCAACTCAGTGCTGCAGCCGTCAGTGCCACGCTTGATTGAACAACTTGTCTCCACTATTAAAATGCAGAGAGAACTTAGACAAGCATTTAGAAGCTTTGTCATTAAATAGTTTTCTTGTCAATTGATCTATCTTGTAGGGGAAAGACAACTACTAGATCCATCAATTGCCAGCAAAAAAACTAGGAGCAGGTCTTAGTCAATTAAATGGGCAAGTATTGCTTGACAGCTCCCTTTGGGAGATGGTTCATTTGGGGCCGGACTATTCAGCAGGATTAGCAACTTCAAGCACTGGAAAGCTGACCTTAACTGAAGGTGAGCTGGCATCTGCAATGTGTCTGTGCAGAAGGAGCAACACAAACCTCTCCCTGCTCCCCCACTGAGGATTGTAAAATCTCTGTTTTATTCCTTTGTTTCTACCCCCAAGAGTTTCATGCAGCTTTTAAGCGGAATAATATTTTCCAAAGCCTCGGTCTTTCCCCTTTCTGTTGATTTTTTATTATCACACATTTTGTGACTTGTGGAATTCACCTCAAGCCCTGGTAGTTCTTGCTCCTCCCTGGGTGCCATACCTTGAACAAGCAGCCAGGGGGGTGCACTGAGATGGAATTGGGCACAGCCAGACAGCTCACTGAGTTGAAATCACTCTTCTCATCAATGGATGGCCAAAAATGACCACGCACAGAGTGCAAGGGGAACACATGTTTACCTACAGCTGTGTCACACAGGGGCATCTCATTGAGCCATTCCCTGCCGTTCCCCCTCCTGATATGAATTTTAAGCTTTCACTGTGCACTGCCATTTTTTTCCCCTGAATTCCATATCTTCCAGATGTCCCAGGACACCTTTATGTCAGAAAAGCCTGGCATGTCACAGACACATCCTTGTCACTGTCCTACTCCTTGGGAAGATGTTTCCATTTTCCATCTCCTTCAGCATTAAAAATTGCTTGCCCTGACATTTCTAATGGTTGCTGCTAGCAATGCTGCTCACAATCCCTGCCCAGCAAAGCCTCCTGGCTTGGAACAGGAACAAATATCTTTCACCCATTTTTACAAGTAAAACTCCCTAAAAGTTTCTCTGTCTCTTCACTGAGTACCAAAAACTTGGTTTCTTCATGGGATTAGCTTGTGCAGGTGTGTGCACAATGTGCTCAGAAAAAGCTAAGTGCTGAGCAGGACTCCTTGATGCACAAATATTTATAATATTTTCAGCCCTGTCATCACTTTGCAGAGCTTGCCAAATCTGTTTTGCTTCTACTGCATGAAAGTAGAGTAACTCTCTCTTCCTGCTTGAGCTATGCCCCAAACGCTCTCAATGCACAACTACACTAATTATTACACTTCGAAGTAAGGCAGCAGACAGTCAGATACTGTACTTCAGGCAAAAATCCCTGTTGAGATTCAGCCACTGTGTGAGAACATAGCAAAATTTAAAACGTTCCCAATTTTTCAAAGCTACAAATTAATGCAAAAACTCAGATGAAGATCATGCCTATTTAGAGATGTTAAAGATTGATAAATCATATTTGCCACCCTTGCAATCAGTTTGACTTTCAATTTAAGTAGAACTGAATCACCCAAGCATTTATTTCCATTACAGATGGGTGGATTCAGGCTGTAAGGTTTACATGTCCAGATTTATTTTCCTCATGTTCTGCACCAATCCATTCCCCAGACTAATAAAAGTTACAGAAAATAGTATTCACAGTGGATGTGAAGAGCTCAAAAAAATTGAAGCTCTGATGTCCTTGAATGCAACCAAATAATTTGGAAAAGTGATTTTCTATGTCCTAAATTAAAACTAGATTGGTGATGAAAGTTCAGTTGTCTTTCACTTAATGATGTCATCACAGATACTGAGGGACATGGTCAGCCACTAATTACAAACATTGAGTTTATAAGGAGTCTGTGTGGAGCTGAGAAATGCAATGGCCACTCTGTGGAAGGAATCACTGCTCATTTTCCCACTGCATTTATAGAAAGTGATGCCAAAAAAGCAAAATGCAGAATGATTCGCTGCAATCAGCCCTTTAGCTTGTAACAATTGCAATAAATCACCTTTCAGCCAGGGTAGCATCTTTTGATGTGTTTTTACCTCCTGCCCAGCACAGCATGGACATGATCCAGGAGTGGGACTCCTTCAGCAATACCTGGAAGGGAGCAGCAGCTGCCAGGTGGCTGCAGCACAAGGGAGAACTTGTCTCCCTCCCACTCTGCACCTGGGGTGCTGCTGGGAGGGATTCTTCCCACGCCTAGGGGCACAGCAGACTGCCCAGCATGAGAAGTTTTGCTATGCCTCTGCTGAGGTGCTTTACAGAAAACCTCTGGAGGATTTTTGGGGGTTGGTGGTTTTTTGTTTGTTTGTTTGGCTGGGTTTTGTTTTGGGGTTTTTTTATGCTTTTTCTGTGCAGTTTTGTTTTAGTTTTTTTGGATTTGGTTGTTTGGGTTTTTTTTTTTAATAGAAGAGGAAAGCTCCATAGCACTGCAGTCCACAGTCAGGAGCTCTGCGGAATGTGATTGCATTCTCTGCTCAGGGATGTCCAGGAGCCCAGTCACTGAATCCCGTTGGATGGAGAAGATAGCCAGGCTGGGCTCAAAGTCTGAACTAAAGGCAAAAAATGGTGCCCTATTTTCTGCTGTCCTGCAGTTGGGATGTGGAGGAAGGGTGGCTTGCCACTTTTCCACCCATGGGGAGAAGTCCCCGGAGTGAACCTGGCAGAGGCAGCACCCCAGTGAGACACTGTCTGTCAAAACCACTTCAGCCCTCAAGACCCATCTCCCAGGAGCTGCACATCCTGGTTGTTGGCAGCAGAGGACCCCCAGGGAGGCACAGTCACAGAAACAGAAATGTTCCTGCTTCTCATTCAATGCAAAATAATTGCCTGAATCCATGTGAGGAAATCCTCTCCCTGCAGCAGCTTTGGGGATATGACAGAAGGCATGCTCCACTTCTGGCAGAGATAAAGCAATTTATCCTTCGTTTTGCTGTAGAAAGCCCTGAATTTCTTTCAAGACATGACAGTGGTGTATATTAGTACATGATGAGGAAAGAAATTGCAAGAAATTGTCTGGGGTGGTTCAGCGGATTATTTTTTTTTGGGACACCGCGGGGCATTTTCTATCTACAGAGTTGTGTCAGCGATTTCTGAGAGTTTATCCCCACTCTGTCGTTGTTGATGTTGGTGGTGCTGTAAATCTGCCTGTAAGGCACTGCTTGCAAAAGCAGCATGTAAAGCAGAAATTTGCCCTTTGTATTTTGAGCAAACTAGAGGCAGAAATTACATAAGCTGGCTCCCCAGTTCTGTCAGACAATCAGGAGTCTGCTTCACTGGTCTCTTCTCCTTGCAGAAGTTTTGGGGTTGAGGTAGCATTTACATACCCCATATACAGACACTTATATACGTGCATTGATACAAGCACGTGTAAAAACACAGATATATGCATATATGTGTGTGTATGCATAGATATATATATGCTTCTGTGTGTACATTTACGTATATATGAGACACAGGTTTCAGATGAGGGGCTGTGTATCTGTAATTATCTAGACTCTTTTGGTGAAACTTATTGAACACATTTTGATTACAGAGAAAATAACTGAATGTGTATTTTACATCTTCTTCTTTCCTCTTTAATATCTATCTTGTTTTAATTTTGTATTTTGTTCCTTATTTTCCTCTGTTTTTTTCCCCTTTCTGTCTAAATGTATCAGATGATAAATAGAGTCAGAAATCAGCTTTGCAGCAATAGTTTTGAGAGTTTCACTTAGGGAGGAAAAAACCTTCTGAACAATTGTATGTAACGAAGATGCATTTGCATAGGTACTCTGTGTCTCTCACCAGCAACACTCATCCCATATCTGCAGCTTAATGTAAAGATACCACTATGTTTACATGATGTGTCACAGTGTGATATGTAAGCACATACAGAAACATACACTTGAAAAGAATGATGAAGACAATATAAATATTTCTTAGCATATTTAAAATTAATGCCTCCATCTCAACACTAGCATGTTTCTGTATGGCTACCTGTGCTTTGTTTCTGTATGTATCAGTCAGCCTTCCTATGAGTGCATGTGTGTGGGAGGAAAGGATATGATTATGGATTTGCATAACATCCTGCATGAATGTAGACTGAAACTGAAAACATGGAGAAAATTATAGAATCTATTTTTAAAGTCTACATTACTGCAAATGTTGCTTCATCAAGCTCTTATCATTGCTGATTAATTATGTAGAATGAATGAAGATGAGTTCTAGCCTTATCTTCCACGTCTACATTGGAGAAGAATGCAGAGTGTTTCGGGACACTTGCGAAGAGGCGTTTCAGCAGACAGTGGAGAACCTTATTTTTTACTGGTGTCCCTCCTCATGCATGAGATTATTGATCTCCATGGTAGTAATGAAAGGTGAAAAGGTCCATTTTTTAAATGTGAGCAGTAGGGACCACTTGCTACTACAATGGCTGACTGTAGGTAATCTGTGCCCTTAGCTTTTGCAAAGATCTCCATTATATCAACAGTATTAATCTACTGTGGGAAGATCTTGCTTCCCTATCTTTTTTTCTTCATATCACTTCTGTCCAGCCCTTCCAGAATGAAACCTTTTATAGTTTTGATAGCTCCCTGCTTTCCAATTTTTGTCTTTTCCAGCGTGGGAGGCACTTGTATCACACTACCTGAAGCACAGCTCTTGGCTGTGCTGGTGCTTTCCTGGTGGCTGCTGGAGGAGGTGACCCATCTTAGAGGGCACCTTCCCTATTGCAGCACCCCAGCCTCTCCTTGCAGCCCCCAGTTGTGCCAAACGGTGCCAGCACAGGAGAGAGCCCCTGTGGCTGTTCTTGTAGGTGGGCTGTGCAATCCAGGCTGTGCCACAGGAGACAGAGGTGGGATAGATAGCACTAATGTAGTTTGGTGCAATCAGGTGAGGGAAAAGGGGAGCAGGATAGGGGGAGTTAGGTTATTATATTTTATTCTTTAGGGAAAATGAAGAATGGGTACCAGGGATGAGAGCCCAACAAGAGAAATAATCTGAGAATAATCAATAATCTGAGAAATCCCAGGAGTGACAGGCCCATTTCTTGGGAATACAGGGACCAGAGAGCAGCCCACCCTCACATCTGTGTTATGACAGTTACAGCTACTGCAAATATCAAGGCATTTCTAAGTTGCAGACACAGCTGCATCACGTTTGAGATAAGAAACAGAGTGCCTCAGTGTTGTCATCCATCCTTCCTTCCTTCCTTCCTTCCTTCCTTCCTTCCTTCCTTCCTTCCTTCCTTCCTTCCTTCCTTCCTTCCTTCCTTCCTTCCTTCCTTCCTTCCTTCCTTCCTTCCTTCCTTCCTTTTTCTCTCTTTCTCTCTCCCCCTCTAATCCTAGCTTCCTTCCATGTTTTCTTGAACTCCCATGTTTCCTTTTTTTTATTTTTTTTTTAACAGTATCACACACTTGTAGACAGGAAAATTGGTCTGGAATTTTCTGGTTTTTTGAGGGTTTAGTGCAGCCAGAATTCTGTCAAGGATGATGCTAGCCCAGACTTACTTCTGTTCAGCAAGGGGATGCATTAGGTATGTGAGAAGAATAGGAAAGTTTGATGCTGGTATTCACAGTGATTCAAGTTCAAGTAAGCAAACCCAAAAAGGCATTGTAGAGAAGACTCTCACTAATAACCAGAAGTTTTGGATTAGATGTTTAGTACAGGAAGTAAAAGGCACAGAAGAACATTTGGAAGGTGTGAGGAACACTAGTCACTATGATGCAATGGAATACATCAACGAACAAGCCAACCAATGTGAGTTTCTGAGAAAGTTGGGGAACTCGAAAAGAAACCACAATTGCAGCATGTCTGTCTAATTCCCCACTACTCCCCACCCCTGAAACAGAAAACAGAATAGAGGAAAAAGTAGGCAGTGTGCCCTTGGAAATCCTGATTGTCAAGCTCTGCTCAAGTCCCTGGGAAGAGATAAAACTAGCAAGAAAACAGAAGAAGTGAAGGGTAGCCAAAGGGCATCAGATGAGTTCAGTGCTTAAGAGGAAGCAGACCCCATTTTAAAGAGAGAACTGAAATAAATTTCTGTGAAATGGGAATGATGCAGAACTATATTTAAACAGTATTTTATGTAAACTAAAATGAAGATGGAGTGCTGGCAATTAGGAAGCATCGACAAAACTTTAGCTGTTGATAAAAAAGCATGTGAGACAACATTTAGTAAATTAGCTGCCCTGACTAAATTAATCCATAATATTGAAGGGATTAATATTGAATTGCATATCATTTCTCATGTCTCAGAAAAATGGAAAAATACATTAAATGGGGAAACAATATAAGGAAAGACTCAGCTTGCTGATTTAAGACAACCATAAGCACCCATACCTCCCATAAGGAGGTACCTACAAAGGATGGAGGCATTGAATGTCCCATTATAATTGGTAGCAATTTAGGGCTTTGTTCAGTTGCTTACACATAGGCATGGCCTCATGGCCCCAGGGGACAGCAGACATGCAGAGGGGACTAACAGTTGTATGACAGGAACTACAGGAAACTCATGTCTCTCTGGAGCATAGGACTGGAGGCCAGGCAGGAGAGGGCAGGCCTTGGGCATCTCAAAATGAACCAGGCACCTCTGGTTCACAGGCAAATCAGGTGCCAGGAGCAGGAGACAGGTCCAACTTAAGGCTCCAAGTGCCCATCGCCACAATTTAGCTGGGTGTTAGATCTCCTACTACATTCCTCCAGTGAAAAATAGTTCTGTACAGCTATTGGCATCTAAACATAATTCCTAAAGATTATGTCAGCTGATCTAAGGTATGGGGACCTCAGGTCCTTGAGTGAAAGACACAGCAGAAAACATCAGCCTAGCAGCTGGGCTGTGTGATATGTATTTACCTTCACTATCCTGGTATCACTTCAGACCTGTCCTTTAGAGAGGTTTATGATGCAGCAAGCTCTCTGCCCACCCCCCAGCTAATGAAGAGAGAGATGCACAGAGGTGAAATCCCTCTTGGCCCAAAGCAGACCTCTAAAACAAAAGGGATTCCCTTTCTCAAGTGCTTGTTGCTCCTGAGTGAGTGATTTTTCTCAGCATTTAGAGCAACAAAGCCAGGTTCCTGGTGGCGCATCTGAAAGGAAAGCAGGTCTTTTTCTTCTCTCTGGGATTTGGAAGGGATTTCTTCTGAAGATGCTAGGAAGGTTCATTCTATATGGCAACATGCCTAATTTTCACCTGTGATGTGTTAGTAACCATGCTGCAAAATGAGCAGAGGCCTTGGCTCCCCTCCCTGAAGAGCTGGATCTCTGCCCCAGGTCTAGTTTGTCTTGACACTCGGCGTCCCATGGAGAGAAGCACCCACACCCTTGGGGCTCTGCATGGGTCCCTGGTGAGGATGGGACACCTGGAGTGAAGTGTGACACCCTGAGTCACAGTGATGGGCCAGACGCAGGAAATGAGTCAATCACTCATTTGAGTGGTGGTGAAATGAACCCCAGATTCTTCTGGGTGAGAGTTGCAGAAAGTGAGCCCACAACAACACAGTTGAATTGGGCGATGAGCTGGAGAAATGAGGGGTGATTTTTCAGAGGGGATGTTGAGAATACTTCCTGCTGACAGTTTTGTGCCCTGATGAAATACGGCATCACATCTCTACAATACCATCTGCCGAAGAGGGCAAGTAAAATGCCAAGGGAAGGGAGGGGATTCCTACAACATATATGTATATATATCTCATGCAACTGGAAGACATTCAATTTGCAGAGATTAAGGTGAACAGTAGAGCAGAAATTCATAAGGATGACGTCTATGAAATTACAGAGAGTAATTTGGGAAACTGTGCTTCTTAAGCACTAAGGGGAACAAGAGTGCATTGTAAGGCATAGGATCTCTCACAGTTAATAGCTGTATTACAGTGATGTAGTGTTCATGCTATAGTTTAACATGAATCACAGTGCTGACTGATGCATAAATACCATATTATTTTATATAGGCTATATATGCACCGTGCCTATTACATTATTTTTATCTGCCCTTATAATGCCAGTTTAGAACTTCCCTGAGCTATTCCACTGGAGTTATGTACAATACTGGGCAAAACCCTTATGATGTTTCATTTGACCAGTGCTTAAGGAATGTGCTAATTTTTTTTTTTTTTTTTCACTAAGAAGTAAATAAACTTCAGAAGTTTCCCTTGAGAGTAAGCACAAGTTTATCTTAAAATGGTTTTGGACTATAATGCAGCACTTGTAAATGAAACTTGGGAGTTTCAGTAGTTATCTGGCGAGTGACACAGACTAGGGTAAAGAATGTGACCATCCACTATGAATAGTTCCCACTTACATCTTTAGTATGTGTATTTATAGAACTACTTATTTTATGCTTAATGCATTTAGTGGTGGGATCACTGGAATTTGTTCCTGGGCCCACTTTCCTCTTAGAAAGCAGCACAGACTGCTGTCTGCTTGGGTTTTGACAAGAGATGGTCATTTATCTTGTTTACACCTAAAAATGAAGAAAGAGAAAGCCTGGTATGTACAGATCTAAGCATTTGCCTGTCCATTTGCCAGCTGAACATTCAATCACAGAAGCTGCACAAACAAATTAGGCATATACACAGCTATACAAACCTAGTTTGAAAAATTGGGCCATGCGTGGGTGTGTGCATCTAAATATTTTACAAGCTGAACAATTACCCTGGAGTATTTTAGGTTAGAGATAGATAAATGATATGTCCATCGAAATTTACATCTAAGCAAAGATTCAAAGATGAATATGCATAAAATCTTTCAATTATCAGGTTTTCAGGCATTATGGGTGCCCTTAGACACATCCATTTCAGAACAGTGCTGGGCAGAGCTCCATGCTTTTGTGATTCAGTTATGTGACACAGAAGTAGCAAAAAGACTACTGCCAGAATCCAGGTTAAGAAAAAATATTTCCAGTAATCTATTTCATTGCTGCAGTATAGCAGATGTTAACAGTGAAGAAAACACTCAAAAAGGTGAACCAGTGGAGTGACTGAGAGAGGGGATGCCCAGTGCTGCCACTCAGCCACAGGGGGGAAGGCTCACTGACAGGTTCAGGAGTTTGAGGGGAGTTTGTTGTCTCTCCACAGCATTACTTCAGTTCAGCCCACAAGTCTCCATGCAATGCCTGCAGCCTAGTGATATGGGGCTTCCTGTGGATGGGCCGCCTGGAGCCTTGCCTTTATATCTCAAACCTCCTGGGAGCAGGCAGCAACATCTGCTCCATGGTATCATACACATCCCTGCATGGCTGGACTTGGTCTTCTCTCAATGGCTTAACTCCTCCTGGATGAGGGCACAGCTCCAGCAAGAAGAGTGACGAGCCTTACCCTCCTGAAGTTACCCTACCAAACCATTTTCTTTTCTGAATCCAGGACCTTCTTTTTTATGTTTCATGTTGTAATTACAGAATCTGAGCTACTGTCCCATGAAGAGGTCTGTCAAAGCCAAGCCTATGGCTAAGTCAGGAGCAGAATTTGGGAATGGATTTGGAAACAGGCACTGGCTTAGACCAAAGGACAGTGTTTGTATTCCAGCAGCTTAGTCTCGCTGTTCAAGGGTGCTCCCAGGATTTCCCAGATGACTAACGTTACCTCCTGGCACCAAAGGCTTCCCTGCTGTACCCAGTCCTACTACAAGGCTCATATCCCATATTCACTTAAGTTAATTATCACCCATTTTGAAACACTCCCTTTTAATTAATGGGAGAGTTGATGATCTCATATGTTTATCTGTTAGCAGTTTTGTTACTGTTTAATAACTAGAACCCTAGAATGACACAAACCCAACACATCAAATGATGGCAGCTGATTGTCACCTCAAATGTTAGAGAGGGCTGTGGTTTGGGGAAAATCCTGCTATTCAGGGCTACGTTCTTCCATGTGGTGTTTGGTGTACACCACCAGCTAACAACCACTCTGAGACGCTCCAAGTCTCTTTGAAGGACAGGCAATGGAAGGGGAAAAAGAAAGTCAACAACAATAAAGTAGCAGCCTTTTACGTGACACACCTACAAGCGAGCAGTCCTCATTCCCAAGAGGCTGGCAGATTACCACAGTTTTTCTTGCAGCTGACTGATCTGTCAAAAATTATGATTTTCTCTTCTTTTCTTCAATGGAGATATTTTTATTTTGTCTGCTGACTTGAAAAAGCACCCCAGAAATATATCTCCATTTCAGTTTCTGCTCATTAGGATGGGGATGCAAGAGAGGGGAAAGGAAAGAAAAGGAAATGCAAACAACTCCCCAGAGGTATTTCCTGGTAGTGTTGCCTGAACTGGTAGATGTCAAGCCCAGAAATACAGACGACAGAGCATACCAGAACTGCCTACATACCATCACCTTTACCACTTTTCCAGCAGCATTGCCAACATTACATTTCTCTGCCCAGAAAGTTCCTGAACCACCAAGACTGGGAAAACCTGTGGGAAAAGTAAAGAAAGCCCAAGCTACCTTATTTGCCTACAGAAGTCCCTATGGACAGCACCTATGTGTGTGCCTCTCTTCCCCCTTTCCCTGCCCCGAGGGTTGGTGCCCATGGGTCTGGAGGGACCTACTGAATGGGCAATGCAGAGAAGGCTGAGCTCATTTCTGGGTGTGGGACAAATGCAGACTGTCCAGAGAAGACCCCTCCTGGTGCAGATTTCAGAAAGTATGTTTTCTTCATCAGTAAACAAACAATGAGTCATTGGCTGTCACATGGGAGAAAATGAGATTACAAAGGATGTATAAGTAAATAAATTAGTTCCCGTTAGTCATGGCAACAGCTCAGTGTTTCCACCCAAGTGTTTTATCCCAATTCATCTTTCTGTCTTTATTTTTGTAATATTGTTACTCTTTTACTTTTGGGGAATGAAATTCTTATAAGATTCTCTTGTAAATACAGTTTTTAAAAATGCAGCGCTTGTGTTAGACTACTTTTGAGGACACAGTCTTTATTTTTTGACATTTATGTTCAGGGATGGAGCAGTGGGAGAAGAAATGAAGCTGTACCCGTCCTCTGTCCTGATAGTGCTGCAGGTCTTGCATGTGGCCATTTGTCACTCAACCTGCAAAAGGAGCTTTTACCATACAGGTGCCTGTTGCTCAGCTCCCTGCCCCAAATGTGGGTGCATTACACTCTGTTTTACAGATGCCATTCAACAGAGCTCTGGAGGTTTGCAGACCCCTCTCCCCAGGCATCAATGCCAGAATACTGTGATGCAAAGAACTGTGTCTCTCTGAGGAAATGTCTATTTTATAACATGCTTCTGCTCCTTTCCTTACATCTGCATCTCAGAGTAGCTGATGAAAACTTTTTGTGCTCACCCCAGATCCTGTAGAGATGAAAATCTTGCAGAAGAGCTGTGTTTTCATCTGCAGTTTTAATTCTTTTTTTTCGAAGACCTTGTTTTGCTATAGATGCTGAATAGTCTACAAACTATCTAGGATGTTTTAAATATGTGTATTTATTAAAATTCCTATAATCTCAGTCCATGCTCTCCAAAGTAGGGGAAATTGGAAATTGTCAGAGTCACATCTTGATTTAAATGTCACAGTTCTCATCTATAGGCAAAAGTGGTTGTTACTGTTTTCATTAAGATATGAAAAATACTTCAGAAATTATTTCAGAGAACTGAATAATTTAAATATTGCCATTATTCAGAGATTTCCCTGAAACTATTTTCTAACTGTTTTTGTCCCTTATTGTAAGGCATAGGAGGAGTTTAGGGAGATGGTGCCTTTTCTGGTACATTCTTCAATACGTGCAACAAAGAAAATCACCTCCTTTAAAATAATATCAAAAAGCATCTCTCTCCCTCTGAGTACAACTGTTTTTATACCTACAGATGCTGTTAAATATATCTGCCCTAATTGTAAAATTCAATTCAAGCTATAAAGGTGATGGCATTTTCTTGGGGCAGCTGCTCAGGGGTGACTCAGGAGGAGCTGCTCATCAGGACTACAGCTCACAGCCAGCATTAGCAAAATAAATCTCTTCATACTATAAATGAATCTGTTTGACCTGGTTGGAATTTTTAGGGCAGTGGACCAAAAATGTACTTGGACCCTTAGTTCCACTGTAATTCCTGTATTTTCAATACTTTCTTGAGACTATTGTCTTTAGTCATCCAGCAGAGGTGATGAGTGAGGGAAGGAGAGGAGGGAAAGCAGTGTGGATGTTAGCCCCTGTATGCACCAAGAGGTGCTGCAAGGTTTGTGAATGCATCAGGTAGAGAGCCTGGAGCCATCCCTGATGTTTGTACAAGGTCTTATTCCTGTCTTGCAAACATGTTTAGGCTGCAATAAATTGAAACTTCTCTGTCAAATTCTCAAGGCTCTCAAAGCTTGGAGGCAATGTTAGTAAAAATTTAAAATGAGGGACTTCACAGATTATTCATGCCATCAGCTTAAAAGGCTGTGGCATTTGTTCCAGTACAGCAGAGAATTTTATCATTATTGGTGGTAGCAATAATCATAAGCTGAGGTCTGTGATTCAGTTTATGGTGGACTTAATTCATGATGGAAGACTTTATTTTTAACAACAAAAGTGAAAGGATAGCAAAATTCTGTTAAAGGTAATTAACTCCACAGATGCAGGGCTGAAGGCTGCTTTAAAGAGTGAAAAAAACCCCAAACCAACCTGTAAGAGTGATGGATTTTACCCTCCTTCTTTCCAGCAGGTTAACTTTAAAGTACCCTTTTTTTTAATTGACACTCTTAATGAAATAATTTAAATACTACAAAACTATGTTTAGTTCCGCTTATTGCTGTTGTCAAGGGCATTTCTACATGAAACCTGGACAAGAACAAGTCAGGTGGAGCAACGTGTGGGTGAAAGCACTTCCTCTTACACAAAGTATAGCAAGACAAGATTGTATGTAAACAAGTACTGATTCATAGTTTTGTCTTTGAATGAAAGGGACAAATCTGTTTCTAAATTTTCCATCTTCACTTTAGACTGGAGAACTGATTCTCTGATGCTGGACTAAATAAATCACAGCTTGTGTTCTGTTATTTTGATTTTTGCTTTTATTCAGAGGGGTTTTTTTTTCTTTCAAGAATGGAAAGTAAATATATGAGTCTCACAGAGAAAAAATAAATTAATTTCTTTCAAGGCAATCCATCTGATTTGAGTTGTTCATTTAACAGAGGAAAGTGAGGTTGAAAAGCAGCTCTCCAAAAGCCAGCTCTGACACAGCAAGAAGGTTAAGAATTTACCTATCTCAAAAGCTGACACCATTAATCTCTATACTGCTGTATAACAAATATGTAAGGTTAAATTAAAGGATGGATATTTTCATTCATTTGAATTATGGGTAAAGTAAGAAATTGAGGGCTGGGTTTATTTTTTTTTCAATACATTTGAGACATCAAAAGCACTTGAAGCAAAATAATTTTGATTCTTATTTTATGAATATAAAAGTATTTATATTGTCTTGTTGAGACTGTGGGTGGAAGCAGTGGAATCAGGAGGCTTGTGTTGAATTTTGTCTCTGATAATGAATTCCGTTTTGATCAAAGGCAAGTCTCCTAACAGCTGCACGCTGTAATTTCTTTGTCCTAAATGTAGCTGTATATAAAGTATACCTGCCTCATGGGATATTTCAGCAATGAATAGAACTGTATATGATGAAAGTACTACATAATGCCACTATAGCTGATATTTAGGTTGATGCTTCATAGCCTAGCTGCCCTAAACATTTTTCTCATTCCCTCATTATTTTCTTTACTGTTTATATGTGGCCTGTTCACGCAGAACCCATTAGGCAGTGATAAGGAAAGAGGAAGAGATGTTTATAGTCAAGTTACCAAAAAGTCCAGAGATTTTTTTTATATATATTTGAAATATTTGCAGCCAGAATTGGACAGGGAGAGGGGAGGATGGAGCTTGGAGTTTGGGGTTTTTTTCCGTTTGTTTTTTTTTTAAGACTCCAGTATCTGCAAACATTTGGAAGGATTTTATGGTTCCCAGTGTTGTCTAGCTCAAGACAGTACATAATATGTAAATGTACCATCTATTTTCTGAGATTCTTGGGAAGCTACAATATAGACGAAGGTTACCACCAGAGTCACACTGGAAATGTAAAAACTTGTGCACCCCAGAGTATTTATTTAGGTAAGAAAAGTTTATGCAGCTTATGGAAGAATTATTCTGCGAGGAAATTAAATTTCAGTAGCTCTTATATCTCATTTCCTCAGTTCCTCTGTCATCCCCTGAGCTCAACTCTTACTTTAGAAGTCCTGTGTGAGAGGGGGAAAATGTATTGAATTTAATGGCTGGTTTGGGAAGTCTTCCCCAAAGCACTGTTTGTCCACTATAACTGGCTGTCTGCTGCACTTATTTTGCTTTACTGGCTAAAAGGACATGAATACTTACATTTGCTCTCTTTCTCAAAATATTGTGGTTTGGCTGAGAGGTTTAGACTAAACTGAAGAAATATATCAGTACTAGAGAGGATGGTTTATTTTGGTCGTTTTACCTGTGTGTTTTCAAACTCCTGTGCTCTGAGTTTCAGGCTGTGTGTGGGAGCAGTGCTGTGGCGGGCAGATGTGCAGGAGCCCTGATCGCCCATTCCTACACACACAGACACAGAAGGGTTTTCCCCAGATACTCCATGCTGTTGTAGAGATGGGAATTGGAGATGGGAGCAAGGCCAGGGACCTCTGCACAGAAAGCTCAGTGTGCTGAGGAAAGGCAGATTTCACAGGGACTTAGCACCACGTCCCTCACAAGCACCGTGCAATTTAACTGTAGGCAAGGCAGGGTTGACCACACTGTGACTTGCATCAGCACAGCACCCAGACAGAGACAGACTGCGGTCAAGGTCAACCAGGGCTGCCCTTGCAGTCACCCTGGCCTCACCCACGGTACAGAGGAGATGCTGAAGCCACTCACTGCCCCTTCAGCTTGGCTGGGGTGCGCTGCTCTTCCTCAAGGACACCTTTTCAGCAGCACTGCCCGGCTGTGCTGCTGTTCTGCTGAACGAAGGGACACCCGCGTTGCACCAGAATCAGCTTTGATAAAATGTTTCTTCCGAGGGACAGTCAATGTGCCTGGGCCCTCGCAGCTCCCCAGTGGCCTGGCCTCCACCTCCAGGCCATGTGCTCTGGCAGCCTGTCTCCTGCAGTCCTGGTGCCAGGACGCCTGCTCGCCCACGGACAGCTGGGCTCGGCGCCTAAAGAAACCTGTTTGCACTGCGGCTGCAGTGAGGCCAGCAGCCTATTGCTTGCTCCTTCTCTGGGAAAGACTACACTTAAGAGACCGGCAAAGCAGCCCAGAGCATGCTCCAGTCACGTGCAGAAAGGATTTGGATTACAACTCTCCAGCTGCACACGCTGCCCAAGCATTCTGGCCTTGTGCAAATGCAGTGGACTTTGTCTATTGGTCTATTTTTTCCTCTCCAAGAGGACTTTCTTATGAGATAGTTGTTCAGAAATTAATTTGTGCTGCGCTAGTGATTGTATTGTTATTGCTCCCATGCGGCTATGGATATAGATGATATTTTACAGGAAATCATGAAAAAAAGACTACTACTTTGAGCAAGGCTGTAATTTAAAGTTATCCAGAGAACACAATCCATGCTTGTATTCTCACCTCTGTAGCAGCGGTACACCACCAGCTCTCATCCAGGTGATGTTCTGACCTAGGTTTTCAACATGACCATGTTTATTCTAATCGACAGGTTTAACATTTTAGACCTGGTTCATCAGCCTAAAGTATGAATTAGTGAACACTTAAACCTGAGGCAAAATTTTCTTGTGTATGAACAAGAGATGCAGGAGTCCAGTCTAGGTACTCAATGTAGAAATGCCTTCTCTCTTTTCCTGCCTGGGATGCATGAGGTGTGTCTGCAGTTTTATAGAAGGTATATTTTATTGCCTCAAACTCCATGAAAATGAAAAAATCAGTAATCACACTCAATTAATCTAAATAGCGTCACTTTATCATTTGTAACAGGACACAAAATAACCTAAAAATATGCCCATGTAAATTGCTTCTTGCAATACTCTTTCTTTTGTGTCATTCTAGTGTGAACATCCCTCTTGAATACTCTCCTGTATTGGACATGTTGATTACACTGTTCATTTAGCAAGGAGAAAATGAATGGAAGTGCTATTAAATACACCAAATCATTTGGATCAGAATATATCCACTTCCTTAAAAAATGAAGCTTGGGAAGAGCATGTAGGAATAACAGCAAACATGTAAATTTAGAAGATGCAGTTCAATCTGGGAGCTGAAAGTGGAGGTGATGCTCCTGTGTCTGGCTCTGCTGGGGTTGGCAGCAGCTGCAGGGCAGGGTGAGCCAGGGTTTCTGCTCTCTGGGGCCAGGGTATAACTGGGAGCAAAAGAAACTGGGTGGAGGGGATAGGATTACTGCCTGCTGTCTCTCCCAGCCAGAATGAGGGTCAACCACGTTCCACCGATTTATTTGTGGGAGAGGAGTTAGAGGAATTAATTTACTAATCCTACACCCAGCCTCTCTCTTCCCTGACTGTAGTCTTCCACTAATTTCCCAAAATAGATTCTGTCTTCCTCTCTGCAGCTGTTATTTGCAATTTTTAATAACAAAATGCTGTTTCCTAAGACTTGGAGACTTATTTTTTCATCGAATTCACTTCCACCTAATGTACATAAATGATTTGTTCCTAATACATAAAAATCTGTAAACTAAAGCACTTGTAGATTTTTTCTTCTATCAATTTAATCTGAGGAAATTAGACACCTGCCCTAACAGTAAATGAATGTTCAAGAAAATTAGCAAGAATTAGAAGGCAAATTCTTCAATCACTTACAAATCATGAACATATGCTTTTTTGAGTAGCCCTGAAATAGCTTGCAAGAGTTGTTTTTAGGCGGCTAAAGATGGCTCATTGCACTCCTTTAGTTGTTCAGGAGAGACAATGTGGGGGCAGAGGCTCTAAATGACATTGCTTCAGCTTCCTGATTGTATGACTGCAACTTAATGAGCTGCTTAGGGCTCGACCCAATGAAAGGTTTAAGTGACTAAAAAAGGGCTTATGTATTATTAAGATTCCTGTACTCAACATTGCAAATCCATACCTTCCTGTTTGATTTCATAAGTCTCTAAATGCTGCCAACTCTGCACCTGCACGTGTCTTGGACCATCCCTGATACTCTTGTCATGTCTGGGTGTGATTGCAACCCAAAAATGCATCACTTATTTGCCTTAAGGGCCTGTCACAGTAGGCTTGGCACACAACCATTGGATGGATCACCACAGGAGGCAGCAGTGGTTATGGAGCAGCTTTGGCTATGAATATTCTCCACCTTTGTTTTTGAAGGTAAAGGCAAATTCATGGGGCAGGAGACAGGGTGTGTAGTGCCACTGTGTAATATTACATGGAAAAGAGGGAGTCAGTAAAATCCAGAGATCTCTATCTCCTAGTCAGCAAAGCAAGTTCAGGATCCCTTCATCTGGCTGGAGGAACAGGAGTGGCATTTCTAAGAGATGCTCATGCACCATGTTTCTTGGTGCCACATTGCTTTTTGAAGAAGGTGCAGGCTGAGAATGTCCACGTTCTGATCCCTTTGCCCCAAGGATTTCAATCACAAATCCCAGGGAGTCAAATAACCACTTTGTGCCCCAAAAATTGAGGTCCTACCCATCTCTCACACCCCTGCCACCACAGAGTTCCTCTCTGTATCTCACAGTGACACCAGCACTCACATGTTGGCTTTGAGTCATCTCAGTTCAACAACCAAGAAAACAAACAACAGCAAATCCTACACAGCTTTATGCCACACTAGTGAGTCAAAGGGAGGGTCCACCCAGCGCCAGAGCTGGTATAAGGAGGAATGCAGGACTGGGAAAGGAGGAGAGGCAGATGTTGCCTCTCTTCTTTGTCCTTAGCTGAACACTTTGGTGCCTGCATCCACACGTGTGCTCTACAAGGGACACACTGCCGAGCTCTGGATTTGGGTCCTGTTTGCTCATAGTGACCATTTCTGCTGGTGAAAATATTAGCAAAGATCTCAGAAAGAAGACCAGTAAAAACTAATTAGAAAAAAGATTAAGTAATATAAGAATAGGCACCTGTACAAACAGTCACATACAGCTCAAATGGTGGCTCCTGGGGATATGTTGGTATTAGATGCATGCTCTCCTAGCTTTGAATACATGTTTTCTCTCAGAGCATAAACTTTTATGATTTAATCTAGGAATGAGCCTTAGAGACACCACAAATGTCTAGGGTAATGTTAACCTTTGTCTCAGATAATCAATTTTTGTTGGTCAGCAAATAATTAATCTGATTTAAGGAGCTCTTAGGTGACACTGGTCAAACCCACACACTTCTGCACTGCTGCAGGCAAAGAACTGTGACCAAAACACAGTTTTAAATAGCAACAGGTTGCTTCATTCTTGGCACTAGGTCAGCTGATGTATGTAGGCAGCAGAGATCAAGCTTACCAAGACCCCTCTGCCCACCCTGCCCCTTAGAAGGCAAGGAACTGCCAGATGAGGGCCCCTAAGTAGACCACAACTTGACCTAGAGATACATAAAACCAGTACAGCATTCATCTAACTGAGAGAAAATAATTGGTAGAGATGTTCCTCAAGCTGCTTTATTCTGCTTATGTAGAATGTTACATTGATTGAAGACATAAGCAGGAAGCACCTGAGAAATGACAACTGAAAAGCGGATTTGCCATATGTCTTAATTTTACATTATAGCAAAAAAGACATACAGGCCTATTTGAGATTGAAAGCCATTTTTATATGCATATTATTAAAGAAAAAGAAGAAGTGAGAAAGAAGAAATTAAAAGGAAAAAAGGAAAAGGAAGGAGAAAAGAAAAATGTCTCTTGAGAGTTAATTCTTCAGTCATTTTCCTCTGTTTTTTGAGCTGGCACTCCACGACAACATTTCCATTATATGCTGTCTCTGGTGTATTGCTATCAAAGCATACAGGACTTTTCCATTGAGTGGAAAATTGGCGAGCCTTTCTTGTTTACAACTGCAAAGATAACAACTCTAATAAAGTAATGGACATAATTATGACACTTTTAGTCAAATTGTGGGAAAAATAACGTTACATTCCCTTAGCCTGGCCATTATGTGTTATTCTTAAAATCAACACTGATGTTGCTTGTTAACAGCATCCCTGCTCAGAGGACTGTGCACACTCAGTGACCTCCTGGCTTCAACAAATCATAGTAAAAACACTTCTTGCAAGTGGAGCTTAAGGATTTTCACAGCAATTGGCGCTCTCAATAGGCTCAGCTTTAGAAGAAGAGTGTGAGGCTGACTTCTAGAGGCAGCTAGTGAAGCTCTGGGCTAGAAGGGGACTGAGCAGTTGTATCCATCTCAGCAGAGTCCTCTGCAGTACTCCCAGGCTCCAGTGTGGACTGCTGCGTCTTCCCAAATGCCCTTAAAAGATCAAGTCCCATTTAAGGCTGAAATATAAATGGGTAGAGGCTGCACTGCTGTAGTGACCATGCCACCCCCATTTTAAAGGCTGACAGGCAAAGCAGTGTAGTGCATGCCTCACTAAGAAAAACACTCTGAATGCAGTATGAAGTCTAAGCTGTTTAGAAGCACGTAAAAAACCACAGGATTACTATTCATAGAATCATAGAATCATAAAATCATAGAATAAGTTGGAAGGGACCCATCAGGATCATTGAGTCCAACTCCTGGCCCTCTGCAGGACACCACAAGAACCCCACCATGTGCCTGAGACATTGAGTCCCTTCATCATCTCATAGTGCCTCAGGTATTGTAGACTCTCTCACCACACCACTCCCTCCCTATCCTCACAGCTCAGGGAGTCAAGCACTGCAAACTTCCCTGAGCATCAAGCTCCAGACTCCAGCAAGACCCTTGAATCCTCATCTCCTTAAGACAATTCCCTAGAAAGCAGCCTATTCTTTCAATGCTTTACCTTTGTGGTTCTCAGCACTTTATGAACGTTCACCAAGCTTATAACACCTGTGAGGGGTTAAAACATTGCTACTTTCCCAAGGGCTGGGTAATGCGATTTTTGGGCATCCACATGGAGATGTAGGAAAAGTTTCAGGGACATAAAATGCCCAGAACTACCAGCTTTTGGTACACATAACTTGTGACCCAAAATAAGCACTATTGAAAATGCAATGGTGGACTTGCTTTTATTTACCTCCTAGTAAAAAAGTTTAGAAGTAAAAAAATTTTCAAGTGTGCCTCCACAGCTCTGAGAGTAAGAAGCTTTTTATTTGCTTGTGCTTTTTTGCTTGAAGGAAGCTGAGACAATTTAACTAAAGATGCAATTCAGGCAGTTTGGTCTGTGAGTAAAACAAGGTACACACCATATTGGATGACTCATAGTGAAATTGCAAGAGCAGATGAAATCAGTGGGAGCCATGAGCTTTTCCATAAACAATTTCAAAGTTACTGACACCAAAGCACAAGACAGTGCAGTGCTAGGCACCTGCTAGGGGAAGATACAACTACAAATACATGACATTGTGAGGCAATGTGTTCAACAGACAAACAGTAGTGTGGGGACCAGCACAAAACAGCATTTGTAACATCTTTAGATCAACCTGAACAACAGCATGTCAACATAAAGGCACATTTCATTCCCTCTGGATTGGATACTCCCCAGGAATTCCCCTCCTGGGGGCATTTCGGTGGAGATGGCCCAATGACTACGAGGTTTGGGACAGGAATGAAGAGAATGCAACCACTCCCCGTTATCATTTTTCCCACCCACCCTCCCACGGTGAGGATCTTTTCTCCCAACGCTTTCACAGGAGCTCTGAAGCAGCTGGCAAAGGGGAGGCATGCCAGCTACAGCTCTGCTGGCAGGGGCCCTTAAGGGGGGCTGCAAAGGCAACCAACCTCAAGCTCTGATGCTCTGCAGGGTTCCCTGTGGTCTGCTGGGAAACTCCTAAGGTAAATTAAACTGTTCTTTGGGGTGAGGGCAGAGGAAATGGACTTTTCCTGAGTGATCTGCAAAAGAACTATCATGACCTACCAGTGTCAATATAAAGTAAATGAGCTGTGATTAAGTTTGCCTACACAATTTACCCTGTCAGCTAGGGACCTCACCCATCAAATTCTAAATCCCATGAGAGCAGGTTACTGCAGCATTGAGCTCTACAGAAAGTCAAAGTGTAGGTGATTTCAAACCTAGAACAGACATGACTGTTAGTATTGGGTCAAATAACTCATTGATTGGACTGCTACTTTTTCGTATGGCAGCTGAACAGCGCTGTGCCTCCTGCCTGGCATGCATTCACAGCTATGGCAAGCAATCTCCACTCAGGAGAGGTTTGGCATTGAAAGAGCTGCAATATTTTAAATTGGGATTTGAGGAACCACGCAGACCTTTGGTCTGAAATAGACTATTTCTTGCTGGGTAGAAACTGGTCCTGTATTTGGCAGATGGCACTGATTCAGGTGTGTTTATCCAGAGTGCTCTGATGCATATGTCCATGTATGGACTACAGATAAACATGTAGTGACTTAGGTTAGCATGACAAAGGTGTTTGGTTAATGAGTGTCAAAACTACAAACACAACCAATACTCCCAAAATTTGTTGAACAAAAAATAGACTTGATAAATTTCAGTTGGGTACTGGATTTGTCAGGTAAATCAGGACTAACTTTGCTGCTGCAAGCCGTAACGCTAAAATAAACCACTTGTATAAGATGCCCTCCATGCTTTACATCTACAAATTACCCCTCCATCATTCCAGTGAACTATTACTATAATCGTATAAAACCCAGGAACACTTTTCCCAGGAAAGCTTTCCTGACTAAGCCAAAGCTATACAGCACTTGGGTGACAGTGACAGTTGGAAAACAAAGACTAGGAACACTGACTTCGGAATTATTTTTCCTGTCTCTAGACAATTCTTCTATGTAATAGAGATCAGGTGAAAGAGTGGTAGTGATGCAGATCCGAGTTTATATATGCTCAGCCAGTTGTTATTGCCATGTTGCTGTCTTTGCAGTAGTAGCTTAAAAACGGATTGTTTTAAAAAGCCCCACCCAAAATGAAGACACCCCTAACTGCATTTTGAAACCTGATTATTTTTTCATAGCTCCTTCGTCATTACTAAAAAGTTTTTCCTTAAAATAATTGTGATACAATCAATATTTAAAATAAATTTTACTTTGAGTTAACGACCCATAGTTATGATTTTGTACAGTTAAAAAATCAATTTTTCCAGATTTTTTTAATGTAATATTTGTATTTGACCACTGATTTTTATAATGCTGTCTGGTATTCCGTTTTGCTGTTATGTATAATCATTCAGCAATTTCAATTATGACTGATGGAGTCAGGAAAATTTCACTTTCAACATATTAGTTCTTCACACTATTTTTCTCCCAGCTAATTCTAATTTTAATTAGATTGAGCAGCAATTGATTTTACTGATGTACTATTCAATTAATTCCACAGTGATGACTGAGGTTATTTGCTGAATGACAGCAAAACATCCGAGTACACCAAATTTTACAATAATTATGTACCAGTTCTACTGGAAACAGTAGTCCATCATCTTGTATACACAAATTCTGATTTTAAAGTCACAACTATTCAGGTATTTTTAACCTATTTCCCATTAGAAAATGAGGATGACCTCATTTGTTAAGTGTAGAGATCATAAGCTCTATAATACTAAGAAGGAACTTTAAATACTGACCACACAAAATATCTCAAATTTAAATTTTTCATCAGAGGCAGGTGGAGTCTTGGTTTGCTGTTGTGTGCCCATTGTTTTTTGCCTCCCGTTATTGTAGATCATGTAGATACAGGGAAAATCATCTAGTGATCACACTACTTATGGTCTTGTCTTTTAATTCAGGATTGAAAAGGAAAATACAGACTACCCTTCTGTATTTTCTGAACCAGAAAAAAGCAGATTAGACTATGACCATTGTAGATGATGCTTGATCTGCATGGATTGTACAACTGTCTAGACTGTAGACTAAAACCTTGTGCACTAATCGGTAGGAGTCTGCATTACCCATTCAAACAGGAAATGTTGCATGAAGGTAAAATTCATGCCAGCACATAATAGCAGAAAATGACTTACACTGTCTGACCTAATTCAGAATTGTCAACCTCAAACATTCAAAAATTCAATCACGACACCAATCATGGAACTAATGTAAAATCCTGATTTAAAAGGACATTGATTATTCTCTTATCTACAGGCTTCTAAGTTCACAGCAAGCAGGCTTCCAGACCTTCCCTGGCAGTCCTGAAGGATGAAAACACTGTTTTGAAGGTTGCACTTTTCACACAATCTTATGCTTCTTGGGATCAGTGCTCTGAGATACAACACATTTTGTATGACAATTAAAATCATTGGCAAAAGAATTTTCAAAGGCAGGGCCTATGATTAGTCACCAGTTATCAGAAGATAATTGGGAAGGCTAATGAGGAGCATTTGTTTCATTCTCTGCAGTTAACTTCAGCATTGTCAGTTTGTGAAACTGACACCAGACCTCTAAAGGGTGAAGTCAGCTCTTTGAAATCAAGTTGATAATTAAGGCTGTAGACACATAGTAGAGAGCCAAGTAGGAATTTAAACCTGAGTCAGCATGACGTCATAGGATTGTTGTGCTGCCTTCATTCACAACCTGCAGCTGCTTTTTCAACCTCTTGGCCCAACTCAGTGCCATCATCCCTCTGCTCCATTTGCCCAGGCTCTTGGGGTGACATGGTCCAGTAATGTACCTGTGGATTTTTTCAGATCATGGCTGCTGTACCAAGCTGGGATGGGCCAGGTAAGTCCTGTCCAGGCACACAAATGCTGCAAGGTTGTGGTTGTGGGTCTTCAAGGAAGCTACCATGGAACTTGGCCCATGGAGTTTGAGGGCCCATGGGATGAGCTTCCCTGCATCAGTAAACTACATACACTTGTATGTAGTTCCTCCCAAGCAAAGAAAGTACTGGTCCTTGGCCTTAAACAACTCATAAATTGCTCATGCAGCCTACTGGATTTCCAGGTAAGATAACCTCCTCTGTTTCTTTTCTGTTGCCTCTCCCTACACATTTTTTCCCCATGAGAGGGAGTATAAGTCTGCAGTCCTGAGCAAAGTCCAGTGTGGGCAATCTCATTTTGCTGACATAACCTACCACAGCAGTGGAATGCTATATATGCACCACTGGCTCTGAACTGTTGCACAGCTGTGGCACATATCGGGGGTTGTGCTCCTCCCTTGAAATGGCTGCATCTCCTGGCTGGAAGATGCAATGCCCGTGTCTCTGCACTGTGCAGAACAGCCAGCTCTGGACAGAATTTGGTATTTAAGTGCAAAACGGAGATTACACAGCAGAGTCAAAACATTTAACAGCAGTATTTTGAATTTCAAAACTGTATGAAAGATCAGTTTTAACCTTTGAATAGAGTTCAAAAGATGTCCCTCAGCACACTTCCACTTTTAAATAAACAGGAGAATCAAGGGCCCTGACATTTCCAAAGCCCAAAACACCGGTTTGTTTTCCTTACATAAATACTTTGAATCTCAGCAACTGTCTACAAAAGATAACGATAGAATTTGTCATAGTTAAATGTGATCTGCTGATAGATTTAGCTTGCAGTTTTACAGCACCTTTGGGGAGCTTTGGTCCATTGAATAGAAGAATTTGGATGTATTGTGAGCTCTAAGGACACGTTCTTCCCCTCAACGTTTTTCATAAATGTCATTGAGGATGCAGCAGCCATGCAGTAAGTGAGAAAAGCAGCTGCCTTACCGTCAGGCTGAATTAGAATCATAGTGCAAATATACTTAAGTGACTCAGCAGTAACTAACTGAGTATTTGGGATCTATTCTCCTCTGGTAGTGGTCATGTAATTCCCCTTCATGTATACGGGAATTGAGAATTTGTTTTAAGCAGAAACTGAATGTGTAGTGATGTAAACCCTTCAAAAAGATTTTTTTTTCTTTAGAGAAAAGACACTGACAGAAGTTTTCTGTAATCTTCTGTTACTCTGTTGTTTATGTTATTAAAATGAGCATTCTTTTTCAGGTTAGTGAGAATTAAAAATCACTTTTTTTTCCCCCAGAGTGCCCAGGGTTTTTTTACCTTTCCATTTGTTAGTGACACAGTATTAACAACCCCACATGTATAAACGGAGTTTATTAGACTGTTGATACCTTTAAAAAGCAGTTTTGAAAACCAGGAATAGTGGCTTTTGAAAGAAGTTAATCACAGAATCATAGAATAAATTAGGTTTTGGAAAGACTTCTCAGATCACGGAGTCAAACCTATATTCACTTAGATTAGGTATATTTTCTCCCCAATGGACAGAGTGACCAAACACCTTTGCTGTCCACCTCTGAACTAGACAATGTTGTTTTCCAGATTTTCAACTTACCGGTCCCTCAGTCTCACATCCCTGCTAAAATGTCTCCCTATGGGAGTGGGTATTAGCTCATACTCTAGACAGAGCAGCTGGTGAGAAAACCTGAAGCATCTGGAGAAAAGATTAGATATTTGCGCAGAAGGCAGAAGGAGCCACATCTGGGAGGTGGTTGTTGTCCCCTGCCACGATGTGTGTAAATACATCAGTGTGGTTTGGATCTGCATGGCTGGGATCCATACGTTGGCATGCCCATCCTGTGGAAGCCACCGCTCTGCCAGGCTGGTAAACACAAGCAGCAGCACACGGGGGAATGGACAGTAATGAAAAAAGAAAGGCAAAGAAAAAAGAAAGGACTATAAGCTAAAAGACACGTTATTGTTTTTTTTAGCCTCTTTGGTAGACATGAACATCAAGATGAATTGACTGCTATTATGTAATTGCAATATAGATCTATCACAAAACCTCTGGGTCTGAGGTTTGCATGTAGCCCTGTTTGAAGCAGCAGTATTTGGCATGCTGTTCCTTTGCCAAAGACAGAGATACATATTTCTACTACTTACCCATTTTTAAATTTTTTTATATAGTTATGGCCTTAGGCTGGGAAAAATATTTATGCTCTTCTCTCCGGTGTATATATTTTCTAAGGACAGCACCACTCTTATGCATATGCAAAAGTGCATGCTTTACATATTTACTTTCTTTATACAAAACAGTGTGCCTGCCACATCATGTACTGCTTTCACTTCTGTGCATATTCCCCCAAATTTATCATCTTCTCATATTTAGAATGTAATTCTCACTCAAATCACAAGCAGCCAGCTCTTCTTAATAACAGTTATTTCAGAGATAACAGCTAATTATGACATTTTAAAAGGCATACATTAATATTTCAGTAGGCTCAATGTTTTGAAATACTACTCAGGGCAACATCTTGGTTGTTTTTGCAGGGAAACCTAAGGATCCATTCAGCAAATAGGCAGTTAAAACATCCTTCAACATACAAACCCGTGCAAACACTTTCTACAGTGTCTTCTGTTCGTCATAAGCCACACTTTGGAAAAAAAATAGCTTTAATGGATAGCTTCTTAATGTAATTAAGTGTATTTAACAACAGTATGCTTCAGAGTCCTTAAATTAGTCCTTTGCCTCAAGACAATGTATTCATCCAAATCCCTCCCTAAAACATTCTTATTCTGTAAATCCTATTAGCATTAATCTGCTAAAGTTAGGTGTGTTTTATAATTTTTTTTCAGATACCTGGAAAACTTTGAGAGCTGCTGCTCATTCAGCAACTTATGAGTCCTTCTGGAGGTCTAACTCAATCTGGAAACTTTGAAGGGTTCATGCCACCTTGCCTTGGACATTCTCAACTCAACAGCGCTACAGGGAAAAGAACAAAGTGGAGGATTTATTGTAGGATGGCATTAGCAAGGGTGTGGTAAGAAGGGACAAAACTGAGACCGAAACCTAACTGTGTACTATAAATGCAAAGGAGAGAAGGGATAATTCACCTCTCTTTTATCACTTCCACAGTGCATTTTGTTCCAGAAACAACAGACTTTTATCTGAAAGTCCTTGGATGACCGATCCCATTTAAATTCAGCCCAAGCCTCTGCAGGCTGGAGTGAGCCCTGACCATGCTGTGAGGCGGAGCCAGCAGGGACCCCAAATATTTTTCAGCTCTGAAAAAGCATGGTCAGATTATTGTTTCAAAAAGAAGATTAACACCGCTCTGAACTGAAGTCAAATGCATGCACGAAAAGCCAGGAAAGGGGATTTCTGTTCCTCCCTGAGGTGCATGCACAGTTTTTCTTGGAAGAAAGAAGTGGCCACATTTTCCTTTCAGGTTTATCTCACAGGCACGTGGAAGGCACTTGGGGCTTCCCAAACCATCAATTAAATGCTGTGAGAATTTGTAAAAGTTAACAAGGGGAAGAGGGAGTTATTTGAGGATTTCTAAACCATTTTAAGCAGGAGCATGGAAAGATTGCCGAGCACACATTTTTAAATCATCATGTTTCAAGGTTCTAAAATATTTGTCGCAAGACCTCACTGCTAGGTTAAGTTTGGTCACAGAAAACAAGTCAGCAGGGCTGCTGACTTCAATTTCCATTCAGAAAGAGTGGTGTTGCCTAGCCTTGCTTCCCAAGCCAGGAAATGTCTCCTGAGAAGAACCAGTACGGCTAACACTCCAGCCTCCTCTCCCTCGAAGCTGCCATGTTGTAAAGGGTTTACAATATTTTAGAGTGGGTTTCCCTCTTCCCCCCTGCCCACCCCGAGGGATGCTCTCTACCCTTAGACCAGGGGCATTACTGGGGGGGGTGTGTGCCACGGGGAAAGCACCGGGGCTGGCAGGTTGGCTATTCCCACTAGAGACCAGGGCCACCACGGGGGGCTTCCGTCCTCGAGCCTTTAACCACTCGTGGAGGTCTTCCCCGTGAGTGGAGGGGAACAGCGGCTGGTACGGACTGGCCATACACCCAGCCACGGGGTTTCAGAATTGGCTTACCGCAGGGACCGGCCTGCAGTGTGTCAGGGGAGGTTCAGGTTCGGTATTCGAAAAAGATTCTTCACCCAGAGGGTGGCTGGGCACCGGAACAGGCGCCCCAGGGAAGCGGTCACAGCACCAAGCCTGACAGAGTCCAAGAAGCGTTTCGACAACGCTCTCAGCACATGGTGGAATTCTTGGAGTGTCCAGTGCTTGGCAAAGAGCTGGACTCCATGAACCTTGTGAGTCCCTTCCAACACAGGATAATCTGTGATTCTGTGGCTTGGGGTGGCTGCCATGCCCACCACCCTCTGCCGAGAGCACAACACCTACCAATCGCCGCTCGGCCGCCTGATACACGGGGGGCTGAGGCTGAAACTTCGCCCCGAGCCGGCAGCGAAGAGAAGGGCCAGGAAGAGCTGGGGCTGAACCGCCCCGCGGCTCATGGGCGGCGGCGGAAGCGCCGCGATGCCGCGGCTGGAAATTGCCCAGCGGCAGCGGCCCCGCGCCCCAAGCCCGTGAAGCCCCCGGCCCCTGGCAGCCCCGGGGCGAACCGCGGCGCGCCCCTCCCCGCTCCGGGGCGCTTCCCACGGCCCAGCCCCGAAGAACGCGCGTTCACCCCATCCCCGGGTCTTTCAGCGTTCGGCAATACTTTCCCCGGCCGCTTCCGCTCCCAGCGGAGCAGCTTGTCCGGGAGCGCGGGGTCTCACGGGGCTGGAAGGGGGAGGAGGTGTCAGGGCGCTCCTGCCGGGCAGGGCCCCCTTTTGCCCCGCCCCGCAGTCCCGGAGAGGTCCTCCCGCAGAGGGGAGGGAGCCACCCAGGCTCTCCCTGCCTGTCCTTCCTGTGCTGGGGCGGGGGAGCAGCGGCCCTCCCGGCGGGCAAGGGGGAGCCCGGGGAGCTCCTCCCGCGCGATCCCGGCAGCGGCAGCGGCAGGAAGGGCAGGGCGGGGGCGGGGGCTGTGCCTGTGCCGGGGGGGGACGGTTCGCGGAGGGCGGTTCGCGGAGGAGGGGCTGCCGCCGCCGCCGCCGCCGGGCGCAGCAGGCAGAGGGAGGGCAGGGAGCGGAGCTGCCGCCGTCGTTGCCGCCGCCGAGGGCCGGGGCCTTGGACGCGTCCGGCGAAGAGCGCAGGAGGAGAAGGAAGGGGAAGAGGGGGGAGCCAGCCGGCCCCTCTCGGAGGACGCGGCCCGCATCCGCCTGGGGAAGGGCAGAGGGAAGCGGAGGGGGAGCGAGCGGGCGCCGCCGCCGAGGAGACAAAGAAGCGGAGCCCGCCTGGGCTGGGAGCCTCCCCGCCGCCGCCGCCCGCCCCGCTCCGCTCCTCGCCGGCCGGCCGGAGGTGAGCGCGGCCGCAGGCGGGACTGGGATGGGGCCGGGGCGGGGGCTTGGGCCCGCCGCAAACTTGTGGCGGCCGCGGGGGGAGACGCGGGGAGGGGGCGCCGGGAGCGGGGGAAAGGCGGGTGTCACCTGGGCGGCCGAGGCTCCGCGGCCGCCCCGCGCGGGAGGGGGCCGCTACCTGCCGGGGGTGGTACGGGGGGCCCGGAGCGGGAGGAGGTGTTTGTGTGCCACGTCCAGTTGCGGGGGGGGGGGTGCTCGGGGGCGGCTCCTCCTCATCCTCCCGAGTTGCTGCTGGTGTGTGTGTGTGCGTGTGACAGCCGCTGCTTTGTGCCGCCCGGCTGGGGGGCAGCGCCGGGCTGGGACGCCACCCCCCCACACCCCTCGCGGGGCTCCGGTGAATGGAGGCGGCGTATCCGGCGGCCGCGGGGCAGCGCCGGGGGAAGGCGGGCAGCGCCTCCCGGCCGGAGCGCGGCGCAACCCCAAAGTTTCCCGAGCGGGAGCGGGAGCGCCGCCGCCCCGCACGGGCACACCGGGTACACCGGGCTGCGGCGGGGACGTGGCCCTCGCCCCGCTCGGTTCGTTTTTCATTCTGTCACCGACTTTGACTTCAGTAGGGCCGAGGCCGGGGGTTTTCTCAAGGAGCGCGGTGCACTGTGGCCTCGGTCGATGCCAGTGTAGGTAAAGGACATAAAGGTAAAATTACATTTCAAGTACTGAGTGTTCAGTGAAGCGCATCCGTGTGTGTTTTGGAAAGAAAATTACTGAAGTTTATCAGTCTTTTTGCCCTGTTTTAAATTAAAAATGTGCCCAGGGTAACAGCTACCCCTTGCTGGTGGGGTAGGCACTTTGTCCTATCTCAGATCAGGTTGTCAGATTGGGATTCAGGTTTGTAATTCAGGTCTGAATTGCAGCTGGCTGATCGTGAGGGCTCTCGGCTCTAGTTCCTATGTTAATATCTTCCAGTGTTTTTTAGCAGTCAATGTGGCCCTCTGCGTGCATCAGGGTTATTGCGTGAATTCTGTGTAGTATTTCACTCGGAAGTGTCATGTTTTTGTAAAACAAAGAGAAACCTTTTGTTATTTTAGAAGTTGAATGGTGACTGAAAGTCGGCAAGAATTTAAAGCATTCTTTAGCTCGAACAATGTTTCTTCCCATGAAGCATTTTTCTTTCTGAGGAGCATACTTCTGCTGTTCTAGCAGCTCAACGTGGGAGAATTAGACTTCTCTTTCATGAAATGCAGTAGTGGCCTTTGTAAAAACAAATTTTCATGGCCTAACCATGCGTGGTTTGTATCATTGGGAGTTTGGACTGGTGACTTAATATGGAGGAGTTTGAAAGGACTCACTGGGTAGGAGATTATGAAGAATTTCTGTTTGAAAGTACTTGTTTTGCCATTGCTTTTCAGGAATCTGAAGCAGTCAGCACCACATAGATGATGCTAATGGTACTGTGTTTTCATTTTTAGGATTATGATTTCTGATGTAATGGTGTTGCTTCTCCGAAATATTGATTTCACAACTCTGGAAAATTGAAAGCCTCTGTCTCTCCCAAGTGTGTTTAAGAAGTTAGGCAGATCGCTTTGTCTTTGTAACTGACTTTCTTCTTGTGACTTTGAGAGAAGATGTCACTTTTGGGAACAGTGAATAAATGTAGCAATAGAAGGCACCTGTACCATGAAGATCAAGGCTGTAATTAGCAAATATTTTTATATAGGCCATGAAACAGATACAGATTCGTTATAATGTTAGCTCTTATTGCTGTTGTTCTGTCATTGCAACATTAGTTGTTGCATTTGCTTCCTACTTCTACCACATTATGTTTCCGATTGCTTTTGTGAAAAAAAAAACCAAAACATAAAATCTCTTTTCTATATTTTCCCAAAACTAACAGCAGAGTTAGCCCTTGATAGTCTGGATGATCCTTTTTATTACATCCTGGCTACTGAACATAGGATAAATTCAGGACTCCAGCCTTAGCCTTGTTGCCGTACAGAAAGGGAACTTATCTCCCTTTCCTCTCTTCTCTATTTTCCTGGCTAGCTGTTGGAAGGCTTAGGGAAAGGTGTTTACTCTCTTCCATGTCACCTCACATCTTCTGTTAGCTAAGGAAGAGGCACAAGGTCAGGGGTGTCTGCTGCTTTTCCAGCCTTAGTTTTTTTGTGCCTTGTGTTCCTGTTGGTATGTTAATCCTTCGCAGTGCTCATGGCTTTCCTCAGTAGAAACTATAACAGTAGTGACTTGAAAAGTGATACCCAGATAGCTCTGTTTGCTAGTCCTGGTCTTGAGCAGCAACAAAACTGCCCAGAGTATCTGCATTTTTCATGCTCCTTGAGCATAAAAGCTGCTTCCAGACTCATGGAGACAGGTGCTGTATCAGTTTCCTTGCTGCAGGTTTGAAATCAAAACCAAGGCATCTTTGCACGTAAAGCGAAAGTTCTAGAAAAATATTTTGTTTGTATTGAGGGACTGATGGCTTCTAAGCCATGGGTATTCCCAAACCCCACTCCCACTGTGTTTTGAGGAAGGAGGATTGCTGATGTGGATTTATTAGAGGCGTTTGAGGGAGTTTTTAGATAGCTGAAAACTGAAACCAGATACTGCCGTGTTTCGGTTAGTTTAGTCAGCCCGGGGTGAGGTGCTGGGTGCTCGCTGCTGGACACCCTGCTCCCCCAAAGTAGGTCATCTGGCGTGTCAAAGAGGCGGAGAGTTGAGGCGCTCTGCAGGAGAACTTTCTGCTTCTCACGAAATAATAAACTTAAAGGTAGTATGCTTTGTCCTTGTATTTACTAGGTACACAGAAATGTTGTAGAACAATAGTTTCCAGGGAGTGAAAGTCAGGAATTCTTGCTAGTTCCTGAAGCGAACGATGTTTAGAGAGTCGGGATGGTGTTTGTAATGTGGGAAATAGCATTGTTTTGCCATGCTGAGGTGAAGAAGTGAGGCCTGCACTAATCATTTCACCTGTGCACCATTGTCCAGCCTTTACTGCATGAAATCCTGGTACACTTTTTGAGAAATGACTTTTCTGTTTGTTTTGCTTTGCAGATTTATGCATGTTGGCCCAGGAATCCAAAAGTTATTTCTGTTTTAGGTAGTTTCAATTTAAATTTTTCCTGCAAATTAATTAGGCCCATTAGTTTTCTCATAATAATGTAGTCAACAGTGTTCTGCCCAATTAAACTGTTGTTCCATTCAGTAGTGGGTAAAGTAATTCTTCCAAATGCTAAGTTTTTGTTATTTTAGTTTTTTTCCTTGAAGTAATCTTTTTCCCCGTCATAAGAATTCTTAATTGTTTCATAAATGCTAATGACATGAATAAATTCAAAGTGCATTGAAATATGAAATATATATTTTTATATTCAATTAAGTATATGTGACACAACAAATCAAATTGTTTCTTGCCATTAATGAAGAGAGTTAATATTTAAACTCAGCATAAATAATAACTTTGTGTGCAGTATGCAGTACTGTCAGCTGGCCTGACAGTATACATTTTTAAGCTTTTGTAGAGTATTGCAAATTTTAAGAATTCAGGTGCAGAGGAATAAATCTTGATTAGAGAATAGCAACCCATTGCATTTTAAATTACTGCAGATATACACAAAATCCTGGTGTCAGTAAAGTTTTAGAAATACTTATGCTATGAAAAGCATTTGTTAGAGTGGAAGCTCAGGCATGTTGGTATAGCCTGTATTTGTTCAGAGTTGTAGAAAAAAACTTTGTGGCTTAGAGGCTTTTTTGCATGGTAGGTTTGCTATGCTAGTTTTGGTCCTGATCTCGATAGGCAGTATTAATATGGTGACATGTAACTGCTGTGGGTTATTTGGTGGAGCAGACAGTGTGGTGAACATGGGGCACTCGGCAGATCCCTGAATTCTCAAAAGTATTTCTACATTACAGTCATGACAAAATTCTCTTTTACAATCGTGACAAAATACAGGTGCAAATTAAAATGCTGTACAGGTGTGTTTTTACTTTACCCAGTTTTCCTCAACTCATATCTGAGTTACTGTATGCAGAGTACACACAACCATAGAAAAGACATGAAAAGAGGTAGTGAGTTATACCACAGATAGAATATAGCAGAAATTTTATTAGGAAAAAAAGGTAGGTGTAGTATGTTTACAGAATCAGGTAGCAACTGTCTTAGGCAACTTCCTTTTTAAAATCTTTTTTGAAATTAATTAAATTAAATACAAACTTTGTTTCAAATTAGATGTTTAATCAGAAAAAGAAATTTCGTTAGGTAGCCTGGTGTGTTTCAGCAGTTCTACTGTTTGGATAGGCAGGGCATCAATAATCAAAAATAAATGAGCATTATCTATTAGATAGAAAGGCACATTTTAGCCTTCTGAGCTGTTTGAAGTTTCTACATTCCAGAAATGATCAGAGTGTTTATGAGGGCCTTAATAAAGAGAAGTGACACGAGTGTGAAAGCAGGTACTGAAGTTTATGGAGAAGCTAGAGGCTGTGAATGCTCTTCCCCATGCAGTCCTCTGAGTCTGGGTCACGTCCTCTTACGGTGTGAGAAGCTGCTTTTAGCTGAGTGCTGTCTCTTGCCTGACTTTCCCTACGGGTTACGCTGGATCAGCTCTGTGCAAATACAGAGGAGCCGTCAGACCCTGCAGGAGAACAGGAAGAGGGTTAACAAAGGCAGGTGCTTTTTGCTCATGCTGAGGTGGGATTACTGGTTCTGCTAGCAGTGCGTCATTTAAAAGTATGTGTTTTATTTTTAAGAAAATAGAAGCAATCCACTTTTCCACTTTCTTGGAAAAAAGTGTCAGTTTTGCTTTGGATTTAACTATATTGTTCTTGTTTATATTATTTTCAAAAAGTCATTAAACATGGCCTTATAATCTTTCCTTCAAAATACGATGAGATCCTTGCAAGGGTGGGAAGGTTTAGAAAGGAATGATGATATTCATTAAGCATATAAACTATAGATGAAACACAGTAGGATTTTCTAACTCATCCTTGTCAGATTTAAGTTGGCTGAAATAATGCTTTTTGTATACTAATTAAGTATTAGTTAATTATATAGTTAAATAAAACACTTCATTCCTTCAGTCCTTTCATAGGTTTGAGAGAGAAGAAGAACACTATGTCCTGTTAAAACTTACTCTGTACATGGAGAGTTAAACTGGTGTATTACTCTAAATTTTTTAGAGCATTCTGGACTAATAAAAGTTTCAAGGAACAGCAAAAAATGAAGCCTCCCGTTTAGCAAAACCTAGAACTGATACCAAAGAAGAGTCCCAGGCATTGATCATACTGACCTCTTGGTTTTAATGCAGTGAGAGCACCCTCAGCATACCACGGCTGCAAGGTTTTTCCTTCCTGTTCTTACAATAGCAGTGTATCCATCACACTTGTTTTCTCCCACATCCGTTGTGTGTCGGACTTGGCTCCCAGTGCCATCCTGGGTCACTGCTGTTTCAGGGGAGCTGAAGTTCTTAGTTGACATCCTAATGATGTTTTGGATGATGACAAGGAAAGTATTTTTCAACCTTTTAATGCAGAAGGAGAGATACGTGGCTCTATGATATGCTCTCGGGCTGAATTTTTGATAGCTGTCATGACAACAAATGACACGTTCATTTCCCTGAATGGATGGTGTCCTTCCAGACACACACAGAGTGTTATCAAATTTGACAGGTCTTGAATGATGGCATGTCAAGCATTCTGGATTTCACCACAGGAGACTTGGGCTGCTGCAATTGCACACTGGCACCTGGCTTGGCAAAACTTACTTTAGGCTTTTTCTTGGATTTGAATTCAGGTTTTTTTTAGTTTGTTTTTACAAGTATCCTTTGAGTTTTCATTTCAAATAGATTTAATATTGAAAATTTAGTTGGTTATTTTAGATTGAAAATTTGTTTGCTAAATATTAGAAGAGGAAAAAAGGTAGTTGAACTTCATCCAGACACTTTAAATATACATGTGTTTTAAATGCCTTCAGTATTTTTAGTAATAATTTCAGCAAAACCAGAAGGATAGGTTTCGAGTATTTATTAGGTTGGAAATGTGCACTCTGTTCACTGATTTTTTTCATTTTGTGTTAGTGCTGTCAGTCATTGATGGTACAAACACTCCATGGTAGTTCAGCTGTAGAGTGCAGGGCCAGGAGCTGACACCTGTGTAGATGAGCTGCAAACAGGGGCAGTCAGTGGCACAGATGGCTTATTTGGTTTATTTATAGGCTTGGCTGTTGTTTATGTGTAAGGTTGCAGTCTCAGTTGGCCAGATGTTTCTGGTTTAACTGGACTGAAGAAGTCCTGTAAGTTGGGTAAAACTGTAAGTGCTGGGGTTTGTGTGTTTTGTATTGGAGTGTTAAGCTGGATTACAGTCTGTCAGTATCTAGTGCTCTGGTAACTGACTCAAATGACCTGCAAACAGCAGTTTTTGGTGTGTGGTGGTGTATTTATTTATTTATAGTTAGGAATTACTTTCGTTAGCAATACTGTGTGGCTATACCTGTAACATAAGTGAAATGATTGCTGGTACCGTTTAGGTGCTTGGAAGAAGGTACCATGTTTGTATCTTTAATTAGTCCTTCCTACCAGAACTTGGAATTCTGTGTATGTAGCAACTTTGGAAATGCAAGTTAAGACATAACATTTTTCCAGCGAGTATTGAAATTTTGTAGAAGTCCCTGCTATTTTTTCAGCTTTGTGGTTTTAATTAAGAATGGTTTTGTTCCAGTCATAACAGAAGTTGGTTATGGTATATCTTGTTTATTTGTGCTTTCCTTTAATCATTGCATGTTGAATGCAGAAAATGTAGGTGGCATTTATAGGTATTAAGATGGGTATTTTTACATCAAAAAAAGAGTGAAGCCATTTAGAGTATAAACATCCTGAGCTTTACCTTTCCCGTCTTTCAGAAAAAAGATGAAAAGAAAAATTGATGATCAATCTCCTTCCTTTACATTTCAGGTCTGTAGGCAGTCTTTCTGCTAGTGCTGCAGGGATAACATAGAAATAATTATATTGTGGACTATTCATAAATTCACACTGTTTTGAATTCCATTTAATTTAAATAGAGAAAGAAATTAATGCTAATATCCCAAATAATTAATGCTATAATAAAGGATCTGCCTTCCACTTGATACTAAATGACTTATGTTCTGTTACATCAAAAGACCTAAATCATTTTGAGCATTCAATATTAAAATTCTAGTTCATGAATATTAGAAATTTAATCAGATATCTCAGTAAGGACTGTGTGGATTGTATTGAGTTTAAACACTGGTAATCACAAAGCTTGTGTTTAGCACAGGTATCAAAATATGACACGTCATTTTTATGAGCTTTGAGGCTCGTAAGGGATGCGTGGGGAATCATAATGAACTGAAATGTTATAGACTTCCTATGGCAGAAAACTGTTAAAGTCTGGGTAATGTTGTTACTGTGACAATGTGTGTCTTCCTTGGTTAGTCTTGTATTATAATACTCTTGGTTGTATTCCTTTAGGATCTTTTCTGGTTTTGCTGACTGGAGATCCTGGATGTTTATTTTATTTTATTCAGGTATTTCTTTCACCTCTCTGGAAGACACAATGTCAAAGCTTTGCCAAAGTTTCATTCTTTGTTTTGTATCCCAACTTCTCCCTCCATTGCTATGGCCCTGTGAAAATGCAAGCATGTGCTTGGTACCACTACTGGTCCTCTTATTTACAGAACACGAAGCTGAGCCATATGTACATCTTTCCCAAGACAAGGACCACTGTTACATTGCAGGTCAATTCTTTTTTAGTTACACATTCTTTACTTGTCACGACATGTATATTGAATTATGGAACTTCTGCTGTAGTGTCACACAGCCAGCTTATTTTTAGAGACAGACTTCGTTCTTATACATTGTTTATGACATTACTTTTCCAGCAGTCCCATAAAGTCAGTGTGGCTCCTAGCAGTTAAGGATTGTTTAATGAATGGTAATACTGAGCTGTTATGGAACAGGTGTGGATCAGGCAGTGCTTGATATAATGTCTGCTAAAGTTGATGGAAAAGGAAGTTAGTCTCTTGGGGGGAAAAAGAATTAGTTAGTTTGGTGTTTTATTTAAAAACATGGAAACCTGGAATTTAAAGCAGACAACCAAAATTAATGAAAACAGGAAAAGGGAAAACTAAAATGTGGTGCAAGAAAGGCTCTTAAATGCATTGAGGGTTGTAATTCCTGTTTTGGAGGAACCACTGTTTGAAAACAAGTATATTAATGCAGATCATGGAAATTCATAACTTTTAAAATGCTTTGCCCCCCCCATTTTAACTGTATTAGATTGTTTAATGGTGCAGCTAGACCTGATTTCAGTTTTCTGTTATAGAAGTCTTTTCAGCTTGCCCTTGTGATTTATCTGTTCTGTTCTTTGATTTTTTTTTTTTCTTCTTCTTTCCGGATAGATAATTTTAGTGGTGAAGTAGCTGGTCATTTGGATTCCTTTGAGTTAATATAAGTGATACACTTGTGGTTACAAAAAGATACCATACATAACTGCAATCTGAATTAATGGCCATTGACTTGCTCTTCTGCAGCAATGGCATACATGCCATTACTGAGTGTACATAGCATTTGAAGCAGCTTGGTATTTAGTAGATTATACTGTGCTTGCTAAGCAGGTAGTAAAATTTTAAATGCTTCATTCTTCAAAAGTAGCAATCCTGAATCTGATGTCAGTGAGTCATGAATGCAGGTGAATCAAGGTGGATTTGTGCTAGAGATGAGGTCATTTTTCCAGTGCCACTCCCTGGTCAGCTCTGCCTGCCTGTTGCCCAGCTGACTGGTAGCAGCCCTTGGCTCTTTCTCTGGTGCCATTTTCCTGCCACAGGCTTTTTTGAATGTGAGGGATGTGCCTAGTTTTCAGGATGTTATGCTTGGTGTTAAGCAGCTGTATTTCAGTGGATTTTTAAATTGTTGATACTGTTGTTCTAAAATTGTGGCACTCTACTAGATATTAAGAAGACCTCCACAAAACCCAACAACAATCAAAACTCCAAACCTCAATATTAATACTTGCATCTGGTATCAGTATAATTAATTGTTTTGGCAGTTGTATACATGCACCCTTAGATTTTGTTAGGGAAGTACCATTTTATTTTATGAATCTGTAAATTCTTAATTCAAGAAAACCTTTGATCTAGTTGGTGCATACCTTGATTATTGTGCTATCTAAACTGATGGTGATCACCTGTGTCTTTGCTTTGTTGATATTTTCCCTCCTTCTTTTCCATTGCACAGTATTTTGTAGATAATTAGGATTGGGAGTAGCTTTGATTGTGAGTGGACATGGTTTTGGGTTGTCTGTATTCCATTCATATGGCAGAAATATTTAAACAAAGAAAGTAGAATACTAGATAAAAGTGTATTAGATAAAAGATAATATTAGATAAAAGAATATTAGAAAAAATGTATTCTGTCTAGCATGATTGCACACATTTGGGAGTGAGTAAGATTTGACTGGAACATTGCAGTTACATGATGTGCAGAAGTAGAGTCGATGAGGTATCTGAAATGAGGATAAACTTGAACCCTTGCTTACAAGATTTCTGTATAATTGTTTTTAACTTCCTTCTGTGAATGTGTTCTGGAGTTGTGTTAGGGTATTGGGGTGGGCTGCCACATGGGTCAGTCAATACATATCTTAAATAAGATATTAAATACATCCTTAAATAAGAAGAAACATTTTTGCATTGAGAAATGTAGTAAATGTTTTGCATTGTTTTTCTAGATTTTTCAGTGGCACTGATTTGAAGTACTGTAAATTTTTGGCAGGTGAAAATGACCGTGTGTAACTGTTTTGCAGAGAAATCTGTTTTCCTGCAGCTGCTGTGTGTGACTGATCGTCATATTTTGTCTTGCATCATGCAGCCCTTTGCTCTAACACCTCTATCAAAGCATCCAAATCTACCTTCTTAGCCCATCTCCCTTCTGTTCCCTTTGCAGTGCGGGGTAGCACCGGTCAGTGCCTCAGAAATGCACATCCTGTGGTTAATGCACTCTGTCCAAGCAGCACAGGGGCTGTCAGGTAGCTGAATGGCGTCCAGCTGCTGTGTTATGAAGCCCTTTGTCTAACGATCTGCTATTAAAGTTCCCGTGGAGGCTATTACTCATGTACTCCTCATGCCGGAAGAGTCTTTCCATTAAATTAGCAGCTGTGAATAGGATTTGGATGAAGATATTTTTGTTAGTGTTTTGTTGGCTCTCTAGTCTGACTAAATATGTAGTTGCACACAGCCACAGAAATGAGGTTGTCTGTTTGCTTATATCTGCTCAGGGTAGGAGAAAGTGTAGGGTGCTTTACAGGTTATTCTGTTGAATAGCATGTTCTCATTTTCTACCTTCATATGTATATGCTTGCAACTTGGTGTTTGGGAATTAATTAAATCTGAACTTAATGTGGTCCAAATTGGGGTAGGATTTACCAGTATGAACTGGCTTTGGGCTAAGATAACTTGTATAAAAATAACACTCTACTTTCCTTTGCTATGCACCCTCCTCCTTCTGCTTGTCCACTCTTTATAGTGTGGGAGAGCAGCCACAGAGGGAATTGTGTGATGAGGTTCAGCACTGGATCCCAGTGTCATAGGGTGTTGGGGGAATGGTGGAAGCAATATTATTTCAGTTTTTTCTGTTTTCCAATAGCTGGATGTTCTAATTTTTTGTAATATTTCTTCAGAACATTGTTGTTCTGGAAAGTCTGTGTTGTTCTGTACTGAAATGAAATGTAGCCTGGGGTTTTCAGCTTGTAGATGTGCTGTAATATACTTACTGACAGTTGCTGATTCTCAGGACTTTATATGCAACACTGATCTGAAACTTATAAATTTTAAGGGCAGGTAAAGGAAAGAGATTTGGAAAATAGAAATCTTGGATTCAGGAAGAGTTAGACAAAGGATATATGATTCATGGTTAGTAGCCTTAAATGTATGTGTACATTTTAACATAGGGCATACTTCCAAAATTGTTTTTTAAAGTAATTGTTTTGTGCTTATCAGCTTTTGCTGCAAAGTGGACATAATGCAGGTTGCTGAGTCATTGACCCTTGTAACCAACAATTTGTATATCTTTACCTTGTTTAGCTTCATACCAAGAAGCAGTAGAAATGTGATTTTTATATAAAATAACCAGGTGAATATACTTGTTCACAAAGGAAAGACTTAAATTTTTCTCTGGTATATCTAATTTTTTATCATTATGTATGGACTTACAGAATGTGCTCAGCTGAGATTGATCACTGGTGTGTGAAATGACCAAATTATAACAATGGAGGGTTTTCTGAGGTGGGTAATATATTTTCATATGTAGCTTCCAGCAATGACTTTAATACACTGAAGGCCACACTTTGAATGCTTCTGTTATTGAAATGTAGTGCTCTGATCGTTTTTCTGCTGAACTTCAATTTAGAACTTCATCTGGAAAACATCCAAGGAAAAAAGCATCAAAGCAAAATAATAATTGTCTTGGAATGCAGGAAGATCTTTAAGTATAGAATTAAAATAGGTAGGAAGAGCTTGAAAAAAATGCATTGGGCACCTTAAAGGCTAAATCTGTAAGTAAGAAAGGAAAATATTGGCATGTACCTTGATGTTGTAATAGTTTGCTAACCTTGCATACAGGAAGTAAACTTCTTCATTCTTACTGTCTATAGCTTTGTTTCCCATCTTGAATCTTTTAGCTATGCTTTACCTAAAGGATTGTTACCACTTTACTGATAGATCCTCAAGAATTGTATTGCCACTCGCAGAGCCCTGAATTGGTCCTCTGCTGCACTTCAAAGCCTCCAGGTGAACTCTTCCAAATATTTAATCAGCTGAGTTATGTTACTCAAGCCACTTATGAATGTGTTTAGTTAACTTTTCTGAGGTTTGGATTTGGGACTTTGTAAAGAAAAGCACATATGGGAAGAAGAAAATGATGATTAAAAGAAGTGTATGCACAGTTGAGAATTGGTTCTGGCTCTTTAGCATGTTAGGTGTGCCAGTGTGAGAACGGTTTCTCTAGTTCTTCTGTCAGTGTAGTAATAGCTGTGGGAGGATGGTGGTGTGTGTGAGACAGCTTTTTTGCTTTCTACAACTACAATTAAAAGTATCATAATTGTTGAATTTCACACTGCCTTTATTAGAAGAATGATTAAAGAAGAAATGTGATCTGTATCATCCAGGAACACCTCTATGTATCATGCTGAAGTCATTCAGATTTTCCTTTCTTTACAGTAGGTCTGGACCTGTCAAACACAGATTTTGGTGGTTCTTGAATTGTTCTGGCAGCATCAGCAGATGGTTTCAATGCCATGTGCAAAATGTATGGAAAATTCTGTAAAGTGCCGATTTTCTAGGATTTTGTTTAGTTTTACTATGCTTTGCAGTGATTATTAAAATGTTCAAGAAATTTAGCATACTTTATTTGTCTGCTGGGCACAGTAAAAACTTGCTGTAACATGTGGAAGCCACTTTTCATCCCACCCACAGGCTCAGTGTACCTGAAAAACCCAGTTATTGGCCGTGGACTGTGTTGGGGAGAGATCTGCTCTTCAGCCTAAATCTTAACAGACATGGGGGTTTTCTTCACCTCTTGTATTACAGAGGACTCTTCTCTTGCTTTAGTTTATACCTTGTCTTTTCAGCTCAGCCCACGCATTTTTCTTGCTTTTCCAGGACTGGCTTCCCTAAATGGCAACACCAGTGGCTGGCAGCTCTGTGCTAGTTATGCCTGGGGAAAAAGCCCTGGCTTTCTCAAAGCCCTCTGCCTCACTCAAAGCAGTGAGCAGATACCCTCATCGTTAGGAGATGAGTGGCAGGTATGTGGTAGGCTTGTCTCTGCATGGCTGAAACCCTCATCAGCTGGAGCAGCTGAATGGATCCTGGTCTGGGATGAGCTTGATGGATTAGTGTAGTGGAAGTCTGTGCTATGTTACATATCCCAGTTCTTGCTGCCGTGAGTTTTTTTAGGTGCTTGCAAATATACTCTCCCAGATATGGTCAAAATGCTCTTGATTTTCTTTATTCATAGAAATGTTGCAGTAGGTCTGGATTGCACTCTGATAATAGAATCACCTATATTTCTTTGCCATTTTTTTTCCAAATCACCTCTGCATACTTGGATAAATAGCACACATACACTGTCTCCAAAACAGGTATTTCTATGGAATATGCATGTGGGAAGTTTGTTACAGATTATAGGATTCACCTCTCTGGAGTAAGATTATTTCTTTATTTGTGTGTGTTTAAAAACATAGTATCACCCTTAAAGCACATCGTATCAACAGTTACTACTCCTGTTAATTTTCAGTGTAAAAAGATGTGTGTTATGATAACTTAGTTTCAAGATGCAATATGAGGTTTAAAGAGAGGAACTGTGTGTGCCTGCAAAAAGGTGAATGATTCTGTTTCGCTGTATCTGCGATTTCATCCTTGAAAGAAAAAAAGCAAGGAGGAGAGTCGTGGTCATGTGATGTTATTTGATTCAGTTTGCTAGTCTGAGTTTTCTTTGTCAGAAAAGAAAGATCATTTAATCACAGATTGCAAATAGTGGAAATTAGACATCCCTGGAAAGTTGAAATGATAGTAGAAGGATGAATTAGTTGATTTCTACCTACAGCACAGGATTTGCTCATTTTGGCAACAGCAAGATGTTTAGTTCTGCTCTGCCAATTTTTTTTTGGAAATCTCACTCTAATTTGCTGAGCTTGGAGACCGTGTGATTATTTCAGCCAGCAGGAGAGCCTTATTTCTTTTGTCAGGTTTTTTAAAAATCTTTTTGCTAATTCTCTGGGGTTTTGTGTGGGGGGGTTTTTGGTTTTTTTTTGAACGTTACTTCATCATGTGCGCCATTAAACATTTTATGCAGGAATGAGAAGTAATTATTTCTTCTTCAGTTGGTTCACACTGGAATAGCCATAAAACCCTTGATCCTGATTCTCCACTGTTCTGCAGCTTGTAAATCATTTACTTTGTGCTCCAAGGGCAATGTGTTTGTATAAATCTACTACTGATGTTGATGTATCATTTCTGCTTCAGTCTCACTTAAGGAAAGTGTAAATAACTTTACAGAGTTGCAAAACAGTAGGGAAATAAGCCTCCACAAGCTAAGGCATCAGATTTATTTTCTGGGGCAAATGAAGAGGTTCTTTGAAGCCTGATCAAAGCCCAGGCTCTCCAGTTGTGTGTAGTATGAAGCTGGTGGCATTTGAGTAGAATTTGTTGGCTTCAGGAGTTTTGCTTTTGTTTTCTTTTTTTTTTTTTTTTTTTTTCCTTTATTGAGCCTTTATATCTCTGGAACTCATATTCAACATATTTCTGGAAATGACAAGTGTACTGCCATATGCCATACCAGATTTCAAGCCACTCTGAGGTGCATGTGTGAATTTTAGAGTGCCTGGAAGAAATGAATGAAAGCCATATTCTCAATTTTATCTATTGCTGAGCTCTGTAGGCAGAGGAGCGGGAAGGCTTTGAAGTAAATTCTGCTGGAGGGATTGTGTGCTTATTTCTGAGCCACCATCCTAATGCAGCAAGGTGTAGATGTAATTTATGTTTGAAAATATGCACTAATTTCAGCAGGGCTGTCGGTTTATGCGCTGCTGTGCTATTCTGGGAGATGGTAAGAAATATTGAGCATCTTTTTGCTACTGGCAACTGTTACCATTTTCAATTCTTCCTTTCCAACCCTTTTTGTGCCTAAACCTCTCTTTCAGACTTAATGCCTGAACTTAATTCTTAGTTATTGTTGAACTGTTATTTCTGTATATGCTCTGCTTCCTTAAAAGGGTCTGTATTGATTATACTTTGAGTAGATTTCTTAAGCTTTTCTTGGTTAGTAAAAGCTAAGGAAGCATTACTGAAGGTATTTGTATCAGGGTTATTTTTCATTCTGGAGACTTTATGTAAACTTCTTAAATGAAGAAAAGATGTTTGGGGAAGTTGTGTCAGGTTTTGGTTATAAAAAGCATCTCCTCCTTGCAGAGGGCAAGCTATTAAGGTAATTCCTTAAGATCAGTTGTGTGGTCAGCTTACACAATTCTGTGAATTTTCTTCAGAATCAAAGACAATTAATTTTGAAGAGTTTTTTAATGTAGAAAGAGGGAAGAAACATACTTGAGATAGCTAATTTGAGTGATTAATATTTTGCCATGATAGTTGCTTAGCTTGTAGAATTTGGTAAAATTAATTCTTTCTTCCTCTAACAGTAAGAGAGTGTTCACAGGGGAAATCATGTTATGCTATTAAATCCTTTCTCCCAATTTTTTCTTTTAAAAAATGTACCTTGATACAGTAATTGTTCATGAACACTTTCAACGCACAGCCTCATGCTCTTTGATTTGTGTGAAACCCTAAGGCTTTTCATAAGATTCTGAGTTTCCTCTCTGTTAGGTCATCTCCATGACTCAATTTAACTTGCTGTGTGCCAGTTAATTGCTGTTTCTGACCTTGAATGAAAGAGTATGTTGTGTGTTCCAGTTGTTTCAAAAAGATGACGGCAAAGGAGTGATCTTGCAGTGATGGAAAGCAGCACGTTTACAGCTGTTTGATTACCAGCATTTCTGATGTTTTCACACACACGGCGGAAAAATGTTTTCCTTCTTTCGAGAAAATACTGGTTTGTTAGGTCTGTGTTATTTAATAAATCAGTTTGCTGATTTATTATCAACTCCTGATGATAAAGCAGGAAGCTGTGGTTCTTGCCAGTGGCAGCAGGAGGGCCAGGAGCTGCCCTTGGGATCTGTGTGTGTGCAGTCCTCCTCTGGCCCTTGGGTCAGCTCTCCCTGGTAGGAGGTCACAGTCAGGAGCCTGAACAGACACAAAGTGGGGGCTTTCTAACGCTGAGAGGATGTCCTCTTAGGTGACAGTGGGCAGTTACTGGAAAATTCATGGAGTTTTCAAGGAGGAGAAAACTATATCCCTTCTTTCTTTCTTTCTTATTATTCTACACACTTTCTGGATGTTTTTTTGTTTTTTTTTCTTCCCCTTGATGTGTGATATGTTTTCAAATTACCTTCCTCTTTCTGATACAATGGATTTTTTTTTTCAATAATTTAAGCAAACTTTTTTAATACAAGATCTTAGTTCATATCTGTATTCCACTGAAAGACTTCTGGAGTACAGAGATCTGCACAATAGTAATAAGCTGTTTTTCTTTGCTTTTGGAATTCTGTGAAACCATATGTAGTACCAAGTATATAGTCAATGAAAATTTTTTATTTGAAATCAAGAATTTGGAATTTCTGAAATGCAGTTTCTGTGTGTTTTGGTAGGAATAAAATAAAGGACATTTTAGAGTTTTTAACCTTACCTGCTTTATGCACAAACAATTTTGAATCGTAAGATTTTGTGTCAGAATGGCAATACACGTCTTAAGTTGCCATCTATATAGAAACTGGCTTTGGAATGGTTTAAGAGGGGTGTTAGTACACTGTGAATTTATTAGTCCTCTTTCTTCATACATTTGTTTCAAAACTTTTCTTCCAAATTTTCTAGAAATTCTGTGTATATTCATATCTTTAAAGAAACCTAGGTAAGAAACTCTTGGAAAAAATCACAAAATGGAACATATAGACATTTGAAGAAACCCTGTATGCCAAACTTTTCATCATGTGTTTCTGACTTGGATCAGAATTAGAAAAAAACATCTCCTCATTTCTTCACTGTCTGAAAGACTGACTTGAATTTGTTAGCATTTTGTTTTATCCTTCAGGATTAAAGTTTAAGCTGTCAAATACAAAACCCTAGCTAAAACCTGAGCTTTTTTGGTGTAGTAGTCATTGCAGGTGATACGTGTTTCCTTTATTGTATATAAATGTTCTTAAATGTATTATCTCTGAAATTTCAGTGTATCAAAAACAGTGTTTGTTCCAAAGCAATTACCAGCCAACCCTTATTTTCTATCAAATTGTTCTGAATACTGTAATGATTTGTGGTTGTTTGTCATCAGTTGAAGTTAAAACTAACCTCTGCATAGGTCTTCTGTGTGTATTTTTCCTTCCCTTTCTGTGAAGGGAATTGGTAATTGCTTAAAACTTTTCTGCATCTCTTCCAGTGTTCCTCTAATGTTTTGGCTGTTCTTGTCTTGTTTCTTCATCTGCTTTTCCACTGGTTGATCCTCTCATGTGAGTTATCTTTACCAGCCACTTACTAAAAAACTGCATCTGCTATCCATGTTCTTGTTTTCAAAAACAACAGCAAAGAGCAATTCTGAAATAAAACTGTGATTGCATGCCCATCCAAACTTTATTGCTTGGTAGATATTACAGGTAGTGGCACTAAGGAAGATATGATAGCATGTGTTAGCAATCAAAATGTAGCCTTGGTAGATTTGTAATCTCTACATATTGGTACTGTTTGGAGAAGCTCTGTAGACCTGAAGCAGAACTCTCGCTGCCCTTAGGTCATCAATTTACACATACTTCTGGTTCTGCAAGTTTTCTTTGAAATCATAGATGTGTGTGGTTGGCTTGTTTTGTTTTGGAGGGGGTTTGTTTGTTTTGGGTTTTTTTTGTTTTTGTTTTGTTTTGTTTTGTTTTTTAGTGAAGAGTTGTTTCATAACATTTGGTGGTAATTAGCTGAGTCAGTCATTCGAGATGGGGCGGGGGAGAATCCTGCCCTGCTGAGAATCACAGAAGTCTTGTGATTCTGATTTTTGAGGACCCCATGATCTCATACCATTTTTAGTAAAGCTTTTGTATTGATACACAAGGTGCCATTCAAAGTTTGTGGATGTGTGTGTACCAGTCTAACATCTTATTCTTTAAATTGACGTTATAAATTTGACTGATTAACATGTGCCAATAGCTTTCCAAAGCTGGTGCTTAAGTTAGGATTATCTTCTCTTCTGCTCACCAGTGTAAGTTCTCTTCAAGTAGCAGGTCCATGCAGTCCTCCTGACGCTCTGCTCTAGGGAGAGCACTGATAAGAAAGAGAAGTTTTTGGTTTTTTTTTTTGCCTATGGGGACATTGAAAGGCTGGACAAAGAAACAGTAGTACCACCCTCCTTTGAGGTGATTCCTCCTTTAAGCTTTATTCAAACAGGAGGCATTTTTGCCCTGTGACAGTTTTGATTTTAGTTCTCAGACCCAAAGTGCTCATCTTGAAGCTCCCATCAGGTTGTATTCTGTAGAAAAGAGAAGCCATGTTTCTGTGGTGAAGCCAGCTAGCTTTTTTAGGAGCAAAGCTAAAACTGGCTTCTGAAACACAAGCTAAGCGAAGTGTGTAACATTCATCCTTACAGTTTATAAGTGTGGCATCTACTATCTACTTCAAAATTTTGTTACATAGGCGTAGAAACCCATGCTAGAAATTTTGGTTGCTATGTCCTCTGTAGGGTTGCTTTTTTCTGTCTTCTGTTTCCTTTGTATTTCCCAAAGTAAGATAGTAATACGTCTTGAATAAAAATAAATTGCTCTGACTTGCTTTGCTTTGGGTATTTTTTAAAATGTTGAATATTGATTGACTCTTCTTGAGCTCATTAATGCCTGTCATCAGTAGGAAGCATAAGAATTCTGATTGAAGGAAGTTTGCACATGTAAAATTACTACAAGCTGGTAAAATGCAAAGTGAGAATAATTTTTTTTTGGCAAAGGAGTGAATGAATGGTGTATCCCATTTATGGTGTCAGAACCAGTACTAGATGATGCATCATGCTTTTTATCCTTGATGTTGTTTTGTCATGGTAGGTTTATTTCTGATTCCTGGAGCATCACCAAAATTTTGAATCCTGTTCACACAGCATGTCTGTTCCTGGGCTGATTTTTTTATAATTTTTTTTTTTTTTGTTTGCCACCATATGTCAAATGCGCTAAGAATGTGAAGCTTGTTGTACTGCTTTCTTAAGGTACCTAGTACTTTAAAAATTCACTAGCTAGAATTTGAGCACATGATATGTTCACAGTTTGTAGGTAGGTTCTAGTTTAGAAAATACTTAATTCTTACAGGGAACTGCTACTTTATATTTGCCAAGAACAAAGCACTTGTGGCATTTATGATATCACTGATTTAAATGAAAAGTTGCTATAGCTTTTTTTTTTTTTTTGAGAAAGATTGTATGCTTTAGCAATTAACAGTGAGTTGTTGAGACTGTTGCTCTTAGAGTTCATTTCATAGACTTTGTGTTCTGAAGCATGTGGGATGCTTGTACTCTTTTGCCCTTTGAGACGTGAAACTTCCCTAATGGATCTGTTCTTGTTGTAGGATCCATATTTGCCATCATAATCTACTGGAAGGAATGGTAAATTACAAAGAAAACCAATATAAATGAAATCATGCAGAAAGGAGAGGAAATTGTTCTGCCTATTTAAAGTTAACCAGAATTTTCAAAATTGTTTAAGTATACAAGTACAATTTAATGCTTTCAGATCTTTATTAGTTAAATGTCAGAAATTATACTCTTGGCTTCATTTTTAGGCAAAGATGTTCAGATCATGAAGCCAGTGTCTTCATATTTCTCTTAGCAAAGCATCTGTTCCTTCAGGTCAATAAAACCATTTTAAAGTGTGTGCAGAGAACCCTATGGAAATACACCAGAAAAGCCCATGGGACTGAGTAATATGCATGGAAAAGTGCCTTTGCCTTCTGTTTCCTTTTGTCACAGAAAGGAAAAAAAAAAACAAACCCAAACCTCATGTTATTGTCTTTTAATCTCCCCTTCACTGAGAAAGCTTTGGCCCAGATCTTCCCATTTTAATTGTGGAATTGGAGTACAAACCTTGAAATTACTTAATCACCCTCCCTGCCCCCATCAGCATAATTTCTCTCTCTCAGTCTGGAGTTTCTGTTTCTCAGGTTGTCAGTAGGCATGTAAAGGACCAAATTTAATAAAACTATAACTAGAATTGTTCAGTGAAATGACTGAAATATTTAGAAGTCTGTTCTTGAAACTGAGCCTTTCTGTACTAGAAACAAAGCATTTGGCAGTGTGCTTGAAAGTGGACGGCATATGTTTTCTTGGCTTTTGTTTTTTAGCAACAGATCATGTGTTTAAATGGCACTATGACGTTTTGATTTCTAGCCTGCATGAGGAAGATGATTTAGTCAGGTTAGCTATTGAGAAAGAGCTATTCAACAAGGCTCTCGTGTACCCTTCAGAAAGAGCTTTGACTGTTGTGACTGCCTACTACAAATGAGGGATTTTTAATTTGTTTTCTTTGTTTTTTTGCTCCCAAAAGAAAGGACAGACCTGGACATCTATAAATGTTTGGGTAGTTGGATGAAGAAAGGAACACGTGATTACTATATGTCCATAAATAAACTACACTGAAGTGGTGAACTATTCAGAGCTTTTGGAAGTTGTCTAAATTTACTTTGACATATTTAGCATGGTAGTTTTTAAAATCCAGACAGGATAAGAGCTTATTTTAAAAAATTTCATCATCTTTTTAGTAACCTTCAGATTGGTGAGGTTTTGTTTTGATCTTCCCTCCCTGTTTTCCAACATGAAGTAACCCTGTGTCAAAAGGTTCCTTATCCAGGAAATCTTTAAAAAACAAGAGACAAACAAAATAAAACAGCCCCTAGCAAACAAGATGAGAACTGGGACACCATTGGAGTGAATGTTGAATTCAGCTGGAGGTTGTTGTTATGGTTTACATATGTTTTGAGCATTGGGACCAGGACAAACTTCTGTGCCACAAGCAGAAGGAACAGTTGTTTGAGAACTATGAAATAGCAACTGTCTTCTTCAAAGGAGGGTGGGAAGAAGAGCCATTTCCCAAGTCTTTCTGATATGCCTGGCAGAGGAAGGTGGCTCTGAATTTCCTTTCTTGTAAATGAAATTTTATTAAGCTGTGATTGCTATCTATGTCATACTATAAAGATGGTTGAAAAATGTGCTGATTCTCATTTCATTCAGTTTATTGTCATACCGTATGGGATTTAAATGAGACCTAATGGAGTCGTAATTGGATTTGATTGGATTTGCAGTGCCTGTGTGACATGAAGGAGGATTCATGGCACTGTGCTCAGTCTGTTGTAGAGAGCAAATGCAAAAATTAAATCTCATACAAAACTGGAAACAAATAGAATGATTGAATATATCCTTAAAAAAAAAAAAAGGAAGTTGAGGAAAATTGTAGCTGAAGAATTTCCTTCTAGGCTTTATCAAAATGCTTCTGATAGGCTTAATGACTGCATGATTCAGTTGGGAGGTATTTTCAATTAAGTGTATATTTTCATATATATATTAACTGTATATTTTCAGTATATTAACTGTATATTGTATGTAAATACAATAAAGTTATTATTAGTTTAGAGTTTAGTTAAAATTATTGTGTCTGATGTTCTCTGTTATGCTTTAACAGTAGAAAACATCTGGGTTACTGATTTGAATTTGGTGCAAACTGGTAATACCTAAAATTGCTGCCTTGCAAAGAGATGTCTGTGAATATCTCCGAGAAAAAGGATTTTGAGATTAAGTGCTGTGAGAAAATGATATATGCTCTTCATTGGCACTGCTTTTGAATTGAGGCTATCTTGAGTTCTGGAGTGCAACCCTGCATTTGTGTTTTAGGTGTTTCTTTGAATTTCTTTTTGAATTAGCACTATACTCTAGAATGTACCAGATTTTGACCAAGACTATTTCTTGTTTTGAGACTTTTCCGAGTATCACTAATAACTGTTTTCAGGAAAAAAACCAAACAGAAACAAAAAATACCTACCTCTAATTGTGTGAGTTTTGGTGTAAGAAGCACAGGCTTGGAATATGCAGTCCTAAATATAGCCACATTAATAATGAATGCTTTACTCTCTCCTGAGTTTTATGCTGTCTTGATACCAGAAGCACTTGCAATACATGTAAAGTGAGTTATATCTTTACCACTGAATGTTCTGGACAGATCAGGGTTAAAAACTTTGTCTAAACAAGTCTGCTACTTTTGATTATCATTTACTTATATTTAAAGGTTTATTCATCTATTCATAATAGAGATAAGGCTTTCTAGGTAGAATGTATTTACTAACCAACATATATTGCTCCAGTTATTTGGCATGTGCAATCCTTTTCTTTAGTTTCATAGCAGTTTCTTGAATAGCTTCATTTAAAAAACAGATAAACTTAAATTTTAATATGCCTGCAAAGAAAGAAAAAAACCTCCTTATATTATTTCTTTGTTGAATTACTGTTTCCTTTTCTCCTTGATCCTTATCTGTTTTAAAACCACAAATAAACAGAATCCTGTTTCAGGGTTAGTAAACTGAATTTGCCACATAATTAAGCAGTAACACACACACTTTGAAATAAAAAGGGAAATCAGCAGTTAAAATGGCTTAAGGAAAGCAGTAAGGAATCATACTCTTAAATTAAAATACCATTTGTCAATGAATACCATTTGTCAGAATGGGCAGAGTATTATTTCCTTTTATGTAGACTTCAGGTAAATTTATTTTGTGGTTCTGGGAAGTTGGCATGTTGTACTACTGCTGTTAATGTTTTGTTGGGGAAAAGAAGTTTTGGAAAAACCAAAATGGTAATTGAGGATGAAGAGATAAGCAGAAATCTTTGTAATTACTTGAGTCAATATGTCTTTTTTCAAAGAAGTGGACCTGGAAGCTATTATCCTGGGGTGCAAATTTGGACAAGGTAATTGGCTTTGACCTTTTGCCAGATGTCTAACAGTTCCTTTTACCCTCTCCCGTGCATCCAGATAAATGTCATGCCTTTAGGTTTTTGTTCCCTTGTTCTGGTTTCAAGAGTGGAGTTGCTTATGTAGCTAATCTGTGCTTAAAATTATTTCCACTTCGAACCCCAGTAGGGCTCTCTTTTGGGGTATTCAGACAGAATTGACATCATTGGATTTCTGCCCAGATACTGTATTTAGATAACTTTGGAGATGTCATTAATTTGACAGCTGCCATAGGAAATCTTTGTTTTGACTATTGTTACAAGGCCTGCAATGTTTCTATTGCATTTTCATTTGTAGTCTGCCACTGAATTGCTGTGATTAAAATGAGTAGAATAAGACACCATCAAATGTGTACAAGATATGAAAAGGAGAAAATCAGTGCTAAAAACCTCAGAAGGCAGGCTGTTGCCAAATTTTATTTGGGTATGATGAGATTCTGGAATACCTAGTTATCTTCCAAACACCAGTAACAGCACAGCCTGCGGCTAGAGCTGCTGTGTGCCGTGGTGGAACCAAAGCTGCGTTAACATTTCTCTTGTTGCCAACCTAAAGCAAAGTTTCTGTGTGCTTCAGGCAAAAACTGCTTCACCTGTTTTTCTGATGCTTAACTTGGAAGAAAAAACAGTTTTTTGGGGGAACTCTGTTCTTGGGAAGTGGAGATCCTAGCAACTCGGCAATTATTTCCAAAAGGAGACATGGATCTAAGGATCTTTGTCCTGCACAGTGGAGGTGGAGATTTTGGGGACTGCTGTTCGGCCGCGTTCAAAGAGGATGGTCACTGTACCACCTACCAAGTTGTGTAAGTGGCAAAACCACTTCAAAGTTCCATGTTTTTGTCTTCCAATTCCCTTTGGCTCTTGGATGTGAACCTTTAGTTTGGTAGTTTTGTACTTGAACCTTACGTAGTTTATTGCAACTTGAACCAGAATAGAAACTCTAGTAAAGATTTCAATCAGCCTTTAACTTTAAACTGCCAGAAGACTAAGTCTGCCTTACTTGACTCTGTAGCCCACGGTACAGTCCATTTTCTGTTACATTTCACCCCAAAGCAAATCATCTCGAACTGTGTAACTGTGAGGTTTATTTGGTTATTTTAAATGTTAGTCATCTTAGCTGTGAGAGGTAACCACTTGTCTCTGCCTAGTGTTTCTCTGACACTGAGTTAATGTTACATTCTTCTGTGGTAGCTAATTCATTGGAATATGTGGTTTTCAGTTCTCCAAAAGGCATCTGTGAAGCTTTTTCCAGTGGAGGTGTTAATTTTCAGTAATCTACATGTGCAGATTACTAGATTACTATAAAGAGTATATTAACATGCTGTTTGTAATCATCTTTCACAGTCCTGAAATCCACGAGTATTGAATTAAAAGCTCTGACTCTAGTAGAGAGGATTGGAAGAACTTGTATAATTTGTATATATACAAATATATTGTATGTATATATATATATATATACACACAAATATACTGGGTTGTATATGTCTTCGCCTTTAAAATGTTTTAAAGAGGAAAACAGATTTGTGAAGGAGCTGCTTGGGGCTGGTAAGTTGCTAACCACTGAGGTCATCCTCAAAGATTCTGAGCTGATTTTATATTTAATGGAAAAGGCAGTTGTCGTACAGTTTTTACAAACAAAGCATTAAATTATTAATAAGAAAAAGGCTGAAGCTCAAATGGAACAGATTATTAAACTGTATGTACAAAGCACTAGTTTATGAAATTCAACTAACTATAGATCCTAAGATGTTACTAAAAATGGTATCTGTAATTTGAATCATAAAGCATCTTATTAAGGAAACCAAAATAATTCTTATGCTCAAACCATGGCCCGAGAAGCTCACTTAGGGAAGTATTACCTAGGGCTGAAGTCTAATCCTTTCCTTTCCCTAGAGACATACTGTGAGACAAAATTTACCAACAGCCTTGGTACGTATGGTTCAGTTTCTGCTTTTCTGTTGGCAGGTCTTTCTGCATACATTTGTAAGGGTTCTTGGAGTGGTTAGAGCTGTCCTAAGCATGAATCAAGACCTTTGTTGATTTTCCCATGTGGGCTTTAGGGATATTTATCCATATCCTTACAGAGCCAGCTTAAACCCTTAAAGAAAGAAACCCTTAAAGAAAGAAAGAAAGGTTGTGAGCTCCGTTTTCTTATTGCAGATAAAGAAGAAAAAATAGGGGATTGATATAAAATGGAGTTTGAATACTTCACTTTTCGCTGATAGTTCTTGAAGAGGAATGCTAAAAAAATGGAGCTATGATGGTGGCACAACACCTTTGTTATGAGCTTCCTTCATTCAGCTTGCAGAGTGGTCACAGTTTGCACTTATTCTGGTGGTTGATTTTTGGTCTGAACAACAGATGTGTGGGGTTTTGGTCATGGGAGTTATTTGGTTTTGGTTTTGCAATATTGCATGTCTTCTTAAAGAGTTCATAGCCTTCCTGTCAGGGAAGCTTTCTGGCCACCCATTCATGATTTTTCCCCTGTGCTTTATGTTGGTTTGGTGTTTTTTTGTTGTTTATTTTCTCGTGCAGGGGGTGCCACAGAAGTTTGCAGCTCAGCATAATTAAATATGAATTAGATCAATATCAGCAAGTATCAAGATAGAAAGTCCTACTTAATCCAGGAATTTTAAAAATTCCATATTACAATGAGTTTAGGTAGTTATTTGTTATCAGTATTTGGGTTTTTTAATAGCTCAGACTTTTGGGGGAGACCTATAGAATGTAAAAAACATGTGATTTCTCTTAAAATAATGTAAATTTGTAGAATATATGTTGTGGAATTCTCAGCAGATGCATCCACTGAAGGATGTAACCCTCCTCATTTCTTTCCAGTTTAAAAAGATGCTAGTCATGCAAGCGATTAGAGGACGTACATACAGTAAATAGGAAGCTTACAATGACAGGTTTTGAAAGACAATATTTATTTTAAACACTGATATTATTTAAACAACCAAGTACTTGTATGCCATGAGTAGATCAGGTGGTTGTGCAAATGTATGTAAAAAATATTCTTGTTTTTTGAAAACATATCGTGTGTACTCCAGTACAAAGAATATGCATGTGACTGCAGAAGTTAAATGAAAATACAGGTCAGCATAGATCCCTTAATTGTGTGTGATTAAAATGTGAGCCATGCATGTTTTATCTAGCTGCATTTCTCTTCCTATTCTCCCCCAAGTATATGTTTATTTTAAAAAAAAAAGATTTGTTTGAAGGACCAATGATGTGTCTAACTGCATCCTCTTTGATACAGACAGCATGGCCAGAGGTGCATGACAGCTCTTGCATCCAGACAGGAGCACAAAGAAGATGCACAACCTCCTCCTGCCTGTCTGCTGTTCAGTAGAGACATGAATTTCTTAGGGTAACTTGTACAGCCTCTGGTGATGGCTCCAAACCTGGACTACTTAAAAAAGCCCATTTAAACACAGAAATTTCTCTTTACTTCAAGGGCTAGTCCCATTTTTATAGCTGGCTTACAAGCTCAAATCTTTCCCAGTGTTTTAAGTATCTCACGGTCTTTTATGCATGCAAGGCAGTGAACCTATTCTTGTTGAGCCTCATTTCACTTGCTTCCTCGCTGTTAGGGCACCACAGTCTTAGGAGAAGAAAAGCTTAGTTGTATAGACTATATAGTATGGAAGGATTTTAACTCTTTTGTTTTTAAAATGTTACACACATTGTAATGCAGCGTTGTAATTTGCTGCCTTTTTGAAATCTTTAGTATGATGTAAATCCACTTTTCCTTTTTCTTGTCTCCTTGTGTTTCGTACTGACTCTGAAAGTGTATTACTGTTTTAACATAACCATTTTCTTAGCTGTAGAAGAAAGTAATATTAAGTGAGTTTTGAGACGGTATATATGACTAGGAGGTCTAAAATACAAAGCATATACTAGAGTATTAAAAAACTTGTCAGGTTTCTTTTCCCTTTAAGCAAATTCAGGCATTGGGCTTTTGAGTGCTTAGGCTGATCTGTTTGCTTCTCCGTGGAACTGGATTGTGCTTGCCCAATTGTCTGCGTAGTTAAAATATTTTGAACATAGCCTATTTTAATGTAACTTCTTTTGAAATATCTGCCTAATGGAGAAGTCTTAATGGAATACTGTAATAGCCCAAAGTGGTTACCTGCAATTGCTCAGTGTATTTCAGTCAATTACCAGGGAAGGCAATATTTAATATTGGAGTGAAGCTAGATGGTGTAATGAACTGGCAGATTGCCAGCTTGATCTTCTCCACAGGAGAATTTGTATTAATGTGATGCTTTTCATTTGTTCTCCAGAAGGTCACCAGTAATGTGTAAATTGGAGTTAAAATTCCCACTCTGTGCAGTACAGGTTTATGGTCAGATCATTCTTGTGTATTAGCATATTAAGTATCAAAGAGATTATTTTAGCTATTTCATGTCAGAATTTAAATAGGAAGTGGTTGGGTATTAGGAAGAGAGCTTGAGAGAATTGTCATCAAAATCATTGCTGTAAGGCTGACATCTGGATTTTAGCCATGGAGAGAAAGAAAAAGGGGCACGTTAGAGCTATTAGTGAAAGAAGAGGTGGTTAATAACTGTAGATGTTACTTGTAATCAAGACCACTAGTTTATTCTGTGAGGTAGTAACCTTTATAATAAGGTTCTTATCATATTAGATGTTACTGATATTTACCTTCTGGTGCTTGTTTGCAAGCGTCAGGTTTAAATTTTTCTTTCTGACTATTGACAGGGGCTTTTTACTGATAGTCCTTGTGTTTGGAAGACCTTGATTTAGAAAGCAAATGAGTGACTAAAGGTACTATTGAAGACTGGATAAATTTGTCTTTTTGCTTTGTGTGTTTGTAATCCCATGTTCATCCAATTCCTATAAGCTGCCATTGCTATTCCTTGTTGTAGTTTTCTGTTCCTCTGCTCTGGGCCTCAGGGAAGCGTAGGGTATGAAGAGACTCATGAGTGGTAAGGAGCTGTGGCATTTTACATGTGGTAGGGCTGACATTACTCCAGTAGTAGATGCACTGAGTGAGGTATGGCAAATGGACATTGTGCTAAATGGTACAGAAGTGATGGGCACTGGGAATACCATGGGAGAGGACTGCCCACCTCTGTGACTCCATTTTCTTTGCCGACTTCCAAAATAATTGTTGACTTGGTTTCCCAAGTTTTCCAGTGTTGCACCAGTTTGTCTTTTGGGTGAACACTTAAGTCCTGTGTGTTGCAAGGCTTTTGAAGGTGGTTGGAAATAATTTTGTACTGTCAAAACTGAACAATTCATTCCCCAGAATGTCTGTTATCAAATATTTCTTTGTAGTCCTCACTGGTGGGACATAGCAGGAGAACCAGAAAACTCCGTGTGGTGCAAACTTCGCCTGGGGGCAGGTAGTCCCAAACCCTAACTGCTCTAACAATTTTTTGACCCTTGAAAAGAAAGGTCTTGGACTTCTGTAACTGAAGCTTGCTTCAAGGAACACATTTTAAAGAAACATTTCAAGTAACATTTTAAATATAAGTGAAATATTTGAGGTCTGAGTTTCCTTGCTGAGTTTGTATCACTTGGCAAATCCCAGTGTTTTGGGCAAAGCTTTGGACTGTGGGGGTGTGTGATGGAAATTGGCTACTCCTCTGGGGAAGTGACTGTTAGTGTGAGTCCTAGCAGAAAACTTCCTCTGGCTCTTCCAAAGCCAAGTGAAGATTTTTATCATGAGAAAAATAGAAAATGGGGTCATCATGCAACAGAATTGAACCCAAGAAGGACAGAGACCAGTTTGCATCTTGTGCTTGTGTATCTGTTAGATTAACAGAGTTCTATTTCAATCTAAGTGTTGTTCGGAGTGATGGTTTTTTGTTCGTCTTCTTCCTTTGACTATTTGCACTATCACCATTAGCATTCCAAACTACTTTCAATGTGTCTTAATTGAGCTGCCAAAATAAAATGATTCTTGCTGTAGAGAAGGAAATTAGCATTGTTATGTTGAGATAAACACATGACTCATTCTTTTCTTGTGCGTTTAGATGAAATTAGGACTCCTTCTTTTCCCAACTGTACTTCTTCTCTATTTGACTAATAAATACAGGGCTAGTTTTTCAGGTAGTGATGATGAATAGTGCTGTTTTTCAGCTCACTTTCAAACACATATTCTGTTTGCAAGTGTTCATTTGTGAAGGTGGAAGCAATAATTGGGGGAGGTATTGTGTTTTTCTTTAAGGAACAAACCAAAAATACCCTAACAAAATCAGAGATTTGGTATAGTACTTCAGTGATAGATGGTAATGAGCAGTAGATGATTTGTGAGGTAGGTCAAGGAAAGATAGTACTATTCAGAAGATCTTGTACCAAAAAAATTAGATTTTTATTTTCTCATTTTTATCTCTTAATATTAAAAATGTCCTTGCATTATTGACAGGAGGAAAACACGTACTACAAAACATTCAGCCAGCAGGAAAATAGATCTGCTCTGCCTCAGGGTTATAATGTTGCTTCATTTATTAAAATATCTCTCCCATTTACTTGATATCTTCCTACAATTTCAATAGAGCAGTTTTCAGTGGGAACACAGTTAAGGTCTGTAATTAGTTAGAAAAATTGATATAGCATAGTGTTGTTGTCTGTGGTCTGAGTCTGCAGAACACTGAAAACTCAGGTGAGGCAACAGCTATTTCAGCCACCACCTGCCAGAGAAGAAGTGATTGGTCACCCTCCAGTCCCATCTGCTTTCTGCTGTCACAGGCAAAGCTTCATTCAGGTGGTGAACTGGATCAGGAGGCCCTTCTGTTGGAGTAACATTTCCTCATAATTTGCCATCCTCCATTATTCATTTTTTTTAAATCTTGTGTGTTTTTCAGGAGGGGTGGCAACAGTTTGTCTCCCCTTGCAGCTGCTGGGGAGCAAAAGATGAGGTTCCAGGAGCTGAGGGTCAGGGAGTCTCGTGTTCTTTACCCCCTAACATGTTTAGGTTTAAATGTTTGTCAAACTGTGACTTTAGTAGTTCTGTTACTCCACCTATTAATGAATGGAAGAGTAAATCTCACTTTGAAACATTTGTGTAAGGTATTTATAATACCTTTGTCAATAATTTTTATTTTCACCTCACTTCATTATCCCAGTGGGATCACTGGGTGACTTGTTCCTTTGAAGGTAATTTCTTCTAGGATGCTTTTGTAGAGTCACAACCGCTTGGAATCTGTTCAGAAAAGACTTTAAACAGAAACATTTGTGCATGAGTGACCTGGGGTTGTGTAGGAGTTTCAACACATCGTCCTTATGAGGTAGAGGCTGCAGCACAAGTTCCTGAGAATTTTTTTTCTTCTTTTTGAATTGGATCTTGATGGGTTTTCAGTGCCTGAATTTGTCAGACATTCTGTGGAGTTAGAATGGTCATTAAAAACCAGAAACAAGTGTTTGAATACTCTGACCTCTCTTCAGAACATTTACTTTTGTGGCCAGACATACTTAACAATGGAGGCCAGGAGGGACCTCTGGACAGGCCATCCACATTCTGTCAGGGCTGAGGCTGCACCTGGGGCCATGTTCAGTAGAATTTGAGACTCTCCCAGGAAGAAGGCTCATCACTTCACTGAGGATATGTGGCTGTGCTTAGCCACCCTTGTGCCTTCTTTACATCCAGCTAGAATTTCCCTCAATGTGGTTCTCTGACCCTTTGACAAGCTTCAGCACCACTGTCAGAGCTCTCTCATTGGGTCACCATCTCTTGTGCCAGAAGGCTTCAAGCCACATGTGGTAGTAATCCAGCTGAATTACACATCTGTATGTGTGTGAGTGCCTTTTGGATGGAAATACTTCACTGCCCCACAAAACTCCCGGCTTTGCTTTTGCTGCTGTACCTCTTTTCCACATGTAGAGGCATTTTCTTTTTCTTAGAAAATACCATCAGGTTAAAGTGACTAATATGAGAGTGAAGGAAACAGTAAATAATGGTGCTTTTAAAATATAATCTTTCTAAAACTAGGCTGGATTTTAAATTCCATTTCATGATTGATTTTTCTCTGTATTATGAAGGCTTAACTTGTACATGATTTGGATTGTTTGGGGTTAAAATCATGTTGTATTCACTGAGAGAAGTTAAATATGAAGATGAGTTCTGTTTATGCTAAACAGGTAGATCAAGTTCAAGCCATTCTGCCTGCTCTTCAGCATCTCATAGGAGGTTTTGACAGCCTGAAAGCTAAATTACCTCTTTGGAAGTGTTCTAAGTTTAGTGCTTGAACTAAAATATATGTTTGTTGTTTCAGGTGGTGGTGTATAGAACTTTGTTGGAGAGTCCTGCCTTTCACTGTCTGGATCCTTTTAACAGTGTGTCAAAGGTGAGTGGTTCAAGTTCAGTGGTTATTTTAATAACTCAAGATAACAAGTAAACTGGATGTATTGCTTGATTTTGGCTTTTATGTAATAGCAGTGTAGTTGTGATTTTCTGAAATTTTTTTTAACTGCTGGATGAATTATTAAGTAGTGTCTTTTTCTGTCAGTGATCTGGGGCGATCTTACTTTAACTCTTACCTTAAACTCTAACTCTTAGTTTTTAAAAAAAGAAAGAAAAAATGATAGGCTCAGACAGTTAATTAAGAACTAGATATTGCTTCCACTGTTTTATGACCCCTGTCTCCTGCTATCCACTGCTTTGACTTAGGATGTTTTCCCCTGAAGGTGCTGCCTGAAAGCACAACATAATGGTGTGGGAAGTATGGAGGAGAAGCAGTCATCCATAAAATGTAGTGGGGCAGGCTTCTTATTATTCTTTGTCTGAATTCTGCAAACTAAGTAATAGCTTTGAAAGTTTTGAGTATGGAAAGTATTGGGTGGAAAGAAGGATTTTGTGAGGGCAAAAGAGTGAGAAGGAAAGATTTCTGTAAGAAGAGAAGAGAATTGCATTCAGTGTATAGAGAGCATCTTCCTAGGCTGATTCTCTAGACCTGAAATAATCTAAGCTGATGTTCCTGTAGAAGTCTTTTTATGGTAGAGTTTGGCTAATATCTTTCAATTTGTATACCCTGTTGTCAGTTTCTAGTAGCTGTAGTTGATCTCTGTGTCTTAGTAGGTATTTATTAACAGAAACCTTTAATAAATGACCCCTGATTACAACTGTACCAGAAAGAAAGGCAAAATGGCAGAACACTCAATACACATTCAGCATTGTAGTAGCTGCAGCTGGAATCTTGGCTTTATTCAGTACTTTACCAGGTAGATTTGTTACTTTTTACTCAAATTCTCTGTTTATAAAATAAAAGTAATGTTACCTTCTTCAGGGGGAAGTTATGAAATCCAGTTGGAACCTTCTAATGGAAAGCAATTTATTATGTTGTTGTGTGCCTTGATATTTGCTGTGAGTTCTGTTAAATACTTGTTCAATTAAGTGTTATGAGATGTTGAAATTAGATTTATTTAAAATAAAGTGAAGGTGAACCAGTTAGAATTAAAAATACAATCCAGCTTTACCTATAATGTCTCCATATGTTTTTGCAAATTATTGATTTTCCTTTAAACTGAAAAGGAAATTCTGAAGTAATACTGAGATAGTGGGCTTTTGCACTGTATTTTTAAATTATCTGACATATGTCTTTAAATGTACTGAAAAAATTTATAATCCTGTTCTTTCTAACAGATCAGTGTAACCTTGAACAGTTAGGTGTTTAAACACTAATAGTGAGAAAGCTTTTGTGCTAGTTTTCTGCAGTAGAAATTGCAGTAAGTTTTCTTTAATACTTCTTCTATGATGTATAAAAAGCAAAGTCAAAATATTCTTGGAAGAGGTGTTAATGTGAAAACAAAATAAATACACAATCTTAAAGCAGATGATTCATCAAGCTGTTGACTTAGTCATTGTAAAGTTATTTTTTATTTTTTTAATTTCTTCTCAAAATTAAGCTGGTATTTTATTGACTATGGGCTAAATTATGTGTAATATATTTCAAAATATATATTTCAAATGTGTAATATAAAACACATTAGAGTTTTATCTTTGAAATCTCTTTCTTGTCCTTTTTATAATAATTTTAAGTTAAATGTTCAGTGAAAATAGTTTTAATAATAGTCTACTGCTCACTTAAAGGAAATAGATGTCTGAAATCTTGGTTATGTACTTAGTCTTTATTTCGTGAGCTAGTTGCTGTGATATATGGCATATTGAGTAATTATTTTTTTTTTTACTCTTTAATCCAAGAAATATGGAGGGTAACCAAACATGCCCAAAGTGGAGTTCTTTACATCAGGTGAGGGTTTTATGTATTTTGCCAAGAGGCATGAATAGATAACAGCTCACTGAAAGGAGGTGAGGAAGAACTACCTGGACGTGCCAGTTGGTGGGGGATGTAAGGAGTGTCTCTCTTTTTGTATTTTTTTTTTAATTGAAGAATGAGTACCCAGGATATTTCCTGTGTACAATTAGACTATACTCAATTTCAGTAACAAAATTAAATCTAACCGGATTAATATTTCACTCTTTTTTCCATCCTTTGTGTGCTTGTTTCTGATGGACTGTATTCAGCTTGGTAAATATGTGAATCTGCAAAACCTGGAGCATTCTAATGCTGTTCCCAAAAGGAAATGAATATGTAGGTGTAGGTTCAGTAAAGCCTACGTTTGGAATGCTTTGTTGAACCAGAACATAGTAAACCTTTGCACTTTGAAAAGGAAATGAAATTGGCAACAAAGTAAATTTTCAGAAATTGCACAAGGTCCCTAAACTTCCCTGAACTGCAGGCAATCATGTATCCTTACCGGATTTTGTTGTGGTTAGCAAGGTCTGCCAGGCCTGTTTTATGTAGCTGGGCAGGCTAGCTTTTTTCAGTTGTTTGCTTTCCTCTCCGTCTCCTTTACCATGATATTTTTATGCAGTGATATTCTGTACTTTTGAACTTGCCCCTCATTCACTTGTAGTAATCGAATCAAAAATAAGATCTCGTATTTTCACAATAAAATATTTTGAAAAGTGGTTGCAGTATGGATATGTGCATTGAGCATTTTGTATTTTAGATTAAACTCTTCTGAGAAATGTTCTGTGGTTTTTTGAGACTTGATACACTTATATGGAATACTTGGTTCTTTAGGGTTACCTCTGTACTTGGGAGGGAGACTGTTTGATGAGATCAGAAGCAAACTGGTATGAGCAAAGTTATCAATGTCTTCGTACTCAGCAGGTTTGTCAAAGGCTACAGTACCACAGCACAGAACAGAAATCCTTGTCTGTAAGGATTCTCAGAGCAACCATGAAAGAGATGAGCTCCTCAGATTTTGAGACTGGCAACCTGCACACAGCTTCTGACAGACTGATCCTCCTCCTCTGTTCAAGAGCAAAAAGCACCACAGACATTTCAACTTGATGGAACTGTGTGTGGTGCTGTATCAGAGTATTTCTCGGTATTTTTCTGTGATTCAGCATGTTCGTAGTTGTTGATTTTGGATATTTTTTAACACAAGGAAAATTATACCTATTCTCAGTGTTTCATATTAGTAAGTTGTGGGAAACTTTCATTCTGACAGCTACAAAGAGAATGAAAGGTATGTGGTGAGTGGATGTCTGGATTCCTTTCCCTTAAAAAATATTTCTGTAATTACGCCAGTTATCTCAGGTGCCCAAAGTGATTGTGAGACTTTGAATTCAACTTCAGTGTTACTTAAATATATTTACAGACATTTAGTATAAGAAATTAATTTACAGAATACTGCCTGTTATGTTATGCTAGTGGCATCATACTTTCTAACCTCTAATTGAGGACAGTGGGGAAGAACACTCTCAGCCCTTTCTTACATTTCCATTACCACAGGTACACACTCTGAACAAATTGATCTTCCCTGATTACATTATTTAAGTATTTCTTTTTTCTTATTTTTCTTTACTACATTTTTTTCTGTTTATCTTTGTAGTAATTTTAGTTCTTTGCTTGAACTATAGGCATGTTTTAATTTACTAACAATATGAAAGTTAAGAATCAGTTGTCTAATGTTTTCCAGTTTTGATAGTTTCAGGTGCAACTCATGTTTGTAGGTATCAGCAGTACCTGTTACAGCCCACAAATGTCTTTTGCAGTGTGCTTTAACTGCAGTCCATATGGATTCCTCATCAGAGCACACTATACAGCTTTCATTAATGCAGTAAAATTAATTTCAGTAAAAAAATGTAAGTGACTACATTTTTTTCATGATGGAAGTAGTTTTGGTGTATGATAGCCAGTGTGGACTTTGTCTGTCTTGTCATCCAGCATGTCAGTTTTTCTGAGCCAAATGGTTTGGTGTGTTACCTAAATGTTGAAATTGGTGAATTTCACAGAAGAGAAGAATATTTTAAAGTTAGTGTGGTATATTTCTTGTAGAATTCGTTTCTAATAACTTGGTTGATTAATCTTGGATTACAATTTCTGTTTGCACTGTAGTAACAAAGCTCCAATTCTCCTTAGCAGAGAGGGCTGAGAAAATGAGCTTGCCCTGTTTATTTTTTAAGCCAGTAGCAACACAAAGCATAGAATGCCGTGCATACTGATACAAAGGTTTAACAGTTTATTTTTCTTTCCCTGATTTTAAGTTTGAGAGCCTTATTTTAAGACATCACAGGTTCCTTGCCATCTTTTGGATTTACACCCCGCTTTCCTTTGTACTGTCTCTTCACCACCCTTTTGTTTCAGGGATCGACTGCAGCTCTCATCCCTCCTTATTTTGGAGGTTGTTGTTTGTGTCAGCTGCTCTTAGTTGTTCCCCACAATAGAGCCTTGGTGTAGCCTATTTTCTACCTGCCCCATCCTCTCTTTTATCCCCCCACCTTTCTTTTAAAGGATCCTTCTCCTGATTTTTGATTCAGCAGCTCTCTGTGTAATCCTTCCAGGTACTGATGTTGCCACTCAGACTGTTTTTTTTCCTTACTGGTTTGAGTCCTTGAATTTTTGTAGCACACCTTTTCCTTGTGACTGCTTGTTCCACCTCTTCCTACTAATACTTAAAATTTACTACTAGTATGAATTTTTTTAATTTGCAATACCATCATCTTAACAGACGTGTTCCTGTATGTGAGCTAGAAATCTGCCTCATGCAAGCAGCTACAGCAGGTGATGTCAGAGATTATTTCCCTGAAGCAACAGGTAGTTGGGGGATCCAGATTTTCCCAAGAGGCTGATTTTGAATTCTCTGTCTTGCACCAAAATCCATAGCTCTTAGCACATTCCCTGATAAACTGTCTCATAACATTAGTTCTCAGGTTATCAAGTACCAGCCCCAAAAATGCTGCTGAATGAGGGTTAGACTTCTCTTTATATTTGATCTCTGAATTTGTTTTTCAAGATTAAACAGTCAGAGTATGAGTTTTCCTTGCTTAGTTCTCCCTGAAGATTACTGAATGGTATTTTCTGCCAGCCCTGGATTTGCATGGGATCTGGAAAAGTCTGTTCCATTATTGCTGGAGAGAGGACTGGTTTATGATGGTGAAGATCTGGATGCATGGTAATGTGAAACATTTATCTCAAAACGAAAGGTTGTTGACATCCCTGAGTTTACTTGAATGCTTTTTATTAGAACTACAAAACTTGTGTATATATGTTTATAAAATTGGGTTTGAAACTACCTCATAAGCGAGGCTTTGACAATTGTACTCCATAGAATTTTAATTTACTGTCAAAGGGATGATGGAAGCTAGCATTCTCAGCTGCTGACTTGCACTTCAGGCACTCTTTGGGTGCTTGGCTGCTGTAACATACTTTCTGACTGCAGTAAATTACTGCAACTTCAGGAAGTGTTGAGTTGTGAGCTGTAAGTATTCTTCCATGTGACTGCTCATACATGGTTATGTGGCCAACATTGGGGTGTCCCATTTATGTGCTGGGCTTATGTCCGTTGTGTGAAGAGCAGCTGCTACTTTGTATTATTCAGGAAAATAAAGTGGTAGAGGGATCAGAAGCCTGCTGATTGTTGTGACCTGCTTCCTGCCTGTGGTTTCGGAGAAGGGGAGAAAAATGACAGCACAAAGTAGGTCGCTGGTCAGCTAAAGATTCTGGCCTGTAGGTGGTGGCTGGGCATTTCAGCATTTCTACATCCTGAGTCAGTACCCTACCTAATCCTGCAAAATTCTCGAAAATAAGATAAATAAAACTGAGGGCAGTATTTGATGAAATGACATAGTGCTGCTTAGCTTTACAGACTATAGCTTGGTTTCAGGGTGGAGTTTTTTGAAGCTAAATGTATTTATTACACACTAGAGGAGCAGGAGCAAGGCATCAAATAACAATTCAAATCAAGACCCATTCCTCAGAGTTTAATTTGCAAGAAACTAAAGAACAAACAAAATAAAAATGCTTGGTATTAGTCACTTCAAACAGTCAGGGATTCTGTGGTAGAGGAAAGGAAAAGAGATGTCTCTTCTTTAAGGTCTCCCCAGGGTCCAGAGAAGGAGGGGAATACTTTTCCCTATTCTCTTTTTTTTTTTTTTTTGTCTATTTTCTTTATATTCTATTTTATTCTGTTACCTTGAGGTGATTTGTGAATTTTTACATGCTGGCTCCTATTTCTGTTTAGTCATGGGATTGTAACTTCCTGCTCCTTTAGTACACTGCTCTACAGCTCCCAGTATTTGTGTATCAGTTTTCTTCAGAAAGCTTTTCATTGAGGCTTGGTCCAGATTTGGTAACACTGTCGCCTTGTTTGAGTAAGATCTGAGTTAGATAATGAAGAAATTGTCTACTTCTGTTGTAACATTACTTTTAACAGGGTTGTGGTGTGTTCACTCTTGGATATTGACTAAAAGTAGTATGTAAAAAAGTAGAAGTAGACAATGCTTAATACTTGACAGCATCTTGTAGCACCTTAGTATTTTGTATGGCTTCCAGCTAAACTGGTGTATGAGAGCAGTCTCATAGTCATTTGTATTGAAAATCAGTAGCAGTATAAATTTTCAAATTTGTGTTAATCTAGAAGGAACAAGAACTCTTTGGTTTAAGTTCCACATTTCAGACCTGTGGTTTTGAACCTGCTTTTTCCTTTATTTAATCTTTGTTCTTGTACAAATGTTAATCCTCACAAGCTCTCTCCATGTTTGGAAATTAGTTGGCTGCTATTATTTCCCTTTCATTTTTGTTGATGCATTTTATTGTTATCTGGTGGGACTAAGGAAGAGAATGTATCTGTGAGCGTGTGAGGGTAGAATGTCTCATCAGTGCAAGAGTACGTAACATTTCTGGATGAAAGGAAATGTAATGTAGCAGCCAAAACCAAATGTTTCATTTTGAACCAAGTTATTGCAGGGAGGTTTTATTCAGGAAAAGCAAGCTTTGGAAAAATTTGACAGAAGATAAAAATAATAGGAGGAGATTTAAAGGCATTTGGAAGTAATCCATTTTGTTCAAGTACTGAAGGTGAGAGTGGGAAAAAAGGAGGGTGAGAGTCCGGCATCACAAGGCAATGTTGGTCACTCTTGAATGTTGTGTATTTTGCTCTTAGAAATGTAGACTTTTCTAATTGCTTATTTTTGGTTTTGGGTAACTTTCTATGGAAAAAGGCAGATATTCCTACAGTGAAAATTTACTTTCAGAAGCTTATCCTTTTGAGCAGCAGATCTGGTGCAGTGGAAAATTGAGTTGGGATAATAGCAGTGGAACAACTTTTGAGATTGTCTGTGTTAGCTGTCTTAGAGTAGCTGGCACCTGAACTGCAACATAAGAGCTCAGAATAAGGAGCATCTTCCTAACGTGCTTACAGAAGCATGTGTTCTCTGGAGCACTCCTGGGGTTTTAGAAGAAGGGTTTTAGAAAATCCCCTTTCATCCTCTTCCCTCTTCTGTGAAAGGTGTTTCTCTCTTGGCTTTGTGTCCCTCTCTGTCAACTGAGGAATTAGTAATAGCTAGCTGCTGTAGTTGTGTAGCAGAGCACTCACAAGCACAATTTTTTGGAAGAGGTCCTGATTTAAACCAGAGGAAGATATGTAAGAAATAATTTGATTGAAGTAAATGAACGCAACCAACAATCCAGACCAAAAATATGGTCTTGGTTTTAAATTGAAAGAGTTCTTTAAAAGTTATAGGACAAGTCATTTTGAAACCTGTTATGTTTGGGGAAGTTTGAGGGGTGGTGTTTCCTCTGCATTTGTGTTTTGGGAGCAGTAAGAGAGGATTCCTGTATTGACTCTGAAGTGCTATTAGATGGAAGAATAAATAATTTTAAGGGAAGACTGTGATTGCCATTTCTTGCCTAGGCTTATACTTTCTTGGTTAGCGCAGCAAACAGTGTGAGTGATGAGAGACTTGTGAAGCTGCAGAATTCACTCACATCTCATAAAAGATCCAAGAGTGTTTCTTTATTTAAATTGTGCTTTCACTGGGTACATGTCCTATCAGGAAATTAAAAACATAGCTTTCTGAGTAAATATCTCATGTTCCAGTCTTTTTCAGGAAGGTGTACAGATTTATACAGGAATAAATTTAATACTGTTAGATGTCTCTTAATGAAATCTAACACTGCCTCTTTCAAAGCTGCCTCTTTGGTTACATGCATAAGCACAGAATCAAGAATGGTATCTTATGTCCAGTGATTATTTTTACCTGTACTATTCAAAGACCCTTCTTCTAGAAAGTAGGTTTTTGCCTGAGAAACTCTCCTAGATATAAGAAATAGATGTTCATTCACTGCAATTTAGCTTTGGAACTTTGCCCTGAGATAATTGATAAGTAGCTTTTTTTCCTTTTCCCCCCCCACTGCTACATGCATCCTTTCATATTGGATAAAAATTTTGGTCCAGGTGACTTGGTAAAAAAACCTAAAAATCTAGAATTTATTCAGCATTCAAAATGACAGTAAGCTAGAAAGTTTGTGGGAGCAGAGTCTGAACAGGACCTCTAAATTACTTCGTACTCTGTGAACTAGAAAGTTTAAAATTATAACAATTAAAATTGTTTTCTCATTTTCCTACTGTTACAGGGTAGATTGCTGGGGCAATTTTTGGAAAAGCAAATGATAAATTGCTTAAGACTATAGAGTAGATGTTGTCTAGGAATGGACAGTATATTCTTTTTTTTTTCCCCCCCTTAAAAACTTTGGAAATAAATGGATTTTGAACTGAACAAACATCTCTTCCTCTTTCTAGTTAAAAAGTGAATATATGATTTTTCCATTGGGGAACAGAAGGTCAGAGGTTCAGTTTTATTTTCAGCGTTTTATAGACAGTTTAAAGTGAAATCCCTTGAAAAGTAGGTAGCGGTGTTTCAAGGGATTAGCAGTAAAACGTAGCAATCCTCAGTGATTCTGAGCTCTGTCCTTCTGTGCGAGATCAAGGTTAAACTTCTTATGTCTGAGGACTGTTCTTTGTTTATACAATACATAAATGTACTAAAACTTCCAGTGAAGTGTAACTCCTCCAGACCATTGAATGTTTGCACTATGGGAAAAGAAGCAGCGGTGGAAGCGAATCTTTCAAACACTTTATTATTTGGAATCTTGAAAGAAATTCAAGGATGTCTCCTTTATAAAATCTTACAGTGTTCACCATGTCCTGAGTGGCCGACTGGTTTAATTTTGAGAAGGAAGGTTTATTGATAGTAAGGATGAAAGTCCGTGAACAGGGGTACACTTAATTTGTTCTTTCACAGAGCATGTATCACTAGTCTGTTATGTAGCTAAGTTTACCTAAATGTCCTCTCAGTAGAGCGTCTGGTTTTATTTTCTGACCTTGTGTGCTTGGCTCCCTCCTACTCTGTTTTTGTAAAAAACTATGGAGAGGTTGTTAGGTGTGAAATGATTTGTAGTTTTGTCTTATGTAGACACCTAAGGTATGTTTTATTCTTCTTGGGCTTTCCCTTCTCTTTTGTCTTGTTTGGTTTTGGTTTCATGTGTTTCTGAATAGAGAGGTAAACTTAAATGCTGTCTGCCTGGAGGAGTGGAGAGAGAGCCATGCAGAGCAATAGCAACAAACATTAGGCTTATCTGTGTCTCTGACTTTGTAGAGACACTGAAACACCCATAAACCAACGCTGAGATGTGGTCATTAATCATTGCTGCTGTTTTAGAGGTGAGATGGGGTCTCTTTTCCAGAAGTTTTCTTTAGGGCTGCACAATTTATTAACTGCATCATTTTTCTGGAACTAACTGCTTTTAAAAGAATTAAGGAAAAGGTGAGCTAATGCTCTTTTCTGGCCCTATATCTAAATGTGAGGCACTTTGAGATTCTGTTGTGTTTACTCTGCAGACAGGAAAAATGGGCCAAAAAAGCTGCCACCTTCCTTTTGTCTCGTGTTGTTTGCAGTCAAAAGATCTGAAGATGTTCTCTCTGCACAATCTGGGTTTTCCCACTACTGTCTAGAATGTACCATTGCTCTTGATTGCCTTCAAAATAAAGCAGGAAGACTTTTTGCACTAATAGTGGAAATAGTCACCACAGGTTGGGTCATTCACAGTCGCTGCATCTGCATTAGGCTGCTGATGGAGGCAGAAAGAAAACTTGCAGCTGCTGCCTGTACTTGTCTGAGCCCTGCCTGCTGCTGGGGATTGCAGCAGCAGGTGCAGGCAAGAGAGGTTTAGGGCAGATGGCACAAGCATAGGGAGGGTAAAGGCTGGAGGAAGGGCTTGCTAGGAAGAGGTATATTAGCCAACTGTCTATCATTGGATTTGTGTTATATTCAGACATTATTATTTTTTTTCTCGTCTTTCAACAAATTAAAATCAGCACAGATGACAATTCATATTCCTTGTGTTTTCTGGTAAAATGATAAAAGGCCGTGAAAAGATATATAGTCTTCAAGATACAGGGAAATACCTTCTTCCAAAAATACTGTTTGAGATGAAACAGTAAAAATCATCTAACTACAAAAATCCTTTCTTAGTGTTGTTTTTTGGGGTTTTTTTTTTCTTGGTCTGTAGAAGGTTTCCAGTACTGTCTGTTAATCTTTGTCCTGTTTTCTGAGTGACATATAGATACACATTTCCTAAAAGCAACACACTCTCCAAACAAACTGAAACACGTTTGTTTGGTTTTCTTAATCCCTTAAGATTGTCATCACTTATTTATGGAAAGATTTGAGCTAGGTTTTTCTTACAAGCCCTTTGCCTTGTCTGTTGGTGACTATACTAAGCTTAAAGACGTGATGAAGTGTTTCCTCTATAATTTCTCTTGTTGTCACTATCTATCTTCTAAGCAGAGGTAAGTTATAAGGCTTGTAGCTAGTACTGTGTAACTGTAACGTGAGCTACTATAATACCAACTTGTTCCTGTAGAATACCAGCTTTTTGTCCTTTGAAATAGAACTTTAAATTTAAATCATCTGTCAGAAGCTGAAAACGAACACTGCCTGCTTTATAACAGGCATACTGTTCCAAAACAGGCTATAGAAATATCCTTTTCAAGTAAAACATCAAAAGAGTTTTTAAAACTCGGCTTCCTGAAACAGCAGGGTGCTTATCACATAAATAGAAAAGATTGTACTTAGTATTATGTGTTTTAAAGTCTGTCACATTGATTAAACATTTGTATCTTGAACTGCACCAGATGAGGAAATTTTGTGGTATAGCAGTATTACTAATGAAAATCTTAAAAAATATTGAATTGGAAGGGTTAGCTTGTGTGAAAGTCACAACATAAAACAAGAGTGAATAGCACATAAAATTAGAGCAGTATTGCATGATTACCAGGCCAGAATTCATATTTGTAGTCTTCTGATGTTGCAGCAGCCTACCTAACAGCCTGGGTGGCTTTCTCTCTGTGCCACCAGAGAGTTAGCAGCCTAAAGTATCGACTACCTTTCATAGATTCATAGAATATTTATGGTTTGGAAGGGACTTACAAAGGCCATCTAGTCCAACCCCTTCTGCAGTGAGGAGGGATATCTACAAGTAGATCAGTTTGCTCAGAGCCCTATCTAATCTGACCTTGAATATTTCCAGGGGTGGAGCATCTTCCACATCTCTGGGCAACCTGTTCCAGTGTTTCACCACTTTCATTGTAAAAAAAAATAATTCTTCCTTGTATCTAGTCTAAATCTACTGTGTTTTAGTTTAAAACCATTACCCCTTGTCCTATCCCAGTAGGCCCTGCTGAAAAGTCTGTCCCTGTCTTTCTTATAGGTCCCCTTTATGCTGTAAAGTTGTCTCTTCTCCAGGCTGAATAACCCCAACTCTCTGAGCCTATTTCATAGAAGAGGTGTTCCAGCCCACAGGTCCATGTCTTTCTGTGCTGAGGGCCCCAGATCTGGATGCAGTATTCTGGGTGGGGTCCCACCAGAGAAGAGTAAAGGGGCAGAATTACCTTTGACCTGCTGGCCACGCTGCTTTTGATGCAGCCCAAGATGCAGTTGGCTTTCTAGGCTGCAAGTGCTGGAATTGTCTGCCCCAGGGAGATGGTGGAGTCACCATCCCTGGATGTGTTTAAAAAATGACCGGATGTGGCACTTCATACCATGGCTTAGTTGATGTGTTAGGGCATGGGTTGGACTCTATGATCTTGAAGGTCTCTTCCAAGCTAGTGATTTTGTGTGTGTGACTTTGGCTTTCAAGAAAGGAAGAAAAAATGTGAGCTGGAAAATTGATCTCAGTGCATTCATTGTGCTTGGCAGCCTCTTATTTTGAGGGCATCCCCACTGGTCTTGTACAGCACACACTTGTGCTGCACCTTCCTGCTGAAGTGGAGCTTGGAGAGCTGGAAAAACCTACAGTCATCAGATATTGACATCACTAAGACTCTGGACTGCAAGCAAAACATAAGTGGGTCTTATTGAAGAGATGCAGGCTTTTTGTTTAAAACTTCCTTTTCCTTAAATGTTGAGTTTACATTTTAGGAGATCACTGGAAGCAGTCCCTGCTTGCTTGTTTCACATGAGCAGACTCATTCGTGTGATAGACATCATGAAAACTTTGGATGAGAATTTTTTTACGAACATCTTTTTATACATGCTTAGATAAATACACAAGGATTTCGTTTCTGTTTAGTGGTAAAATGCTGTACTGACTCTGTAGCAGGACGGATGTCTTGCTGGGTGTTTCTAACATATATTCTCTTTTATTTCTTTGTCTGTTTTTTAAAAAGACTTCTAAACCACTTACAAAACAAAAAAATGTGCCTAATCTCTGTGCTCTATTGGAGCTATGCAGAAATTCGTTACCACTAAAGTAGTCTTGAGGTTTCCTGTTTGCAGGTGTTCTGCAATGTGAGATAAAAGGTGCCAACACGTAGCTGCAGCTGTATTAGAGGTTGGCATATCAGATACGTTGTGGGGCCGGGAGAGGCCAACCTTGCCTAGCAGCTGTCAAAGGCATTTGACTGCAGAAACGAACCTCAGCCCTCACACCACTGTGCCCATAAACAGTGGCAGGCCACACCAAGGGAACAGGGTCTGAGGTATGTAGGCAGCAAGGTCAAGTTAGTACAGCTCTAAATTACTGGTTAATTATGAACGGTCCTTCACTTTTTTTGGAGATACACTGCCCAGTTATGTTAACAAGAAGTATTATCTAAAAAGCCCCATCCTTTCTGTGCCCTTAGAAGGGGACTCTGGCAGGGCTGTCCTGCCTGGGTGCATGGGCCATAGCGCCTCTGGTGCAATTAAGTGTTGCACTGGCCTGGATCGCCCTCACCCTTTCATCTACAATTATGCCTTTCTGGTTTTTTTGGGTTCCCCCCCGCCCAAGGTGATTTGAAAGCAAACCACGTGCTTTTTGCACTTCGGAGCAAATGTCCTGGTGTTGCCAGAAAAGCTCATGGCAGCTACTGAACCTGCCTTTGAGTTACTCCTACACTGTGGCTGAGGCTATCCCTCTGCTGATTGTTAAATCTGTCCAGCTTGGGTGGATGGGTAGACCTAAACTAGGATCTCAAAAGAACTTGAAAAAAAAAAAATAGTGAATGGCTAAAACTGTAATAGCTTTGTGGATGTTTCTGATATCTTGGGGTGTATTAGAACATTAAAAGTGTTTTAGTTTTTCTTATTACTTTTATATGTTAGTTAATGACAAAGAAGAAAATGGTTGTCTCTGTAAAATAATCCCATATATAGAAATAAGTATTAAACTTTTTTCCTGCATCATGTGCAGTCAGCTTAATATTCTATCTAATTCTGTACTTATTCTTTTGGTAATATTTAAATTATTGCCATGCAGTTTTAATACCTTTTTATAGTTCTTGATGAGCTGAATTTTATTTCTTTTAATACTTTCAGTTTGCATTTCTGGACTTGAGCTTTTTGCTATCAGGTTTTCCTTTTCACAGAAAGGACCGGGAGAGGGGACACAGAAAATCTCTAGAGCTTTTTACCTCCTTTTAACAGGTTATTTTTTTAACCAGTTCTTTTGTAAATGCTAAATTGTGAGAATAGGTCTCAAATTATAATAAAACATTCCTCCTTTGCAGTGGATGAATTTATTTACATCTTTGTTCACATTTATTTTTTACAGCCTTCCACCCCTCTTTGCTTTCAGTTTTGGAAAACTGACCCCTTAAAATACAGACAGCAGCATCTATTGATTGTGACTGTGTCTCCAGTTTGCACATCAAAGTAAATTAGATAATAATTACTTGCACTTACTCAGCTATCACTTTTAGTTCTGTAATCAATGCATCCTAATGAGACCTAATAGTGAAATACCCCAAATTAATTGTCAAGCTTGTGCTAAAACAGTCAACTATTTTAGGTTGCCTGGATCTGGGGGGCTTTTTTACTCAGGTCTTGGTTTGACACCCTAGAACCACATAGCTGGGTGATGAATGCTTGTTCACTACAGCTATTTAGTTAACTTCCTTTAAAAGAGAGAGAGAGTAGTCTTACAGTAGTTTTTGATGCAGTGACCTCTTTCTGAAGAAATGAGTCTCCTGGGGTAGGTTGACACACATTATATGAAGTATTAAAGTGTTAAACTGCAAAAGCAGTTAGACAAAGTGGCCTTTGTGTGATCCATCTCTGTTTGTCCAAGCACCAGCAAATAGCCCAAGTAACGAAGCATGGAAAGGGTTTTACTGGTTATAACAAAGGTTGTAATTATAACAGCTGGTTATAATTCGGGTCAGTTTGTTTATTCTTTTTAAACATCTGTATTTCGAGATTTCCTTGTAACAGTCATTAGAAATATGTCTTCCTTGGTTTAGATTAACTTTGGCCTTTGAATGAAGGAGGTGATATTTTCCTGTTTCTTCAAACATGTTCCACTGGAAATGCTAAAAGTAGATCCAAAAGGTGTATTCTTTTTCACAAGTGTTTATTTGAATTCACATTACTGATTCTTTTTAATGCCTTCTGAGTTTTGTCTTATGTAAGTGTTTTACTGGTCGTCAAGGACTGAACAAAACAATTTCAGATGTAAAGATGGGATTTTTTTTGAAATCTTTCTATATGTCAAAACTATTCATGTAGGCTGTTGTAAGCAAACTAACCACACACCCACACATGTAACAAAGACAAAACCTATAGGTGAAAGCAAAACTTCAAATTTCCCGAAACTGTAGGCAGACTAACCAGAGATTGCATCATCATAAACAAGAAAGCTTCAGATTTAGAGTACTTCAGATGAGACAGTCTAATAGAAGTTATTAATTGCAGAATACGCTAAGCACATCCAGGTACTATGAAACAAGTCTGTATGAGCACAGACTTTGAAATTTATTTTCTGCAACTGTTTTACCTTAGTGGACCAAATATTGTCTATTTGCCATAGCTTATGAAAGATTAACCAGGTGGGCACCAGATAGCTGGCCTGTCAGCAACAAATGCTGCATGGTTCAAAACACATCTTGATTTTTTAGCATTTGGGGACAGGAGGAGAGGTTGTTCAGCCTTCAAATCCTAGAGAAAACCATGATACATCATTAGTTAGTTTTCCATTCTTCCCATGTAATTAACTAAATAACATATAGTAATTATATTTTACTTAATATTGTATAGCAGTTAGGTGTTTTCTGTACATCAGTGTCATGTAAAAGCCTCTGTATCAATTCTGTCCCTTTCTTTCAGTGTGTCTTAGGAAGACATCTAATTCCAGCACAGTCTATTATATCAATTGGCACTGCCTATTATTAGAATTTTTGCCTGTTCCCTTGGTGAGGGATTAAATTTCGAGCATTACTGTCAGTCATTTTTTAGTCATGTTCCTTTTTGCAAAACAAATTGTGAACAAGGAGAGCAACTGCTTCCTTTCTTACTGCATCTTTATCTTCTGTTTGTGCTGTCCTAACTAACCCTGCGACATAACTGTGAGCCTTCCTCTTGGGGGCAAGAAAAAATGCTGCTTTTCTACCCACTGGACCAGAGCATTAAACTAGTCGTAGTGTTAACTTGTGTCAGTCTACGGGAGGAGATTCCAGTTCAGGTGGCATGTTGGTAAGAGTCTTTTCCTATTTGTCATTGTGGGAGAAATATATTAGTTGTATATGGGGAGGGAGAGAGTGAGGTTTGAAATCCCAGCCTGGTAAAAAGAGAACGTTATCTGCATAACGAATCTTTGTATTTTGGTATTTAAAATGACACCATCTGAATAAATCTTTCACATGAAAAATTACTAGTAGATTTACAAGCTTATTAGAGCAACTTCTCTTAAGTTCTTCTACGTTTAAGTTTCCATCATCTTAAATATTACTTGCATGGTTCAGTTTTAAGCATGGCTTCAAAATGGCATAGGTGTTTCTTTGTTTAGGTTTTTTTTCCTGTCATTGCTAAGTTGTTGGACTGTTGATAGTTTGTTGAACATAACCTTTTCCTTTCTGGACTTTCTTCTCATAAAGTCATACAGAAGCTACAGTACTAGATATTCCACAATTGTCTGCATTTATTCTGCCATATGGTTAGTTAATGTTCCTCACCTGTCTGAGCAGACTTTCAGTACAGCCATAACTGCCATGACTTTGGCTGAGTTTTTGCTCATTGCCTTCTTGGCTGGGCAATTTTTCAGTTTTTGTCCTCTCCCAAGGACAATTTTGTGTAGAAAAATTTTCATGTGTGCTTCTGCAGTAGGGCAGTTTCTGAGGAAGGAAGACAGGACTTCCTTTCCTAACAAAACCCAATCTGAAGGGGCTGAAAATACATGAACCCAATCTAAACTATGTTAGTTCTAATATTTCAACAAAAATACAGTGTTGGTAAAATAAATTAGTTTTTTAAGACTGATAGCAGTGAAGGAGTTGATGGATTTAGAAGGTCTGGGTTGTGGGGTTCTGTTTGCTCTCATGTAATGTGGTATCTTCATTTCAGGTTGGTTTTGGTTTTTAAGGTAGGAAGGTGGATTGCCACAGATGTAAAGCAAATGACCCTTGATATGGCAAGGTAAAAGCCAGAGTCATGTGAAACAGTGTTGTATGGAGAAAAGACTGTTGCATTTCATGGATTGTATGTAGGAAAAACTGTTATAGTTCCTTGCAGAAGTATTTCTAAGCTTTTCACCAGTGCTTTTTAAAGCATGGGATGTTGTTCTGCCGGGTAGAAGACAACTCAGTATTTCAGCGCTAGGACTTCTGAGCATTTTGAGAAGGAACTTTTCAGAAAGTTGTACATTTTTAGCAGTAATGGATTTTCATTTTTTTGATGTGAAGGAATCTTATGTTGCCATTAAAATCTTCGGGAATTGTGGTATCTTTTATTTTGCACTATGTAAGCAGTACACTAAAGAAATTTCATGCTCTCAGTCCGTGTCAACTTTTTATGGTACTCTCAGATGCTTTGAGAGGCTGTTATTGTGTTTTCTTTTTGTTTTTTTCCCAAAGCTCATTATGTTGTCTTCTTATAATCTTTTATTTGGTGCATGGCTGTGTTGCAGAAGCATTTCAAAACTATTACTTCTACAGCCCCCCTTCTGGGAAAAAAATATGTCCTTATTTACATACTAGGAAATCTCAGCTCTGCAGATGTCGCAGGAACAGCCATATTGTCCTTCATGGAGACAGTCTAATGATGTAATCATAACAAAATAATTTTAAGATCTTCAAGGTATTTCCCCACATTAAAAACAAACAAAATAAAACAGAACAAGCGAACAACCCCAAAACGCAAAACGAAATTCGCTCCCCCAAAAAGAACAAACCTAAAACTAAAAATATAACCCAACAACTAACTAAATTATACACACATGTATACAGCTTTAAATGGATAAATATTTAGCTGCAATTACATAATGCATTTTAACTCTAAATCCTGTCTCCACTTGGGAAGGAAAGCTTGTGCCACTAAACATTTAATAAAACCTGGACTACTGTACGGAAAGGCATTGTGTTGTGAGCATGGTGCTCCGGAAACTTGGCTTCTCTATACCTGAATACTTCTGCCAAAATTGCATCATGCAAGGGGTCTGCTTGTGAAATTACATCATTATTCAGACATGTCTATGCTAATGGGAATTTAAGAAATTGAGTAGGTTTGAGCACCTGTCCTGGTGAGTTTCAGAGGACTACATTTCATGTTGTCAGCCCTGGTAAATAGTTTCTTCCTGTGCTTCTTACCTAGCCCAATGCTGTGGGGAAAGACTTAATGACTCTTAAAATAGGGGTCTATTCGAATTATTTTTTTCTTCAGAAGTCTAGGAAGAGTGTAATAGTTTTCCACCAGTCACTACTCAAATACTATTCCTAATGCAGGATTTTATATTATTAATATGCTGTAATACTGATCATTTTAACTTGCCTGTATTGTGAAAATAACGTTTGTTAGAAGGGGAGCCTATGTAGTGGCAACATCAACCAACTGCACTGATGATGTCCTCTTACTTCATGTTCTCCATGTCCCCGGGAATAGTAAGAATTGACCATTTTACAATTGCTGAGATAAAATAAACCAACCTAAATTGGAGAGATAGATTATATTGACAACACCAGCCTGCAGAACTTGTTTGATTGCAGTCCCCTGTGGCTACATCAGCTTATCGACCTGTAGGTTCTCTGTCCATTTTATGTCAGTCAGAAAGCAGGGCAGTTTATTGCAGACTGAGGTCCAAAGTTCAGGCTTTTCTCTGTCATTGTCAGATGGGATTATTATTTTAGGGGGAAAATGGTTGAATAGTTACGGACTTACTTCTTGTAAAGCTATCAGTTCCACTGCATAAGTCACAGTCTTTTTGAGCTTTTGTAAGGATTGTGATTCTCAGTTACTCAAAGCATCATAGCTCTTTTTTAAATTTGTCTTGGGGACCTCAACCATGCAAATGCATATTTGAATAATGTTTTAATTGTTGTATGTTCTTTCTGGTTTTTGATTGGAAAATGAGAACTTAAACCTGTTCAACTCAGTTTCAGATTTTTAAAAATCATGTCCTGCCTTGGCCATGAGGGTTGATTTTGCTGGTGCTTGCTAGAGCTTCGCTGTCAAATGATTTAGCAATCATAGCTCAGGCCTATACAATGTTCTCCTGGAAACAAAATTCAAGATAAGAGGAGGCTATTAATTTATGATAGGGTTCACTATTATTTTTTATGATTATAAATGAAATAAGGAAAGCACTTATTTTTCCTAGAGTAGATAAGCTGGGTTGTCTGGCATGCAGTTTTCACAGTTTGTACTGTAGCTAAAGGGGGAAGTGTGTATATGTGTTTGTGTCTGTATTTACAGACTGCAGAAGGAATCCTTTTTGGAATATAGGTGATAAAACTTACGTGCTGAACAGAATTTCTGAATCAAGTTTGGTTTTTAGTTACCTTTCTGTTACATAAACTGCTAGGTATCAGAGAAGATAGGGTTGTGGACTTCCAAGACCTAGGCAACAAAGTCAAATATTACAGAAATCTTTGGACATTTATAGTTAGAAGTACTTTTGCACCTTTTTCTACTGTAGTTTAAATGAAATCTACACCTTTTATTTAAAAAAAACCCAAAATCTTCTGCATTGATTTTCAAATATGTTCTCACCTCCTACTCTCTATGTCCTCCTCCACTTCCCTCTCCCCCAGCCCCCATGGCAGCAATCAGAGCATTTTAGGTGACTTCTCAGAATTTAGAAGGTAAAATCAACATGTCTCAGTTGGTATTATAACATACTTGAATGTCATTGGTACTCGCATTGGACTTCTCCTTGCACACTATTGTGCTGCCTCACATTGTTCCTGATAATTGCTGGGATGCGTAGGAAAACGTGGAGGCACGCAGCTGTCTTTGTGCAGCTGACAAATAGCTTTGAAAAAGATTGTTCTTACAGGTAAGTGAGAGAAAGACAACTCAGATTCAGTCTTAATGGAACTGTGGATATGTTTCAGGCAGGGAAGAAATGAAATCCAGTGGGTGCTCTTTTCCACCCCGCTGACTAATGCCTGGTGCTGGACTGTGCTGAGCTGGGATCTTCCTGGGAACAAAGGGGGAGGGAAGACTTAAAGGCAGTTTTGTGCTGCCTGCACAAAATGGTGAACAAAGGCATGCTAAAGACAGTAGCCTCTTATTGATGGCAGATTTCCCTGCTGGGTTGCATTACTTATTGAATTATTTTTAACTTTCTACTGAATAAAGATGGACAATTTTGTTTAAATGTAGAAAGCTTATATATGTGATATTAGTATGAGGATGCAGAACTACTGCAGAAGGAAAATAGGTTTTTGGAATGCTGCTATTTTATTTTTTTTTTTTCAGATCAGAACTTGGAATGTCACATGTGAGCATATAAAAGTATACTTTTATAATGCTATATGCAAAAATTAAACAGATTTTATCAATAAGCTTCTGTTAATATATATCCATATAACATTTTATATACATTCGGAGGAAGTGAATGTAATACATTATTACTAGAATTTACTATGAAGACGTTGCCATATTTTAGTGGCTGAAAACCCAAGAAAAATCATTATGACTTTCATTATTTTTAGAAGAGGGTTTTCCCTATATGGCATTCTCATTTTACCCTTTTCCTTGCTTGTTTTACAAGAATTCAAAGGAAAAAATGAGTAAGAATTATATGACATAATTTGCTGAGGATAATGTTTTAATGTTTTGTTGCAGAAGGACTCCATGAAAGATGACAGAAGAAGTTATTGTTATTGCAAAGTGGGACTACACTGCACAGCAGGACCAAGAACTTGACATCAAGAAAAATGAGCGTCTTTGGCTATTAGATGATTCTAAGACATGGTGGAGGGTAAGAAACGCGGCCAACAAAACGGGATATGTGCCATCAAATTATGTGGAGCGAAAAAACAGCTTGAAGAAAGGTTCTCTGGTTAAAAATCTAAAAGACACATTGGGTAAGTCCTTTTGCATTTTGGAATAAATTTAGTAGACTTGATGAGTTTCAGGTTGGGAATGTAATGTGGATATAAATATTTTTTAGCATGCGTGTTTGGATTGTCTTTATGCTTAGTTTGCGGTGACATGATGGGTAGATGATTGAGGGAGCGAGAGACAGAGAAAATGGATGTGGGTGGAGAATCATGTGTAAAAATCTGTAATGTGTTTTCTTGCATCACATCCAGAAAAAAAGATGTTACTCTTGTTCCAGTTTGTCAAAGGTTGTCTATTTTCAGTGGCTGAAGAACTGTGAGTTTTATACACATATCAACTGCTGAATCCTCTCCTTTCATGCCTACTCCTCTCACTTGAAAGATGAAGGATGTAAACTGGATCGTTCAGTATAGGTATCATAGCCAAAACTAAATCACTTTATGAATGGGATTTTACAGTATGGCTATGTAGAGAGCCGGGGCTAAGTTTCTGTGGTGTGAGATGTTCTGTTGACTTTCAAGTCCTGAAATATGTATTCTATTTTAATACTTGCACATAAAGTGTTCACAACAGAATCTCATACGTATAAAATAATCTAGCTTTGAAAAAATCTGTGTGTATTTTAAAGAAATCTATTTAAAAGTCAAGCAAAATGTTTTGGTTTTTTTCTTTGATTTTTAAAGACTGATTAAAAAGGACTTTGAGTACAGCTGGAAATGGTTATACCCAGAGTGATAAGTTGTTGTTTTATGCTAGGAAGACCTACTAGTGGCGTTTTAGGATGTTATGAATAAAAAAGAAACAGGCACATTAAAAGTGTTTTGAAGGGTTTTCTTTTGCTTCTGTTTTGGTTTTTTGCCTGTGTTTTATGAAGTCTTACATAGGGAAAATTTGTTCTGTTGCAGACTGCTGTACAAAATGACTCTCCAGTAAGGATTTGGGATTGGATTTAGTAGAAAGTTAGAAGGTTCACTTAAAAATAACATGGCAATAGGTTACGTGGGATTATCCTGTGCCAAAGTTGTTTCTAACAGGTTTTGTTTCTTAGTCACTCCTTCATTACCATGTCTTCCACTGCTGAGTTGCCACAAAGTATGTGGAAACTGGGGACTAGAGGATGAGTGACAGGCAATCATAAAATTTACCATGGTAATATTTAGTACCACAGTCCTTTCTACAGATACTCTTGGAATATACTGATTATGGTGCCAGGAAGTGTGATTATCCCTTTTCAAACATTTGTGTGGTTAAAGTCAAAGTCCCAGTTGTAACATTAAGCTTTTTATATAGATTTATGTTGTTTAAAACATAAATTTAATGTATGTATTTTGTCTGAAAGGTACCTTAGGAAAGGATTGCAGTCCTATTGTAATAGTATTTCAAGTGTTTGTGTAAAATGTGGGCAATATTTGCATGATGTAAACACATTTTTATTTATGTCCAACAGAAATCTATTTAAGTGAAGGGAATAGAGGTGTGTCCTAGCTATGTGTGTGTTTATTTTCAGTCTTAACAAAGATGCAGGGTGCTTCCCGTCACTCTGGTGGTGAATGATGAAAAGGTGTGAGGTGTGAGAAAAAGCTTGGTGGTTTCATGGCTGAGCCATCCCTAGGTGTCACATCTTCCAAGCCTCAGCCCTTTGCACATACCTGCATGGGTTTTTAAGTTCTGAAGCACTGTTAGGACAAGTTATGTGTTCCCTGTTCCCTTTCTAATGCTTTTCTCTGTGTGTTCAGCTGAGGTGGAAAGTGCCTTATGATAGAGCCTGGCTTTTTGTGTTCTGTGACCACACTTACCTGGTGAGCATCCAGAGTGTAAAGCACCTCTCAAGCTCTTTTAAGCTCATACATCCTGTGACAGTGAGAAACTGCCGAAGGCATACCTAACTCACAAATGGATTCAGAATAATCTTAGCATCCACCCAAAAGAGCTGGTGCTCCAGAGTATTCTTTTTTAATGGTTTAGGTGCTGTGGACTCCTTACCATAATGAAACATGTATGTGCTGTCCACCACGTATCTGTACAACTTTTTTACCTTTCCTGAATCAGAGTCCTCAACTAAACTATAGTCTTTAAGCCTTTCCTGTCTTGCTGTACAGTAATTTCCCATTCAGAACAAGCAGAGCATGTGTACTTCCTCAGAGGATCCATTGTTTTGAGAGGCCATCAAAAATGCACTCCTTCATTTTAAACAAAGGCTTGCAAATTGCAAGACTGATGCTTCATCTAGTGAAACAGCTTTTGAAAGTTTTGCTTTGCCCAGTGAAGCAAGTTCTTAAGTTCTCTTTATACAAATATGTCTAATGTATCATCATGCCTGCCTCTTCAAGGATCACAAGAAAAGTCTCATTAAAATACCTCCTAACCCAGCACAGTTGGGAATGGTGGTCATGAGTATTAGTCCTTAAACCAAATCTGTTTCCAACTTTGATCTTGAAGCTACTGCTAAAATACCAGGCACTGAACGTAAAAAAAAAACCCCAAGAAAGTGTCACTTAATAGTCTGTCAATAATTAATCATGCATCTTGTGAAATCTCAGGAGAGAAACAGCAGATTCATATCTGCTTCCAGTGATATACCTGCATCCCCCTTTCATGCTTGTGTCACTCAAACAAATGGTTGTTCCCATGGAGATGCACTTTTCCCTGCCTCTTTCTTGATAGATTACATTTCCTTGTGTTAAGAATACAATTCATCTGAAAGCGTTGCTATCATGCAAATGATCTCATGTGTTGTCTATGTGATTACCTGCAGCTATCTGCCACTCTTGTGCTTATCCACGGTAATTGCCAGTGCTTGATTTATATTTGTATATTCAATAAATATGAGAAGTGCCAGCCATAGTTCAAATTGTGGTAGACCCCATAGGAACTATAACCATTTAATTAATAGTTCCCCTCATTTGCTGTTGAAGATGCATCATCTGAATAGTTGTTCATCTTTGGCAGTCTGTGTTCTAATGAAACTTTATGCCACCAGGTACATTGGTGTCTTGTACATGAAAACCAAATACACCACAAAAGTTTACTATCTTTTTGAAGTTGCTTTTATCAGGAAAACTTATACTCTCATCAGAGAATTAAGTCATGCCTGCTTGATGCTAAAAACTAATTTTCCCAGAACTGTTGACCGTCATTAATTATATCTCAACCCTTGAATATTTTATTAATAGAGTCCTATCAACATTACTGTTTTTTGGCCCAGGGTTGGTGGAAGGTTAATGGACATAGGAGTACCTAGAATAGGCAGCTGGATGTTTTAAAATATCAGCCCAATTTTAGCAATGTCTTAAGGCTTCTTGAATTTCCATTTTATTTTGGTATTAAAAAAAACCAAATAAAATATGTTCAGAGACAGCTCTCCTAAATGTGTTGGTTGCTTATTAAATGCTGATTAACACTTGTTTAGCATATGTTCATTAATCAGTTCCTTGTGGACTATAAAACAGCTCACCCAAAATCTCAAATGACCCCCAGTAATTTCTGAAGGGATACTTTAGAATCATCCTATGGCTTTTTACAAAACAATAGTCTTTTCTATATGGTTCACTTTGCCTTTTTAAGAGCTTGCTCTATTCTATTGTATCTTCTTTTAGTCCTTATATCAGGGAATTTTCCATAACTTTTAACTTTCCTTAAATTACTTGGGGGAACTTTGAGTCTTGTAATTCTTCAATTGATGGATGTCTGGTTTTGTCATTCTTCTGTTTGATATATACTGCTTGTGTCTCCTTAAATCTCTTTCTTGAGTGAGGTCTAATGAATACTCAGCTACAATAGCCTAGTTTTAATTATGGAAATATAGTGTATAGGCCACCTGTTGAGTATTTTAAATGATTCATCTTCTCATTCCCTTTTTTGTCTTAACTGAGTGATAGTGCAAGTAAAAAGTTAATGGTAATTTGGCCATTTCAAATTGCTGTCTTCTGTTTGCTCATATTGAATGAAATCTGGTAATTAAAACTATTCTTAAGGCAAAAGCCAGCTTCCATGCCTGTGATTAAAATTTCATCTTCATTCATTATAATGAAGTTTAAAATAGTTTCCTTGCTTTTGCACGGAGGGTATTTTCTATACATTTTACATAAGTCTTCCTAAGCAAGAGACCTCCAGCATGCTTTTAAACTGTAATTTTCTGTAATATTAATTCTTCTCATGTGCTTGGGGGGTGGAAAGGAATTCCCATATCCATTTGGTTGTAGTGGGTGTTTGCCAGCACCACCCCCAGAGCTGCCTCTGAGTGCAACTCCGCGGGTTTCCCCTTCTGCAGCAAAGATGATCTGTGCCTGCTGGCTCATCTCTGTCATGCCGAACAGAAACCTTATCTGAAGGAAGCCAGAATAATTGAGAGAAGTCAGTTGTTTGTGTACTCAAAATAAAACTTCTACATTTTTTCCATCCCTTTGCAAGTAATTTTCCTGGCAGCAGCACAACTCCCCAGGCAGCAGCGTGCCATGAGTGACTGAAGTGTGTGATCCAGCAGCAGGGTGCCATTTTCATGGGAATCTCTGATTTTCTGATTGTTACTGCTTTTGCTTCCCAACCAGCATTGCATGTAGGCTTTTCTTAGAGGTTTCTGGTCTTGTTTCCTTTAGTGAATAACTACATAAGAAACCTTGAAGACATTTTTACTCTACTTTTGGTTTGGGTTTTTTGAACAGATGCCCTGCAAAAGAAAAAGGTTTAACAAAATGTGTATTGAAAAGGAGATTGGACACCAAGAATACCAGAGGGGAGTTTGCAAATCTGTAGGAACCATAGAAATGGATGAGTTTTGGTGGTGATGGCAAGTAACTGTAAGCTTGATAATATTTCACAGACATATTTGAGTTGCATGAGAGCCTTTAAAAATGGCTCCTTTATTAAGCTTCTGGAAGTCTGCAAAAATTTCAGTAACTTTTTAGTTTTAATTCACTCAGTACACCAGATTCAGAAAGTAAGAATTGCCAAGCGAGATGTAACGTAGAGAAGCCAGTTCTTGCTTGCATCAGCGTTCCTAGCAGGTTATTTCAGAAGTCTTATGAGCATCCAGGAGTATTTCCTGTGTTTGTCAGCCCCTGTGGTGTGTCTACCTGGGTCAGTTTGTAGATCTGCAGCGGTCCCTGAATGCCATATATACTGATGCTTCCAGGAATTAACAGTTTTATATCTCTCTCCTCTCCTCTCCCCAGTTATTTTTATGAAAATGCTGGGGGTTTTTCAAATTCATAACTTCTTATTTTCCCATTTGAGCTACTTAGTACCACTTTCTCAGTGCTCATTTGGAAATTGACAGAGAAGTTAGCCCTTTTTGCAGAGTAAGAAGCAGAAATGAGGAATTGGTCATTCTTTAATGCAGTGGTTTTTTTAGCAATGGAAAACTGTTCCTCTTTACTGTTGGTTAAGAGGCTTGGTGTACTTCCTTTTTACATATAAATACTTCAACTCAGATTTAAACAATTACCATCATAGTTCTGTATAACATGGTTATGAAATCTCCAGTTAAGTTATTAACCTTTAAGTTCTGGTGTGTGTGTTATTGGTCTTTTTTTTTTTTTTTTTTTCTTGTTTCTTTTGGTTTTGAGGACTTTTTCTTTTTAAAAATATCTTAGTGGTCCGATTTTGGGAGTTCTGATGTGATATGTGTGGCAGATTTAATTGTGTAAGGTGGTATTTTGTCATTAATCAAATTGCTTCTAAATCTTGTTTTAAGTATTGAAATTTGATTACTAAAGACTTTTACTGGTGTAAGTTACTTATATGACTCTAACGTTGTGGGTTTTAGCTGAATATTTTCCAGTTCTTCCATACTAATTTCTAAAAGTATAATCATAAGTATGCACAGTATTTTTGGCACAATCAGAGCACTAAATTGATGCTTTTTGCTTGATGAATTTGTTTGTTTATCAGTGACCTGTCTGAGCCTAATCTGCAAGATCACAGAAAACACATTAAATTTGTAATAGAACCAGTACCAGTTTGAAAATATTTCTGTTAGTTCTTAATTAGTTATTTCCAATTGTAGTCTTCCCTGGACACCATAAGGATACAAAATTTGCTACAGAATGAAAGAATGGTGGAAATAAAAATAAATATGGTATCACTGCATAATAAGTATATTGTTGTATAGCACAGCCACTTAAGCCTTATAGCTCATGTTAATAAAAACAAGTCTACCTTACGAGGCAAAGAGAAGTTCTTTTAATCTCTTTGGAACTTCAACTTCCAAATGTTTTTGGCCTTGCTTGTCACAGACCTGTAAGAAATGCTAGTCTTTCCATTCAAAACCCAGCATTCAATAAAGTTGATTTTAAAAAATAAATAACTTCTTAAAGTATATAGCTATTTCTGAAATTATTTATCACATATAAAAAATTCCTAAGAAGGAATTATATGGAGTTTTTGTTTAGCCAAACATCTCTAGCTGAAATTAGTGATAAAATCAATCCCCTCATGGAAATTAAGCAAAAATAAAAGGGGTTTTTTTTGTGTGTCACTTATTGTTGCTTTGAAGCTTTCTAGCTTGTCAGAAAATGTGTGCATGACAGTAATGGCATGTCTGTTGTGCCTCTTGGAGGATTGGATGAGGGAATTTAAGCTCAAATTTAGGGAGAGGAACTAGTGGAAGTGTTTATATCCAGCACAAATTCTTGCTCAATTTCCTAGAATCCTAGAACAGCTCATTTCATGGTTGAATTTGGTCAACAGAAGCACTTTCTCTGCTGTGCTTCATCCTGCTTTGTAGTTGCATTGCTCAAAGTAAGCATGTTTGTTTGTGAGACAGCGTGGCAACGGTGGTGACTCTTCACCAGTGATGAAATTGAGGAGAACATGTTTTTGTGGTAGTGAGAGAAGTGATGGGAACTCCTTTAGGTGTGGTGTCTTTAGTTTCAGGGGAAAAAATAAGCTGGAACAATTGCATTTCTTCCATGTTCACAGTAATAACAGATGATTGTGGTTACATAGATTGCTGAGAAAGGAGAAATGGGAGATGTTCACAATGATTTCAAACACGGGGAAGAGATTTTTTTCCATTCCCATGTAGAGCATGTGGAGTTAGGTCCTGGCAGTGCCGATGCCACTGGAGTTGGAGGTAGATGATTAGTATAATATGTAATTGAAATACTTTGCTATTTTCTGGAAATATATCTGCCTCACAATCATGATTAAAACCTAGACTTAGTTAAAGTAGCCATTTTCACTTTATTGATGATCTTTGAAAATATGGAGTTACATACTCATAAGCAGTAGTTTTGCATATGGAAAATGGCATAAGAACATACTGATGACAGGGTAGGGTCTGCCTTCTCACTATCAATTAGATACATAACTGCAAAAATGTATTAATTTTGAATTAGTGTTACTAGAAAATGTTAAAATATTTATCTAGAATCCAAAACACACTCAGGAATTTATGGTTTTGGACCTGTTGTACACCTGCAAACATTTAAATAATTTTAATATGCATATTAACTGCGTCCACTGAAAGTAACATTAAGGGATCCAAGTCTCTGCTTGGTGGAACTAAAATCAGACTTTTAAAAAATTAAAAAATACTGTGTTGTAATTTCTAAAGAAACATCTGCTTGAGAAGGAAAAAATCTGAAGTTGCAGAGCAGACTAATGCAAAACAAACAAACAAACAAAACCACAACAAAAAATCCCCAGTGAAAATGAAACACAAACTTCATGCCGTTTAAAGTGCTGAAAGCAGAGAATTTCAGTGAATATTCTAGAAAACTCATGGTACAGAATAATGCTTCCTTTATTGCTTGATAAGAGTTTCTCTGCTGGACGTATGCATCAGGCCCTTTATCTGCTTCAAAGTGGAAAGTCAAAAGCAGCAGTGAATGCAGAACCTGAAGCTTGTTGCAGTGCTAGCTTGTAATGGTTCAGAAGTTTGCTTTTTTCAGTTTACAATTATATATATTGTATTCTGTTGAAGTTTTAGCTTTATTGGGGTAGATTTTTTATTGGGGTAGATAATTTAAAGAATGTGCTGCTTCAAGAATTTAAAACAAATATATAATGGAAACCTTGATGTGTGCTACCTTTCAGCAGATTTTTCTACCATGACAGTTGCAGTAAAGTTACAAGGCTGAAGGAATAAAGAAATCCTCCTGTTTTTAATCTGTATCGAGTAAATAAATTTGTTCATTGTATTAGAAATTTTATCTAATAGGTATACTTTTTCGCCCTTTCCCATGCAGAATTTCTGTGTATGCTTGGAGGTACATTGACATTTACAGATGAAAGAATGAGCCTTTATTTTATTCATAATTATGTGTGAAAAGATAAAAGGATCACCTTAACTCAGTGTGGCTGTGGGTATTGATGTCTTTGGTATTATTTCCCTCAATTGTCACCTTGGAGTACCCTTGGTTTTGCCCCTCTCTGAGCCAGTTATGTTTTAACCTGTAATGTCTGGCCTTAGAGCAAGCCCAAAAATTAGCTCCCAAGGTAGTTTCACAGCTCACTGTCAAAGAGAGTGACTCCATTGCCAGTAGCTCTTCCTACACCCTCTTCCAGCTGTGGAGGCAATCTTTTACTTTCTTAGCATTAAAAGTTTGTGTCTCAACCCTCAACTCTTTTGATGTTTCATTTTTTACATAAACTAAAATACTTTAATTCTGCTAATTATGTCTCTTCTTCTGAACCAGTGAAAATAGAGTACATTTTTTTTTCCAGGTACTGTCTTGTACTGGATTCATTGCATAGTGTCCCCTTCTTTCTTCCTTTCCCTCGTGTTCCTGGGGGAACTGAAGTTGGCTGAGGCAGCAGAACTGGGGCCTCAGTGTGGGTCACTGCATTGCACCGATCTGCTTGGGCTGGGCTTTTTCCATAAGCACATATTTATAGGAGTACCTGTATTTGTGTGCTCTGCTTACTGTCATCCCCTTTGGCTTCACGTCCTAGCACGTGAAGGTGGTAGCAGAGAGAAGAAACATGACAGTAGCTGAGGTGTTAGAGGTGTTGTGTTCCTTGTTTGGTGTGTGGAGCTGGGTCACCGTTCTAAAGTCCAGGCTAAGGTAATTGGCAAAAATCATGCATATACTCTGGGGGAAACCATTTTCCAAGGGATTACAGTGACTCAAAAGACAAAAGATTTTTCAATACATAGGTGACAGTGGCTGTTCTTTCTCCCACCTTAGAATCATTGCGGAATTCTTTTCCTTCAGATGTGGCTATTTCCTTCAATATGCAACCTTAAGTAATTCTTTCGGTATTACAGAATGGACTGATTTTTTTTTTTTTCTTTGTGGCCTTGGGCTGTCTTGAGGTTTAATATTCCAGGGTATTTTTAAGTATTAATTAGTTTCTTTTTCTCTACTCGTTTCCACTTGAGTTCCATTGCTTTCTGTTTCTCAGGTGTTTCGAAGACCTGAACAATAGGTGGCTATTCTGTGACATGCTCTCCTACCATGCAAACAGAATTTGTAAATTAGCATTCACGCCAAAAAAAACTGGGCTTTGTCATAGAATATGTAAGGAAAGGTTTCCTTCCATTTTCTGAGTCTCAAAAGTGTTTTGTTTTGTGGAGTCTTTCCATAAAACAGGAATTGACATGTGTGGAGTGCATGTAGGCATAAAGCACAAAGCTGCAGTGCTGGAGAGAATGCCCACCTCTGTTGTTTAGGGAGAAAGGTTCTAGCACAGATGGCTTTTTTTGAGAATTGCTTCAGTGGTGAATGTGACTGTTTACTGACAAGTAATTTTTGTGTTCTCAGTATGTTCTTTTGGATGGACACCTCTCCTAATGGCTGCTGAGCTTGGACAGATGGACTTTTAAGGGTGTTCTTTCTAATAGATGACTATTTGTAGCTGTATTTTGCGCTAGAAGTTGATTTAGGACTTAGGCTGTAGACTGTCTAAATTGTATGCAATCACTGCCATCACTCCTGTTTGCAGTCTTTGGGATTTTGTAAATTAAAGGAAATGGGAAGAGAATGAAAAAAAGAAAGGAAAAATGTATTTTGATGTGGTAGGAACATCATTCTTCTTGTATATGGGCTCTATCAGTTTATTAACCAACTTGTACAGTATTTTTTAATTGTTCATTCAGGAAATTGTTCTCCAGAACAGGAGATAAATTTATTACTTTACTATTACTCTGTAGTTATTGAGTTTAAAACTACAGAAGAAATTGTTCTGGCTTGTGTGGGAGTCCTGGGATTTTGTGTTTTGGCTGTGAGGACTAAATCTCAGAGGAGATGGGCTGTTTTGTTAAGTGAGCCATTTCATCCTGTTACTTCCCCTTCAGAGACAGAGAGGCCTGGTTTTGTGTATGTAATTGCAAATAACCTGAGAGCCCTTGATTAATGAAGTTATGTGCATTGAAATTCAGGGAGGAAGTTAGTACAGAAAAGATGATATTTAGTTTGCTTTCCCCTTCCTAAAAGGAGTTCGCAAACTGCAAAAAAACCTGTACTATCAATGACAGGCTTCTAAGGATTTTTGAGGTTTCCAATGAGAAAATGTAATATACATCTTGTATTTTCCTGTAACACTTGTTTAATGTTGGAAAACATTAGCATAGTATAACATGGGCATCCTACCCATATGGTGGAATTACTAAGGTTTTGTGTCATGATTGGTGTTGGTATGGGTCAACTGGATTAAAACACAGTAAGCTCAAAGGACTGTTGTACTTTCAGGAGGGATTGTCTTGGGCTTTTTGATGCTGAGATACTGCACTTTAGTCAGTATTCAGATCATTGTCTTCTAAAGCATTTCTTTGAGTTAAGGGGCTGGATAATTGCTCCTTTGTAGTTTCTCTGTTCAGATTTGGGCTTGGTGATCCAAACTTCAGTCTCTATTTGTAATATATATTACATCTTTGTTTTTCAGATACAGAATTGAGAGTAAATTTGAGCATACAAGAAGTGAAATGACTAAGTTAGAACTATAGTTACATGTGTTTAAAATAGAGTAATTCTGTCTTGGTTATTTGGTAGGGTCTTTAAATTGGAAGGTTGTCATCTTGCATTCAGGATAGTCTACTTTGTACCCACAGTATTTTTTCTCCTTAATTTATTTTTAGTTGAGTGGGTTAGTGTTGGGAAGTCAAATTTGTATCCTGAGCTGTCTTGTGCACCTCTTTTACTTCATATAAATGTGAGATAGCTAAATACAAATCATCTTTCCACCAAGTGCTGGAAGGGGAGAGTAAACATAAGCTATGATATACTTCCTGAGGGACAGGAGTATGCATTGAGGTAGACAGTCTGGAGCATCTCATTCATATTAGTGATTTCTTTGTCAGTATCCTGATAGAGTTTGTGAAGAAGGCAAAACAGTGTAGCTTTTCTTCTCTACATCAAGGGAACAGAAAGCAATGGGAAATCCTACATGGCTACTGTGCCTTCTCCCCACACTTTATAGATATGTTAGAATAATATGGCTGCCTTAGATTTAAGGTATTTCTGGATAAAGTCTATTATCAGGACATCTTTCAAAATTAAGATAGCATAATTTATAAGATTTCAAATTAGGTAGAAATATTTTTATTTGTGTTTGAAAGCAGAGACTGCATATTTAAAGCAAGCAAGCTTCAATTTAGATATGTAGAGAGAAAATGGAATGGTAGGTCTTGAGAAACCCCATTCATTTTATGTGCCTTCTATTTGAGACCAAGACAGCTGATATCCTGTTATATAGAGGATTTAAAATCCCAAGACCACGTGAATTTGCCTAGCAAGTCTTCTACTTCATTTTGCCACTGAGGTAAGAACATACATGAGGCAGTTTATGGAAGTCTCCATATCGTGCGTTTGTCTCTGTCCACTTACGTCCCTATATTTTGCTCTGAAATTCTCTGGGTGCAGAAAACTCTGATTCTGGAATTTGAGTGTACTTTTCCTACTCACAAATAGGCATGTGTAGCACAGTGTAAATTACAGGAATTAATGCAATAGTTGTGTTAATATAGTTGTTGAGTTGGTTTCTTTACAGAAGCCTCCAGACCGAATAGCGTTTGATGCATGGAAAACTTTGACACTGCTTTTTCCTGTATTTGAAAAGCAGATATAAAGCAGCCTGATTGTCAAAATGTCAGTGTTTCACTTTGACATTTAGAGAAGAGTTTCCATTTTCTGATTTGTTCTGGTGTGGATTTTTTTTTGATATTGAGCTTCATAGAGAAGATACAAAAAGTCATTAATTGAGCTGTAAAGCTTCATTTCTGTATCACAAATGCAGTTGAAGATTTCTGGAATTTATAGCAGTGTCCTTTAAAGAGTGCTGTTGATGGATACGTTGCTTCTAAAACACTGACTATCCCATATGGATCTTAGTCTTTGAACATTTTCTTGGAAACTGTACGTGTAGGCGGAGGGGGAGAAGGAGTGGGAGGTTGCAGTCTGAAAATGTGCAGAAATGTTTGGTTTTTCTTTCTGTGTAACAGAAGAAACTTTGGTTTGCTGAATTCCTTAGTAATAAAGAAGCAATGACAAGTTAATTTGAAATTATAAAAGTAATAATAAATAACAAAACTACATGAATGTCTGATTTGAATATTCCAGTTGACAAGAGATTGTGTTTAGCTCTGTACTGAGTGGATGAATTACTTAATTTACATTGCATTGCATGGGGTTTTTTTTTTCTGAAGAATTTTCCTGAAAAGTTAATTGCTTTTTTCTTAATAGTTTTAAGTTTATTTAAATGCAGGCACTGTGCACTTTGCACTCTTATTAAATGTATGCATTAATATGCAATATAATTCATTGTCATAATATTCAGAGATGAATAACTTACTTGTTAAACAAGAAAAGATCATTGTTTATAGCTGCATCTGTATGAAGTCAGATAGAATTGCAATTTTGTTAAAATACTCAAGAAAAATAATTTTAGGTATCTTAAATAAAAATTGGCCAAAATGTCGGAGAATTATTACTTTTAAATAAAAATGAATTTTTGGAAATTTGCTTGTTTCTATTGCATCTAACTGAAAACACTAGATTAGTAAATCGAATGAAAATTTCTGATTGCCTTATCTTTGAAGATTTTTAAAACAAGAACTGTTCTGTAAAATTTGATTGAATGTTTACAGAAACTACAACATCTCAATTTTTGCTGAAATTTATTTCTTAACTTATTATATAATGCTGAATTTGCAGCAATTTTTTTTTCTTTGGGTATTTATATTGGGAGTTCTCCTAGTTCATTTGTTTGACTTCCTCAAGTTTATCAGCCTCAAATTTGTTTATCTTGAATCTTTCAGCTTTAAATGGAAGTTGTTGTTTTAAAGTATAATGTTAATTTTTTCAGCACTCTATAGTGCTTTGTTTCAGTTGGAATTGTAATGGGGTTATTTTAAAAGAACAAAACCCATTGCTATAAAAAATGGTTAAAATGAAAATGTTTCCATTAAAATTGTACTGTACTCATGTTCTTTGTGTGGCTTCTATGATTTTATGGGGTTCTTTGGAGGTTTTTTATAACCATAAAACAAGTGTTACTGTTAAAAGCAATTTACTCTAGAGGGAGGGTGCCTAAACTAAAATGCATTAAAATTAGTATGAAAAATTTTCCAAGTAATTGTTTTGTTGTTTTGGGGTGGGTTTTTTTGGTTGTGGTTTATTTTTTTATTTGCTTATTTTTGTTGTCTGTTTTGGTTTGGTTTTGATGAGGGTTTTGTTGTTGTTTTTGTTTCTTTTTTTAATTCAGATGGTAATGGTCAGTAATATTTTAAAAAAATGTTACTGGGTTATTCATATTTCTCATGAAAGATACTTTTTTAATTCTTTTTTTCCCATAAACTTTCAAATATTCATCTTAAGTTTAAAACCCATGCTTTGACAGCCTGAGTGAGATTTGTGGGTGTACATGTGCCCTTTTCAGCTCTAGGATCAGTTTCTATGTTTTGGTTAGGTGATACAGCATATTTTAGTTTTTTAATTGAGGAAAAAGCTTGTTATGTTTGTAAATAGACTATGAAAGAGGGTACCTGTTGGTATTTGATGCACTATTAATTCAAGATATCTCTTTGATGACTCTTATTTTGCTCAAGTTACTTTTTTGCCAATTTACAGCTTTGTAGTAATATATAATAACTGATCAAAAACTAATTTCAAACATAAAGGTTTGAATACATTATAGAAAAATTAGTTCTGACTTGTTATGATAAAAAATCTATTAAGGTATGTAAATACGGCAGTAGATGAAAATGTACAAATAGTTGGCTTTCTAATTGCCATGGGGAGAACTATCAGCTTTAATCATCAGCATCCATTTTTATATTTCCAGCTGCATATTTAGACTTAAAACTGACTTCTTCAACATTGGTACAGGATATTTAAGAACAACATTTAATAGAACTCTAGTCCCTTAAAGAGGAAGTAGTTTTCAAAACTCAGTTTTACTGAGACACTTTTGTTGGTTTTGCAGTGTATTCTATAGTTTAAATGTCACTTTTGGACGAGAGTGTCCTTCCTTAATTGTTCTTGATACTTGAAAAAGAAGCTATTGGAGGATTCTTAAGGAGTTGTATCTATTGTATTTAGTAGTATCTGGTCTTTTTCACTGAGGTCTGAACTGAGAAATTCTGTCAAATTTGGTATTGAGGAATTTTCAATTCAGCTGAGGAATTTTGTATTGAATTGAGGAATTCTGAGGAATTTGGTATTGCATTTAGGATTTCTCAAAGCAATAGTTTTCTTGTATTGCAGTGTTTTTCTGAAAAGGTTTTTGGGGTTTTTGTCCTGTGATTTTGATTTGATGTGTAGGTAAGCTGCAAAAAATATCCTTGCTTATCATTTGTATATTAAAATTATATATTAAAATCAGAGAAGGTTTTAGAAAAGTTGGGTTGGGTGAATTCAGATGACACTGATGACTTGCCAGCCATTTCTCAGAAATTGTCATTTAGCCTGAATAATGTTTTTTGTATATGGAAGAGGGAAAAATAGAAAAGACAGTGTAATATCAAATCAAAAGACAGTAATAGCAAATCAACTTTAAAAAAGTCAGGTATCAAATCAACTTAAAATTCCTTTAAAAAAGAAGGAATGCAACTGTATTTAGTCTAAAGTTAAGCTACATACAAGATTTAAAAAAATTAGGGAGTAGTCTTGGGAAGGGGATGCTAGAGAATTTAACTGCAAATCCCTTTAATGTTTGGTTCATGTTATTCTTAAGCAGAAGTTAATAATCGTGAGTATGGATAAGCCTGTAGAGATGTTTTTTCATCTCTGGGGATGATCAAATGCAGTTAAAATACAAAATGTGGTCACTCATCAGTTTTAGACAAGGATACCAGCTTGCAGGAACATGGAACGACTTGTCAAATAAGACTTTGTAAAATTAGGAAGCTGTCTGTTTTGAAAATAGGCTTTTTCTAGTAAAGGTATTGTGGAATATTACACCATAATTAGCAAGTAGAATACAGACTTATACTAGTGGCAAAAAATCACTTTCTATACAAGAGTTATGTATGTTTTTGATAAGGTGTTTAAGATCGTGTTTTAAATATAGTTAAACTTCATTTATCCTATGAACCAATTTTCATAGATGTTGTAGCTCTGCAGCCTTGTTTCAGTGCCATCACTGAAGGCAGAAGAGAGAGAAATCCTTTTTTTTTTTTTTTAGCAGGAGAAGGCTGGGCAGTTGGGGCATCTGTGCTGACAAGGCAGCCAAGCTTTAGCCCAGGAGTGTGGCCAGCGGGGAAGAGACACATAGGGGTAGGGGAACTGGCACTGTCCCAACATCAAAACAGAGGAGATCGACCAGAGGGAAATTCCACCACTTTGAGCTTTGGGGCTTGGGAGAGCTAAAGACATTTCCTAGGGAAGTCTAAGGAGGATGAGGTGGGAAGGGTGGAAATGCTATGGGGAGAGGAAACTGGAGGTGTAAGCTCGAGGACCTTATAGGTACAATGGAAAGACTGTCTCAGGGACAGGCTGGTAATGAAGGGGTGCTTGCACAATGGAAACTTAAGTGACAGGAAGCAAATTCATAGGAAACTGGTCTTCAGCCTGCTGCTCAAAAAACAAGCTATTCTTTAGAGCTGCAGCTGAGCTAGGAAAGGAAGACAGCACGTAGTGATGCGACAGGCACGTTTCTGATTTCCCTAGGACTAACCATGGGGCCAGAGGATTTCTTTCACTGCAGAGAGAAGGAGGATTTGCAGTGGGTCCCTTCTCTGGAAGTGTTGCTAACCAGTTGATTCTTTTTTTTTGGCTCAGTAATACTTCCTAAGAATTGTACCAGCTCACATCACTTGGCAATGTGTTTATATGAGTGAAAATAAAGTAACCGTGGGTTACTTGTGGATTGTGAATAGTGTTACTTCCTATGAATTGCAGTAACAAAACAGGCTCTCCGTTGCTTTGCAATGCTTCTTTTCCTTCCACACTTCTCACTTGAAAGCTAACCTCTTGCTTTAGATTAGTCCTTACAACAGCTATTTGTGTTACAAAGGATTATGGCTTCCACAGGTTACAGATGAACTGTAACCAGTGAGTCTGAACAGGAAAGTAGAGTTGTGGTAGATAGATTAGGAGATAGGTTTTCGTTAGAACAAAGACAATAAAACATGCTGAAACTATGACTGCAATTGCAAGCATATTCAACTTCTGTTCATGTGACTCCCAAAGTGCTTGAATATTTTGTTTTCCATGAAATCCTTTATATGGGTTTCATTCCATTCAGACATAATAGGGATCCCCTTACAAACAGCAGTAAGAGAACATTTCTGTTAGTAGAATGGTAGTGTTTACTCTTCTAGAGATGACTCATGTAGATTGTACTTTTCTTTTTTTAACGGAGTTGTGGTTTTTGTTATAGATGCGTATACAAAGTTTGTAGTTGTCCTAACTTTATTCTTGCTTAGCTGTGACGAGCCATTCCACTAAACTGTATTTTTAGACTTCCTTAAGGAAATGAAGCTTACACTAGTCATGCTGTCACAGTCAGCTGTCATAGTCCATCCATCTGTCCATCCTTGATAACTCAGCCAATTTTAGGCAAAGTTGACAGACTGGCAGAGATAAACTAACTAGTTTTTTCCAAGTCTGTGCCTGGGAGAGTCATTGCTGGTGTCTGTCACTGGAGGAGAAGGCAGAGCAACCCAGCCCTTTGCTCAGTCCAGGCAGGGCTGAAAGGCAGTGGGGTACCAGGCACTGTAATTGGCTGGCCAGCCAACAAAGGTAGGGAGGAGGGCAGCACCAACGGGAGGTAGAGTATGCTTTGAAGGCATTTTGGAGAAGGCAGTGGGGAACTAGAGAAGGACCTGGGGATGTGAATCCTTACTGTGAATCTGTGAATCCTGCAGGAGATACAGGAGGAAGAGAAGGAATAGCTCAGCAGGAGGTATAAAGAGAAAAACAGGAACAGATTTCCTTCATTCTGCTCATGGAACAACTTGTTTCCTCTTCAGTCATGGACACAGTTATGAATGTTGCAGCTTCACATAAAAAATGATTCTTAGATAATGTGCATATGCCCTTTGCTGTTCTTGACTGCAGATGGGTCTCTGCATAGTTTGTTCCTTTGGTCAAACCAACTGGGAAGTTTTTGGTGCACGTTGCTGCTGTTGCAAAAGGTTAATCATTACCATGCTGTCAGCTTTAAAAAGTTTGCTCACATGAAATGTTAAGCTTAAACTGAAGAACTCCAGTAGTCTTTATTGATAGAAATTATAAACTTTACTGTCTTGATTTGGTTTTGGTGTTTGTTTGTTTGTTTGTTTGTTTGTTTGTTTGTTTGTTTGTGGTTTTGGGGTTTTTTGGGGGTTTTTTGGGGTTTTTTTTTCCCAAATTTGTAATGATTTATGTTTAATGGGCATGATAGGAAGCAACGTTTGAAATGTCAGATGCACCCTTGGAAGGTCTGTGAAAAAAGAGGAAATTTATGAAACTCCAGATGAAAGAAAGTGCTTGAATGATATCTTTTTCCTAAATATTTAGATACCTTTATCAGATTTCAGAGGGGTTTTTTTTTGAGAAACTTTTGGGTTTTACCTGTTTGTCAACAGTTTTTTCTGTAGATACTTAAGTTTATTGCATTTTCTTGTCACAATACATCTCCGTTTCTCACAGTTATCTCTGTGCTCTGAGTTTCAACTAGTTAGGCCAGCTACTTCACCATCTGCTGCTTTTTTCTTTAGTTCTTTTGCTGTAATTCCAAGAAATGAACTGTGTATCTTCATTAGTGAGCTGATAAAAGCCAAAGTTTTTAATCTGGAAGATTCAGTCTCAGTGAAAGGCTTTATGTAGAGTGAATCTATTGAAATGCAGTTGCTTGTTTCTCATGAATTTATAACAAGTAATTTCCCCCTTTTCTTAACAGAACGACCCTTAAGTTGTGTTTGTTTATATCACTGTAATTTAATGCTCGTTAGTTCTGAAACATCCTTGTCTTTTTGGTTAAAAAGGATCTCTAAACTGATGAAAATTTCCAGTCTTGGCAGAGATCAGAGCCTGACCAGCTTCTGATTAGTACTCGCTTGTACACTCTTTTCCTGCGATTGTCTCCTGTAGTACAATAAGCTGCGTCCCTCATTTTGCCTGAAAGTGCAGCCACTGGCTCTTGGCAGAAGTGATGTAGTTAGAATGACATTAGGATGTAGCAAGCTCCAGCAGGAAACAAGGCCCTGCTGGGGAAGGTCAGGAAACACTTCAGGGTCATCAGAATTTTCTGCTGCTTTCTGAGACCATGAGATCATGTATTAATTAATGTATTTAACCCTTCTAGATCGCTTCTAGACAGCGATCCCTGCATGGTTATGTATGCAGTGTTAGTCTGTGCTGTATAGATAACTGAAATAAGCGTGAAGTTTTGTGGTGAGCAAACAGCTTTGCTGAAGATGTCCATTGTATATGCAAGTACATACGTATCTAAATATATTAAAACACACTTTTTAGCAGTGGAGTGGCTGGATTGAATAGGCCTGAATTGTTAAAAATTATATAGCATGCATCTTCTTATTTCAGATCATTTGAAGAAACAACAAAAAAAGTACCTTTATTTATATTCCTTCCATTAAGTATTCCGTAATCAGCATGTGTGCTCTTGTGTCTCAACTAAATCATTCACCTACCACCGAGGCTCTAGGAGCATGGAGAAAAGTACAAATGCTCCTATTTCTATCATGGTTTTGCTTTCTGTCCCTTGCATGACATTTTGGGTGTTGCTTGGTTGTGCTATACTGAGACATAATCTTTCATTTTTCTGAAATTTTGTAAGTGAATTTCACAAGAGAGGGCTACTTGTTCACTTTATTATGTTGTTTATATATAAACTTAAGCAGGGGTTGCTGCATAAGTTTGATAAGTATGCCAAGTGTATTGTGCAGTTTTTCTATGTGTAAACAGACAGTATGGTTTCTCTAATTAAAAAAAAAAAGTGATGTTATTGTTAAAAAACAATGTTATGGTTGTTTCTTCTGTATGTTGTATTTAAAACTATAATTAAAGCCATGACAGGACATCAGAATTTACAGATTATAGGGAAACATATGCAAATGGTCTTCCTCATCATCAGGTTTCTGCTGTTACAGTACGTGATGAAATGTAGGTGAAAGAGGTGTGGGTTTCGGAAGGGGAGTTGCAGTTGGAAGGAATTGCAGCTGTGCCTGCCTGGGTACTCCCAGAGCAAAGAGAGCTATACAATCTGCAGAGAAACTTTATATTTAATTTCTGTGATTGTTAATTTTTGTAGGTTTTCTTTCACTTTTTGTTTGAGCCAAATTGAAGTCTTGTCTAAAATTAAAAGACATTGTTATTTGGCTGGAATTTAAAGATACGTAACAGCAAGCTCAGAAACCTTTCAGCGATTAGCTGTTCTCCTAGCGAAGAAATCACTGTGTTTAAGCATGTTTAAACTCTGCTACTTCTGAGAAGTTATTATAACACAAATTGCTCTTTACCTAATGGTGCATCAGTTGGATGTTAACGAGAATCTCTTAAAAGTGTTGCTATTTCCTGACTATGTAGCGTTACCGAAGAGATCTCCATTTAGCAATGTTGTTGAAGTGAGGGTACAGCATGTCACCACATCCAACTTTAGCAGTCTGGGGGACAAGCATTCCAAGTGACCACTTTACATTTCTGTCTTTAACAGGCTTGGGAAAAACCAAGAGAAAGACGAGCGCACGAGACGCCTCCCCCACTCCCAGCACAGACGCAGAATACCCTTCCAACGGCAGCAGCGCCGACCGGATTTACGATCTGAACATTCCCGCCTACGTGAAATTTGCCTATGTTGCCGAGAGGGAGGATGAACTGTCCCTGGTCAAAGGGTCCCGAGTGATTGTCATGGAGAAGTGCAGCGATGGCTGGTGGAGAGGTAGCTACAATGGACAGATCGGCTGGTTCCCTTCGAACTATGTGGTAGAGGAGGTTGAGGAGGCAACTGCAGATTCACCCAGCTTTCTCAGCCTAAGGAAAGGCGCTTCCATGAGTAACGGCCAGGGCACCAAAGTACTCCACATCGTTCAGACACTGTACCCGTTCAGCTCGGTCACAGAAGAGGAGCTCAATTTTGAAAAAGGGGAAACGATGGAAGTCATCGAAAAGCCAGAAAATGACCCAGAATGGTGGAAATGTAAAAATTCCAGAGGTCAGATTGGTCTTGTTCCTAAAAACTATGTAGTAATCATTAGTGATGGTCCTTCCATGAACACTTCCCATCCACCTCAGATAAGCTACACGGGACCATCTTCTACCGGACGATTTGCTGGAAGAGAGTGGTATTACGGGAACGTTACCCGGCACCAAGCAGAATGTGCCCTGAACGAAAGGGGAGTGGAAGGAGATTTCCTTGTTAGAGATAGTGAATCTTCGGTAAGTGGTGCTCAGCCTGCAGGCTTCTAACCCCCCGTGCATGGGTTAGCAAGCACAGCACTTAACACATTCCCTGTCTTTTCACCCTCAAAGAGGCGAGCAGGGCTTCAGCATTACCAGCCAGTACCCTCCCTGCTTGTGAGAATTGGTCTGTCAGTGAAATGCAGTGACATTTACACTGAAATTTAACAGCTGTGGTCTGTATTTTCCAGGGGTTTTTTAAGTTAATGGACAGTCAAGTAAATATTTCAGGTTTCCATTTGGCTTTTCATGTGTTTCTCATGCAATCCTCAGATTTAAAGCACTACAAGATAAAATAATTCTAATTGATTGAAAATTTGGTTATTGATTTGATCTTAAAGCTATTTTCAAATAGAATCTTTACATTGGTCAGTTCTGTTCTGCTTTTAATTGAATAATTACATAGTTTCTGTATGAATTAAAATCCCATTTTAATGTATTTTTGATCTACTTAGATAATTTAGATTGTAATAAGGTAAAGTACGATCTAAATGTACTTAACATTTAGATGCAACTTAACAATTGTATGTGGTTGTTAAGATTATTACATGCAACAGAGAGGGTCAAGTCAGCAGCTCATATGCCTTGTAAATTGAGCCTTGATGACATCAGAGGGATCTGAATAATTCTGATTATGGTTCATGTATTTCTGAAAGTTCAGATTTAAAATTCAGCTGAAAGGACTTTCATGTAAGCTGAGGCCAGAGAATTCATAGTTAAAGCACTAAAATGTAATTATTCTTTGACTGTGATTTTGAAAAGGTGACAGATTTTAATCTTACATCATACATAACATTGACAAAATTGACAAAGTGCAATTTTGTAACAGTCCCAGATATTTTTATCTGAAGACAGTATTGTCTGATTAAATTTCAGGCACCTCTCCTTGATGAATTTGCTCGAGGAGAGAAAATAGTTTGATAGCTATCAAACTACCCTTTCTTTGAAGCTCTGTGTCATTGAATTCCTATTTCTGCTTAATTATAACCACTAAACAAAGGGAAATGCAAATAAACCACAGGAGAACAGGAAAAAAATTGAGGATTAAATAAAAGTAAACTAGAGGAAGATAGGAAGAAAAATAGGAATTTAGAAATCATTACTGCTTTGCAGAAGCTGAGAGGAATCAAGTTTGTTCAGTCAACAGAAGAAAAGACTGATTTGGGACACACAGTCTTCTAAAATATAGAAAGCCACTGTAATCATTAAATCACAGTAGTTCCTTTTTTTCCCCCAACATTCCTTTTCTGTCAACATCCTGTCTGATAGGGGCATTCTGGATGTGGTGGATTCTTGGCGTGTCTGTCCAGCAGGTAGAAGCTCACTTTCAGATCTGGAGGCTGCATTGTGATTTATCCTGAGACTGTAGCTATCAATTTCCTTTCATCTCTTGGGAAAGTGCCAGAAGGAGAGTTTGAAAATTAATACATTACTTAAAATACAGAAACACTTATCCATTTCTCAGTGCATGATGTGTCACAGTGACCACTGTGCTATGGCTTGGTTTCTTTGCTCTTAAGAGTCTGCCTCTATCTTTGGAGTAAACTAACTACCTTGAAAGAACACAGTAATTTTTTAATTTAATGTGACATCATAACACTAAATCCTTGTATTCAAAGCAGTTTCAGGCTTTTTGCCTGCATTGTTGCTGGAGAAATCATTGCTTTGGAGTACAAAAAGATTCATTCAGAATGTGGTCTTCAAACTATTTCTAGCATCTAACAGTGGGATAACAGAAAATTTATTCAGTTCATATCACAGCAAGTTTTTTGCACACCTGCAGGAAAAAGAAAAGCATTGAATTGAGGAACTTACCTTTTTTCCTTTTTTTTTTGTACTCTGTCTGGTCTTGCAAACCCTGTATTTGAGACTATTTTTAGCAATGAGAAAACTGTAGGTATGCCTGTAAATGCCTCTCCTGTATTAGTACTGCATGAGAGTTTTAGTTTGCATTAGGTTTAAAGAAATAATTTACTGCATCTCAAACTTTCATCTGCCCTAATCTTTATGTATCATTCCATCATATACTGTGTTTATGTATGTGAATTATAAAACACTGGGAATTGCTATTTTTTTCCCTGGAGTGCCACAAGTGATATAATAAGTGAATGGGCATACTTGATAGCACTGAGAAAAGGATCATAAAAATCTATTTCAAACTTATTATGTATGGAATAAAGAAAGAGTGTAGCAATAACTCATAAATTTCTGACAGCTGCTGTATTTCACACATGTGACTACAGAGGTTGTTCATGCTGTGGCTAAAAGTCACCCGGAGTGTCTTCACAATCTGAGCAGATGGTCTTGATTAGAGAGAGCAGACTGAGCAGAGCCAAGCTGTCAGCTCTCTGATTTGCTCATCTGACCACCAGACCAGCACTTCCCATTAGACTGTGTTGTTAACTCACCTGTTAAAGCTATGGATGCAGGGGTTACTCCTTTCTAGAAAGGCCCATAGATCAAACTGTGAGTCATGCTGCTAATCTGGTGCCTGATTTTTGACCTGTTTTAGAGTTTTCTGTAGCCTTCCATCACCATAGTTACAAAAATTGGTCTGCATAAAAGTTTTCCATAGTTTCAGTTTTGCTCTTGTTACTGAGCTACGAAAAGCTCTCCTTGGGTAGGTTTGTATTATTCTGTATTCGTTTGATGAGACTGTCATGTTTTTGCATTTCAAGTGTTAGTAGCTGCAAGATTTTACAGTATTTCTCTAGGTTTAACTTACCAGATGTTTTTCTCCCAGCTAGATTGCTTTAGCCAAAACTATTCTCCTCAGTAGCACTTAGATCTACAGGATGCTACCATAGAGGAGAATAACCTGAGATGAACTCTCTAAGGTAGCTAGGAGCCTGATTATCTTCATTAATTACGAAATACTATTATTAGAACCATAAACTTGTTTGAACCATTTAAGCCCATAGTTTATGTAACAGGCACAGTTACCTACTGATAATATTTTTGCCAAGTGTGTTATACCTAAGTAATGTCACCTTAGTTTTGGAGATCTAGAAGAACTGGGCATGTGCCTAGTTAGAAATACTGCTAACTAGTTGTTCTTTCTACTGCAGGCTACTAAGTTAATGAAACCTGCAGTTTGTCTCATTTAAGTAACAAAACAGTGAACAAAAAAAAAAGCAGATTTAACCTATGCAGTCTCTGTAGAGCCACTTTTTGGATTGCAGGCTCTTCAGCAGTCAGATTTTTGCTCTCTTTGTGTAGTTCCTCACCCAAGACAAACAGGTCTTGGCAGCTACTGGTGGTCTTGGTTGAGTGGGTGATCATCAAGCTTTGAAGATGTCATATTTCACTGAGTACAGAAGCAAATATGGGTGGAAGAGAGTTGTTTTGTTCAGATTCACACCAGGAAACAAGTGTGCTCACTGGTACTGTAGCTAACAGGGAGCAGTAGTGTGTCACCTCCAGCTTCTGAGCAGAGCCTTTGCTGCAGACACCCTTAAACTTCAAAGGGAGCTTCTGTCAGAACTTGTGGGCCCCTTGCAGTCCTCTGCAGGTGGGTGCGAAACTGGCAATCAGGCAAACACCAGTCCTTTGTAGTCCTATGAGGTCTTCTCATGAAGCAGAGAAGGTGTTATTTTTCTCAGACTCTGAGTGAGCTATGCAAATTTTTGGATGGTTTCAGGAGAAGTTATTAATCAGAAAGTAATGGCTACCTTCTGCTGGTAGTGTCACAGTATTCAAATTACAGTAACCTATCCTAAACAAAGTTGCAGGGTATAGTTTTAGGATGATACTGATGATTTTAGGCGTATTAAAATGATACTGAGGCTTGTAGGTGCAACTGGATTTGTCAGTTTTTTGAGATCATATTTAGCTTCTCTGTTCTTTGTCTAGCAATAATGACAATAAAGAGAGGAGGCAGAGGTTGAGAGTTCGTATGTTTTTTGAGGTGCTAATTCCATAGCATTCAGACTGTCCCATGTCTTCCTGAGGTTTTAATCCTGCAACTGTTGGATAGAAGCAATGAAATCTGGCAACTGTTTAAAAAGTGCACATTGGTCATATTCTGTGACATGCAGTGACTGGTTAGTGCAGCAGACATAGGAAGAAAGTTTTCCTTTGAAAACAGGCATAAGGAAATACCCTAGTGGCTTATTTTAAATGGAAGAACAGAAATCTTATTGGAGCTATAGTTGAAGATCAGTGAAACCAGTTCGTGTTTCTGACCTGTGTAGTATTGATTTTGGATCATGAACATTACATAGGGAGGAGATTGGTATTTGGTTATGTGCAAATGAAAGAGAAGGGGTAGAAAAAGGAATTAACTCTCCAAGATGGCTCTTTCCAGCCTGACCTTAGACCTTTGAGCTATGACTTTGAGTTTTTTGGCTGAGTGACTGAGTAAGAGAAGTGAGGGAAAACTTGGGTATGGAAGTGGAAGGAGTTGGGGAGCCCCAGGACAGGCTCACTGATGGGAGCTCAAAGGGTCTGGAATAGTTTGAAGAATGAGTTCATGAGAATATCTTTCTTGGAGGAAGGACATTGGCAAATGGAATTAGATTGAAAAGGAAAATTTGAAATAAGTTACAGGATCAGTAAAAGACTTTCAGAGGGAGCTGTTTTTCACAACCTTGCCATTTATAAATGATAAAATTATCATTTCATTCTCAAATTGAGAGTGTGAAGAGGGAACTCTGTTTTTCCCATTTCACTTGTTTTTCCTTATTTTGCTTTATCACTTGTTTTCGTGATAGTTTTCAATTTTTTTTTAAAGATCATTCAATTGCTCACTAAAGAAATAAAAGAACAGCTTCCTACCTTTTGTTTTCCACATGCTGTAGGCAGCAGCTAGTTCATGGTCGTCTCTAGATTTAAGCAGATGTTAAAATAAAGGAATTGAAAACAATTCAAAGCACTACTACACCTGGACTGTAGGTGCATTAGAGGTAATCTTTAATTTTCTGGTTTAGGAATTGATTTAACTTCAGGTTAGGTTTTTCAGGTTTAGGTCTTTCCAATGATGATGCTGCAGAAATATTCAGTTTCCCTGCCACAAAGCTGTGCTCTGTAACTCTGTTGTTGCAATATGGTCAACTTTTCTATAGATTTAAGGGATTAAAACTTACTTCTGATCTGCCTTTATTTGGTGTATGTGAGTCTTTTATTCCTGGAAAAGTTACTGTGTAAACATCCAAATGTGGCAATTAATTTAAGAGGGAGAAGAGAGAAAAATTGGCCAGCAGTTAGAACAAAATAGCTTAAACAGTAAATAAAATAAACAGACTTGGAGAAAATCCAAGGAGGACAGCAGGGAACCAATTCAAACTGCATTGAACCAGCATACTTTGAAATGGTAGTTTTAAGAGCAATAGTTTATTTAGATTTTTTTAATAGTATTTTTAATGAATTTGCATTTGTTAGGGCAGGAAGGAACTGAAATATAAACAAAAACAACCCCAGTTGCTTTTGCTGTTCATTCTTGAGTCCTATAGAAGTTACTACTCTGAGACCAATAAAGGGTTTCAGGATTTTTGCAACAGCTGTTTGAGCTCTTCCATCTCTTTGCACCGGATGATGACTCTCAAAAGAGTTAGATCAGCCTTTCCGCTTTTTACATTTTTTAAAATTAAATCAGATAGTGAAAAGAGTAAACTTTGTAACATATTCTGCAGAAAATATGATAATGTCTTCTACTTATGTATCAATCTAACTAGCAGGCTCCAGGGCTATGGAGAATAGACAATAGTTCGTGAGAAATGTTCATTCACTAAGGTTATAATTAAACTGGCAGAAAGAGTATTTAATGTATTATGTGGATCACCTCACAAAGACAGAAGTCTGGCCAGTGCCTGGGTCATAGGGCAGTAGGTCAGAGGTCCAGCATCTCTCTGCATGTCATTAGCACATCCTTTATGGCCTAGAAATAATGATCCTTTAGAGAAACAAGGAGCTTTGAAAACTCATAGTTTTGATATGCTAAAAACAACTGTGCTTTGTCAGAAAATATTAAAATTTTTTTGAGAGCAAATTATTTCACTTATTTTTGTACTTTTACCATAACGTTATTTCCTGTTCCTAAAACAAAAAAATGTTTAGTTCAGATTATGAACTTCCCATTTGTAAGTTCTTCTGTTTTAATTGAGGGCCTTTTGGTTACAGGTTTTTGTTTGGTGTAGACATCGCTCATGGAAGCAGTAGGACTTAGTCAGCAAGATTTGATACTGCTTTTTAATCCTAACCAGCTAATCTGTACTTGCTGCTCAGTCTATCCTTGGAGAGACCCTACAGACCTGCCTGTGTTCAGAGCACAGCAATCAGCCCACTACCCAGAGCCCATGCTCCAAATTTCTCCTCCATGAGCCCAGAGTCCTAAAGCTTCTGGAGTGCTTTGTGCAGGCCTGTGCTTTACTACTGTTTAATGGCTGCTGCTTGGAACTATGGAGATTCCACTGGAACCAGGTCCCAGGCTTGTGGCTGCTGGAGGGTTTGTTCACACTGCATTCAGAGCTTTAACCACAGCAAGTGTTTGTACAGCCAGGTTAACTTTAACCCTGTGGGGTAGTGCTGAAAACAAACCAGTCTTGGTGTGAGTCTGTGCAGCCTTCTTTGTGATGCTGCTGAGGCAGGGGCTTAATATCAGACCTAGCTGGCTTAAAATAGCAGTTTTCGTACTTGGAGTTAGGGATGGATGGCAGGGCACAAAATATATCTTGGGTGGAGCACTGGAAATCCCAAAGATACGCTCTTAGGCACATTTCTTTCTATCACTTTCTCCCACCCTTCCCAGTCCTCTTGGCAGTCACAGAGAGTGTTCTGTGTATTTTGAGCCAGTGGCTGCTCAGTGCCAGAGGAGCCTTCCTGATGGAGCCTGTGCTGACCCGGTCAAGACCCAGTTACCCTGGATTATAGATGGAACAAGTAATTATCCTATGGGTATTACATAAAAAAAAAAAATTAAACAAGTGATGTCTGTTGATCTGGAATGTAGTGGCTTGAGGTAGAAGAGGGTTCGGCCAAGGGTGTGGGGAGCTTGCTGCTGCCTTTAGCAGTACAAAAGGAGAAGAGCTGCTGCCCAAAGCCAAGCCTCAAGTCAGAGGAGTTGGACCAGAGCCAGATCAACAGGCATGGCAGGAGCTTTGTTTGCTGTGGGCAGGGCGCATGGAGTCAGAGCAAAGCAGAGAAAGCATTAGTGCCAAAACAGGTGAGGGGGAAATGCAAGAGATGGAGGTTTTGGGATAGACAGGATGCGAGGGATGTGTAGGCAGAGACCCATTTTATTGCAGGAATAAAGACAGCATGTCTGAGAAAATGCTGTCCTCCGGCTTTTTTGGGTATGTACTCAGGGTGTGTTTGACCCCTCGTAAATGCAGTGTAGAGGACTCAGGGTGTGGTTTTGTGAGCTGAAGTCTGGTGTCAGCAGTAACATGTGCTCCTGACCCCTCCACTTGGTCCTCTGCTGTGCCACAGTTGTACTCAGGATTGTTCCCAAGGCAATGCTGTGAACCAGGTGGGTTTTATTTACCCTGGGCCAGAACAGGTTTGCAGTGCTCCCCCAGCCAAAGCAGTGGTGTGGTGGGGAGAGGACCAAGGGATGCAGTAAGGTTGTGTCAAAAGCCTGGCATGTGCTTTCAGCAGTTCGTGCTTGAAGCCATGCCTTCAGTGGGCTGAGACACTGCAGCAGTATCTCCAGAGTAGCATCAGGCATTACTTAACTCTATTAATTGCTTATTACAAACTCTAGTGTGTGCTTTTTATTATTAATTTTCCTGCTGGCTAGTGACACCTAATTCCATACACCTCTCCCAGGGCAAACCCATGCTCCCATCTGTCATACCCCACTCCTTCATGGAAGGGAGCACCCAAGATTCATCAAGGGATGGCAAAAACCAGAAGGGTCCAAAAGAAGCTTGTGAAGTTGTATTAGCAAACTACACACTTGGCATAGAAATTCATGTTTTGCCCCTAATAATCATAGTGAGAGGAATAAAAAAGGAAAAAGGGAGGAAAGAGAAAGTGAAAGGGAGATCAGATTGCAGAGGAAAGGAGATGTGCTCTCCTGGATCCAGGATGAATCCAGCCAACAGGATATGCAGGGCCTGGGGGTGCATCACTAAGGCTTTGTGGGGCCACCTGGTTATAGCTAAGTTTTCCCCTCCCCAGGATTAGGTTTCTTGCTCTTCATGTAAATGAATCAGCATGTGTACTCTTCTGGACCTTTATGGAAGTGGGGGGAGCTTTGGGGGTCTTTTGGTGGTCTTGATCTCCCTTTACTGGACTTGCCTGCTCCTTGACCCCATTCCTATGCCTGCACTGTTTCATGTTGTGTGGTCTCCATGGACCTGATCAGGAAAATCTGCCCCAGAAGGGTTCTGCCCTACCTCTGCACATCCCCCCTTTTCAGCCACATCCTTTTCTAACTTGTCTGCTTGAATGGTCATTGGTATTTGAGGCATAGCAGCACATTAAATCCTTATTGCCCAGACTTCTACACCATCTCTGTGGCCAGCCAGCAGCAGTAGGTGGCTGGAAACAGAGTTCAGCTGGAAGCAAGGGACACTGTGTCCTTTCTACTCTCCTATGGTGGTATGTGGTGAAGAAAGTGGAATGGTCTCATTCTGGCTGTTTGGATGACAGTGCTCTCCTTGTTAAAGCAACTGATTGCCAGACTGAAGAGATTTATCATTAGAAATTGTTATGTCCTCAGTAACTTAATTAGTGCATAAATTCTGTCTTTTGGGGATGGTAGTGTGATGGTGAGATTTGTACTGTGTTTTTCTTCTATAGAAAATTATATCTATTATATATATATATAAAAAATATTTTTTTTACAAAGAAAGTGTATTCAGTGGGAGAAATAATTCCCTATACATATATCCTTAATAAAGATAAAAGGTGCGTGTGTTTTTGTCTTTTGCAATGCAAAGCAAGAATGGCCCTCTAGTGGTCACGGCTTTAAAAAAAGCGAAATGGGGGATTTTCTTCATCTCGCCCAAGCAATATTGCAGTAATTGTTTTCTCCAGGGCACTCTAGTGAGGAGGACATGCATGATAAAAATTCTTCCCTTCTCCTTGGCATTCTTGTGCTTCTAGATTGAGTAACTAAGATAATACTTGCAATTTAGTCATGTAATTGGCAGCTTCAGACTGTGCATCTGGGGAGCTTTCACTTAACTGACTTAACTGCACACGTTAATAACAATGGCAATTATTTATTGAATAATAGGCTATTGGGTTTCTTAAGTAGCTAAAGCACCAAGCTGTGGGACAAAGACTAATATAAATTACTGTCAACTATATTGTTTGTTCCTGAACCTGCAAAATTATGCCGTCATTTTGTTCACTTTTATGTAATTTTTTTTTTCTTTTTGAATTCTTCTCAACAGCCCAGTGACTTCTCAGTATCTCTAAAGGCGTCGGGGAAGAACAAACATTTCAAGGTGCAGCTTGTGGACAATGTCTATTGTATTGGGCAGCGACGATTTAATACTATGGATGAGTTGGTGGAACACTACAAAAAGGCTCCCATCTTCACCAGTGAACACGGGGAAAAGCTATATCTTGTGAAAGCACTTCAGTGACGTTGAAGATGGACTTGGCCACCTGGGCCTCTTATAACTTACAAGCCTTAGGTCCTAAATTCACTTTTATAGAGCAGAGCAATATCTGAAGCAGGCTTAAGGAATAGGCTCTTTCTAAAGTGTTTGCTCTGTCAGTTGCTGTTTGTCTTTTTTTTTTTTTGTTTGCCTCTTTTTGTGTTCCAGTTTTGTTAACCTCTGACCACCTCTCTTCAGGTTGAGAGTTTCCCTTGGGTGGCCATGGGGAGCACTCACCTTCCCGGCAGAGTTCAAAACGCCCCTCTCCTGTGTACGTTTACATAGTTAGCTCAGATCAAGGAGGGGTGTTTTCAATTCAAACCAGTGTTAATCTGTTCAGACTGCTCGTGCAGGCAGAACTCTCCCTTCAGAGACATCGGGCACAGTTTGAATGCACTGAAGCTGCAGCTGCTTAAGTGAGAGAGAGTAGACATAACAGTTGTGGCTGTGAGTTCTGTAGCTATATCGCTTACCAAGTAGGATAATACAAAACCTCCTAGTTCCTAGAAGCACTCTTTACACTGTACTCTGCTATTACATTGCCTCTCTGACTCTTTGTAAAGAGTACACTAATTAAAAGCATTTTGTAATAGTACTTCTTAAACTACTATGGTAAGATTGTAGTAAAAGAAAACTAGTGTATTTTGGTCTGTAATTGCAACAAAGAGAAATTTTATTTGAAAGTTGATTACTAGAGAAAGAATAATTGAATTGTAAAGGCTGAATGTTTTGGTAATCTACAACCAAATGTGCCATCCACGTAATGCTTTTTCCTCTTGCCCTTCTGCTTGTTTGAATTAAACGATTATGTATTTAATTCTCAAAGTAATATGTATCTGTAGCTGATTGTTGACACTAATACAGAAGATTAATAAAAACTGATCTTGGGACAGGGTGGGGCGGGCTACCAACACTATATATATATTTGCTTTACGGAAAGAAATCTTCGGGTTTTACAGAGGATGGCGTGGTTGGTAGGAAGAGACACACAGAATGTTTATTAAGAAAATGCATTTTTCTCTTTTCTTTACATTTAAACTCCTTTATGGTTTAAATATACAGTCTTTAGATGGCACATTCCTGAGATTGAAGAAGGGATCATGAGATCTCAAAATCTTGCATACTCAGTTTTTTGGATATTGTAATAAAAAAGGTATTATGTCATGATGGAGTACTGGATTTATCCTTGAGTGGTAGTCCTGGTGTTACTTTAGCAAGGCAAAAGAGAGTGAGTAATGAATTTGTTTGTCTTGGAATTTGTGTGGCCTAAAAAGAAATCATCTGCAACTGCAGAGGACAGTTTTGATATGAGGCAGTGTCTAATGAGCTCTGTGTTTCTTGTTTCTGTGATAATTAAGTCCATTTATAGCTTTAATGAAAACTGCAAGATAGACCTATTAAAACACATTTCTTACCTATTCTGTGTTTCAGCCAGTAGTAGTGCAACTACCTCTGTGTATAACTCTAGAGCAGGTTAAGCAGATACGAGCACTGTCTGACTTGCTTTGGGGTAAATCATGCCACTGCCAGGAGACTGCACTGGCACCTTTGCAAATGAACTGCAGTCTTGCTCAGATCCATGAGGCAAGTACAATTTCTGAAGTTCTATGCACGTACTATTTTTCCACCCCTCTTGAAATCTTAATTCTGTGAGGTTTTCTGAATTGACAGCTTGTATTGGAACTAAAAAAAATGTATTTTTCTGTATGTGCATTAACTAAAAACTGGGCAGTGGCACTTGCGCTTGGTAAAGCTTAATGAAAGAAAGCAGTGATTCAGAGCAATCCAAAATGATCATGCATTATCCTGAAGAGCACCTACCCACGACTGTCTTCTAAGAAGATAAAAGTTTTCCTTGGGAAGTTGGTGAGAAGTACCAGTTGTTTACAACTTACCTACAGAAGGACTCCACAGTGGGCTTCTTAAACCTAGTGAGTGAATTCTGCAGAGAATGTAGGGATTTGCCTTCTAATACCTAGTTTTTTCTTTAGGTGAATCTAAGCATGTACCAGGTATGGCAATAACATTAAGAAAGTGAGCTATATGTTGTATGAGCATTTTCAGGTCTGAGTGAATTGCTTTTCAGTCTTATTGTCTCTTGGTAGTATTTGCAAAAATTATATGTGGAAATGGTTTACCTTTTCAGTAAACTGATTACTCTAATTACTCTTTCCTGCCCTGTGTTCATTTTTTTCCTGAAATATTCCCGATGTTTCCTGTTTCAGGAGGCTTCATATGCCTCTTGCAATCTTTTTCACTTTTTTCTAGTCCATTTTCACAAGCTTTCTTAGTTCCTAACTTCTTTCTAGTCCTAGTAGCTTAGAAATAAATCAAATCGACATCTGAATGAAGGTTTTATTATATGCTTTATATTTTAATGGATTTATCACATTTTCTTTACTTGTTTTTGTTACCTCATCCTCTGTAAACAGCTTCTGTGTCTTGAAGTGTGAATTGTAAAGTACTTTGTTTTGGAAGCACTTAGTTTATGACCTGTAAATGACTAGCTCAAGTAATTTCTTTTCTTTTTTTTTTTTTCCTATGCTGTATTTTATCAGCATGCTTTCCGTTCAACAGGCTCATTAATAGCTCTTCAGTTGTTCCCATCATTATTGAGGTATGTTCATATGAATTTTGCCACCTTTTCCTGCCCTTTTGATCTCATTTGTTGGACTTGGCATAAGCATTAATAATCTTCAGTACTAAATGCTTCATAAAGGGGCAATAGACATGGATTTTATTATTATTTTCATATTTTATACACCCCTTTCAATTATTTGACAAAATCTCACCTTTATTTTTTGACTACTTACAGCCTCTTTGTCAAAGCTTGTGGCAGGGGTGGGATTTTTTTTTTTTTTTAAATGTGAGCGGAGTCATGGTGACCTGAATTTCTTTGCTTACAGTATTCATTAAAGGCTCAGATAATTTCTGATGGAGTAGAAGTTGTGATTTTTCTTTATGGTGTTTAATCTGGCTTTTGCCATCCTACCTGATTCATACAGGTGCATAAGTTGTGCTTTAAGTACTATTCCTGTGCAGCTGTTAATGTTTTCTTGCCTTAGTGGTGTCTGTGGAGGAATGTGATTGACTTGTGAATCCATAAGAGTTGCTGTACTTTCCACACAGTGGCAGAAATTTTACATCCATGTTTATAATTCTAGCTCTGGGAGCTTGATGACAAGCTCCCACTTGACATTATCTTGACTGTTTGTGATATCACCCCTTTTTGGTGTCGCATATTAGGTGGGGACAAATTAGTAAAGGATTAATATGAGTGCACTGAGAACATGCCAGGTAAACTCACATGGACCTACTGTGTTACAAAAGCAAAGGATTTGCTTATTCTTTGCTTTTAAGGAGGGAAGAGGCAGTAAAGACATGCAGTTGGGTATTTACCATCATTGACTGCATGAACAAACTCTGAAGCCCCACACTTGAATGGTTCTGCTTAGTGTTCCCTATTCAGATCTTCATGGCTCATAAATGTATATTAAATCCTGCAAGTTTACAGCTGTTCTTCCAAACCTTTATTGTAGCTTTTCTGTACTGTAAAGTTTGGTGTCTGGTTTAATGGTTTCACTAAGGGGAAATAGGGATCTTCCATACTTAGATGAATAACTTCTGTTATAACACAAAGTTGAAGTACTTCCAAAATGCCACCATACAATTTTGCCTATAAAAATGAGTCAGATTTTTGCCTAAATTATAAATAAAAAACTAGAAAAAGGATTACAGGTCCTTCGAACTAGGTCTGACAATTTATGAGGCAAAAGCTACTAAGTAACTGTAAGGGCTTTTATTTCTTCTTGGTCTTAAGATAGTTTAATTCAGTGCTTTAGAGGTAAATGAAACTTGGGATATCTCTGCAGTCTGAATCTGACAGGTTCTGTTTTCTTACTCCAGTGGGATGGGATGACTCATTTTTAAATGGAAACTTGTTAAGGTATAATAAGCTGTGAAAATTGAATTCCTAAAGTAACACTGATCCTTTAAAATGCTCTAGGAACTGTGAACCTTCCTATTCTTTCTTTTCAGTACATTCAAAATTCAGTACCTTTTTTATGAAGTGGAAAAGTGCAAACCAGCAAGAGTACAGCATGCACAGTCCTGGGGAGCCTTACAGGTCGCCTGTACCCCGTGAATGAAAGGATGCAAGTAAATGCTGCCATTCATTCACTATTTTGACTAACAAGTGAATCAGTTTTGCAGTACTCCTCTAGAAAGTACACTGCGGTTGCAACTCAGATGTGCACCAGCTTTAGTATGTGATAACAATGCCTAATGTATGTTCTTGTGCCAGTGTCTTGCAAAAGCAATAGCTTGCTGTCTTCTCTTTTTCAGGTGGGCGTTCATGTTGTTGGATATAATTTTCATTTGTTGGAGAAATCAACACATAATGTTTTTTGACCTAAATTGACTTAATGTGAAAAATAACTTATATCTAGTATACTTGAAACTGTAGTATTTTCTGGTCTTTTGCGTGCTGCTGGAACCCTACGCTCTTTTTGTATTTTAAAATGTATTTTTTTTTTCTGGCATATTCTTAGTGTGTCTTTTCTTGTTAGAAAATAGGCTGTTTTCCCTGTCGTTACTTGATCTACCCAAGCTGATACAGAAGCTGACTAATAGAAGTGGCATGTAGCCGTTGACACATTAGACAAGTTTTTCCTTGCATTTTCTTTCCCATGTGGTAATATTAAATGGTTTAAGAGTGGGAGGTTAAACAAAAAGAAAAAAGAAGACTCTCTAACTTGACAGATTGTCTTCAACAGTGGGAGTCCACTGTTATGAGGAAAGAGCAACAGGTAAGAAATATTCTTTTCTATTTTCTTAAATGGATTTAGTTTGGAATTTAACTTGACATCGTATGGCTTGAGTGCATGAAGTAATACAAAGGTTTAAAAATTAATGCTGATTTAGTCCATTTTATTGAAGGAATGGATGGATAAAGTTGATCTCAGTGTCTTACTATAGAAAATAGTCATCTTCAGAAGGGGAGAACTAGGATTTTGGGGACTTCTTTGTTGGTGGTGGGGCTTTTTGTTTTGCTTTTTTGAGGAAAGGATTCAAAAGAGGTGTCTTGCTCCTGTTTTCAAGCTAAATTTTGCTTCTAAGCTTCTTCTCAAAAAACATCTCTTGAGCGTGGGCCAGGCCACAGGGAATGTGTTAAGTGGAATTATTCTCCCACCTGTAATTAAAACTGGTGGTGAATAATGGGCTCCTTTTTTTTTTTTTTTAATTTTGATCTCCATTAGATTGGATACATACATCTATATGGTAATTAATTAGCGGGTTCTGTGGGTTACTGACTTAGTTTTTCACCTGGGTTCAACTCTCTCAAGTTGAAATAAACTTGATGACTTTTTTTTCTTAATTCCTTTTTATGTCACAGAACCAGTAGTGCATTCAGTGCAATTGTAATTGGTAATGCAAAGAAGCCCTTCAGTTGTGGGCAGCTGGTATGTTTGGAATACTAAGTCCAGAGATGATGATGATGATAATAATACAGCCTTAAAGAATTGTGGATAAATGCACCAGCAGGCAGTTAGAGAAAACAGGCTCTGGCATCATTAACCAAGTGTCTTGATGGTTTCTCTTTGGAGAATTAGGATGTTTATTTTCATTTGAATGTGCATAGCTAATGTGTAGAAGTTAAACTTAACCCTTTTTTTGGTGTACAATGTGTTTAAATGTAAGTAAATTTGCCGCAATTAGCACTGCAGGAGAGATTGTGAATGTTGGGGCCCCAGGAGGATTAAGTGTACTGGTGTTTATGGCAGCTTTCCTAATGAAAATCCTTGCAGGTTTATGTCCCAGTGAAAAGTGGGATGCTAGTTCATGTTCCTTGGTTTTGCACTGGCATTGGCCTAGCTTTGTGCTGCTACAACCTGTTTCCACCAAAGACAGGACAACTGTGATTATGTTAGAAGAGATTTCCATAGTGTCAGGGCTCTTGTGCACCTGTCAGGGCTCTTGGGCTAAGCACAGAGTGCAGTGTGAAGAGAAGAACAAGGTGTTGAAGAACTCACCAGGAATGGGTGGATGCCACAGAAAACTCATTAAACCTAGTTATGTTTGTCCTTTGCCCTTACTAGTTCAGCAGTGAATGCTGACGTTATCAGTGTTTGATGTTTTGTGTTAATAAGTCTCAGGGTTGTTTCTTGTGCTAACAGAGATCAGATGTGCCAATTCTCGGACTTGTTTCTGTGTAATCATTCTGCTATGAAGTTCAGAATGGTTTAAGAGAAATTATATCTTCATTTTAGCTGGCATTTCTGGTGCAGTATATAACCAGACCTATGTTGTCAGCCTTCTGATGCTCTTTAGTATTTCTTTTTCTGTAAAAATTAGAAGTCTGAGCATGTTTCAAAAGTTATCATTCTCAACTCAGTCCTTTGCCATGTGATAAGCGTTAGATTACCAGTCATGGGCTCCTCCATGGCAACTTCCCATATTGTTTAATAGTGGTCTTGGAGGTTTGTCTCCCTAAATTAACATCAGATTTGTCTTTTTTTGTCTTTTTTTTTCCAGTACTTTTTTCCTTAATAATATATGTGCATCTGTCTTTACAGTCTTGTTAGTTCCTGGAAAGTCTTCTGGTCCTTGGCTGCTCTCCTGGAACTTTGTGGAACATTTGGAACAATGGCCTTTCCATCCAGTGTTGGCTTCTTGGGAAATAATACCCTTCATGATGAATTGTGTTATCCTGTGTTGGGGAAATAAGAGCCAAAGGTGCTTTCCTACTTCATGGCAGTTCTGGGAAGCACTTTGTCCTAATAGAATGAACTCTGGCCATTCTTTAGAAAAGAAACAAAAAAAAAAGAGGGAACAGGTTACCCTTCCGGTTTAAATCAAATGGTCTGTAAAAGCTTGCAAATCATTCTAAAACTGTAATAATGGAGGAGCTCATTATATAATGCAATGTCAGGAACTACTTTGGTTACTTATGGACGGAGGAGATCGCTTTCCTCAGCATTAGCAGGATGTTAATTCTGCTGCAGTCTTAGAATTTCTGAAGAACAAGCACAGCCACCTTCAGCAATATATCTGAAATCAAGCTGTGCCTATTACAGTTCTGAGTCTTTGAGGGTAGGGCACCACACAGTCACCTAGCTTGAATTTTTATTATTTTACTGTTAACTGCAATAATTTTATTTTTATGATGACTCAGATGAATCATTTTTCTTGTGTTTTTCGTAGTGGAGTTGCATGTGGTCAGGCATAATTTTCATTGAAGCTGGTTGAGCTTCCAGGAATCCTGCTTGTTCTGTGCTTTATTCATCTGCACTCCCTTCCTGCCTCATTTGTACTTGGTCTCCTACTCTGCTTTTTTGCTTTTCTCACCTGTTTTCTCTTGTGCCCTAGACCTTCTTGAGTTTTTCATCTTCTTCTTGTCTTCAAGTATTTCTACTCTCCCTTCATTTACAATCTTTAATATTTAGTGCCTGCCTAACAAAGAAGAACGATTGCTTTGCTCCATACTTCTCCCTTACACCCAGACTGCAGAGGAGCAGGCCCACTTCCCTGCATGGAGCTGTATTTGTGCTGTGGGAACATCAAGGAACAGATCATCAAGCAAATAACTATACGACCTGAGCAAACCTGTTCTTACTCACAGAGGTGGTTATTGGATGGTGCAATGCCCACTTGAATCAGCAGCTTGACTTCAGAGCTTCAGTGCATGTGTTCTCACCATGGAAGGTGCTGAAACAGCCTAAGCATCTGCAGTTCTGAAATGGGGAGTGGGAGAACACAGGGCGGGTATTTCTGCATATTTACCACAAATGCTGCACAGCATGCGCATCAAAACAGGGGCAGTGAAATTCTTATGTTGGTATTTGGGAGTGTTGGCCCATCCCTCCTTTCTTGCTTGCTGAAGTTTCTTCTTGACCTACTAGCTGGTATTTTCCAGCACTGAACAGAGAATAGCAAGGATTCCTCCAAGAGAGTTGCAATTCAGCAGTAGCAGCTTTTGAGATGTGATTTGCTTCAATTGCATCGATCCATACTTAGGCTGATATAGTGGAGTTGTTACACTGGCATATAACTATAACACTATGTTAGAGCTTTAAATGCTGTAAACAGTTTGTGCTGTTTATTGGGACTGTTATAATTATGGTGTGTGCTGTAAAATCTTCATTCAAACCCTGATATCATAAACAAGCCCTTTAATTAAAAAGAAAAAATAGCCCCCAGCCCATGTACAAAAGGAAGGAACAGCTCAAACTGAAAAGAGGAGCCAAAGTAATTGTTATGCACTGTACAGTGATGATGGAGAGCAGACAAAGAGCATACACCAAGGAGCCATGGAAATGAAGCAGCATGAAAGGACTGGTGACAGCACCATTGGGAGTGTGCTCACCCACAGGAATGGAGTGATGCTTTTGTTTGCACCAGTGAGCAGGAGCGGAGTTCAGAATGATTGCAAAAGGCATTTGCTAAGGGTCTGGGCTCAGCAGGCCCAGGCCAGAGGAACTTCAGTTTCATTCTAAAGAACTTCATGCTTTTTCTCTCAAGATACAGAGGCAGGATATAAATAGCAGTGGGCTTGAATAAGCAGTCAGCCTCTGCAGCAGGAAATGAAGACATCTAAGAAATCCCCTTTGTCCCAGATAGATGTGTGTGTGTGCATGTTTATTTTCCCTCTATTTAAAAGACTTCTTCAGATTTGATTTGTTTCAGAACTAGCTCAGTTCTCAGTTCAGAATCAGTGCAAGCATTTCCTAGCAGACTGGTCACCAGGGAAAATTTTGATTACCCTCGAGCATGACTGTAATCCACGTCATCCTAGACTGCACATGGCTGCCTTAGTCTTTGGTGAGCTCAGTACCTTAGGAAGGGAGAACCAACACCTCAACAATTTTAGTAGGGTACATAATTGCATTAAAACTCCTCTGCTCTTCCTCCTTCCCCACCATACCAGTGGCTTGGGGACACATACCCCTTTGGCTTCTATATGTTTTGCAGCCCTGATACTTGAACAAGTTGTTTTAAGTCTGATACTTGGAATAAAACCACCTTGAACTTGCTTCTCACACCAGCCTTTCCCACTGAATATGAAAAACATCTGCACTTACGTAGTCATACCCATGCCAGGGAATCTCATTGCCCACTGCCATAAGAAGAATGTGTTGCTTGAATCAGTACACAGAAAATACAGGATTGCTCTATCCCCAGTGGAAGAGCAGTATGAGGCTATCTGTCAATACTATGTAATTTCACATCAGCATGAATATGAGTTGGATTGGGAGCTGGTGATGCATAAAATTTGATGAGGAGAGGTGAAGTATGGTGTGTGTCAATTCTGAATCATCTCTTTTCAATAAAGATGTCTTAATGTCTGTGCTGGCCCTCCTATTTATACAGTTGTAACAGTATACTTAACTAGTACACATACATTAGGGAGATGCAAGGCCTTCAAAACACTGACTCACTGTTTTTAAAGCAAGAGAACATAATTATTGCAGAAGCAGTGAATCTGAGCTAAAATATGCCTTTCTTGTTAGTGATATGGACTGACCTGGTCTCTCTGCTGGTTGCTCGTCAGTCCTCGTGTGGCCTTGTGCTTTTGAATGGGACCTATCTCCTTCCAGTCAGGATGGGTGCAAGTGAGTTACGAACTCTTAACAGGGTGCTCTGAACTAATCCTCCTCTGCTGTGCTTCCCAGTCATGAAAGCCATCTTTTACTGGCATGAAAAAGAAAGTAGATTTTTCCACAAGGTTTTATCTGTGTTAGCAGACATTAGGAAGAACAGTCTTGAAATTAAGTCATGGTAAATTGTGATCTAGAGAGGTACAGATTTTTATTCTCATCTAAGATGATAGACATGTACTGAAAAAAAACCAGGAAAAGTTAATGAAGACATTTCTTTCTCTGAATATCATTCACCCTTCCTGTAATCCTTATCTTTTCCAGCTGATAGAGAAGTTTGACAGTGCTTCCCCCCCTCTGAATTTCTTGCCCTAGAACTCAGGAAACTGGCCAGTCTTGGTACTGTCTTCTGGTAAATGATTACAGTTTACACTCACCATGTGTTTTGAACATACAGGCTTGTTAACGTGTTTCAGGAAGATTCGCGTGTCATTATGTGAGTGCAGACAGAAATCACTGCTCCTCAGATGCTGCCTATACTGAGAAGCACACATGCATTATCTGGCACCCTGATTGTTAGTTTGAGAATACTTTTGTTTTTAATGGACAATGACTATGAACTGAGATGCAGAAAAAGGAAATTTTTTGCAAAGAACCTTGCAGCATTATGCAATAACCACAAAGAGCATCAACATTTACTTTACGTGTTCCTTAAGGGCTCATACCAAGGCAGGCTGAAATTTAATGGAAAGATCAAAACGACTAGACTTGGCTTTGGATCAAACTCTAATACAATTCATTTCTTACTGACTTCTGATATCAGAAGGTATTAAGGCACTTGCACTTATGATTTTAAGAGGGCTAATTTTAGAAGATATAGGGGATCAGAAATGTTAACGTGTATTCCAAAGCAGCTGACTAAATTATACATCCGTGTTTTCTGAACTATCTTAGATAAGGCATATTTACTTTACCAATCTTGCAAAAAGTATAAATAATAGAGAATATACCAAATCTGCAAAGAGAATGTCATATGAAAGGGGATTTGATGCTTACTTCAGTATGAACTATTGCACTGTTCTTTATTTGAATCTGACTTCCTAAGTTTTCTGCTGTAGAATTACTATGGCTTTTCTCAGATTTTCTGGTTATTAGAATGCAGCCCTCTGACTTCAGAGCTCCTTTGTCTAATGTTATTTGATCCTACCTAGGGGAATGTGTTTTAAGTGTTAGATATTTTTAATGGATAGAACCTTAATAGGAAGAATTTAAAGAATATTATACTTTGGGACTTAAAAACCTCAACTTGGAGAAGAACATTATTTGCTTTCTCAGTTTATTTCACCTTTCAAATAATGTGCCAGCTCTTCAAGGAGCGCTATGATATTACTGTGCCTTGGACCTTACATTTCCATCCTATAGAGATTTTGCAAAATTTCTTCATCTATAATAAGCCAATATTAAAAATAAATTCTGGCTGTCTCATAGAATCACAGAATGGTTTTGGTTGTAAGGAACCTTAAAGATTAGCTCCAACCCCCCCTGCCATGGGCAGGGACGCCTTCCTTTAGACCAGTTTGCTAAAAACCCCATCCAGCCTGGTCTTCAACACTTGTAGGGATGAGGCATCCGCAACTTCTCTGAGCAACCTGTTGCAGTGCCCTGTCATCCTCACAAGTAAATAATGTCTTCCTAATACCTAATCTAAATCTCTCATCTTTAAAATGGTTTAAAACCATTTTCCCCTTGTCCTGTCACTACATGCCCTTGTGAGAAGTCCCTCTGCAGCTCTCTTGTCCCTTGAGGTACTGGAAGAAACTGTGATGTCTCCCCAGAGCCTTCTCTTCTCCAGGCTGAACAACCCAGCTTCTCTCAGCCTATTTTCCTAGGAGAGGTATTCCAGCCCTCTGACTGTTTGCAGCCCTCCTCGGAACTCTGGTAGGGCCACGTCTTTCATGTGCCGGGGCCCTCAGGGCTGGATGCAGCACTCCAGGTGGGGTCTCACAGGAGCAGAGGGCAGAATCCCCTCCCTTGCCCTGCTGCCTACACTGCTCTTGATGCAGCCCAGAACCATCAGCTTTCTGAGCTGCAATGTGCATATCATCAGGTCGTGCCCAGCTTGTATTTTTGTAGAAACATATTTTCTTCCAGTTTTTTGGAATTACAGAGGAGACAGTGTCACATATATTCCCGGTTTCAGAACTTGCCTTTGAGATAGTCATTTGTTGCACCATTGTAGTGAAAAACTTTTTCAACGTATGAAAGAGCTTAAAAAATAGATTAGGAATGGTTGCTTTCAGTTCCTTCATTTCACGGATTTTGGTGTTTATCTTTGTGATGGCATAGCAATACAACACAACTGTAGCTGAAGTTTGGCAGTTTGTTCCTCTTGAGTTCTCTTTCAGCTTCTCTGTAAGAAGAAGCATTAAGGTTGCTGCTTAATGATGTTCCTTTCTTCTCTACTGGTTGGAGCTGGCTAGCTTCACAAGCTTCATATTGTAGTAATTATTATAAGATGCTTTTTATTGGAAGTTGGATACTTAAAAGAGCAGCGAGTTTCCAGGCAGGGATCTGATCCAGACAACTGCTTGCAGAAGGATTTAGTGGGAGTACACCTGTTTATTGCTACAAACTGGTCTTTTTTTTTCTTTCTCTTGCTGCCATTTTCCCATGTCTTCAGTGATTCACAGCCTCCTACACTGCAGTCCACTGGGACTGCCAGAGATGGCTTTATTATTAGTTGATGTTTCTTGAATGACCCAAGTTTTCCTTGTAATCTGATTCCATCAAGGAGATGGTGTTAGGCCTCTGGGATTTTCAGGAATGACTTGCATTTCACACACTTAAAATGAAGCTTGTTCCAAATGACCTCAAACCTTTCAAGTCTCGAAGGAATCACAATTTTTCAGTTCTGGGCTCAAAAACATGACTTCCTCAGATGCCTGTGCTCTTTTGGATGAGTATGCTTGCTCCATGCCAAGCTCTCCTTTTTGCTTTCCTCTAGTTCTAAGCTCCTCTGTGTGTCACAATTCCTGCTTGGATATGAGGCACCCATGTCAAATGACCCCCTACAATCCCCATGCTTTCACTGTTGTGTCCTCCTCTTGTATCTGTGTGCTCAGTATGTGAGATTTCTCAATCACACATGAAGCTGAAAACACAACCTTGGGCCCTACTTATGAAACACCATTTTAAAAGCCTCGACAAACTTCAGTTTGTCTTGACTGTGTGAAGGTCTACCTTCTTGACATTGTTTCCATTTTTTATTTATGAGAATGGTAATGGATCACACATATCATAAGATTACTTCTGTACACTGTATACATGCTTTGTAGATGCCCCCAGAAATAGAATTAAGGAATTAGAAAAATTAAATGGTACTGTGCGTTTTCTGCCATTGGCTTGTTAGATCTCTTGTTCTTCCACATGCTTTGCAGCACTGAGAAGTATAAACACAGCTAGTTTCTTCCTTTTATCAGCACTGCTTAGACACTGTATCCCTCTGCTACTCGAATTTATTGCCAGAGTTGCCAAGTGGCAAATCACATGGACTCATCACGAGAATGGACATTTGTTCATGTGGAATTGCTTTGGTGCTGCAACACAGTTTCCTGTAGGTCACTGATTTGCTGTCATTCAGGTGCTCAACAATGTTATTCATCATTTCTTTTTGCTGTTGATCAGAGCCACACTTCAGGCTGTGAAGAAGGGTACACAGAGGATATTCAATATAAATCTGAACTGTGCAATTCTCTCTTAAGGTACATGTTGTAAAGAAGGCAGGGAATTAATTCCCCTGCTGCTTCTGCCACAGGTGGGATTTAAGGTGAGGCAAGAAACTACAGCTGATGTTTCATATTTTACTGTGTGTCAGGCAAGCCCAGAAACTTCCTTCATGAGGGCTGTGCATGCACTTGACTGATGAAAGATTTCACCCGCTTTAGCAGTGGGAGGTTGTTTAATTAAAGGGAATAAGTAGCATGTACTATATCAAACACTTTAATTCTGAAAACTTGGAAATGAGAATTAATAGATTCATGCAGAAGTGTGCTAACAGGGGATTAATGACTGTTGTTAAGCTGGTGATTATTCATTTCCATTTTGAATACATTGGTCTGAGAATATCTTGGGATCCAAAAAATTAAAAAATGGAGATGTGGGGCCTTGGGGGTGGGAACTCTGGGGCTGAAATGCGTTTCCCTTCAGTGCCACGGCATTAAAATGCACTGGCTGGTGCTTCAAGTAACTGTGACTGTCATTTCCACCCTGCATGTGGCCTTGAGACTTTCTGCTCAGTTTTCATGCATGCCATGATGCTGAGGGTAAGGTTTAAAAAAGCAGTGAAAATAAAGGTATGAAATACTTGTAGATGCCCAATTTCGTGCCACTGGTTGAGGGGAACCACTGAAGGTTTGTATGGTTTTCACATGGGCTTTGGTGTCATGCTGCTATTGCTGGCATCCACAGTCCTCCAACAGTCTGAGACTTGAATCAGACCTAGTTTGCCTGGATTATCAGTGCAACCTGTTTTTCCCATCTTGCTTCATCCAGAATAAAAGAAACTGCTTCACAGTTCTAGGACTGGGATTTAAAACAAATGGGCAGTGTTAAGAGTAAGCCCTTTTTAAAAGGTGCCCTGTGAAATGGTATTTGAAGGAAAACTGATTGAGGGGAAGAACAAGAGAAAGCTGAGGTACACAAGTGTGAGTTTTTCTTGCAGCAAGCATGGGGTGGGGGGTGAGCAAGAAAGATCAGGCTGGGGAATGAGCCTCTACTGATATTCACACAGAAAGGGAAGAGCATTAAATCAGGTCTATTGATTGGCACTGATACAAAAGTAATGCTTTTCTCTTAAGCACAGCTCTGCTGTCACAGCTCTGTGGTTACTGATGTGTGCTCCCAACGAAAGACATTACCTTAATACAGAGCTGTGAGCTGCAGGCATAACTGAGGCTGTGGCATATTCTCAAGCATGGTTACAGGCAGACAGCTTTTTTCTGGTGCATTTTTACATCTGTATTTTTCTCTCCTGAATGCTTCTCTTGATAGTCAGACTTTCTCAATTGTTATTGCTCACATTAAGTGGTAGGAGGAGGGAAGAATAAAAATCTGAATGCGTATAATGTCCTCACTGTTGCACAGTCATTCTTGGCAACATCAACACAGGGGATTAGAGAGGCACAGAAATAGTACATGAGGGGTTAAAAAGACAATATAAGTGGCTGTGAATCATCATCTTCCCCTTCTCAAATAAAATGCTCTCATCCACTAACTCATCTATCTCAGTCCTCATTAAAGTTAGTAGGAGCCTTTCCATTAACTTAAAAGGATATTGGATCAACCCCAGATCCTCCATGCTGGGTGTAACGGGCACAGTTGTTAAGCTCAGAGGTGAGCAGAGGGAATTTTATGACTGAAGAGTCAGTGTGAAATTTCAGCCCTCTTGAATCCACTGGTGAAAGTCCCATTAACTTCATTAGTGCTGGGACTTTGCCGCTAGACGCAGCATGGAGTGAAATCAATGTGGCAAGAGATGGCAGGATGTTTGACAACAGAGATGCTAGCTGTGTTTTATCCATGGCTGAAATGCTGAGTGTAAACTGTTTTCTGTGTTAAAGTTTCATGCTGCCTTTTCAGTGGCAATAGGAGAATTGAGCCTGACTGCAGCTACCTGTCTCGTAAGGAGAGAAGTTCCAGCGTGGCACCTGGCACGGGCTTTCCTTCAAAAATGCTCCCTTGGGAGATTTCCACTTTATCCAGAGGTGGCTGTATCTAATATGCAGCAGATAACTAGAATATAGTATACTTCCATCCAGCAGCAGAGACCATGCCCATAATCTCTTCCCAGGTAGGAGAAAGCATAAAGCTAGAGTTCAAATAAAAATAGGGAATTTGGAAGAAAAGAAGCTTCTTAGAAAGTAATGAGCTGTACCCATCCAGCTGCGCTATCTGCAGGGAAATTATATATTTTTGAATTGGAAAGAGATGCATGTGTGTAAGGAGAATGAAATGATTGAAAACACATGAGAATGGAAAGGATTTTCACCACACTCTCCCCGAATCTGAAGAGAAAGATGTCCATTATAATAATTGCAGTGTAAACCCCAGAAATATGCTGCAGTGTGAGGCCAGATCCATCCCTGGAGGGCTTGCAGGCAGAGATGAATATAAAAAGTCACAGGAGTTCAAGGATAGGTCAATACAATGATTTCAGTTTTTAAGCAGCTAGTACAGGGTTTTCTAGAAAGGACTGGAAATCATATTTCCCTTAAGCAGTTGTAGTTGAACTTCAAAACCCAAAGGCTCTTAAAACACCAGTTGCTTTCTGAAATGTTAGTGGATATCAGTATCTCATTCTAGCCTGTTTCCCAACCAGGGTCTGCCTTTGAAGTATCACTACTGAGAATTGCTCTGTGCTCCTCTCTGCCCTTAGCCTACTCCCTGAGCAGGCTCTGAATGAAAGGGTTTGTTGTAGGCATGTGCTTCACTTTTTTCTTCTACATGCTATTGACTGGTATTAGCAGTGCCTTCCTCAAAAGAGAGGAGGGTGATATAACAAGGTGGTGCTTAATTGAGGTCCCTGAAAGACCTGACTGGCTTTGGTGCAGCCACCAAAGATCTGTCCTTGGGGAGAGCACATAGGTGCTGCACTGTAGTGCCTGCCTTTAGATGGGCTGCCCAGGGTTTAAGTGGTTCATTCTTCCAAATGCCATCTTATTGGTAATGCCAGCATGTCATTAATGTAGTGAATCATTAAATGGGGAACATTTTTCCTGTCTACTTTTCTGTGCGATAATGTTAAATGTGGTCCCCCCGTTCCTGCCTCCAACACCCACCCTCCACACCCCCCATCCATTCCTCTTTCTGGAGCATTCAGAGTGAATGACTTCATCTGCTTGGTTATCTCGAGCCTTGGGAATGCTGGCTTTGTCTCTGAAACCACCAGAATGTGCTGAGCAAACACCGCTCCCAGTCAGGCTGCATCAGGGCTGGCAGTTAAAGCCTCCCATGCAAGAAAACTTGCTAGGAGCTGCTTTTCGATGAGATCATCTTTAATGATAGGGGGTTGTCTTATTTTGGTGGACTGGATTGTACACGAGGGCAGTATCAGGGCCAAATAAAAGAGCTGTTGTTTCTGAATGTTTTTGTAGCTTTCTAGGATTGCATTTTTGCACAAAAGTGGGCATTCATTCTTAGTTACATTGCAGTTTCATCTTTCACACTGACAATGTGGTTTCTGTCACTGGCAGCAGTGCCAGTAAAATCTACAATGGATTTTTAAAATGTAATTGGGGAGGGAATGTCTTTTCTCCGAGAGGCATGAACAGCTGTGTTTCTGACGATGCAAACTTCTTAAGAACGGTGCTGTTCACTCCAGTCTGGCTATAGAGTGTTGTTGTTCTTGTGCATCAAGCAGTGGAGTAGGCTGAAGCAATGGAAAGGGAAGGATTGCTGGTAGGTATCTAATGGGAGCCATTTCATGGGAACTCCCAGGGTTGGAGTGCAGGAGCTCTCTGTGCAGCATCTCCAACTTGCTGAGGGGTGTATTTGCTGCCACAGATGTTCTGATGTACAAACAGGAAACTAGGATGGGTCAGATATTACTGGCATACAAGGAAGAATATTATGTTTCCATGTTAGCTGATAATATCTGAGCTATGCAAATGCAAACTTTTACGGTCTGCAGATATCTCCTGCCCTCCAAGAGGAAGATAAGTTTTGAGAGCTGGCTCAGAACTCAGGCTGCAGCATTACATTGTCAGAAGTGATCCAAAGGAGGGGAGGCAGTGTGTGAAAAAAATGGACAATGTGAGTCGCATACCCTGAGCCCCCAGTCTGTCAAGGCACATCTTGACATCTTGAATTTCCTCCTTGAATATTCAAAAAAATGTCAGCCTGCCACTGTTTTTACACAGCAGAGGCAAATAATGCAGATGGCAATTACAACCAGTGTTCAAATCCTAGTCAAGCATGTGCTCATTAGTGTGAACACTGTCAAGGTCCCAGCTTTCTCCCTGTCAGGCAGTACAACCCCCGCAGGTTTAGGAGCTGCCAGTGCATGTGAGGACATTTGCTGTTTTCTGTCACTGTTCTTGCACGTATATGAAGTTGAGTGTTACCCTGGTGTTACAGTGGTTGCTTCCAGCACAGCTTTTTGGGGGAAATAAATCATGCCAGTCAAATTAGGAAGCGGTCCAATATCTTGCTCATAATCCAAATTAAGTAAAACAAAGCTTGTATTTTATTCTGGTTTAGAAGAGGTTTGACTCTTTGGCATGAGGTCCTCTGTACTCTCTGCTAGTCCATCACAGGCGCATCAAAGAAATTGTTATAGCTTGACCAGAAATGCTTAAAGATGTTTTAGAAAAGAGCTTATTCTCACTGAGCTGAGAAGATAAGCTTGTGCAGAGCTGAAACCAGCTTTCAGGAGCTTTGCAGGTGGAAGCTTTGAATGTCCAGCCAAGAAATTGGCTCAATTTTGATTGTTTCTATTAAGATTAGTGCTCAAGACAGTGTTAATACACAGTTTTGCATGGCCTAACAAAGAGAAGATGTAGCTTTATCACAGATGATGAAATTGAGGTCTTTTCCATGGAGACAGAAACAGGGAAGATTACCCTGGACAACTGCTGACTCTGAACATTTTAGAATTCTTAAATCTAACAAATTTGTATCCATGAAATTTTAAAGACCTGGAGGTAAGAACTCTGTTGATGTCTGTATGTTGATTTTTAGTCAGTGAGTGGAAAAAAGTGTACTGCTGACAGGCTATGAAAATTGGGTGCTGGTGCTAAGTGTAGGTCTGTTAGCTCAACATTGATCCAAAGCAAAACAATGGCACTGCTGAAGTTAGAGTCCTTTATTAACAAATAAAGGGAAGAGCACTTGGTTAGCATCCCTCTACCTGTGCCTAAGGAAAATGGATCTTGTCAGATCAGCCTGATGTATTTTACTTTACCAAGATACAAGCTTGCCTGATAAAAGCTGCAGTAGTCGCCTGAGTGGGCCTTCTTCACATCTTGATCCAGAGAGAAAATTAACAATGTCCAATAGAAAGTGGTTTTGATGCTGATGGATCTCCAGGTGGAGATGGATGGAGGGAATCATCTCTGAGCTGTTGGTGTACGTAGTAGTGTTCCTTAGGGGTCTTTTGCTGGCTTTTTACTATTTAACTCTTGTATCAGTAGCTTGCTAGAAAACATGAAATGATTGCTGCTACTGTTTCTAGATGTGCATGCAGACTGGACACAATTGAGGGAATAACTGTCAGCTCACTGTAAGAACCACCCACATTATTTGATAAACTGTGAGAATGTAAAAAACACTCATATATTATTTGCCTGGTACAGGGTCTTCTATTTAAACTCAGGACAGCAGGTCTTAAAGAGGCCTGAGGCTTTGGTCCAACAGAGCAGTGACCAAGAGGCCCTGGTGGATGGAAAAGGGAGTATAAATCCCAACACTCTGCCAGGTTGTGGGGTTTGATAAGGCACCATTGTGGATGTGGAAGGAAACATTAGAAAACTAAACTCAGTATTGGTAAAAAGGAAGTGGGTTGTTTACAAAGTCACTGTAGGTTGGATAAAATCCACTTTTGTGCAGAGGGCTAGCACAGATGATATCAGGGCTTGGAATGAGATTTTCATCTTGGTCTGCCATTCAATGCAGAGGTGGAGTTTCATCTAAGTATGTTATTGTGCTACATCAGGATTTAAATTCCTTATTTACTGTTTTCTGGCAAACATTTAAGTAAATGTTGCATTAAGTAGACTTTTTTTTTTAAATAACATTGACATTTATCTCGCTTTTCTCCTGACATTTTAAGCATCTTCACAGATACCTGCATAGCTGTTTCTGTTCTAAAATTTGCAGTAGTTAATTGATTTTCTGCATATCTGTGGGAGCAGCTATCAGCAAAGAGAAAGGGAGGCACATCCTTTGATTAAAGGTAAATTGAAATAATTAAAGGTGTGGTATTTAACGTAGAGGCTTTAGGGCTGAAAACCAACATCCTGATACCTGCTGAGAAATACCTTACTCCACAAATAATCTGTTCTAGTAACTCCTGCCATGGCTAAGGCTAGCATTGGAATGTGGCCCACAGTAATTACTGTTTTGAGACAAAGGGGACGTTTTCTGTTCACCCAGAAATAAATCACTTTGATTGCTTTTCTCCTATGGCAGAGTGCTGTATGTATAATTTAAGATGTACAACACAGCAGTGGAGCCTTTTACAGCTGGATCATCCCACCGGTCAGCAGTAAGAAAGCTGATGCAAGTGATGGGTGAGCAGAAGAACACTAACAGTTTTGGGAGCTGGCAAGTGCCAAGGATGCTACACGTACAGCTAAAACACAGCTAAAAACACTGTATTGTGTTTTGGTCTCTGGTATCAGCCTGTCTGGAGGTGAGACTCAGCTTGCCTACGTGTGGCTAAGCTGCAGGAATGTCTCAGGATTGCTCTTGGGGGATTGTCTGAGTGCTGAGTGCAGCTGCAGTCGTGTCAAGAAAACCAGTCCGTCGTGTCAAGTGCTAATAACAGGAATTAAGTAGTTCTGTAAACACATTTTATGAACAAGTATAATCAGTTTGATGTCCCTTAACAGACTGGTATGTGATGACTCTGGAGAGCCTTGGGACAGCTTTAGGAAGGGGAGACAAGGCAGAGCATCGTCCCCTCTGAGGGTATTTGCTGAAAGTGTGGAGATTTCTTGTAGCTCTGAGTGGGGCTGCTCCATGCACAGCTGAGGGCTGACCTCACAAACACAGGGCTGTTTGTTGTAGTAACCAGCCACCTGGGAAAGGTTCCTAAAAACTGTTCTTTTTTATTACTTTGTGATCACTCAAAATAATTATAAGTATGGCAGAAATTGCTGATGGGCTTGTATCAATTTCCTTTTGCTAGTTGTCTTTTCTTTCTTTACTCTGGGATCTGAGATGCTTTTGGAATACCAGGATCTTTGTTCCTCTCTTTCATGGCTCCAGCCCCTGTCCAGGCTGTGAAATCAGCTTCAGTCTCTCTGTGTCTCATCCTGCTGTGAAGCCATTGAACTTTTAACCAGTTCTGTAGTTAAACAGCCCCTTCTCACGCTGCCACAAAAGCACATCTCGCTCTACATGCCCCCAGTTTCTGTACTGAGGCACGGCAAGAACTGGAGGAACTGCCTCTGCCAGCAGCCACCCACCTCTTCCAGGGCTTTCCACCTGAGCAGGCAGTTCTTGGTGCTTGGTGTCATCCCTGCACTGGATGAGAGCAGAGGTGAACCATGAACATCGAGGTTCTGTGTCACAGAGCATCTGGCAAAGTCAGTGCACCCGTGCTTGATACCATGCTTTGTCTTCTGGCTCAGCTGAAAGGCTGTCACAGAAATTTCAGTAAAACATGTTAAGTAGGCACCCAGAACCTGCTACAGACAAGATCACTTCATTGTCTTGCATGCATTCATCTGAAAAAGGAAACATATGTAGTTTGCATGTCTAATGCAACTAGAGGAGACAGAAAAAGATCAGAGAAGAGCTCGTTGTATTTCATTTCTAGTTGTTCTACTCTTGTGTAAAATCAGCGTTGTGATTGAGGCATTCTTATTATAATTTTGCTGGTACTTGTTTGTAATGGGAGGCATTGCCATGTGGCATTCTTACACCTCCTTTTTGTTTTATTCTTTATGAAATCTTGTGTTTTCAGTTCTGAGTAAATTAAAGGGGTTGTTGGATTGGCAGTTCCAGATGCAGATGCTGTCTGTTCATAAAGCAGGTCCTGTACAGTAACAGAATTAAACTGCCAGTTTAGGTGTGCTTGAACACCTCTGATTTTATCTGAAGAAACCTCCGTGCCAGCAGAGAAAGTCAGCAATTTTGTTTCCAGCACAAGCATGAGCTTTCATGATGCAGAAGTTATGCAGCTGACTAAGGTGAACTGACTGTTGGTGTTGCTGCTCTTCTGTCCATGTCACTACTTACTGATTATAAAACCCTGCCTCTTTACTCCTGTTGAAAGTAGGCTTCATACTTTCTGTATCTGCTGGGCTTCAGTAACATGTTTGCTGAGAAAATGTCCTGTTGTCTAATCTTGAGCCTGGTGGTTTTTCCTACATTTTCTTTTTAATTACATTAAAAAGAAAAAAAGCAGGTAGGGGAGAACTTGCATCCTAATTATGTTATTTAAGCAATGAGTTCAACTTGGAGGCTAAACCAGACTTTTTGCTTTTGAATCACTCTGTGGGTGGTGCTGCTTCTGTACAAGCACAAGGTGCCCTTTCTACATTTGTAATTCAAAATAATTTCCAGCAATAAGAGTGCAGATGGAACCAATCATTGGTGCTTATTTCTAGGCTCTTTCTACCTTCTCATGGAGAAAAAAGTCTTTCTGATGCTCTTTTGAAGCTGAATTTGATGCAAAAATCAGGCAGACCTTTCATCTTCCTCTCTCCTGATGCTTACCATCTTCTCTGTTGAAACATGGGGACAGTGGCATGTGTCTAGCATATGCATCAAGTCTCCTGTACACAGGGCTGGAGACAGACCATGGCTGTCTCTGTGGAGGGTCCCAACAAGGTACTTGTCCCAGCTCCAAACTGTGGAACAGTTTCCATGAGGTCTGCAGCTATCCCTTCTGCAGGCGTGGATCCCCCATCTGACACTGGTCCCAGGCAGAAGCTGGGGTGGGCTGTGTTCACACAGGGACAACAGCACCAGGGCAAACAGCCCTTGCCTGCATCAGGTGCTATTAAAACATGGGGGAGGTTCCTCTTCCACCTAAAGGTGTTTCAACCTCTTCTCATTGAGCAGTGCTACAGTACAAAATGCTGTTTGAAAATCAGTGTTCCTTTGTAGGCAGCTCTTCTCTTTCACCTCTCTCACTATGACCAAGCATGGGGCTGAATTACAAGCCCTGCAGCATCTGGGTGATGGCTGACAACAGGCCACGTTCACGGGGCCAAAGATTGGTCTAGGCTGGGGAGCAGGCATAGGGAAAACCATCTCCTTTAAGGAGGTCTGGCAGCTCCAACAGACTTGACACAGTTCCTCTGCCCTGCATCCAGACCATGGTTAGCCACTGGTCTGGCATGCTGGCAGCAGGCTCTCTACACTCATCCTCTCTGCCAGGCACAGTCTGTCCCTCTGTGCTGACCACTGAAAAAGCTGGTAGGGGTTATGGAACAAAGGTTTGCCTGTCCGGCTGGTGAAGTGAGGAGTGCTTGCTCTTGCATAGAAATGACAACAGCTTTTTTTTTTTTTTTAACCGAATTATTTATTTGAATAGATGAAGCAGTTACTGTGCACTGTATTCAGAGTAATTTAAAACCAAATTAATGCCATGCATTTGTAAGCCGAGGCATAGGGAAGCAAGTAAATCCTTCCTAGTCTCAGGAGAGTTGCTTTGTCCCTGCAGCTTAAAATGCCATGTATTGGTTACAGGGCCCATGATGCTGTTCAGGTAAGCACACAGTTTTCTTCCCTCTCAACCTAGTAATGTGTGTACCCTCTCATCATCATCCCCCATTTTATTTTAATAGGGAGCAGGCTACACCAGCAGCATAACAATTTGTTTCACAGGGTTTTTCCTCATCTCAGGATGATCATTAGAAAAAAGCTGGGGTTGGATTGACATGTGGGAAATTGTTATGCTGAAGCTGGAGTGTGTGAGGAGTATGGCCACGCCCGTCTACATTCAAAGGTAATGATACTCTTGGTTTTTAGGCTTTTGGGGATTGAAAAAGTCAAGGCTGGGTGCAGCAATGCTGCTCTTTGCAGCTGGAGGTGCAGGGAGAGGTTTGCTGCTGCAATATGTACCATCTGCTGTTGGGCTGCTGGAGAAGCTGGCAAGTAGCTCCAGATAACCACCCCAGTAGGGTATTTTTCAGAAACTGCTTCTGGGATTGTCCTCAACCCAAAGACCCGTTAACATCAGTGTTAGACTGATGAACAGGGATTTCTGCTCATTGCCATAAAGGCTGAAATGACTGGATAGAGAAAGCTATCAGTTTCCAGTTCTCCTTGAGCAGATATTTCTGCCCAGGATAATGCCCCTCTGGGGATGGAGCATGAATGGAAATTAGTTATAGGGAGTTCCAAGGGAAGGCAAAAATGAAAGCAATTTAATCATAAGGTAAGTATTTATGTTGCAGAAATAACTAATCAGTGTTGAGCAATAAAGACCTTAGGATATAAAACAGAAAAATGAAGTATTTTATGTGTGTAAGTACTTTTGATAGATTCTGAATACTAGATTGTATACTGGAGTAAATTTGTACCATTAGTTCTGTACAGAAGAAATGAGATTTTTGTAAGGGAAACAGTAGTTGGATGTTGTCTCATACAGAGAGATGAAGAAACAGAGACTTTCTCTCACCTTACATGTGCATCCAGAAAATTTTGGTTTTTTCCTGTTAGCATCTTGACCAAAACCCCAAACATTTTTTTAATGCAAACTCTGAATGCTGCTTTGCACTGTACTGCACAGAGTAGGGGCAAGTGACTGAAACAGACCAATGGAGAAAGCATAAAAATTATTGTACAAAGAGAGACTGTTTAGATATCTTTATTTAGCAAGTGAAATACATTGCCAATAGGAAGGAGAAAAATGGAGACTCAGCTGTGTTTACCAAGGCAAAAGAAATTTTCCTGAAGTGAGGCCAACTTTGATATGGGCTATTAATTTTACTTGATTTTTGCAGGGCTACTTCTGAATAGGATTTGAATGTCATGTTTTTGTGTGAGGGCATAAACATCTTGCTTTCAGTTCATGTTAGTTTTGCATCTATGCCTCTAAAAGCTGATGGCTGGTCTGGCATCTGAAGGCCCATAACTTGGCTGAGGTTGTAGCATGGCCTGAAACAAGTTGTGCCCTGTGCACTTTTGGGAATCCTTGTGGCACCAAAACAGGCTCTTGAAATACAGCCAAGAGCATTGTGTTAATCCTGTATTTTTTGCCCTTCTCTTCTTCCACCTCAGCAAAGCTTTTCCTTGTGGCCCTGATCCAACAAGTCGTTTAACTGTGTGCAGGTGCAGGCACAGGATGGGACCTCCTGGAATGTCTCACTGTGTGCTGAACTGTAATTTCAATGAAAAAACAACCACAAGACAACTTCTGTGGCCACCTGCCCCTGCCAGCCTGTCTTTGTTAGTGCTGAGTACAAACACCTTCCCAGAGCACCGAGGTCAGGGTGACAAACCAGGAAATACCAAGTGAAGGTACAAGTCCCTACATTTCACTCTCTGACCTTCAAAGATGAGTGCAGCTGCCAGGGTTTACCTGCAGCACTCTGGCTTTGTCCATGGGAGCAGTGCAGCAGGCTGTGCCTGGGTCTCACTGCTCCCTGAGCACAGGTTGGCTCGTCATGCAAGGCCACCTGCAGCTCTTGCACCACCAGTGATCCACGTTGTGCCAATTGTCAGTGGCCAGTGCAGGTGGTGATGTCCTGGAGATTGCCATCTGTGGAACACTAGAGGAGGGTGAATATTTTTCTGCAGGGTTTCCTATGGATCAAATTTTTTAGTGTTCTGTAGGCATGGCTATCAGTTGGTGGTTTCAATACCAGCAAACCTATGAGATGTCAAGTCTATTTCTGCCTTCATCCTCAGCCTCAGGTAAGTGCCAGGCCTGAGTGCCAGTACATGAATGTCCTTTCTCATCCCATTAGGCCACTTAGACTCCTGACCCATTGACCATAAGCCAAGTCTTGCTCCTTGGCCCCTTTTCTACTGCAGATGTGAGAAGGCGCCCTGGGTGATCTCCCGTATCTCACACCTTCCCCATTAACAGGAGTCCTCAGCCTTCTCTTCCCCACTGATACCTTTCCTCACAATTTCACCCTATTATTCCCCCCATTTTCCCTTTGTCTCTGCCAAGAAGAATTTGTTCAGGTTCAGGGTTTTTTTAGATTTCTCACTGGAGTGCCTCAGAGTGAGCTTACCCCTCCTCATCACCTTCTTAGCAGACCCAGGTTGTAGGAGCATACCTTTACTTTACTTCCTTCCACTCCCTGGGTGAAGAGTACATTTTGTAGGTATTGTTCAGGTTTGGGGAATGGTGAACTGCCCCACTGATTTTGTTGAGAAAAAGAGGAGAATTGAAGGCTAGAAATTTTCTTGACCTGCCCAAGCGTGTTGTACTGTGACACACTTGCCTGAGCTCTTGCACATGTGACTGCCCCCAAAGAGCTCAATTGTTTTGGTAATACAGTGTTGAATTGGCCATATCCCAGTAGGGAATTACTTGGTGCTACTTAAGTGGGATTGTCAACAGGCTTGCAAGTATGAAGTTATGACCAGAATCTGCTTTTGAGCCCGTTCTGGTAGACTTCTATCCACTTCAAGAAAATGATGAATTTGTTGGTGGTCATATCCCCTGGCTTGCACAACTGAGCAGAGTCAGTCTCATGGAGTTATTTATGCTGTTTACCTCATATCAATAATATTTTCCTCCTTTTGAGCACTGTGAGCAATCATTCTGTACAGCCACGTTTGTGATATTTGGGAGATTTTAACCCTGAGGAGGAAAATAAAACTGATGGGCATGACCAAATTCCCACTTAGGAAAAAATCTATGGACATCTTTTGACAAATGGACTTGAGTGAGGCTTAACCAAGGACCCTAAGACATAGGATGAAGAGGTTCTCAGAGAAGTCTTTGTGCAGCTTGCTCTTTCCTTTGGCAACCCCAGGCTTCCTAGGCAAATGAGAGTTTTAAACTTTGTTCCTTTCCCAACCTTAACCCTAGGCACAGACTAAACCCTTTTCCAAGGACCACAAGCTGTAGCAGAAATCAAAAAGCTATCATGGGAGAAATATTTTTGCATTCTCTCTTCTCAGCCACAAGACAACTGGAGTTCAAGGGGTTTCCCTCTTCTAACCCTAAACATTGGCTTTGGCTGGATTATCACAAGCCACACCAATGATGAAATTTTCAGAGACAAAATCCTAATGAATCCAGTTCCTCCCTCTGAGGGAGCTCCTTGGCAGCTCCACATCACAGCTGGCAGTTCTAGGCTTTGACATTCCCCTGAACTAACCCTAGCCCTAAATCTTCTGTGTGAGTTGAGCATTTGCCAAAGAGACCAAGCCATGGCCAAGATAACAAACTTGTGAGGGGAGAAAGCTCCTTGCAGCCTCTCCTTTGCCTTTGGCAGTGCATTAAGGACCCCATGCCAGCTGGAGCTGTAGGACCTTGAAGTGCTCAGACTGTAACCCTAAGCCCAGGTGTGGGCTGCTTCACAGGTAAGAACACAGCTGTGGCTGGGATGGAAAGTGTAGCAGGAGGTTAAATTTTTTACTGTTCATTCCAGCCTTTTCCAAACCCTTTGCAGACCTTTGCCATCTGGAACACTATGCTTTGTCCCTCTTCAATCCTTAGCCCTAAAGCCTGAGGATAGCTGATCCTCAGTCAAGCACACAAAACAATGGTCCAGATGAAAGAGCAATTGGAGGAGAAATATTTCTGTGGCCTGCACTTCTCTTCAGAAGTTTCTCACCAGTACCATGCTAACTGCTGCTGTAGTTTTTTTCCCTTTCCCAACTCACCTCCAAGGCTGTGTATGGTATAACCCTTTGCTGAGGAACAAAAGCCCAAATCAAACAATTGTCAAAGGAATGACCTCCTAGGAGACTGCTGCTTCTCCTGGCAGCCTGTGGGAAATGCAACATCTACTGAAGCTTCAGGGCATCTCTCCCTCCTAAAGCAAAAACCTGACTTTGAGTTAACTATAATTAGGGATAAGCTGGTGTGGTCCCAATGAAGATGTCAGAGGAGTAATCTTGCAGCAAACCCAAATTTTAATCCTAACACTAAATGTGGGATGAGCCCTGAGTCGTCATTTTAATGAAAAAGGTGTAGGGAAGAAACATTTTTCTTTCCTTCTTACTTTGGAATCCCCTTGGCAGCCCCATGCCAAGAGATCTGTCCCAACTTTCTCCCTGTTTCTGTCCCAAACCTAACCCTGTCCCAGACTCTCAACTCAGCTTACCTTGAGCCTAGGGAAAAAGGTTGTCTGGGAGTAGGTTTTTTTCAGCCATTGCTTTGGCAGTCCAATGCCCCAGCTGGGGCTTTAGGCTTTGTCCCATTCCTAAACAGTGTTACTGTAGCCTGAGTTTTGTCCCTATCCATAAACTGGGCTCTTCAAGAGATAGTCACATAACTCCAGTGTTGAAATGCTGACAGTCTCTAGCCTTCCTTCCAGCTATAGTGATTTGCTTTTACTGCTTAAGCCCTGTGCTCCTTTTGACTCTTAATGCCACAGCCAGGCACAGCACAATTAAAGATTAGTAACAGACATGTACTTGCTGGTGTGTTTGTGAGCCCTATTTAGGGTTCTTCCTCTCTAATGAAAAAAAAAAAAAGAAACCAAACCCAAAGACCTCTGCCAGGTAGCATTGTTGTGTGTGTCTTTAATTATGGGGAGGATTGAAGACCAGGTGACATCCTTGTGAGATGAGCACATTTGTCCACTAACCTGTGTGGCCTGTGTGATGAAGTGGTGGGAACAGGAGCTTCAGACACCAGCTATCCTCCTGCTTGTCCCCATGCTGAAGACTCTCCCCTGGCATCCAGCTGGAAGAACAGAAGGATCAAACCAGCTCCCTGTTCTTTTGCATCCGGCTCTTGCTGTTCCTGCCAACAGCACCCAGAGAAAGACCATGTGTTTATTTTCATGTAGTGTCTCCCACCCATCAGCTGGAGCAAGCCATGGATCCCTGTGATCTAAATCCTGCAGGCATTCCCCTCTCCTTCCACCCCCTTCAAATCTGTGTGCCCATGTTGGAAAGTCATTTATTAACAAAATAAAAAGCTTCCCATATTAGGAGAGATTATTTCTGTAACTTCTGCTATGTGTTCTAATATTCTCAAGGACCTCTGCTTCTTCCCTATTGTGCTTTAATGCTAGGAAGGATGGTGCATTCACTCCCCAGAAATATTTTCTATCAGGAAAAGGATTTAGCCATGTGTGTCTGGAAAATGGAACAGTGAATGTTAAGAGGTCCTCACCCTGAGGTGTTCTCTCTGGTAATTATTGTTTCAGATGGCTCTGGATGAGGGTCATCTCCTCTAGCTTCTCAGATCTTTAGCAAAAGAATAAAATCTGCTCCTTGAGATCAGCCCAACTGCATCTAAAGCCATGACTGTACCACAGAGCTGTAGGATTGAATTTAGACTGGCACAGTGGAAATCAAGGTGAATGTGCAGCATGTGCGATTGCTCTTTCAGAGAGCTTGAGGGTTTGATGGCAGAAAGGGAGCATGACTCTGAAAGCTGGAAGGGAAATAGAAAGAGCCACTGATAGGAAAGAAAATTGCTGTAGTAAAGATTTCTGTAGGCAAATACCAGGTTGAGTGCTGATGAATGGTATCTGCCCAAGCATAACTCATGAGTTATTGTGTGGTGGAAAGTAATAGACTGCACTGAGCATCCTCATTCAGCAGAAGGAGCCCTGCTGCATGTTCCTGTACACAAGGGCTTACCTACATGGTTTTGGTAGTGCTGTAACTCCATCTGTAGCAATTAAATCAGGACATCCCTCTGGCATGGGTTCAGTTAGACTGATGGGGTCCAGTTCCCACACATTTAATAGAGAAGCGGATGTGTGATGTGTGTGGATGTGACAAACTCCAAGCTGGTAGAGCCACCACCTGCTCAAAAGTTTGTAGCATTGCAATGACGCTGGCACTGAGGCACAACTCTCTACCCAAAGGTAGAGTACATCACTGAAAAACCCAAACCCAATTCCCTGTGACATAATTTAAAAAAATAAAAAAAGAGCTTTGTTTTGCTGGATGTTCATTTTTTCAGCTCCTTGACACCAAAGACCAGCGGGACACATGGATCTGCAGGCAGAAGAGGTGAAAGGCTGGGTGAGCCAAGGGTGGAAGAGGTGTCCTGGCACTGACACCATGCTGCCAGTACCTCCCGTGGGGCTGCTGTTGTGCAGGGTAACAGCCAACAGGAGCAGGGGCTGAGGGAGGGTTTGATGAGGCTGGAATTGCCAAAGAGCTCTCCAGCTGTAGGAGACAGCAATGGGGAAGCTGCCTAGGGGAGGAATGAATGGTGGAGTGGGTACAAGGGTAAAGCCATTGGTAAACCCATAAATCTTCAGCCCTGGCACATATCTGGCCATTTCATGAGCTCGCTAGGTCAGTGATGAAAGACTTATTCATCAAATCATTGTATCCTGAAATGTGTCACATTTTAGTAGAAATAAAGCTTTGAAGCAAGATGTATTATTTCTTCCTGACCCTTTCACCCCAGCCAGAACACTTTTTCATGTGATTTAACTGAATTAACAAGGGCTGTGACCTGATGAAGCAGTGAATTCTTCAGTGGTGCTAAAGACAGAGCTCCCCTGTCTCCTGGGCATGGGGCTGGGACACCAGATCAGAGCAACAACTAGGGGAAGAAAATAAAAAGGGCTTTAAAAAGCTGTTTGTTTGTTTGGTTTTTTTTTTTTTTTTTTCTTATTTTTTTTTCAACTGGGTGTTGAGGTGGTGTGAATGGGCAGGCTGGGGTGAGGTCTTTAGCTTGTCTAGCCGTGATATTTTTAAGCCTGAGTCAGTGGTTACGCAAAATAGAAGGAAGCAGCAGAAATAACCATTTGCCAATATTTGTTTTGATGTATTTTGGTTAATCGTGCTCACAAAAGCTTACAGAAGATCACAACCTGCTCATGGGACCAAATTAAACTGAGGAACTTTTTTTTTTAGATTTGAAGAGAGACTGATTTTCTTAGATTATATATCCATAACAAACAACAAGTTCATTCTCATTATAGAAATCAGGAAGTGCATTTCCAGCAGGAGGCAATGAAGGACATGCATGACCACCACTCATGCAACGAGCTGAAAATGTACTTTTAAATTATGGTCCTCTCTGGTAGCACACATTTGGGGTGACATCTAGAAAGGCCAAGGAAATCTGTAGGCCTCTAAAATGACTAGCTGCATGGAGGTGGATTTTTATTCTTCCAGGAGTAAGTGATTATTGCTTCCTTTGTTACTCTGAGTGGGGGTTGTGTTTGGTGTCAGGGCAGTGCCTTGTTGCACACTCAGTTCCCCAGCTCAGGGTCTTTTGCAGTGCCTGAGGGGGATGCATTGAATGAAATGTGTTTACTAAGTCTTTCTCAAAAAGTACATCATGAGGAAGAAGAGGACCCCCTCTCCTTAAAAAGTGACAGGCTTAGTCCAGGATGTGTTAGATGGGAATTAGCTTCCTCCTCTTTCCCTCAGGCTCCTTGGGCTCATCTCTCACACTTTCCTGTTGAAACTGCTTCCCTTTGTTTCAGTGGGCACTTGGCTGGAGGAAAAGAGAGTGAACACAAGGCAACTGCGATAATAATAGTGGTAGTAGTAGTATTGCTAATAATAATAATAATAACAATTTTCTCTTGAACAGCTGCGTGAATCACATTGAGTTCTGACCATTTTTCTGATTAGTTACTTGCACCTCTGAGAGGACAGGAGACAGGAGATTTGTTGGCCTGCTCTCCATATGTGAGACAGAAGAACACTGAGGAAGCAAACCTGTATCTGCTGTCCCTTCCAAACCCTTCTTACTCTCCAACATAGCCAGAAATGTAGGGTTACTGCCTGTTCAGCTCTGCCTGGGAGAGAATGCAGCTGATCCTCAGAAATCAGGGTGAATATTCCTTTTGCACAACAAAAAATTAAAGTGTGAGGAAATGACAAGAACGAAAGAATATACAAAATTACTGAAAATTATTAGTATTGGCAGACGCAGGATTTGCCTAATTGGGAAGGTAAATGACTGGGGAAAAGCAGAGCCTGAGCTTGAATGTGAATATTTTTCCAGCTTTGCACATTGCCACTCTGTATTTAAGGAGGGATCAGTCAGGGAAGAACTTGCAGTAGTGACTGTCATGTCTGAAAGCAAAGCCAGAAGAGCCCTCTTACAGAAACTAAATCTTGATCCCCATCCTGCCTTTGCCCTCCCTCTCAGATCACTAACCATTTGTTGCAGCTTCTCCAGGCTCAAAAGGGAAAATGCTGAACTATTATTGCTGGACAACTCTTCCTCCTCCAGGGCATTTATTAAACCAACACCTTTATTATTCAAAATATTTGAACAAGTGGTAGCACAGTTACCTCCCTCTTTCAGAGGTCTGCTGACGCCAGCCCTAACACAGCAGAACAAAGCAGAGACTTTTGCTCAGCACACCATTTCTCCTCTCCCCTGCTCTCCCTGCACAAAGTGACCCCTGATGAAGGGCAGGCAGAGGCCTGAGCTTTAGAACAGATTATTTTGTTCAACCTTGGAATTGAAAGCAAACACTCCCAAGTCTCCTTTGATGCCAGCTGACCTGAATCAAAGCTTGCAGACCCCTGGCTGATAATGTTTACCAGATGCAGCAGTGAAAAAAGGGTTTCCAATCTAGCTTCTCTGTTTCTAGGCATCCATACCAAAAATTAAGTGCACGGGTAGGAGTTTGGCATGTGACTGCTGTGCGGGAATGCTTGTTGCAGAAGATAAAGAGCAAACAGAAAATTATCTTTCTCATAGCCCAGTGCATTCAGGTTCTTGACTAACAGCTTCTAATAATCCAGATAAGTGCAAAAGGCCTGTTACAGGTTCTACAGTGATGGGGGTTGCTGGCAGCTGGATCTGTACTGACATTTGGGGAGTCCTGTGTGGCAAACACCTTGGCAGGAAGGCAGAACTGAGTGAAGGAAAAACAAAAGCAACATTATTTTTGCTGACAGAAGCAGAAGAAAATGGAAAGTGTCACCTGAGGGACTCTCAGTGGCAGATACAGAGACTGGCAGGGCTTGATGGTGCTGGGGACACAGATACCTCAGTCACCTGCCACAGGGACAAAGAGAGATGGTGACAGCTACCTACACAACGTGTAGAAGAAAACAGTGATGCAAGGCAGGTATTACTTCATAACCTGCAATTCTTGTGTCAGGGAGTCCAGTCCTGCCAGCAGCTCAGTGATGAGAAAGCAAAGGTGCTTTGGTGCAGAGGGAGGAATGAGGTGATCACACAAGAAACTCACAAACACTCGATTTCCAGAGACTCAATCTGTTATGTGAGAACTCCAGCTGAGCCTGTTGAGAATTGGAGAAGGAGAAGGAAAGGGAGAAAATGTAAGCATTCATATTTGGAGGCCCAGCTGCTCAAAGCAAATCCAGACAAAAGGCACTGTTGTCCCACTGCTGGAAATACCAGCAAGATCAGGCTTTGGGGCAGCAGGAGAGGGTTAAGCATTGCATGACAGGACACGTCCACCCTTGTGACAGCTGTTGTGCTGTATATACAGCTTTGTATATGATACAGAAAAATATTAAACAAAGGAAGAATATCCAGGCCCCACAACTCCCTGTGTGTCCTTGTGTACCATGGGGTTGTGCCTGAACTCCCAGGACACGACAGCTTGCCAGCCCTGCAGTCACATCAGTTCCCTGGAGCCCCTGGGAATGTGCTCCCATCCTCGGGGATGGACCCTGCTTTCAGAAACTGCCTGAAAAAGCAGCAGCAGGATGGGGGCAGGGAAAGCAGCCAGAGGATGTAAACCTTGTGCAAAGATCTGTGAAACAAAGGCTGATGATTGTGGCTGCATGGGGGAGCACAGCTTCTCTGGGGCTCGGGGCAGTGGCAGGACATGTGGCACGGCTGCAAGTCTTGCATATAGGAGGGGAGAACAGAAAACAGGGCTAGATCTGAGTCCACAGGAATGCTCTCCCCTTCCTCCTCCTCCATGTGTTTGTTTGTGTGTGTGTGTGTGTGACAATTGCTGGTTAATTACCATCCCTGACAGACCGTATCAGGGTAGTTTGACCTGGGCTAACACCTCTCATCTGTCTTTGCTTTTAGAAGAATTGGGGCATAATCACCTCCTGTGGGCAGTGAGCTTCACACTGCCCTCCTTCACTCGAGGCTTCACTTCTGAAAAATCATTAACTTGCTCTCAGCTCCATGAGCTTCCCTAGGTGTGACAGCCAGAAGGCCAAAGGGCATGGCATGGGATGTGTACATCCCCTCCAGGGGCTGAAGCAGCTGCTGCACAGTGTCTGGTCTCTCCATCACTTGCCAGACCTGCACCAGTCGTGTTACAGCTGCTGGGGTGCTCCCACACCCCTGTCCCTCATACATTATTGACACACAGGAGCCATAACTTCTTCTCCATTACTAGTCCCAGACAAATCCTACAGCCTTTTCCCAAAGATGTTTTTCCCTCTGTTGTTCTGCAGTGTCTTTGCCTGAGCAAGACCCTGACATTTCATGATTCAAGCAATAAATGACACATAATTACATACATGACCTGTCTGTCCTATGGTGTTAACACATTCTTTGCAAGGAGCAAGTGGCAGCTCTCCTCAACAGGTCTCACCCCTTGTCTCCCAGACACCTGCCTTCTTCAATCCTCACCTCATTTTAGTGCTGCTAAAACATCAGTGGGATGTCTGAGCCAAAACCACACACAAGACTAAATTTTTGTTCCTCAGCTCCTTTGGTGGATCCTGCTGCATCCATTCACATGCAAGATGTGAGTCAAAGGATGGAGTAAAATGGACTCTCTGCACAATCTCACCCATGGGCAGGCGAGAAAGAAGGTCAGGGCTCTCCCATGTCTGATCCTGAATCCTGGGATGAGGCCTGCCTGTGTTTTACTCTATTCTCATTCAGCATTCATATATACTATATGTATGGAGTCATACTGTGAATTTCAGTCTCAAACCCACTATTAGTCTGGCCTGATTCTGCTCCCCACCCCCTCCCAGTCTGTCCAGTATGTTTATTTCGGTCTTGGACTGGAGTCTGAAGTGATGTGACAGGTCTCCCAGACAGGAAACTCGGGCTCAGGGCTGCCAGAGGCTGTAGGTCTGGCAGTGCAGGTGTGGGGGTTGCACCCCCTGGCCCTTTCTCCATGTCCCAGCAGTGCCAGCAGCATGGTCTCTGCTGCCTTTCCTTCCCTCTTTCCTCCCAAAGCACTTCAGGGATGCCACCCTGGCACAGACCTGCCTCCTAACCACAGGGATCCTTAAGGTGACATGTATTTAAATATTATTTAGCATGTGGTTTGCATGCTGTCTAGTCTTTGCTGAAAGAGCAGTGTATAGGGAGAGAACCAACAAGTGATGCTTTTTTATAGTCCTGGAAGAGCTACAAACCCAACACCTCCAAAGTAACACAAGCCAGGGATGAAAGGAAAAGCCATGTGTTGGTACCATAGGTGAGCAGCCAGGCACCTGCTTTAACAAGAAGTGTCAAAAGGCCCCCAGCGAGCACACCCTTGCTCAAGTTCCTATTAAACGGAAATTCAGTCTCAGGAGGATTAAGGTTTTTTTTTCCTTGAGATGTTTTCCAGCCATATGGGGCCAGTCTCAAAAATTCATGGCTGAATCATTTATTTTTAATAGGTAAATATCTTCCTTCTGTCTCTCCTTTATTCAGGTTTCCTTAGTGGGACAAGAATAATTTTTTTTCTTTTTTTAATAGAGAATTGGCCTCCCTGTCTCACTCCCTTGGATTTGTGGGAGGTTTTCCTTGAGAAGTCTTGCTGGAAGGGGAAGGTGGCCATGCTTGTCCCATCCCACGGTGTGGCTCAAGGAAGTGCCACTCTCACCTCATCTGCTGACAAAGGTCCCTGCTGTGGTGGGAAACTCCCTCAGAAACTGTGTTTATGTGATAACATGCTTTTGTTACAATATATGTATCCAACTCCTCTTACAGAGTTCACTGTGGTTTTCTTTCTGCTGCTGTATTCCAGCACCTTCAAACAAACTTCAAAATCACTTCAGCGGCCCTGTTGTTCTCCAGGTTGTTTGCCATCATCTCTTGCAGGCTGGAAATGAAACGTTTTGTCCCATGGAAGGCAATACACAGATGATGTGTGTACCTGGATGGGTGTGGGTTTAAGTGTGTCTCCTGTTTGGGTGCTTTAAACTCATGAGCTATGCAAGAAAACCAGCACTACAACTTCCTTCCCCTGGCTCCTCTCACTGGGTTTCACTCTTAGTGCTAAAATATCATCCCAAAAGTGGACTGACAACAACGGTGGGAAGGTGCTTTCATGTCCAAGCTGATGCACTCAGTCTGGGCTATGAAAGTGCCTGAATTACACCCTGCAGCTGGGTTGCTAACTGCAGTGATTAGATATGCACTAGCATGTGTAAGCAAGTGGATGTATCCAACTTCGGGAGAGATTTTAAATAGGCAGCTCTGGCACTCCTCTCGGTTTCTCTCAACATGAGGATTGTCTGCTTTACTGGTTTATTTCTGGATATGCAGGCTGAAGAAAAAGAAATTTTGTTAATAGAGACATGCAGTTTCATTTGTGAAAATAACTTTGTAAGTATGGGAGAACATTGTGCTGTTTTACTTAAATCTGCACATGTTTTGCTGACTTAGAAGTTTGGTACTGCATTTCAAAGACTAACTCCCTAAGCCTGATTGGTGTCCTTTATCTTTTGATGTTTAAGAAGTTTTTCTTTCCAAAGTCTTCTTTTCTTTCAAGGCACTTCAATGAAAAGTCTTCTTTCGCCCACCTTCAGAACTGCACGTAACATCCTTCAACTCTCCCTGATTTATCTTCTGTATTCTCTTGACTCAAGGCAGATCATAAATTTGCCCTAATTCATGATCTGTTTGGGGGGGGTTTGGTGTTTTGGGGGGTTTTTTGTGTTTGTTTTTTGTTGTTGTTGTTTTAATTTCAGTTCTGCATTTTCTGAGACATTTATTTCACTCTAAAGAAAACAATGTATCTACTGGGGGTATGCTTGTCCATATACTGTGGTGTCCTACCATGGCAATAGGGACAATAAATGCATCATCTGGAAGCAGAATCAACTCATTCCTTGCTGATATTTCATCAAGTATCTGGGCCTTTTCTTTTTCCCTTGAACTACTACTACTTACATGTTCAAATGCAAAAAAGTGTGTTTAAAAATAAAGTGAAGGGTCAAACTCTGACCTTGTCCTCTGTGGGAACTGCGCTGATATGGAGCTCAAGACCATGTTCTGGTCTGAATTCCAGAGTAGACAGAAGAATTTTTTATTTTTTTTTTTGGTGCAGCAATAGCTACAGGCTAAAAGACCCAGTTATGTCTTGCTTGAAAGCTTTAAAACAAACCACAGTTTTTAGTGACAGTTCTGGGACCTGTATATCCCTTCATTTTTCTAGTTTTCTTCTACCTTTCTGTCACCAAAGGCTTTTGCAGGAAAAGAGGATTATTATTATTAATTTTAAAGAGGTCATCTGCTCCTGCTTCATATCTCTCTCTTCTGAAACCATTATTTTCTGTTTGTGACATCAAATTGTTGCTGTGGTAGCAACTCAAAAATAGAAGAACATGACATCATGCAGGGAAATAACAGCGTATCTGGGGAACTTTTAAAGGTGTCCTTATTTTCACTTTTTTTTTTCCCAAACCCTAATTTTAATCTGTTTGCCTGAAAAAATATTTTTTCAGACAATAAACCTCCTACGTACCTATTATGTCCCTTGCTAACATGTATGACTACCCAGAGTTTTCTTGATTCTATATGAGATGTTCAACATTGGCTAAATATTTAAACTTCTAGATCAGCGTTTATCACAAAAATGCAGCTAGATCATCAGCCACAGATTCCCTGGCAAAATGCTCCATTGACTGGGACTTCTGCCAGGGTGGGACAAAGATTAGTTAATTCCATGCTCCTGATGGTCCTCTGTAGGATCCAGGGCACATCCTGTCTTCCCAGAATGCTCAGTTTATCTGAATAGGGGAGGTTTGGACAGGATGTGATTTTTGTTGTCTCTCCTCCTTCTGGAGGTCAGAGACTGGCTACAGCAGGAGGGGAGAAAATAGACAAGAGGCAAAGCTTCTCCATGTAGGACCAAGCAATCTTGTGAGGTCATCTCTCTGGTCCTCAAACTCAGAACTGAGAAGACAGCCAGATTAGAAACAAGAATTAAATCAAGAAACAATGAGTTGCCTCCAAAGATATCATCTGGGCTTTTTCTGCTGACATGTTCCTTACTCTGGTATTGTCCTAGGCCATTAGGACCCTTATTGCTACCTTTTTGTGATCCTTTGGGGTGGCTGTTGCATACTTTATTTCTGCACCAAAGATCTTGATTTTCTCATGGATTAATGAAGTGTTTTGTGGCAAAGCAAGTGTGTGGGTCCTTCCTGTATATGGTTGCCTGTGACTACCAAAGACTGGATTTAATCACTCTTCAGGCTTCTTCCAGTTGTATTACTCATACTAGTAGTTCAGGCTGAGCTTGTAGAAGAATTTGGATTATTGCCCTGACTATGCTTTGCTTGCATTCAGGCCTCTGTTGGGAGCAAGGCTCTTGTAATGGGTTCTGAAAGTCACAAGTGACCCAGAGGAAGGAGCTGAAGGGAGCAGTCTACTGCCTGAAGTCCACAGATGTCAAGGATTTGAAGTCTTTTGACTTTTGCATCCCAAATTCTTCTTCTGAATTTAATTTTTTAGGGAAAGACTTTCTCATTCCCTATGCAGCAATGAAGTCCCTTTACATATCACAGTCGTAAACTTGCCTGAGGCCTCTCGCCATTTTAATCATGAAATAAAAATTCAAAATAAACAGGAAAGACTTTTGGCAGCCACCACAATCCTACAGATACAGTACCTTCCTTATTTTCTCTATGAATTTTCTGTGGAATTTGGCTGAAGTGGCTGTGGGGCTATTCCTTCATTGCCTGCTTCTCTGCTGGGGTTTTGGAGATCTCATCACAGTTCTTATCACCCCCTCCATGCTCCTGCTCCTTTGTTTGTCATGTCTCTTTCATCATCTTTCATCAGGCAGGATCATGCTGTCTCTCAGACACTGGACAGGTAGAGGCATCCTCACCCCACAGACATTTAACAAATCTGCATGGCTGCATTACTACTCTGGCCAGGAGGCATTGTCCTGGCACGGGAACTGGAGAGCAAACAATCAGGGCACATGAAGGGGCTGAGGGAGAGTTACCAAAGCTGCTCTTCAGTGCTTCATCATGGATTCACATGGCCAAATGGGTCTGAATGCAGCATCAACTATGACAACCAGAGGTACCTCCTGCACTGCACCCTCAGTGCCTCTGAGCATCTCGGTGCCTTTTCTGAAAGAGAAAGCACAGGGGACTGTAGTGCAGTCTTCTCAGGGTAGCCCCATGGAAGGTCTAGTGGAGATGGGAAGATCCATACTGGTGCCATGGAAAGGAGCCCTGCATGGCTTCTGGAATGACTTACAAGGAAGGCAGCCACCTCTGTCTGCAAAACAAGAGAACAAAATAGGAGTCAAAATGTTGCCACAGCAATTTTACAGGCCTTCCTTGGAGATATCTTGATAGAAAAAGCAAGAACTAAAAACACACAGTATAATGGGAAATAGAAAGTTTAGAAAACATCTATTGTGCTGCAGAGATAAAAATATGCCTGTGAATGTGTTTTAAAAATGGGAGCTTTATCCTCATCTTTTTTATTTAATAGAAAAGCTGATTGCATTCTCTTTTATATGAAAAATCATAAAATCATAAAATGGCTCAGGTTGGAAGGGTCGCTAAAGATGATCTCATTCCAATCCCCCCCCCACCATGGGCAGGGACACCTTCCTCTAGACCAGGTTGCTTAGAGCCCCATCCAACCTGGCCTTGAACACTTCCAGGAATGGGGCATCTGCAGTTTCTCTGGGCAACCTGTTCCAGTGCCTCACCGATCTCACAGGAGAGAATTTCTTCCTAAAATCTAATCTAAACCTGCTATGTTTCAGTTTAAAGCCATTATCCCTTGTCCTATCACTACATGCCCTTGTAAGAAGGCACCACCTTTCTACCTTTCCTGTTGGCTCCCTTTAGGTACATTTATAAAGTCTCCCTGGAGGCTTCTCTTCTCAAAGCTGAACAACCCCAATCTCACCCTGTCCTCACAGGAGAGATGTTTCAGCCCTGTAATCATCTTTGTGGCCCTTCTCTGCACTCATGTCAACAGATCCACGCCTTTCCTATGCTGGGCCCCCAGAGGTGGGTGCAGCACCCCAGATGGGTTCTCACCAGAGTGGAGTGGAAAGGAAGAATCCCCTCCCTTGCCCTGCTGGCCTCTGCTTTTGATGCAGCCAGGACACAGTTGGCCTTCTGGGCTGTAAGTGCACATTGACAGCTCATGTCCAGCTTTTCATGCACCAGTACCTCTAAATCCTTCTTCTCAGGGCTGTTCTCAATCCATTCTCTGCCCAGCCTGTATTTATGCTTGGCTTACCCCAGTCCAGGCACAGGACCTTGGCACGGCCTTGTTGAACTTCCTGAGGTTTGCATGGTCCCACCTCTCAGGCCTGTCCAGGTCCCTCTGGATGCCATCCCTTCCCTCCAGCTTGTTGAGCACACCACAGAGTTTGGTGCCACCAGAAAACTTGCTGAGGGTAGACTCGATCCCACTGTCCATGTCAATGGCAAAGGTGCCAACAGGTCGCAGTATCGACTCCTGAGGAACACTGCCAGTCACTGTTCTCCACTAGGACATAGAGCCATTGAGCACAGCTCTTGGAGTATGGCCATCCACCCAATTTCTTATCCATCCAGTCCTCTATCATCAAATCCACATCTCTCCAGCTTAGAGACAAGGGTGTCATGTGGAACAATGTCTATGTCAAATGTTTTTCACAAGTCCAGGTAGATGATGTCAGTTGTTTTTCCCATATTCCCCAGTGCTGTAACCTCATCATGGCAGGCTACAATATTTGTTATATATGGCTTGCCAATAGTGATGCCATGTTGGCTGTCACCAACTACTTCCTTATTTTACATGACCTTTAGTATAGTCTCCAGAAGCCTCTGCTCCATGATCTTGATGGACAGACTGAATGGTCTGTATTTCTCCAGGTCTCTTTTATTTCCATTTTTAAAACTGGCAGTTATATTTTCCCTTTTCCAGCCAGTGAGGACTTCCCCAGACTGCAATAACTTCTCAAATATGATGGATAGTGGCTTAGCCACTTCCCTGGACAGTTCTCTCAGGACCCAGGAAGGGTGCTTATGCTTCTCTCAGGAAGGTGCTTGTGCACCTTGAGATGAGCAAAAAATGAGCAGTTCTTCATTCTCCCAGTCCCTGCCTTTGCCCTCTGCAACTTGAGCGGTGTGGCTGGAACACTTTCCAGTGAAGACTGAGACAAAAAAGTCATGGAGTACCTCAGTCTTCTTCTCCATGCCCCAGGTAACCAAGCATCCCACATCCTTCCTGAGAGGACCTACATTTCCCCCTGTTTTCCTTTCGTCACTGGTGTGCCTATAGAAGCTTTGCTTGTTACCCTTGATGTTCCTGGCCAGGTTTAATTCTGTCAGGGTTCTAACTTTCCTTACTTGATCTGCTTGAACAATTTCTCTGCCTGTTCCTGTTTCCACCCACTGTAGGCTTCCTTTTTGTGTTTGCGTTTGTCCAGGAACTCCTTGTTCATCCACACGTCTCTCTCTGGTGTTTCTGCCTGACTTCCTCCTTGTTGGAATGCACGAGTCCTGAGCTTGAAGGAGGTGATTCTTGAATATCAACCAGCCTTCTTGGGCTCCTCCTCCCTACAGTGCCTTATTGCATGGTGCTTTACCAAGCAGATCCCCAAAGTGCCAAAATCTTCGCTCCTGAAGTCCAGGATAGCAGGAGTGTTACATACCCTCCTCACTGCCTTGGGGATTTTGAGCTCCACCATTTTATGGTCACTGCAGCCCAGGTTGCCCTTGGGCTTCACGTTTCCCACCAGCCTCTCCTTGATGTAAGAACCAGGTCCAGTGTAACACCTGTCCTCCAGGTACTCTGTTACTTGGAGGAGGAAGTTATCATCAGTGCATTCAGGAACCTTCTGAATTGCTCACACCCTGCTGTGTTTTCTCTCCAATAGGTATCAGGGTGGTCAGAGTTGCCCATGAGGACCAGGGCTTGTCAACATGAGGCTGCTCCTATCTGTCTATAGAGGGACACATCCTCTGGGTCTTCCAGGCTGGGTGGCCTGTAGCACACCCCCACGGTACTGACACCTCTCCCAGCCCTCCCTTTATTCCTGACTCGTAATTTCTTGGTCAGCTCTTCATCCATCCCCAGGTGGAGCTCCATTCCCTCCAGCTGGTCACTGACAGAGAGCAACACCACCTCCTTCATGCCCCCTGCCTGTCCTTCCTGAAGAGCCTGTATCCTTCCATTCCAACACCCCAGTCACAGGAGCCATGTCTCCATGCTGCTGATGAGGCCGGAGCCCTGCAGGGATGCACACAACCCTAACTCCTCTCATTTATTCCCCATGTTGTGTGTTTGAACAGAGGTATTTAAGCTGGGCTCCCTGATGAAGATGACCTAGTGGCTGGGGTGGCAGGAATTCCTTTGTACTGCCCTTCAGGTGCTCTCCTGATGACCTGTGATCCTTCTCCAGGCTCTGGGCATCTCATGCTGGCCCTGGCATCAAACTGGAAGGGATGCATTGAGGCTCTCCTCCCTGAGAAATTTATTTTAATAAACTTTAAAAACTTTGCTAAGCTTCAAGTTTAATAAACTCTTTAGTTTAAATAAAACAAACAAGTGAAAAGGAGGGAGTGGTAAATTGTTAGCTGCCTATTTAAAAGCAAGGGAGCTGCAGTTATTCCAAAGGCATTTGCTTCATCCTGCTCACTAACTTGCAACTCAAGTGGAATAATTAATTAATTTGAGGCACTCTGAAACGTGCAAATGCGTTTCTCAGCATCTCCAGTAATCAATCACTCTACAGGGAGACAATTAATTTATCAAAATTAGGAATTACTGATAGGGCTGTTTCACAGTTCCTGTACCTGTAGAGAGGAAAACAAAACAATTAATTAAATAAAAAGGAGAAATTCTCCAAAGCAATGACTCCCCAGCCAAATAAAATTGAACCTCTTGTGGTAATGAATGTATTTTGGGCTTGGTGAGGAAGGTGGTGATCTCCAAAGGTAAGCAGCTTCCACAGACACCAGTGCCCAGAAACTGTATGAGCTCTCAAACTGCAGTGTGGTTGCCAGGTGTCAGCACTTTTTCCTAAGCCGTTCAGCAACATTTGAACAGCAGCTTAATTTTAAACTCACTGGCTCACTGATTAACTGCTGAGGTGCAGTTTCATCAAACGCGTGGCTGCAGGTACAGGACATCTGGGCAGCTGCTCCCTCTGCCCTGGGTGTCACCCCTAGGATGTGCTGGAGGCCACGGGCCCCACAGCAGCCCTTGTGGAAGACGTGACCTTTTTCTTTTGCCCTGGCAGAGGGGAGGCTACCAGGCCTGAGGCAGCCTAGGATGGCTGCAGGGCTCTGCTGTTTCACAGGCTCCAGCAGTGTTAGGTGCACCTTCACTTACAAAATTTGATGTCTTGATGCTAATCTGGAGCTCAGCTCAACGGAACTCCAAGTTTGGAGCTTTTGAGTGATCCTACAGTGCAAATATTAGATAATAATTTATAGAAGTAAGAATAGGAAAATGAACTAACCAAAAGCTTGCCTCAAACTCTGTTGAGATCGGTGAGGCTTTTCTTTTGAAGCCATTAGGATTTTGATTTTGTTCTTGAGAAAAAATATTTTTTTCCATGAAAGAAACACCAGAAATATGTTTGTAGTTCCTGCATTCAAGTATGGGATTCTTCCACATTTCCTCTGCATAATGAATTATAGACTTATTCCTAATCAGTTAGCAGCAAGGAGTGAAGAACAGATCCTACACACTAAGCTTTATCAGAGAGATAATGAAACCCACGTGACATTTCAGGGCGAGCTTTGAAAGCCTTTTCCTTAGATAAGCTATCATCTGCTCTGTAAGCAAAATTGTTGCCACTGTGAACCCCCCCCTTGATTTTCATTAACATAACCATTTGCATAAAGAGCAAGGTTCTTGTTTCTGAAAAGTCCATATTCTCCTGCTGCTTGTTTCCCCCCATGCCCCCAAAGTTTTCATTCTCTGTTGGCAACTTGATAAATCACTTCCACTAACTCAATTATGGTATCACCAACACAGCTTTATCACTTCAGGTGATAAGGAATAAGCAGCAAGCACAGCCACAAAACCTGCAGGAGTACCGATTATGTTTCCATGTCATTTACTCCATTAACAGCTTGTATGGAGTGTTTGAAAAAAAAACAAGGAACAAAAAGGAGACATGATAGGAAGCGATTATATTCTTTACATATCTCAGATGCCTACAGCCGAGGTAATGCATAAATTATGAGCCTCAGGTAGGGCCTTCTGAGAGCAGTGGAAGGACTTTCATCAGCTTCTGTGAGTTTCAGATAGAACAATGCATTTGGAGTGAAGCAGAATACCATTATGTAATGACAAAAATTAGAAAGAGGGAAAAAAAAGAAGCAAGTGAGAAGAGAAAAAAGGCTGCAGGCATTTTTGCTGACTTGGATATGAAGGTTCACAGCAGAAGCTGAAAGAGATCCATATCTAAATGGAAATGAGGAAACCACTACATCTGAATGAGATTTTGCTGATCCAGTCTAATTAACCTGGTAAATGTTCAGATACTTTAGTAATTAAACTTTAACTTTAGAAGCTAAATTGCTTCTAAATAAGCTCCTGGGATTTATTTTTGGCATGGAGATCAACAGCATTCTTGTCTTCTACACTACAAGAGTCTGGAGCAGGATTCTGGCAGCCATAATTACAGTTTGACCTACCACCAGAAACAGATTTCAAGAGGAAGAGATCCATATTTAACTATAGTTAAGAAGACCTGTGTAAAAAGAAAAACATTAAAGAATTATAACTAGCTAAATTTCATCTAGTATTTAAATCATTAAGTGCTACAATAAACTCGTGCTATAAAATAAAATGCATTCTGGGAACGTTAGGGGATGAAACTACAGTGATAATGACAAGTTACTGAGAAAAAAATAATGTCTGGTTAATAGTCTCCATCCAAAAAATGTTTAAGTGTTTGTAAAATAGAGGCACATTACAGCTTGGAAAATATAAGGAGTACCTGTAAGACAGGAGAATCTGTCCCAGGCAGGCCATGAGAGTGATTATGAATAGTCTCCTGAACACAACTTCCCAGGACAATGTTGCACAAGAAGAGGAGCATCAATCAGAAGCAGTCACCTTGCTGTTTGTCTGTGCAGCATGCACAAGACCACTCTGGAGAGAGATGCCCAGGTATGGGGTCCATGCTGCATGAAGAATGAGGAAATACTGGGGAGAGCTGCAGGGAAACAATCCAAGTGATGCTCAGCCTGGAGACCAAGCCTTCCCAGGTTTGACTTGAGGCAGAAAGGCTGTCATTCTCACCGAGGAGAAAAATCTTAGCATCCTTATGTTCTTGCAGATAGAGAAATCAATCTGATAAGGAATGGTGGGGTGGTATAAAGATACAAGACAAGGGGATAACAAGATCCAGTGGGTAGAAATTTAAGTCAGGTGAATTCAACCTTAGCACAAGAACTAATCTCCTCCTGCTAAAGTTAATGGGATATTGCAGAGCCTGAAGAGGAATGAAGGTGAGTACCTCTGTCAGTTTGTGATAACTCATGCCCTTTACAACATGCTGCTCTCTTTGGATCACCTGCACATAATCCATACGGAGTCACGGAGTGTTGGGCAGGCTGGAGGGACCAAGGCACAGGGGATCAGGTGCAGAGGGGATATTGGGGCAGATTAGATCTGGTACAGGCATATACTTGTTACTTGCACTGCTGCAGGTGGCTGTATGGATGAAAATACAGTGATTCCTCTGTCTGGTGCCTCCTTGCTGCTGCTTGGATGAAAATACAGTGGTTCTTCTCTTTGGTGCCTCCTTGCTCCACAGAGAGGATGGGGAATGCCACAGGCCCAGGCAGTGCCAGCAGGTGTTGATAAGGCCACTAATGCAATGAAACTCCCTGCATCCAGGCTTTGTGCAGTTGCCTGGGAGGTTCTGGGGGGATATTTTTATCCTGCCAATGTTTGCCTACTATATGCCAGAGAAAGGCAGAAAGAGGAAATTTTACTCCAAGAGGGCACAGTAAATCCAAAAAGGGTGGATTACAGCACACCAAGGCAATTGGTGCTGGGAGATGATATCAAGACCTCTTTTGCATTTTATTTAGCCCATTGACAGATACCGAATTGGGCCAGAAGAAACCTTTGAGTAACATCTGCTGGTGTCCACCACACTGAGGAGAGGCCACCATGGGCTTGCTGACTCCTGCTGCCCACTCCCATCTGACACCACCACAGCCTCCTTGGCTGATGGAGCCCAGGCTTTGCTTCTGTCTCCGAGGAGGAGAGGGTCAGTGGGACACAGTGCCATGGAGGGAGTCAGCTTGGGTTTCCTGCCCTTTGGGTACCTGAATACTGAGCAAAAATGAAGAGTTTTCAGTTGAGAGCTGTGTTCCTCCAGCTTCCTGCTGAGCTTAAAGGGTGCAGCCCTTTAATTAGTGGGAAATAATTGCATTTGACAGAGGAAGAGGCTGTCAAGTAGTATGGGGAAAATTACTTTTGATTTAGCAGAAGTCATTTTAACCTGAGGTGTCCTGTAGGAGGTAGGTGCAGATATGAAGCCATCATTTCTGAGAGCAGGATATGTTGTCTTTTCAGAAACCTTCCCTCTTCACCGGGGACATGTCCTATTTGGACAGTGGCTGAAAGACAGGAGATGAAAGGCTGCTGAGCCTGAGGTTCCCTACCAGCTGGCACCACTCCACCTTCCTGCTGCATCAGAGGGGTGGCAGCAGCCAGTGGGGTGGGGTCTGCCAGGGCACGTTTAGGCCGGTGTTGGACCTGAAGAAGGCTTAGGATGTGCAAAACCTCTTGACTTAATTGCTTATCAAAGGATTTAGGTTTAGCTTTCTAGAACAAGCTGGCACAGACTGAGCCCATCTCAGCCCCACTGATATCCAGGAGGAACTGGGTGACTCAGTTCCTGGACCTCTTTGAAAATCCAAAACTTCCTTTCCCCTCCTGCCCCTGGGGGGCTGGGACCATCTCAGAGTGCTTACTTGTGACTTATTTCATAATGTAGCAGAATAATAACGATATGGCAGACCTTAAACTCACTAAACTCCACCAGCTAGTGTAAGGTGGAGTCTGAAGAGCTGGCGATCATAAATGGTTAACTAACAATTGTTTACAGTGCCTCGTGATAGTTGCTGGCACTAAGACAAGGGCAGCAGAAAGTGGATTAGATTAAGATAAATGTGAGACACAGGCAGAAACAAGTACTCTAGCAGATGTGTGTGGAAATTAATGGGGTGGTGATAATAACAAATTCTGATTCGCCACACAGTAAATGTGTCTCTTGATAATCGGTTTCCAGCAGAATACCAACCGGGCATGCAGACGGCAGAAACCTAAATGGGGTGACATCTCCACATTGCCAGTGCTTTGGATGGACACAGAAAAGCTCAAAAAAGATAGCTGGAAAAGTTGAGTTTGTTTTGTCCGCTGCAGCGTTCAAGATTTTATTTTCTGGATCTGTGACCGTCTCCTGACAAAAAAATCCCCAGGGCTATCAGGGAAAGATTTCTCCCAACTCAAGCTGAGATCTTGGCCATGTTCCAACCACTGCTGCAGATATCCTGTCTGACGTGGGGCGGGCAGCCACCACTGACCCCACATGTCTGCTCCTCTACCAAACTGGGATGTGAAAGCTCCCACACAGCACAATGCTTTGCCAGATGTGTTGTTGAACTTCATGTGTTTATGTTTGTGAAGAGAACATAGGATGAAAGGCATTGCAGAAATGCAAGATATGATTTGTTATGATTTAAAAGCCATTCTGGTTTAGCAATGCTACTTTCAAATATTTGCATCCTGTAGGCATTTCCACATAAGGACTCAAGCCCAGCTTTTCTTTTCCAGTACCAATTTTTTAAAGGAGCAGAGTGGTTTCCAAACCCTTTGGAAATGGAACTTCGAGCTTGCCTGCTCTAGCCTGTGTGACCACAGGGACCAGGCTGTGGCTCCACAGGCATGGAGGCATGGAAAGCAGTCCTGATTTTGCCTCTGTTCCCTATGTGAACAGACCCTGTACCTCCCCAAGCTTCACCCTGCACACCCATTCTTGTGGGCGTTGGTGAAGGTAACACACACTGAGCTGGGACATTTTGCCAGTGTGTGTGGAGTTGGGGCTGTAGCAGGGCAGGGAGGGCAGGAGGGCAGGAAGCCCTGAGACTGGTGTCACCATGGAGGTAACTGTTAAAAGGACACACCTCATCCCTGGTACCCGGAATTTCTTCCCACTTACCTGGAGTGAGGTATGCATGAATGTGAGAATAAATCCTGTGGGATTATTTAATCCTGTCTCTGAGCCCCTGCTAAATTTCAATAAGTGTAGGGGACTAAAGACAAAGACAGTGGAATTTACAGATTTCTGTCTTACATCCTAAAATAAATATGACATTTTCCATTCCCAGTGAAGGTAGCAAGTACCTCCCTGCTCAAAGTCTTCCAGCTGAGAACATTGGCCACGTGTGATGGTGCTGCTCAGATACTCTGGCCCCCTTTCCCCAGCCTCCCTATGTTCAGCCACATCAGTCCAGGGCCTCATTGCCTTGGGCTTGGGTAGTGAGGGGTCAGCAGCTGAGTGCAGTGCCCAAAAAAATCCCCAAAAGCAATGAGTGGGGACCTGCTGACTTCAGGCTACCAGCAATGCAGCCCAATCAAATGCATCTAATTTCCCAGTCACCGCTTCTTGCATACATGACCTGCTAAAAGGATTAAATTAAAAGAATTCCCAGAGCTAATCTAGTGATGATATGATGAGAGACAGGAGCTCAAGCATATCCCAGAGGTGACTGATCAAGTTTCCTAGGATGTATTATTTATGGAGCCATCTGCTTTAGACAAGCATTGTAGTCTGAAGGGGAGGAGGATTTGATGGAATTCACTAATTTAACTGGGACAGGGAGATGGTGGAAGAGATGCTGTGGTTTCTTGCCACCCTCTCCAAAAAATGATGCAGTAGTTATTTATGGAATAAAGCTGGCAGCAGGGTACCTCTGTGTCAATGCCTTCAACAAAATGCTGCTGAGCTCTGAGAGCTCACGTGAGTCCTCACAGAAGGAGCCATTCACAGCAAGGTCCATTAGCATAAGGGAGAGAGGTGCAAATATGTTCCAGTCTGAGCTCCTGGTACTGTGAAAAATACAGGAGCATAAACAGAGCCATGGCTGGAATGTGAGGAGGTAGGGGGGCGGCCAAAAGGAGGCAGAGTCGGCAGGAGAACAGGAAGAATTTTCCCAAGATAGATGATTTAGTTACTATATAGCTCAGTAACTGCAGGATCTGTTTACAGCAATTACAGACAATGAAAGAAATACAAAAACCCAAGCTGTATACTCCCAAGTTGTAATGTTAAATAGTTTGATTGTAATGTTAAAACAGCCTATTAACTCGCCCGGCCTAAAGAGAAAAGGCCGAGAGGCGAGCCCTGCCCCCAGGGGCTGTCTGCGAAGGCTGTCGGCAGCCAGAAAGAATGTTTTGCTGTAAAATGAAAGATGCAATGTTACTTACCTATTTAAGCTGTTCAAATTGAATGTATCCCTAAAATTTTTACTTGTTGTACCCTGAGTTTTATACCCTTTCTCCCCTGGGTCTCGGGGTGCCCCCACCCGGGGGGGATTCCACCCTTTTTCCCTGAGTCACCGGGCTGTCCCCACTCCGTCGGGGGAGAATCCTGTACCTGCTTCCCAGTGGGGGCTGCTGACCCCGCCCAATATGGAGATTAGGACACCCTGCTCCCAAGATGCACTGATTCAGCAAGCTGAACCCCAGAAAACCCCCTAAAACAACAAGTCAACACAAAAACTGGACCTAAGGAGGATAATACTGTGCAATGCACAAGTCCAGCTACCTGCAGGTAGCAGGTATTTTTGGTTACCTTCTCGCCATGACCGGAAGAGAACTGGAGAGAGGTGACCCCCCCGAGAGCACACGAGTAAAGGTAGATTCTTTGGAAGCTCCTGCGAGGGCAAGAATCCCGACTCTGCAGCACCAGCAGCAGAATCGTCAGCACCTCCTCCTCCACGGTGTCTCCAGGGAGCAGCGGCGGCAGGCGCAGCCCCCGAGCCCCCTACCCAGAGCTGATTTCTAATAAAGGCCTTTTCAAAGGAGCTGGTCTCCTGGCCCATTAATTCATAACAATTTGGGGACTCATCCGGGATCTGACCACACCCAGAGAAGACGGAGGACGGCACGGCCGGCCGCTCTTTGGCTCTCTGACAGCTGGTCACACCGGACCCAAGGAAAGCAGCCTGGGATTGGACAGCGCGGAGGAGCATCGGTAAAGTATAGCCGGTGGCGGGAGTGGAGACGAGTGAATGGTGTGTGAGTGAGACGGGGGCCGGCAGCTCGGACCCCCGAAGTGAGTGTGGACCTCCTAGTACCACGGTTCTGAACTTCCGCGAGGGAGTCAGCTGGGAACGGAGGGAAGCGAAAGGAGAACTGAGTGAGAGAGGCGTCTCCAGGGGCATAGGGGGCCCCCCTCTGGGCGTGCAGAGGTAATTTAGAGAGTGAGTGGCACGTCATAGAGTGAATGAGGAAATAGGCCCGCCTCCATTCTAAAATCCACAGAGGCAGGCTGCTCGGGCTGATCCAAGCATGCGGAAAGCCTAGAAACTGTGTGAAGCATGCACCGCATTGGCTGAAGTTACGGCCCGGGGTGTCTGAGTGCTGGCTGGGGTAGTGGCCGAAACCCTAAGGGCGGGTTTTCCGGGCTACTTTTCGGGGGCTCTGCACACTGGCTGGGGTAGCTTATCGGGGTGCGGGGAGTGAAAGAGGGTACTGGCCGTGCTATGGCCCGGGGTGTCCAGGTAATGATGCACCGCATTGGCTGAGGTCACGGCCCGGGGTGTCCAGGTGAGGAGACACTGGCTGGGGTGGCTTATCGGGGTGCGGGGAGCGAGGACCTACTTGAGACACTGGCTGGGATAGCTACCGGGGTACAGGATTGGGCGCACTGGTTGGGGGTACCTAGAAGTGAGAGGTATGCGTTCCAGGTGCGGTGAGCCTACAGGGCCGGGGGTCTTCTGAGCCAAGGGTTGCCCAGAAGTGAACTTATCCGGGTGTAGGGTGAATGAGAGTTAGGGAAGTCCCAAAAGTGCGAGGGACTTAACAATAGGGAGAGTGAGTGTGTCGCACACTGTATGTCCAAGTCTAGCTGTGGTAGTGACTGCAACTTTGGGCCCAGGTTTACCGACTGCTTACGGAAACTTGTCTGACGTACAGGAGAGAAAGAGGGGTGCTGGCTGGGAGTAGTGGCCGAAACCCTAAAGGCGGGTTTTCCGGGCTACTTTTCGGGGCACTCAGAACACTGGCAGAAGTGGTGACTGGAGCCACTAACGGGTGTTCATAGAGTGAATGAGGGGTGCTGGCTGGAAGTAGTGCTGAGACCCTAAGGGCGGGTTATCAGGCTACCACGGGGCACCCAGAACGCTGGCAGAGGTGGTGCCCAGACCTTGAGTAGTGGCCGAGACCCTAAGGGCGGGTTTTCCGGGCTACTTTTGTTACTGGGGCCACTGACAGGTGTTCATAGAGTGAGTGAAAATTACCAGTGAGAATGGGAGCATACATAAGTAGACAAGAACAGCCTGAGAAAAAAGAAAAGGAGAAGATAAAAAACATTCCTCCAGATAGTCCACTAGGACAAATGTTAGAACTATGGAGTACTGATGAAGCCACTAAAAGTTTGAATAAAGTTAAAATGATTCATTATTGTATAGAGGTTTGGCCCACTTTAAATTTACCCGAAAAATGGCCATGGTGTGGAACTAAAGACCCTTGGATGTGCTCCCAATTAAACCAGTATCTGAAATCTCGAAAGGATTCAGATTCTGAGCAGATCCTTTATGCTGCCTGCTGGCAGCCACATAGAACCGAAGGTGAAACAGCTAAGATTTGTAAGCTACAAGAGGAAAAGAAAAAAAATGAAAAAGAGAAAAGAGAAGAAAACAGTCATAATTGGGACCCTCTCGATCATTTGCCCCCTCCTCCAGTCTACCCTGGGATACCCCAAACTATTTCTGCTAACCCTCCAGCTTTACCTGTGAACCCCTCCCCATCTCTCCAAACCATAATCCCTACTCCTTCTCCAGCTTGCACCCCAACAGGATTACCCCCGACAGCTCCACCACCTCAATCTAACCCAACTATCTCAAGTACTAATCCCTTCTACCCTGCAGCCCTGTCCTTAACCTCTCCTAACACTAGCCTAGGCCACTCCCCTTCACCATCTACCATCCCTGCACCCCCACACAACTGGGAGCTGGACTTGCCAGCCAATGAGACTAATTTTCTAGAAACCCCAAAAGGACCCTACTGTGGCACCAGGTCAAAAACAAAACTCTTCCCCCTAAGGGAAGTCCCTATGGGTGGAGTAGCTGGAGGAGTAGGGTTTGTAAATGCACCTCTGACAGCTTCAGAAGTTAGAAGTTTTAAGAAAGAGCTGGGGAATCTAGTTGAAGACCCTGTGGGGATTGCTAAGCAAATAGATCAGTTCTTAGGCCCGAGCATTTATACGTGGAGTGAGTTAAATTCGATATTAAACATACTTTTTAATCCAGAAGAAGTTCGGCTGATTAGAACAGCTGGCATACAAGTTTGGGAAAGGGAAAATAGGATGGGCCTCCCAGGAGACCAGAAGTTGCCACTAGTTGACCCTAGGTGGAACCCAAACATGGGGGAGGGTATACGAAATATGGAAGATTACAGAAACTTGATGATAAGAGGCATCAAGGAATCAGTCCCCCGGAGTAATAACACAAAATTAGCCTTTGATGGAGCCCAGGAGAAAGATGAGACCCCAGCAGCCTGGTTAAACAGACTGAGAAAGAACTTCCAGCAGTATTCTAACTTGGATCCAGATAGCCCCGAGGGACAAGTGTTTTTAAAATTACAGTTTGTTACAAAATCCTGGCCAGATATAAGGAGGAAACTAGAAAAGGTGGAAGACTGGCAGGAAAAGGGGATAAATGACTTATTAAGAGAAGCTTTAAAAGTTTATCTGAGGAGAGAAGATGAAAAAGCAAAGACAAAAGCTAGAATTATGGTAGCTGTGGCCAAAGAAAGTGTCAGAGATAATAGAGACTTACAAGAAAGGAGAAATGTAAAACCTCCATCAGAGAGAGGCAGAGAAAAACTGCTATTGCCTTGGAACACCCCTCTGAGACCAAAAGAAACCCGAATATGCCACTACTGTGGCGAAGTGGGTCACATAAGGAGATATTGCAAAAAGGTACCCTTGGACAATGCTATTATAAAAGAGCAAGAGGCATTGGAGAAGTTCTTAAAAGGAGAAGGTAATGGAGATTAGGGGTGTCATGAGCTCTATATATTAGGGGACCCAATGAAACATCAAGAAGAGCCCATGGTAAAATTTGAAGTAGGTCCCCATCATGAAGAATTTGAGTTTTTAGTAGATACTGGTGCAGACAAATCTAGTGTTAATCAGCTTCCAATTGGAATTACAGTTGGGAAACGGACATGTGATGTCTTAGGAGCAGAAGGGAAACCCTTCCGGGCTTCTGTCTTAGAAAATGTGGAGATCAAAGGAAATTCAAAAAAATGTGTCACTGATCTCATATACTTGCCTAAATTGGACAGTAATTTACTCGGAAGAGACTTGCAAGTTCAGTTAGGGGTAGGGATTCTTCCTAAAGAGGGTAAAATGGTGGTCCAGATGATGAAAATAACTGTTAAAGATTTGAATGAAATAAATCCAGAAGTATGGGCGGAAGAGGGGAAGTATGGATACCTAAACATCCCACCTATAAGAATAAAGATGCAAGAAGAAATACCCCCTATAAGAGTGAAACAATATCCTATTTCTATAGAAGGTAAAAAGGGGTTAACACCAATTATAAATCATCTGTTAACTGAAGGAATATTAGAACCCTGTATGTCCCCCCATAACACCCCCATTTTGGCAGTAAAAAAGACAGAAAATAAATTTAGGCTTGTGCAAGACTTAAGAGAAGTAAATAAAAGGACAATTACAAGATACCCAGTGGTATCAAATCCCTACACCCTTTTAAGCAGAATCCCTAGAGAACACAGCTGGTTCACTGTAATAGACCTAAAGGATGCTTTTTGGGCCTGCCCCTTAGCTAAAGAGAGCCGAAATTGGTTTGCCTTTGAGTGGGAGTGCCCCGAAAGTCAGAGAAAGCAGCAGCTAAAGTGGACCCGACTTCCCCAAGGTTTTACTGAGAGTCCAACTCTATTTGGACAAGCTCTAGAAGAGCTGTTAGGGCAATTCACTCCTGGAGATAACGTACAAATCCTACAGTATGTAGATGACCTCCTACTATCAGGGAAAGAACAAGATAAAGTAAGAGGAGCCAGCATTAAACTCCTAAATTTCCTAGGGGAAAAAGGCCTTAAAGTATCTAAAAACAAATTGCAGTTTGTAGAATCACAAGTAACCTATCTTGGACACCTAATTGGGGAAGGGTATAAAAAACTGAGCCCTGAGAGAATCTCAGGTATACTGTCCATCTCAGCTCCAACCACGAAAAGAGATGTAAGAAAACTATTGGGACTATTTGGCTATTGTAAACTATGGATAGAAAAATACTCACAAAGTGTCAAATTTCTATATGAAAAACTAGTCCAACCTGAACCTGTAACATGGACAGCTGAGAATGAAGAACAGTTAGAAAATCTAAAAGCCAAGTTATCCTCAGCCCCAGTTCTTAGTCTTCCTGACCTTAAGAAGAGGTTTGACTTATTCATAAATGCAGAAGAGGGAACAGCCTATGGGGTGTTAACCCAAGAGTGGGGAGGACACAAAAAGCCTGTTGCATACCTTTCTAAGCTCCTAGACCCAGTTGCAAGGGGATGGCCAGCTTGTCTTCAAGCTGTGGCAGCTACAGCAGTCCTTGTAGAAGAAGCACAAAAGCTAACACTACAAGGAAAAATCATTGCACACACCCCCCACGATCTCAGAGCAGTGTTGAGTCAAAAAGCCCAACAATGGTTAACAGACTCAAGGATCCTAAAATATGAAGTAATTCTGACAAATGCTGAAAATCTAGAATTAATCACATCCAAAAGTTTAAACCCTGCACAATTCCTCTCAGGGGAGCCCATACCCGCCCTAGAACATAATTGCTTAGAAGTCATAGACCTGCAAACAAAAGTAAGGGAGGACCTTGAGGATGTACCCCTGCCATATGGGAGGGTGTTGTTCATTGATGGATCATCTAAAATGGCAGAGGGAAAAAGAATATCAGGTTATGCAATAGTCGAAGGTATCAACAAACAGAGTTTGAAAGTTATAGAGAAAGAAAAATTGCCCCCAAACTGGTCTGCTCAATGCTGTGAGATCTATGCTCTAAAAAGAGGATTGGACCTGTTAGAACAAGATCAAGGTACAATTTACACTGACTCACGGTATGCCTTTGGAATTGTGCACACATTTGGAAAAATTTGGGAAGAAAGAGGATACCTAAATTCCAAGGGAAAAGATTTGATACATAAAGAACTAATTAAGTTGGTATTAAAATCCCTTATGAAACCCAGGGAAATTGCAATAGTGCATATCAAGGGACATCAAAAAGGGAATACCTTTGAAGGAAAAGGCAATCAAGCAGCTGACCAAGCCGCCAAGTTAGCAGCCCAAAACCTGGGGGAGCCAATAAAAATTTTGACTTTGACTGATTTGCCAGCTGATAAAGAACCAATATATGATGATTATGAATCAGAGGAAATAAAAAAGTTAAAGCTGCACCAGGGGAAACAAGGGGAATGGTTAACACCAGATGGACGAAAGTTTTTAAATAAAGCCCTGGCTCGAAAAATGCTAACAGAAATACACAGTCTGACCCACTGGGGCACCCAAGGGTTATGTGATCACTTTTTAAGAGAGTATTTATGTATCGGAGTATATAATTTGGCCAAAGCAATTACTGAAGGATGCCTTATCTGCCAAAAGGTGAATCAAAAAGCAATGAGAAAGAATACCCCAGGAGGAAGACAAATAGCATTAAGACCCTTTCAAAATATACAAATAGATTTTACTGAAATGCCTCCAGTACAAGGGTACAAATATCTACTTGTTATAGTTGATCATCTAACCCATTGGGTGGAAGCCTTTCCTACAAAAAGAGAAACAGCACAAGTGGTAATAAAAATATTATTAGAACACATCATCCCCCGGTATGGGCTAGTGAATAATATTGATTCAGACCGAGGTCCTCATTTTGTAGCCAAAATCCTACATGATGTCATTAAAGCCTTAGGAATCAAGTGGCAATTGCATACACCCTGGCATCCCCAAAGTTCAGGGAGAGTTGAGAGGATGAATAAAACCCTCAAAAATGTATTAACCAAATTGATAACCGAAACAAGAATGAATTGGCTCAAGTGTTTGCCCCTGGCCCTTCTGCGAATCCGGGTCCGACCGAGATCCGACATAGGGGCTTCACCATATGAAATGATGTTTGGACTCCCCTTCTTACTAACCCCCTATAGCACTGGGAATTATTTGGAAGGAGAGGCCGCTACCCAAGAATATGTAAAAACAATTGGAAAGACATTGGCAGATCTTAAAAGAAGAGGGTATCTTCCTCAAACCTCTCCCTTAGACACTGACATGCACCAAATAAAACCAGGAGACTGGGTTTTAATTAAGTCCTGGAATACCACCCCATTAACCCCTAAATTTGAAGGTCCGTTCCAAGTTCTACTCACTACTCATACTGCTGTGCGAACCCAAGAAAAGGGTTGGACTCACATCACCAGAGTGAAAGGACCATTACCACCCCCGAGAGATCCCTCTGACCCTGCAACCCCAACAAGAGTTCCCTCTGAGTGGACTGTCACTCGAGATCCAGACACCCTCAAAATAACTCTCAAGAAACAACCGAAAGCCAGTTAAAAACAATAAGAGACAATAACAGTTATTACAAGTTGTTGTTACCATTGCTGAAAATCCACATTGTTATAAGAAGTTAAAAAAGTGTTAATATAGAAGTGTAAAATAATCAATGCAAAGTTATTGTAATGTTGTAATTGTAATGTTGTAATTGTAATAGTTAAATGCAAAGTTATTGTAATGAGTCACAGAGTGTTAATGTAAAAAAATGATAAGTAGCAGTAATTCTAAAAAAATTAAATCTCTCATAGGGCACACCCAAAAGGAACTAAATAAAACTAAGAAAAAAGTGGGAATAAACAAGGGAGGACTCCACAAATCCAGCCTAAGAAATCCCCAAACCCAAGAGGCAAGACCAGGTGAGACCAAAGAGACGGGGCCGGTTCATACTGGACTCTTGGAGGGACTGATAATAGTCCTGTTGATGATGAGGAGAAAAAACTCTCCGACCCAAGAGGCAAGCCCAGGTGAGACCAGAGGGCCCACAAATAAAATGGTTCATACTGGACTCTTGGAGGGACTGATAGTAGTCCTGGTAATAAGCAAATTTGCAGATGGAGCTTGCTCCAAATGCCATGGGGAGAATCTACAATCCCTTATAAGAGTTCACACCCATGTGAATCCCACATGCTTTAACATGACCCAATTATCCACCTGTCAAAAACAATACTGGATTGGAAAAGCTGCTATGTTTAAGCAGTGCCTGACTGGAGAGTGCCCTATCAGAGAATGGTTCTGTTTTAAAGAGTTGGAAAATCCAAAAAGAGTCACAAATCTAATAAAAGAAAAACCACTGGTAGTAAAAAAGAGTGAAATAGATGAACCGGAGAAATATTAGTCTATTGAGAAAAGAAAATCAAAGTGTGTCTATAATAAAAGTTATGATCCACATAACTGCATTAATAAAAAAGGCAATCCTTTTTGGAGAATCAGAGAGACTTCAAAATATTGGGAACCCTTATATAGCAATTTAAAGAGAAATAGCCAAAGAAAAAGAACTGTAATTAGTATAAGCAACACCCAAACATGGGAGAATAAAATATGAACACCAAAAGAAATAGAAAAGATATATAAACCAGCAACTTGGGCACAAGATAAAACATGGGGGTACCAAACTCCAATTTACATGTTGAATAGAATTATCAAATTACAAACAGTATTAATAAGAATATCAAACACAACAGCCCTTGCCCTTGAACATATCAATAACCAATTGACACAAACAAGAGCAGTAGTTAATCAACTTAAACTAGCAGTCAATTATGAGAGTAAAGCAATAAGAAATATTTCCAAGGAAATAAAAAAAATTGCAAGTACCCAAGAATGGAAGCCCCTAATTAATATAGACTGGTGGGACAACTCATAGTAGAAAAAAGTAGTGTTCATTGCAATTAGTGCCTTTGCCAGTCTCCTACTCTTCCACTGTATGCAGAAACCCACGAATACAATTAAATTAAAACCCCAAGAAGAACAACTAAGTACAGCAAAAAGAATTTATAACCAATACCAAGAATTAAAACAAAGTTATTCCCTTAAATCAGAAATAGCCAATTGATGCGGACAAAAGCCCGATCAAAGAATTAGAGGGGGGATTGAAAGAAATACAAAAACCCAAGCTGTATACTCCCAAGTTGTAATGTTAAATAGTTTGATTGTAATGTTAAAACAGCCTATTAACTCGCCCGGCCTAAAGAGAAAAGGCCGAGAGGCGAGCCCTGCCCCCAGGGGCTGTCTGCGAAGGCTGTCGGCAGCCAGAAAGAATGTTTTGCTGTAAAATGAAAGATGCAATGTTACTTACCTATTTAAGCTGTTCAAATTGAATGTATCCCTAAAATTTTTACTTGTTGTACCCTGAGTTTTATACCCTTTCTCCCCTGGGTCTCGGGGTGCCCCCACCCGGGGGGGATTCCACCCTTTTTCCCTGAGTCACCGGGCTGTCCCCACTCCGTCGGGGGAGAATCCTGTACCTGCTTCCCAGTGGGGGCTGCTGACCCCGCCCAATATGGAGATTAGGACACCCTGCTCCCAAGATGCACTGATTCAGCAAGCTGAACCCCAGAAAACCCCCTAAAACAACGAGTCAACACAAAAACTGGACCTAAGGAGGATAATACTGTGCAATGCACAAGTCCAGCTACCTGCAGGTAGCAGGTATTTTTGGTTACCTTCTCGCCATGACCGGAAGAGAACTGGAGAGAGGTGACCCCCCCGAGAGCACACGAGTAAAGGTAGATTCTTTGGAAGCTCCTGCGAGGGCAAGAATCCCGACTCTGCAGCACCAGCAGCAGAATCGTCAGCACCTCCTCCTCCACGGTGTCTCCAGGGAGCAGCGGCGGCAGGCGCAGCCCCCGAGCCCCCTACCCAGAGCTGATTTCTAATAAAGGCCTTTTCAAAGGAGCTGGTCTCCTGGCCCATTAATTCATAACAGACAACACAAAGCAAAACCACAAATGTATAAAAAGAAACTGTCTTTCTTTCTGATTTAGGCTGACATACTATTTAAATAATGTGGGTCAAGCAATCTGAAATAAAATATCTTCATGAACAGAATTCCCTTCTGTCCATCTCCCACAGTGCTAAAAGTAACCACCTTCTGCTGACATTTCCTCATCACATATGTGTTATCAGATTTCTAAATATTGAAGCTTCCTTGGGGTAATGTCTAAACCTTTCTTAGTGATCAGGAGTGAAAGTCCTGAAAGTCTCAAAGCTTTAGCTGAGAAAGTTCTACTAAACCTTTACACAAAAATTTGCTGGAAGCTACCTGTCAGTTTGCTGCCCACTTTCCAGTAATTCAGACTAATGACTCGTCAACACCCCCTTTTTTTTTTTTTTTGCCTTTTGCATCTGTCTAGAAGGAGCTTTCTGCTCCAGTTACTGGTTTAATAACACAAGGCTATGTACCGAGGCAAAATTCTCACCCAGTCTTACTTGATTTGTTTCATGACTGTATTCCTAATCCTTATGTTTTAGTTTTTGAAAAACATCTGAGCAACTAGTTCTAGCATATAAAGATTTGTACTTCTGAACTGGGGTATTGCTTCAGAGTTGTTCTTTTGGACCCTGGGGTTATGCAGGAAGGTTTTGATTACAAAAAATGCAGCCTTAGAGTCACAGGCTATAAGAAAGGTGGCTGTGAGCAACATCAGAAATCCTCTTATGCAGTTTTTGCTTAGCTGAAATGTAGGTTTCTGTATTATGGAAGGTTTGTCCAAGAGTTGCTTCCTATGAGTGTTTTACTGGAATGTGAGGAGGTAGGGGGGCAGCCCTACCAGGGAATTAGACTTTTATCTGGTGACTTGTTGTATCATCCACGTGCTGAATGTTCAGGCTGGGACACAGCCTGCAGAAGGAGCCTGGATTAGGCCATATGGCAGGATTGTTCTTGCTCATGAGCTTCACTGAGGTGCCTTTCTGGTGTAGCTGCCATCTCACTTCACCCTTGGCAGTGGCACACTGGGGCATCATCGGGCTCTTCAGGCTGGAGGACAGTCATGGATCATGGACAGTCACAGATCATGGCAGCCGGGAAGAGGGAGCAGCAAAGGTCCCCCATGAGTGGCCTTCAGCCACAAGTGTAACATCAGCTACACCTCCATGAGGGCCTGGCAGAGCCCTGGGTGCCCTCAGCATCCCCTGCTCTGTGGCACCTGGACAGTGAGGGTCAGGGTGCCAGGAGCTGTGTGTGTGCAGTAGAGGGAGTGACATGAAACCCCATCCATGGGGCAATGCAGGCATGTGTCCTTGCATACTGCCAAACATCCATGAAGGCAACTCCTTGGCACATGCTTCAGCCTCTAGATAGCCAGCAGGGTGTGTGCAGACAGAAACCTGCATGAAGATGAGTGCCTGGGGACAAGCAAGGATGTGTACTCTCTTCTTTCTGCAAAAGCTGGAGTCAGCAAGGTGATAAAAAGCAATCATGCCAGTAGAGTCCCTTTTTGTTCCTGTTGCTATAAAAATAAAACCAGTGGCAGATTTTTCTCTCCACCTCCCATCCAAAATTGTCCCAAGGACTGGACAAGGACTGGATTTCTCTCTGATTGGCAGCCCTTCACCTACTTCAGGGAAATGACTCACAAAAGAAAAGACCTTTAGGCTGGATGGAGGGACAGGGATTTTAAAGCCCTTGCAGGACAAAATGCTGGAGGTGCTTGTCACCTGGGTGGCTTTTGAGCACGTATCTCTGCAGAGACTTCTTCATTTTCCAGGAAAACAGGATGAAATGTAATGAGAGCTTCTTAAAAAATACCTACAGGAAACAAGCCTCCCTATGTGCTGGTACAACCCTTATCACAAAGCATCTTGCTGCTGCTACCACTGTGCAGTTAAAGGAGGGGTTAATCCTCCAGTACTGCTGGGTTAGTTTTTGCTGGATTATTCCTCTGCCAGATTATTCGTCTGGTGATTTAGTGAGTTAAACTGTGTGGGTGAAGACAAGATGATGGAGCCAAGGTGGTACAGGCAGTGAGCGAGAGTAGCTCCTGGAAGGGATGAAGGAAGAAGAGAGGCCCTTCGTGGTGGTGAGACATCAGAGTGTGTCTCAGTCTCATCTGGCTTGGCTTTCAAAACTGCATGGTGCTTTCCCATCCCCTGTGCTGTGTCTCATTCAGCCAGAGAGAGGGTGAATCAGGAGATCAAGTGAAATGATGGGAAGGTTGTTTTTCTCTTTTCCCTTGGGGTATTTGCTGCCAAAGCTGCTTCCCTGATTTGGACCACAGCACATCTCTATGAAGGGCTGTGTGGACAGACACAGCAATGGGGGGAAAAGCAGGGCAGAGTTTACTTAACCCACCTTTGCTGTCAAAAAAGCGTTCACCACATTGGAGCTTCACAGATCAGACCTGAAATTAAATTTTGTTTTTCTAAGAAGACATCTCCTCGAGTAAGCACTGATGTTTTCTGTGGAGTCAGCAAAGAAATGAAAAGGCTTTTGGCTTATATAATGTACCTCCAAAATACAGCTGTAACTGCATCAAGTGTTTAAATTAATTTCAATTTCCTTAGGCCATTTGCAACATTACAGGGATATCCCACTGAAAAAACGAATTTTTTAGTATACAGATGCCACATTCATTGTCTCTTCCTCATTACCTCCATATTCAGATAAATTAATTTGATATTATTGATGTCCATCTTGTTTATTCCTCCTGGATCATCCTTAACAAGAGGTTGAAACCACTGCACTTGTGGAAAAACACAGTTTTGCTGCCGCAGCCTCATGAAGTTTCGAGCATAATGGGTGTTTTACCAGGAAAATGGGTCTTTATGAACCCCTGCCTTGTTCCCTGCAGTGAGGGGAGACTGCTGGTCATGCCTTTGGCCTCTGGCCCTCCTGCTGACCCCAGGTGTCTGTCCCTCCTGTGTCTCAGCTCTGCTGTACCAACACATACTGGTTCCAGCACCTGCAAGGAATTAAAGAGCACTAAAGAGCTCCCTGGAGCTGGGCGCTCACCGTACAGTACAGCTGACACAAAAGCTGAAATTCCTTTCACATGAGAACATGGGTACATCTGCTTGCAATCATCTTCCTCCAGGCAGCCGGCCCGATCAAGGAGAAATGTGATTCTCCACACTTGGTCCAGGGAGTGCTGGGTAGCCGCCTACAGCCGAGGGGCTGGGATTTGGGAGAGGCAGGATAAACGCGCCTCTCACGCCCGGCATCCCCACCAGTCCCCGGCTCCCGCGCTCTCAGCCTTGGTCCCTCCTTGCCCTGCTTGCAGGAGGCAAGGCATCCTGAAATAAAGAGAAACTTGCTTTGTGGCAGGAAAGGTCATTTCTTCTGGCCAGGCATTCCCATCCTGGGAAGGAGACAGGAAGCATATTACATTAAAGGTAAATTGATAAAATATTTGTCTGCTGGAGGAAGGGGAGGAATGTCAAAAACATGTCAGTGTTCTTTAGAAAAAATATTGTGGTGTCTTACTCCTTCCCTGAAAACAACTGTGGGGTGTCATAAAAACATGTTTTAGGCTTCAGTGATCTGTAGCCCCATGCAGGGCATTTTCCTTGCTGTAAGGATGCTCTTTGTCTGTCTGTGCATGCCTGTGTGTGTACACACTGGGGTGTGAATGCACGCTCTGCAGCAGAGGAAATGACCAAAAGTATTAGGAGTGAGTGGACATAGAGGGGATATTGACAGAGTCGCTGGGAAATCTATTGTTTGTTTGTTTGTTATTGCTTTCTTTGTTGCAGCTGACCAATGAGAAAACAACTGAAACATCACTTCTTCTTTGATGAAATGTGCAGTTTGTAACGCAGATGTTTTATGGTTTGTGTACTTCTGTAGATTTGACACATTCCGTGTTAAAACTTGTTTTTCGTGCTGCTACACAAGAGGACTGAAGAAGTAATTTATAGGCACAATTAAGAATGCCATGTTTGGGGAATAAACGGAGAGTATTTGTAGCAAAAGCAAGCTTGACAATTGAGTGGCTCAGCTTCACTGTGACTCCTGAAAGCAAGCTGAAGGCAGCAACCACAGTGTACCTTTAAACTTCACATCTGATCATCAGTTAATGTGTTTGTAAAGTCTCAGTTGCCCCACCTCCTCGGGCTGGATTTTACCAGCTCGTAGTCCAGATAGCCTGAAGACTTGAGCCAGTTTTGCAGAAGACATTAAAAACTCAGTGATGCAGTGGTAACTGCAGTGCTCCAAGGGCACATGTATCCCAACCCAGCCACAGCATCCCTACAGCTGGACTGATTAAAATAGTCAGAAGTGACAGTTCACCCCAATCCTGCAGGAAAATGCTGTGCTGCAGGCTGGGCAAGAGGACCTGGGGCAAGACAGCCTGCTCTGTGTATGCTGTTTGGAGGCATGTGGTTAAATCAGGTGTTGGCTGCTCCTTAACTCTTTGAACTGAACTCTTGCTAAGGTCTTGGTTTCAGACAAGCTATATTCTTGCCCTCAAGTGCCTAATAAAGTTCTCTTTGGACTTTTTTTTGAGAATCTGTCTTGTTTAGGGAAGTTTTGGTAGGGTGGAAGAACACCATCCCTTAACAAGTGCAGAGAACAGTGATGGACAGATAATGTTTAAAAAAATTGGCATGCAGAGGTTCTGCATATTTTACCATTGCAGTTTATTCACATACATTCATGTACACATGTAGAGTTTTAAGGTGACTGTAGAATGAGCTGTGCTAGAGCATGAAAACTCAAAGGGAAACGTCTGTCATTAAAAACAATAGGAAAAAGAATTTATTTAGCACAGGCTGAAATGTTTGCCTGCTGTGTTTGGCTTGATTTACTATATGGAAGACTTAATGATGTACAGAAGGGTTGTCTGTAAGAAACTGTGTGGGGTCTGCTCTTTTCTGGGGCTTCTCACATGAATGTTCATTTGGGTGTTGCAACACACTTACACTCTGTAGTAAATCCACCATAGAATTTTTAAAGGCCTCATACTCAATGTATTTTTTTTAACATGGCTTCATTCCCCATGAATACTAATGCAGATATGTAGAGATGAGAAGCTTTCCGATGACAGACGGATGGGATGCCTCTAAGGCTGTGTCAGTGGCCTCTGAAAATATTGATTGCCAAATGTGGTTACTGAGAAAAGATGCTGAAACCTTCAGAATTGAACAGTTAGCAGAGTGTGCATCAAACCTGGATTTTCAGTTATGGGAAGGAAAAGCCCTTATGTCAGTCCCTCCCTGTGGCAGCCATTTGCTCTGATGGTTGGGTCTCAGTGCAGCTATGGGAAAATGCATATCTGTGTTCCTTTGCTTTGAGAAAGCTGTGCTTCCAGAGAATATTCTTACCACTCACCACACAGATTTCATCCTCAGCAGGAGGATGAGTTTTCATTCTAGGCAGGAGGCACAAGCACAAGTCTTTAACTTTGGGGAGTAAATGGAATTTGTCAAGGCCTTGTAAAATCATTCTTGCCTGTTGGTCTTTCTAATGTTACACCACTGCCCTTTGCCTCCTCTGCCTCTTACTTGCAGCCTCTCTGTTCCTTCTAGTGCTGTCATCAGCCACCAACCTTTTTCAGGTATTGCCTGAAGCCACTGCTGAGCAATTGATGGGAAAACAATATTGGTTTGGCTGGAGGAAAGTTGGCTTCAGCTGGAATTTTTTATAAATTTGGACAAGTCCATTTCATAGGTGACGTGTAAATGTACAAACTCTGCACTACCACCTGTCTTCTCCTTCCCTTCAGATCCAAGAGAGCTGCATTGATTTTAAGGCTAGATGACATCACTCTGGGCTGACCACATGCATAATTCAGGTCCTCTGACATCTCTGTATAAAGTCATTTTTCAGAATCAAGAAGAATACCTGTGGCAGAGACTGTCTTTTGACAAGGAGAAAAAAGCCTCTCCTTGATTAAGAAAGATCCATATAGTCCCAGGCAATGCTTTAGAAGTTGTTCCAGTATTGTTAACATCCACCTGATGTTTCCCCTTAGAAGTTAGATTCTGAGCCCATTACACGTCCAATTAGGTTAAAAGTGCTTCAGAAGAGAGGCTGCTCCACTACTCACACATGCATTCTCCCAGCACAGAATGCAAATATCAGTAAGCAAAATACATGTTTCATAAGTACAGTTGTTCTTGTCATAAACTCAGCCTCAGATCATTTGGGACAATTTGTTCCTAAAGCTGCCTATATAGTCGGGAAGGGAATAGGAAGACACATTTTCCAATATATTTGCTATGTGGAAAATGTACTTAGATCTTTGATTAATATTCCTGGTTTGTAATGTTTATTTACATATAAGAGTTTGTTCCTCTGTAACGAGAGCTTATTTTTAAATGAAAATATATGATGTTGAAGTGGAGACTGGAGATGAAAAGACAGCTTGGATGAAATAATAAGAGCTGGAATTTGTTCGTAATGAAACCAAAATGAAGGTATTCAGTCAGACTTTGTTTTAATCTGTTTCTTTTTTTAGCCTTGCCTGCAAGCTTGTGCGCTTGCAGGGAAATCAATTTGCGCCTTGGGCAGTGGGATCTCTCCATGGCTAGGGAGACTGATCGATTGTTTCATATATTGAGACTGTAGGTTTGATGGGAATTCTATAGGAATGGTGACAGCAATGGAGATTTGAGGGTTTTGGCTCCTTTACTAAAATACGTACCTAACGACATCTGTTCCTTCTTATCAGATAAAAAGTCCTCTCTCCACTGTGTATTTATCTCTTCTTTCTGCTGTGTATTTCTCATCTCTTTTGTGTATTTCTCTCCTTTTTCTTTAAACATCTTAGTATGGATTGTTTTAAGTACGAAATAAAATTAGTAAGTCATGTAAGATTAGTATTATAGAAAAGCTTTTCCATGGACATTTAGTGGCTTTGTAATGATTCAGTGATTTGGTTGCATTTGATGCTTTTTTTTTAAGTGTAGAATAATTTCTCATGGCATGACCAACTCAAACCCCATGACAAAAATTTCATATGAAATTTTACCAAGGGTAAAGGGTTGGCCTTCCTAAACCCAAGGACAAGTATTATATTTAAATTAGCAGAACCAGGACTTTTCTTATCCAGGTGCCTAAACTTTGCACAACAGCCAGCCAGGCTCAGCCTCTGAAAAATGTGCTCCCATGATGGGTACGGTGTTCTTCAAAGTATAACTGATCTGTCATTTTCTCTTAATTGAAAAAGACTATACAGCAGAAAGCTTCCTATCTGCTCCTATCTCCTCCCTGCTGTCCAGGGAAGCATTGGAGTCATTATCCCTGGAGGTTTTTAAAAGATGCATGGATTTGGCACGTAGAGACATGGTTGAGTGGTGGACTCAACCATGGAAGGTTTGTTGTTGGACTCCATGGCTTTAAAGGTCTTTCCCTACCAAGTGTTTCTATGATGCAGTCACCTTACCATCTCTGGTTAACAAGAGATTAGCAACAACTGAAATTCACAAAGAGCTTCTTCACAGAAAGGGTAACAACACTTGAACGGATTTCCTGTGGAGATGGTTGAGTCACCATCCCTGAAAGTGTTCAAGAAACAACTGGATGCGGCACTGCATGCCGTGGTTTAGTAGATCAGCTGATGATTGGTCAATGATTGGACTTGCTGATCTTGGATGTCTTTTCCAACCTAAACAATTCTGTGTGATTACCAATATCAAAGTTATATTGCTGTCCCTGCATCTACATTAATCAACAGAAAAATTAAAAGTTCAAATTACCACCTTATGAAGATGTTTCTATTCCAGTTATAACCTGAGTAAAAATAAACAATCTAATACCACTCTGTGGCCTCTCCCAGTCTATCATAGAGTCATTACTATGTTTATGCCATTTCTGTAAGGTACAATAAATCCTCAAAGGTTTGTCTGTGTGTTTACTCACTGCTGTATGGCTAAATCCTGACCTGGACTCACAAGTGAGAGAAAGAGATTGGTGTCATCGGGGCATTACCCAGATCAGGTCCTCCCCAATTCCAAGTACCATTCAGCCCATTCCAAATACTTGCAGCACATTTTAACAAATAATTACCAGGTGAAAGCATCTTTTCATTGTAGCCATTAGGTGATAACATTAACTAATAAAAAAGGCAGTCACCATCCTTCACTCAGGAACAGTACGTCAGATCTGCCATGCAGGATGTGAAAACATGTTAAACCAGGACAACATACTTTGAAGCAAAAATCACTGTGATCCTTACTAAAATAAAAATGGAATCAGACACAAAGATTTATAATGGCAGATCTTGAAAGAGAAGGAGGTGAAAGAATTTTGTTTTGCTTTCGGTAAAAGTAAGTGATTGAATTGCTCATTCCAGCTTGAAGAATTACATCTTCAGAATTCTTCTCTCTGAAACTGATTAACTTTCAGATTAAAGTTGATATCTGGTCTGACCCAGAAACTGAGTGATCTGACCCAAACCATGGCTGTCTTGCCTAGGAGGATATCTTTGATGGAAAGGAAACAACATGCTGGAGATAGATGGCAGCATCTTAGCTCCTCTGTACCATCCTCCAGGGCAAAAGAGCAATTATGCCAGTGCCTTGAGGAGTGAGCAGGGACTCCAGAGGCCTGTCTATATTAACAAGTACAGGCACATTCTTCTGCTTGGCTGCTGGAGAGCCAGTATGGGTTCAGGAGTTGTGCAGTCCTCTCACTAGCACAAAGAGAGCTAATGTGAGCTGGGTCAGGCCCCATGCTGTGATTTAGGATCAGAGATCAGCAACCTTCCTTTCTGTCACTCACCAAACACAGGCCCAGGAGAGCAAAGAGATGGGGCTGAAAGGCCCACCTTCCCAGCAGAGCCACATTTCTGTACAACAGTGTTTTGTGATATCCAGGCATAGAGTGGGATTTAATCTTTCTGAGATAAATGGGATTCCATAGGGCTCTTGTGATTAAAAATGCATGTGTGCATGAACACTTGCAGGGCGGGTACCTAAATGATCACAACAGGGAAAAAACCTCCCCTCAGGTTTCCATAGCCCACAGCCACACACCCTTTGAAGTGGCTGGCATCCAGGGACAGCTGGGTGCAGCGGGGCTTCACTGGGGAAGATTAAAGGTGTCACTGTCTCTTACCCAGCAGCACAGAGAGAGTACAGAGAGTGCATTCTCCTGGAAACAAACTGAGCTGTAAATCAGAGAGGTAATCCAGCATCAGATGAGCAGGGGCACAGGCTTGTTCACAGGCAGGGCATTGGTGAATCTGGGAAGCACAAATATAAAGCAGAGCCAGCAAGAGAGGCCACAGAGCAGATCAAGAGAGGTGTAAGGTCATATGTGATAAAGTCAGGAAGACAAGTGAGGTTTCTGCTCTAATAACCTGAGAATCATGGTCCAAGTTGTGATGCACTGCGTGTTACTAAGGCTCCCAAGGGCTCGTGTTTGACCCGAGGAGAGAGCAGTCACCTGCCCTCTGCTGCGGGTGACTCTGCCATATTTTGTATTTCGACTGTTTGGGCAGACGTTTTGCATCCCGTGGGCCTGCCTTGGGCAGGCTGGCAGTGCTGCTGAAAACTGCAGCCCATGTGATTCCTACCTGCCTGTTTTGTTTATGCTAAAAATGCCTGGTATGCTTCAGGCAATGTTCCAGCTCCTCTGCTTTGAAATGTTGGCTTCACACTGAGCCAAGGGTGGCAGCAGCTCTCTGGGATGTTCCCCTTTTCCTTCCCCATGAAAATGCACCCACCCACTTTCTCCCATTTCAAATAAAACCTCCATATTTTTACAGCAGGTGCTCAGTAGGCTCCTGCTGTGTCCCTGCAGGTCTCTGAGGCTCCTGGCTGTGCTGGTGAGGTTGCAGTGGAGATGCAGAGGGCTTGCCCTGCTGCCCAGGCTGCCCAGCCTTGCTGCAGGCTCCTGGAGCTGTGGGGCCTGAGGCACAGGGAGGGAAGCCTTAGGCAGACCTGTTACAGATTCACCTGTCACTGTCTCAGGGTCTTTGCTCCTCAGAAGGCAATCCTGTTCTGCTAGTAAACTTCCCTGCACATACTGAAATCCACTCTGGAACACGCCCACTGGTGTCACTGCTAAGGGGTCATGAAGGTACTGATTTGTCCTGAAGGGATCAGCTTTAGGCGCTGCCAAAGCCTCCAATGCAAGACAGGAGAAGGAAGAAATCAGCTGGGTTGGAATTTGAGTGGAGTCAGACTGTCTCTCTCTCTGCAGTCACCTGCTCTGGGGACAGTGCTAACCAAGCATTGAGCTTCACCAGACCAGCTTCCTTGTGAGGCCTGAGGAAGGCAATAATGCTGTCATGATGAGGATTTGATTCAGGGCCCAGGAAGACATGGCAACCAGAACAGAGCTTCTGGCTTTACTGTTGGACACTCTTCAGGGCAGGGCTGGATCACTGGGAGCAGTGGTCACTGGTGACACCGTGTAGCACAAGGTCAGATAGCTTTTTTTATTATATGAATAACACCCACTCCCTGAGAAAGCCTTAAGTTTTGGGGAAGGAACGGAAATGTGTACAAACCATTAGGACAGCAATAATCTGTAGGAAAAGGGATGCTAAAACCAAATAGTTAAATTTAAGATTTTTGAGACTTTGCATTTCCTAATCTTTGAGTGGTGCAACTTTTTTTGTTGGGTGGGTCTGGGGTTTTTTTGGAGTGTACAGGGGTTCTTTATGAGAGTGTGTGTGCATTCTGGATGTGAATAATAAAATAAAGCAATGAACACAAGTGAAAAATAGCTCAGAAATAAGAGTTAAAAAAAATAATATTCTGAAGCATAAAAAATAAGTATCCCAAATTACAGCAGTGAAGGAAAGAATGATTTGAATGAAATCAGGCCATGTCAGTAAGACAGGTATCAGTGTACTACAATCCCTCTCCGCCTCCCTTCCTGTTAAATCTGACATGCAGACCTGCAATATGCTTCCAGGTTTATCCTAAAAGTATGCTGGAGGTAGTGAAAGAGAAAAAGGAGAAGGATTTCTTAGAGAGAGAATGTTTTTATCCCTCTGTGGAAAGGAAGCAGCCATGATCTGATAACATTGCTGAACTAATCTGCTTCTCACTGTGCTTATTACCAGAGCAGTAAGGTAAATTCTGCAGTGAGGGCAGCAAGGTACTGTCAGTCAGTGAAGGGAGGAGGATGGACAGACCAACCGACACCATTTCTTATCTGGCAGGCTCAGACAGAGCTGAGAAAAATATCAGCAGTAGCCAAGCAGGAGAAAAAAAAATATCCAACAACTTTATTTTAAGCTCTTTTCTATGGAAAATATGAGCTCTAATATTTATTACTAAAATGGATCAAAGAAATAATGCAAGCAGTTGAGATGGAATGGCTGAAATGTGTCCCAAACCAGGTGCTAAGGACAATGAGACTCACAGCTGACAACAAATAAACTTTTCCTAAAGAAAAGGTGTTTGCCCTGAGACTTGGGGCTGGTCCTGTCACTGTCAGGACATCTCTGGACAGTGGAAGAAATAGTATGAAACTCAAAATATTTTGGAAAGAACTGACTGATGATTCAAATATTCTTCCTTCTGTTTGGAAGGAAAACACGGCTCCTGCAGTTTTCTTGGAAACGGCTGCAGAAAATGATTTGGAGTGCCAAGTGCCTCTACCCTAAGGCAAGCAACCTGGACAATATGGCTGGGAGATTTATAAAAACCTTATTAGCAGAAAGTAATAATTTTCTGGCTGTTAGGAGCACTGTTCAGTGCTGCCATGTTCTTGATCAAATGGATCATTTTAGTGGATTGTAAAATCTACATGGTGCTTATTTGTAAAAGATGAAGTGTCATCTCCTGCACTGCCTGGCCAATTTCCAACTTATCTATTTGCCTATTAAGTTATGCTGACTTTGAGACTCATTATTTTATCCTAAGTCTCATTGTATTTGGGTGGGGGATTTTCTTGGAAATCCAATTTTGGGAGCCCTGTGATTATAAAAGCATTTAATCTACGCTGTATTTAAGAACATTACTAGGTTGAAACACTTAAAACCATGAATCCTAATAAAGAAAGAGGGAAAGAAATCAAGATCAATCTTTTTAGTGTATTTCTTCCTGTGCTTGGAATTATTGAATATCCTTGAATAGCCATTACTGATACAATCTCTTACATATTAATGAACAAACTAGAGTTCTCTTAACAGCTACTGTGATGAAGGGCAAAAGCAGAGGAGTCTCTGCTATTCAGAGATCTCTTTGTGCAAAATTGTAGGCAAAATGTAGAATATTAATAATAGTAATAATAATAATAATACACTTAAAAATTCAGGATGCTTTGAGTCAGAGATTCCCCCCCTCCCCATTTAGTTCATATCAGTTAAAGAGCCACACATGCCCACACCATTTCAGGCAGCTTAAGTTTAAACTGCTGGGCTTAAAACCAACATACATAAACTCAGAGAGCACAGAGATTAAATGAGGTTGCCTGAGTAGTCACCAAACCTGCTGCAAGTTGAAGAGCTATTTAAAAACCTAGAGCCTTCTTTGCTTACTCTGAAAAACATAAAGTCCTGCAGGCTCCAAAGACAAAGCTGGCCAGTAGCAGACTCAGCTACCAGAATTTCCTCAGTGAGCTCCTTGGCTTGCTCCTGCCTGTATATTCTTGAAGTCAGGTTCAGAGTGGTTTCTATTGGATTGCTCCCAAATTTTTGCCTCAGGCTTGCAAGACTGTAGTCCTCAGTCTAACCCCATGCTGGGAAAGTAATGAACCCACCAGCTCCATCCTGCTGTCCTGCTGCAGGCATCCCTCCAATTCATGGTCTTTGTTATGCTGAGAGGCTTGATGGAGTTTACACCATGCGTGAAAGGGGCCCTGCTCACTGCTCCTCATTCCAGAGCTGTCTGGGGAACAGTCCTGCTGACAGAATTAATTAACATCTTTCAATAAAATTTCAACATCAAGGGTCTACTACTGTCACCAGTGGTGATGAAAGACATTTAACCAAATGACATCATTAGTGCAGACTTGCTTACCTAATGCCCTTGAGGATGCTGCCCAACCATGCCAGCAGAGAGCTCTTGTGTGCCAATGGAGGCAAATCAAGCCCTAAAACAAGCCTTAAATGCCTCCACACACAGAATCACACAAAAACACACAGAGTCACACAGAGTCATACAGAATCACTGGGTTGGAAGAGACCTTCAAGATCAAGTCTAACCCTTGCCCTAACACCACCTCAACCAAACAATGGCATAGAATGCCACATCCCATCTTTTTTTAAACACATGGTGGTGTGACTCCACCTCCCTGGGGCAGATGATTCCAGTAGTTTATCACTCTTTCCTTAATTTTCCTAATATCTGACCTACATTTCCCTTGGCACAGCTGGAGACTGCGTTCTCTCATTCTGTCTGTTGTTGCCTGGAGAAAGAGACCAACCCCCAGCTGGCTACAGCCACCTTTCAGGGAGTTTTATAGAGTGATAAGGTCACCTCTGAGTCTCCTTTTCTCCAGGCTAAACACCCCCAGCTCCCTCAGCTGTTCCTCACAGGGTTTGTGCTCCAAGCCCCTCACCAGCCTCGGTGCCTCCTCTGGACACTCTCAAGGGTCTCAATGTCCTTCCTGAACTGATGGGACCAGAGCTGGACACAGCACTCAATGTCCTTCCTGAGCTGAGGGGCCAGAGCTGGACACAGCACTCAATGTCCTTCCTGAACTGAGGGGCCAGAGCTGGACACAGCACTCAATGTCCTTCCTGAACTGAGGGGCCAGAGCTGGACACAGCACTCAATGTCCTTCCTGAGCTGAGGGGCCAGAGCTGGACACAGCACTCCAGGTGTGGCCTCAGCAGTGCCGAGTACATGGGAAGAATGACCTCCCTGCTCCTGCTGGCCACACTATTCCTGATCCAGGCCAGGATGGCATTGGCCTTCTTGGCCACCAGGGCACACTGCTGGCTCATGTTCAGCTGCTGTCACCAGTGCCCCCAGGTCCCTTTCTGCCTGGGCACTGTCCAGCCACACCGTCCCCAGCCCATAATATTGCAGGGGCTTATTGTGGCCAAAATGTAGGACTTGGCACTTGGACTTATTAAACTTCATCCTATTGGACTCTGCCCATCCACCCAATCATTTCAGGTCTCTCTGCAGAGCCCTCCTACTTTCCAACAGATGGACACACGCTCACAGCTTAATGTCGTCTGCAATTTACAGATGAAAGCCTCAATACCCTCATCCGTATCATCAATAATAATATTGAACAGAACTGGTCCCAGCACAGGCTCCTGAGGAACACTTCTGGTGACTGGCTGCCCTCTGGATGCAGCACCATTCACCACCACTCTGTCAATAAACTTGGATATTCACTTGGGGATAAATACTTGGAATAACAATGCAGTAGTTGCAAGCTCAGCAGAAAAATATGAGTCTTACTACAATACTAGGGCAAGACTGCCTTAAGTCCTTAAAACAGCCTGGAAAGAAATAGAGGTTGCTACTGGGAAAACATCAGTCACCTTTCACCCCTGCCTTTGAAAAGAAGTGCTGTTATGTTACTTTTACTTTATGTCAAAAAATTCTGTCCCCTGAACAGAGAAAGTCTCCTCTTCTCGAAGACACTGCACTCAGTTTAAACCTGAGTGTTACAGTCTTCAGTCAATCACTTCTTCCATCACTAGAGCAATGAATTTCTATGATAACCTTGTAGTTAAGTCAATCCCTTCTCTGGGTTTCACAAGATTGCATTTTATCCCAGCAGTTTCTTGAGTCATCATGATGTATCTGGTTCTGTGCTTTGTGTTTGCCCTGGCCCAGAGACACACAGCACCTGAAGTTCTGCAGAGCCCCAGCTCCCAACAAGGCTTGCTACAAACCAACCAGCCAAACAAAACACCCTTTGCCATTACCAGTGTAGCAGTAAACCATGAATATTCATGAGTTATTGCCCTGGTTTTATAAATTAACTCCATCACTGCTTTTCCATGTAGTCTTTCATATGTGCTCTTCCCTTCTGTCCCTTCTAGCTATATTCTGCAAATAACTATCCCGAAAGCTCTGGTGGTTTTAGCAAACAGGCTGTCAGCATTAACCTGATGAAAGAGTGCATTGATTCAGGAGAAGGGGCGTTTGCTCCAACACATGGTGTTTTCTGCTGACACGTGAAGCATGGGGCTGCAGGGGGAAACCAGTCAAACACAGTGAGAGAAGGTGAACAAGTTCCAGTTCACATTTGCATGGGAGTTGAGCTGGGACCCCAGCCTCCCATGGAAGTGTTTCCATCACAGGGGTTGGGAAGGTGCTGCTCCATCCTGCCCTCTCTCTGAAGGAAGATGTGGAGAGATGTTGCTCTCTCCTGCAGAGAGCAAGAGGCACTTTGGGTGGAGCTGTTGATCGACTTTGACACTGCCACTTGGGCTGGGATAACAGAATCATAGAATGGTTTGGGTTGGAAGCAACATTAAAGATGATCTTGTTCCAACCCTTCCCCACCATAAGCAGGGACACCTTCCCAAAGACCAGGTTGCTCAGACAGTCCCATCCAACCTGGCCTTGAACACTTCCAGGGATGGGACGTCCATAATTTCTCTGGGCAAGCAGTTCCAGGGTCTCACCACCCTCACAGTAAAGAATTTCTTCCTAATATCTAAATTAAACCTCTTTCAGTCTGAAGCCCTTATCCCTTGCCCTATCACTTCATGTCCTTGCAACAAGTCCTTACAAAAAGGATGAGCAGAGATGCCTGAGCTTTAGCTCAGGGGTGCTGGGGGATGAAGGGCAGCAAGGGAAAAGCTTTGAGTGCAGGTTCAAGTGATTTTTTTCAGAAGAGGAAAGATGTGTGGGGCAAACAGGAGCAATTTCCTGAAGCAGCATTCAGGCTGGGGCTGGGACAGTGCTGAGGGACCAGCCCACTCTGGTGATTCTTCTGCATTTTACAGTGAGTGGTGAAGCCAGCCATGGGGTCTGGTCCCACCCCCAATCTGCTGTGCCTCTATGGGTTCCACATCTCATCACAGGGAGTTGCCACACCACTGCACAGCTCCCCACCATGCACTCATGGCTAGGTTGATACATACACATACATATTCAATGTACATATTTATATACAACTGCAATATACAGAGTATGCACTCTGTGTGTGTGTGTGTTCATCTGCAACTGATCTGGAACTGATCCTGCTATCACAGAGCCAAGGCCCCAGCACTTGCCAGATTTCTCACAAGTAGTTTACAGAGGGAGTCCTGCTCTCCCTTGCTCTCTGCTGGCACAGGTTCAGCAGGAGGTGAGATGCTCATTATGGTCTGAGTGCTGTGGGTCTCTGCTGCAAGGGAAGAGAGAGGTTTGTGTCTGAGGATGGGTAAGGAATTCATTAGGAATTCATCTCTGGTGTTTGTGGCATCTGCAGGGGATGGAACTGATAGAAGATTAATTCACCAAGGGAAGGTTTTAGTCCAAATTAGGAAAATGCAAGAGTAAGTTTGGGCACCGTTAGAGTTATAAAACTGCTGAGCAAGGGCTCTTAGTTTGTGAGTTTGGCTTTTGGTACCTGAGTTCTTAAAATAAACTAAAACTATCTATATGTAGAAAAAAAATTCCAAATTATTTTTTAAAGCTAATCAGCTAAAGTGCCTTGTGATTTTCTGTGGGTTTGGGCGGTGGGAGGAAGGGAGACAGAGAAACCCTGAACTAAGTCACCTTTGGTTGATTCTGTTTAGTTTTTCCATCAGGACAATCTCTCAATTTCCATGTGCCGTTACAAGGATCTGACAACCTGGGTTTGTATCGAGAGCAGCGTGAAATGACACGCTACAGCCATTTTTAATTGTTTTATTTTTTTTAAAACTCTCATGTCAGAAAAGCCTGCATGAACCCCTGAGAGGTTTTTACCAGTCTCGCTGGATTGATGACGTGTAACTCCAAAAACCCATGCTGCTGGGAAGCGTTCGAGCACAGGGGTGGGTGCCTGGCCCTGCCCACAGGAGCCTCGCCCCGCTCCGAGCGCGGGGTGCTCAGCCCCCCGGGACCCCCGGGCCGCCCACGCCGGCAGCGCTGCCCTCGCCCCCCGGCCCGGCCCCTCCCCGCCCCTCCCCGCCCGGCGGGACGGGCCCTTCCCTCCGCTCCCGCTCCTCCGGCCCTGCCTCCGCCTCCATCCTCTCCGTCTCCTCCCGCACAGGTGGGACTCTCTCCTCGCCGCCCCTGCCGCGATGCCGCCGCCGTGTCCCCGCGGGGCCCTGCCCGGGGCCTCCCTCCTCCTCCTCCTCTTCCTCCTCCTCCCGCTGCTCTGCGCGGCCCCCGGTGAGTGAGCGCGGCGTGCGGGATGCGGGACACGGGGAAAGCATAACCCGGCACGGGGAGCGGGAAAAAACCTTCCCCCGGCATCCCGCGTGGGTGAGAGCCTTCGGACGCGCCAAAACTTGTGCAAGTTGGGCATCTTTTTAAAAAGGTGCTTGTTTGCCAGTGACTGAAGCATTTCGGAACAGCCGAGCGCTTGCAGGTCTCCCGTTGCGCGGCCGGTCTGGGCATCAGCAGGATGACTGCTTTGATGTGATTTGGGGCAGGATGCCAGGCACAATTTTGGAGCGGTCTGATTGTTAGCACAGTCCTCACCCAGTGACCAGGTGCTTTCAGCATTATCATGCTGCTCTGGGTGCTGGAACTGTCAGCAGCTGCAGTTTTCTGATGGAAAATACAGTAACTCACTTGGTGAAGAAGGCCAGTATAGGGTTTCCCTTGTCAAGAGAGCTGGGGAGAGGATGATGGAGTGTCAGAAGCTTCCCTGCAGTGTATATTGCACTCAAGTGTGGAAAGGGGAGCAAAGAGAGCAAGTTTCTCCTGGGAGAAACTGGTCTGCTTTGCCTGTTGAACTGGAGCTATGACAGAAATACTTCTGGCAGTTTTTGAGAAATAATCTTTTGTTGTTGTTATTTCCTTCTCAGTAAATGCATGTGTTTTATTTTTATTTGTCTAGATGTTTCAAGGGGAAATAAGCTAAAACTGATGCTTCAGAAACGAGAAGGTAAGTAAAGAGACAGCAAAGTGCTTTCCTTTGCTTTCCCTCGGAGTCGGTTGCTGTCAGTGGGAGCTGCTGATGAGCTGTGCCTGCACCTCCAGCTCCAGGAGCGCAGATGGAGCAGGAGGCTGCAAGCACAGGGCCACACCAAACCTGCTGCTGAGTGTGCCTGTTTGGGATGTTGGGCTGGAGGCTCTGCCTACCACAGCTCCTCTGAAATCCGGGGTTCCAGCCCGGGGCAGCACGCCTGCCTTTGCTCTGCACAAAGCACGGCACCGACCTTTTCCAAGGGATGCACGGCAGACGTGGCATTTATCTGGTTTATTTGGGGGAGTCACAAACTTTTCCAAGGAATTATAATGCATGGAAATACTGCTGGCTCAGGCACGGGGAAGAGTATGTGCAAACCTGGCTTGCCAATGATGCCTTGACTTGTTCTTTTTTTCTTCTTGGCCCCATGTGCGCTTCCTTTTTGGAAGACCGCTCTCTTACGGGAGAGATGATGGCCAAAGGCCCAGCAGTCAGAAGCATGGAATGGCTCACTGGTTGAGGGAAGGTGGTGGAAATGATGCCAACTGGGAACAAGCTGCACCACAGCAGACGAAAACATCCCAGAAGTTTTGGCCAGCTCCCCTCAGCCTGCTCTATGGCTGAAGCAAAGAATTTATACCCCCACAGAGGGGACTCACACGTTCTACCAGGCTTTCTAATTTCATAATGGGTTTTTTTTTCTGGCATCACTCCACATCTCTTACCAGAACTAAACTATATATCCCACCCACTTTTGTTTTCCTTGTGTGTGGGTTCCTTATGTCACCATTCTGCAGTGCTTGTGTGAAGACAGGAGTCACCTTCCTGCACCACAGCAGTGGCCCCTTGTTTGTTCAGGTCCCCTGGGGAGAGGGACTGCTTGGGGAGGGCTCTTGGGGCATGCAGACAACATGGCTTAGATCAGGAAGAACTGCAAAATTGATGATGGAAGGAATATGCAGCCTCTTTAACTCCAGTCTTGCTCCTCTTTTCTGGTTGGTTGCTAAAAGCGAGCAGGCCAAGCACACAGTACTGATTCCCTTGCTGGCAGTGTCCCCTGTGATGGCCCATTCATGGGACATTTGCTCAGCTGTGCCCCTTCCCAGTAATAACACCCAGTTCAAGCTCGTGGTGAGTTATCAGTTTCCACCTCATCACTGCAGGACTGTTTCCCACTTACTGCAACAACTCATCTATCACTTTTATCTTCTCAATCTCCTTCTCCCTGCAGTCCTTTGCCTTCCTCTGTGAGTCTGCCCAGCTCCTACTTCAGTGGTTTTTGCATCTTCACTTGATGTGGAGTCTGCCTCAGTCTGCCTCAGTCTCTTCCCTCACATCCTCCAAAAATCCCATGCACACCTGTGTTCCTGATTTCTTCCTCACTGAAATGAACCATCTGAAGGCAAGACTTCTACTCCTACAAGTTTCTTGTTTCACAGCCAGATCAATACCATGTTTTATCATTTCCATGTGTGGCCAGGGGCTGGCCAGTCACAGAATCATAGAACTGTTAGATTAGAAAAGATCTCTTAAGTTTAAGTCCAACCATTTACCCAACAGAGCCATATTCACCACTAAACCATGTCCCCAAGTGCCAAAAGAATGTATTTTTTGAACATTTCAAGGGATGGCAATTCCCACCACTGCCCTAGGCAGCTTATTCCAAAGCTTGGCCACTCTTTAAGTGAAGGATTTTTTCCTAACATCCAATCTAAACCTGTGGCACAACTTGAAGCCATTTCTTCTCATCCTGAGTAATCCTCTCACCCATGTCTTTGGGAGGTGCATCAATTCCTCTAGCAACCACAGCAAGCTGCTCTTAGGCATGGAGCAAGCCAGATGGCACCTCTGGGTCTGGCAGGTTGAGGGCATTTCCATGCATCCCTCACATAGGTTGCTATGAAAAGCCTGATGGGCTTTTATTTTCAGGCATACAGGGCATTTAGTAGCACTCCTCTAAATGTTACTTTTTTACACATTAGATTCAAAAATCTATCTTTTTAAATGTTCCTCCATTCACTCTAATATGTTAGCAATGTTTCTCCAGCTTCCTCGGTCTTTTTAACTACAGCTCTCTTCTTCAAGCCAATTTCTGCAACTGTAGCACTTTGTGCTTTCAGGAGAGAACAGGAGACTGCCCTAACACACAGTGTATATATATGCTCCTTGAGTTTGGGTGTTTTAATTTAAATTCCTTAGTTAGCTGCTGTACTTGAGCTCAGAATGCTTTTCAAGGATCCAGGAGAATGAGGGTAGCAGAGAAATCCTATGACATCGATGATTCCTGGGTTTATTACCTGTTACTCTGCTACAGGCATTGCACTGGCAAGCACAAAGGTAATGGCATGATGTGACAATCATTTCTTACTTGCTGCAAGCAGTACGCTTCAGGCTGACCAAAAATTTCCTGGCATGCCTTTTGTGGGGGGAATTAATTTCAGCCCCTGCTGCTGTGAAGCCCGAGGTGTCAGTGAAAGAAAAGGCAGCCAAGGAGTTCCTGAGCAGCCTGAGGCGCCAGAGGCGCCAGCTGTGGGACAGAAGCCAGCCCGACGTGCAGCAGTGGTACCAGCAGTTCCTCTACCTGGGCTTCGACGAGCAGGTGAGTGCAAGAAATGGAGAGGGCTTATGAAAAAGAGGGAGAATGGACAGGGATACAACAAGGGGGATTGAGTTTTATATATATATATATATATATATATATATATTTAGATTAGATATTAGGAAGAAATTCTTCACTGTGAGGGCGGTGAGGCACTGAAACAAATTGTCCAGAGAAGTCGTTGATGCCCCATTCCTCTAAGTGTTGAAGGCCAGGTTTGATGGGGCTTTGAGCAACCTGGTCGAGTAGGTGTCCCTGCCCAGATTTCTTCTTTCAAGTGGCAAATGTCACACAGAAATGTAACCTCTGTTACGTGTTAGAGATCCTTGCATTATTTTATTGGAAAAAAATTATGGAGCTCCTGCCTGCTATCAAACTTAATAAATTGTAACTGGACATATGAACAAAGTTTGCTTTGTGGAATAGGTGGCCAGACTCAAAGCAATCAATCATATTTCAGGAAAGTAATTTGTCAGCCTCAACCTAATCAGCTTTTAAACATGCTGAGAAAGCCACATCCAGCTGGCTGTGATTGGCACTCCTCAGTGAAATGGCACTGACATTATGCACCCAATGTACACTTGTGCCTCCACAGTGTGGGCAGCTCCTGACCATCATGAACCATCATGACCATCATGGCAGCTGTGCCTCCACTCTGTTTGTGAAAGGAAAACCATTGGATAATATTCAGTCAACCTCCCTTCAAATGAGAAGGACACTTTTTAAAAACACTTAATTTGTAAAAACACTGAAGTGCAATCAAACTCTGCAGAAAGCTCTGCTAAATAGATGCTGGAATAGGGCAAAAAAAGTGTGTTTGGTTGCAGTCCCACATGTAGCAGCATTTCTGATTTTAATAAGAGGTAAAAATAGTTATATATCTTGAATTCTTGGCTTCTGTCAGCTGCATGAATATGTTTAATGAGATTGCATTGGCACAGGCAAGAAAGCTTCATGCTATGTGGATTGCTTGGAAGATGAATGCCCTCATTTTCAAAGCTGCAACAATTAGAAAAATAATCCTTTGCTTGAGCTGAAATAATGAAGGGTACTTTTTTCTAAATTCTCCTGGATATTATGTGGATAAAAGTCACTTCTCAACAGCATGGCTATATCCCCCTTCACTAATAGGAATAGGAAAAATAGGAAAAGTGGTTTTATACATCAGAAACTGAAGACTGGGAGAAAATACCAAAAGGAACAAGGACAAACCATGCAGATAAAGTGAATTCTCCTCTGAGTTCCTGTATGCATTTCAAAAACTGAAATGAGGCCTGTTGTGGGATACAATGAATCCACTTAGTAGGTTTTCTTGAGTATTAAGACACAGTCTTAACAATGAAATAACTGTTTGTTCCAGCAAAGGACTTGGTCCATACTTATCCATTGTGTATTTGCAAAGCTTTTTTTTTTTTTTTTTTTCCCCAAATCTCAGCCAAAAATATTTCCAAAGAGTCATTCAGATGGAAAGGCTTTGACTTGGCAAGTATTTGATATCCTTGCACACTATTTTTCCTCTGCTGTTGTGAGCAGAACTGAAGTGCTTATTGCATTTCCATAGCTGGAAGGCTGCGTTGTACCTTTGTTTTCACCCGTGCAAGGTGGGAGTGAGAGATCACAGGCAGAGGGCAAAAGCCTGCTGCACCCCAGTCAGGGACACTGCAGCTAAAGGCACATGGCAAGGGAGAACTAAACCTTTAGATTTTTAAGTGTAAAATATTGACATAATTTTAGAAGTCCACCATTGACAAGATAATGGAAATATTAAAGGTGCTTAGTGCACGTTTCAGATAAAGGTGTTGTCAGTTTAAGCACTTTGCAGTGGGCAGGGGGTGTGGGGCTGGGCAGGACAATTCCTGCACATAGGATCCTGATAATCCCATAGAGAAGGTGAGTACAAGTCACAAAACCCCTTAGATCTGAAGGGGCTCTTAAATTTCATTTATGACAGATGTGCAAAGGATCCAAAGTTCTGAAAGAGGCTCTTGCACCACTTCTGTTTCATCTCATCACTGTAGTTTCAGGCTGGAAAGCAAACGCTGTCTTTTTTTTTTTTCTGGCAGAAATTTGAAGATGACATGTCCTACTGGACAAACCTGGGGCGTGCTCGTAACGAGTACTATGGTGGCTACTACCAGCACCACTACGATGAGGATTCCCCGATCGGCCCCAGAAACCCACACACCTTCAGGCATGGAGCAGGCGTCAACTACGACGATTACTGATGCCATTGATCCTGCAGCAGCTGGTTGGTGCCTGTAGGGCTGCACTGGGCGAGGCTGAGCCCTCCCCCAGTCAGAACCACCCTGCTTTTTCTTCTGTTCGTGTCAAACAGCAAGAGGAACTGCCAGACTCTGATGAAAGCAACATGATTTTTTTAAACTATCATTACTTAGTAGTACACTATATATATATAAAGTGTTATAGAAATAAAGCTTTTTTGATAATCAGGTTGCCATTATTCAGTAGACTTCATAACAGCAAGTTTAATTCCAACTGTATTATTACAGATTCCTTTCTAAAGGGCTTTTTCATTTGCTGTTCTACAATCAATTGCAAAAATTGCATTATATCATCTACTTTGGCATATAGAATACATAATATAAACCAGTACATTTAAGATGTGCCTGCCCATTCACATTTTTATTAACAAACCCAATTATTCTTGGGAAAAAAGGTTTCCTGTCAATTGAAGTGCTGCCTTTTGTTGCCTCCTCTGCCGTTTCCATACCTACAGCGTGCAGCCCTCCACGCCTGACATGGCAGTTCTGCAGCTCCTGTTGGGTCAAGGACAGATATTCACAAAAGCTAAATTCAGTGCAGACGAGCTTGCCTACCTACAAAGCCTGTGAAAGGATCCTCCAGGGAACGGGCTCAAGGCAGGAACTTGAGTTCAGCAATAATTGCTGAGGCGCAGAGCATCCAACCTGAGCAGCCCCAACCCCTCCCAGGCACGATAACCCAAAGGTTATCTTTGCTGAATACTCCCCTTTGTGTCCATTCCACTTAGCGTCAAGCTTTCAGCCCAGCTCAAAACAGGGAATAAAACAACAAAGTAAGCTATTTAAAATTAAGTTAGTGTCAGACAGCATCCAACACAATCCCCTGACATCATAATTTCCTACTGCAAAATTCCCTCTACCCCAGTTCAGACTGAAACACACACATTAAGCTGAGCATCAAAATAGATCAGAGACCAGGCATCTGTTGCTGAAACACAGTGGATTAAAGAGGGATTGTTGGTGGCATCATGTATGTTAAGAATCCCAAAACAAAACCAATTTTTGTATCACAGCAACATCAGCCTGGGAGGGAGATTTCAGCTCTCAGGGACTTCAGGAGGAGCTGGGCAGAGGAAAGCACTGACAAATGTAGAGAACTGGGAAGGGGCAGGTGAGAAAGGCTGGCTGCTCCATGACTGCTGGAACTGAAGAATCAGGATAAAGAGAGATTAAATGTGTTTTACCAACTGTAGCAGTCAGAGAAGACAGCATGGATGCTTCAGCTGTCTCTCATCTAAAGCTTATAAGGAATTTCCAAAGCACGGATCATGGCAACACCATACTTTACACTTCACTTCTTTCCTAACTCTGAGTGCATTTCCTAATCTTTTGCTTAAAGCCTTTGCTGTGTGATGGACTGTTGTCTAAGAGATGCAGCCCAGCACTACGCAGCTCCCTGCAGGAACACTTCCCAGGAGACAGCTCTTTGCTGAGGGAGCCAAACTGAATGAATATGTTGGTCACTCCTCTGCACACACAGATCCACACTGGCCTAACACGCTCCAAAGCCTCAGCCTTCCCTAGGCTTTACCTCAGCAGAATCTTTGCCAGTTTAACTGGTTTAAACTGGTGTGTTTCCTTGGTAGAAGAGCCTTTATTCCAAATAAGGAATAATCACATTCTGAGTCAAGCACAGACTCTTTTGCACAGTTGGAAAACACCTATTCCTAGAAGAATACTTCCATTTTGTGTATTAACCAAAAAAGTGCACTGAATTTGGCAACATTTGAACCACGCTGGTAATTTCCATCATTTCCCGGAATTTTCAACTGGGAATTCAGACCAGCTGAATAAGGAAGAATAAAAAAGTGCTGTAAATAAAGACCATCCCTCTCTAGGCCTTTGTAAACTCTGTCCATTCCTGCAGGCTGACTCAGTCCAGCAGCTTTCTGTGCCTTGCAGGGTCTCTGTCTTCTGAATTCTCTAAGAGAAAAAAAAAAAAAATCTTTTCCATTATACTGTGTTGCAGGGTTAAGGAGTGGGACAGAGTTAACTTTCTGCATAACACCACGTATGACAACATGTTTTAGATTTGTGACTAAACCAGCGTAGGCAGAACGCAAATGTTTTTGCTTTGGGTGACCAGTGCCTGCACAGCCTGTTTCCCACACTGCAGGCAAGCTAGGAGTGGGTGAGAGACTGGGAGGGTACATGGGTGAGAGAGTTGACCCAAACTGGACAATTCCAAATGATGGAATGACTTGCTCAACATTAAAAGCTGTGAAGAAGAGGGCTGTGAAGAAGGCTTTTCCTTCCAGAGAAGCCATTCCTCAGAAACTGGGTAAGCACCAGGCTTGCTTGAGAGAGATGGTGTGAGTGGCCTTTGCATCACTTGGGTTTTCTTCTTCACTGATTAAACTGCTCTTACCTCAGCCCTCAAGAGTACTCTCCTGATTGTCTAATTCTCCCCCATTGGGGCAGAGGAGGGAGTGGCTGTGAGGGAACTTTGCTGTTGGCTGGGGTCACTCACCACAAGGCAAGAGCTCCGAGGTGAGGGCGTCCTCCTTCTTGCAGAGGGGTGCACCTGCCTTGCAGAGCAGCAGTTGCAGTGATGGGAAAGCAAGCAAGGATGAGCCATCAGGCTTCAGCAAAAGGAGGATTACTGAGGAAAAAAACCTGATCATATATGCTTGGAGTGCTTCAAAGTTTAATTTCCTTTGACTATTTCTGTCCCAAAACATAGACAGCATTTCCATTCTGCTGTGCAGACAGCACGGAGCACTTCACATCACCATCACCCTCAGCCATCCCAGCAGTGGCATAACGTAACCTCTCCAGCAAGACAGAAGAGCAGCAATTGTTCATTGTGGCTCCCTTCAGAGCAGGAACAGCTTGGCCATGCTCCAGTGCTTCATGTTTCAAAGCCTGATGCTGCAACATCCCAGAGTTTGTCAGTGTCAGCCCGGCAGATCCAAAAGACTCACAGGGCGGTGCTGCCTCCTTTGCTGGTAATGCCTGCCAGCAAACCCTTCTGCCAAAGAATGGAAGTATTACTGCTCTGTCCTTTGGAGGAGGAGGACAGGTCATCATTCCCTTTAAGTTCCTGCTTGTGACACAAACATGTTTGGGATGGAGGATTGAGCACTTCTGTCCCAGGACTGTTTCCCAGGTGAAGATGTAGCCTTCCTTGCTTTAAACAGCTTTCTCTGCAGTGGGGTGGACAGAGCCCAGATTGCTCTATGTGGCTTTGACAGCACTTAAGGCCACTGTTCCCTGTGGCTCTGTGCTTTGGACCTTCCAGCTGTTTCAGTATGGACCAGAGTATTCAGAGGATCCTGCTTCTTGCTGAGGAGCATGTCAGCATCTAGGGAAAACACTGCAAGAATAAACAAGCTGGAGCTTTTTCCAGGCTGGAAATGGCAACAAACCAAGAAGGACAAAGACTTGTCAGATCTGCTACTATGAAATAAGCGAGAGAAGGACTCAGACAAGGAACAGAGAACCAAAATCGGGGGGTTTTTTTTGCAAGAAATGTGAATTGTTATTTTAGCAAAGCCTCCCTGTTGGTACAGAACTGCACTCAGGAGCCTTCTGCTGCACAGAAAGAGCCCTGCTTTGCTTCAGAATTATTGCTGCTCTTCATGGTAGCTCTAAGGAGTCAAGAGCTGCAAATAAGGCACTCCCTTCTGCCACCTGAAATCCCACCACAGGGAAACACTGACAGCAGAAACTATGGATTTGTGGCAGCTACACGCCCAGCAACTTCAGGGAAGGGATGTGTGGTTGTTAGGGCTAGCAGTGTTGAGTATACAGTTCCCTTACTGTTAACAAGGCACCTTCTTCCTGTGGACCAGCCCCTGACCAGCTCCTAACAAGCCTCAGAGACCTCCTGGTCTCAAGTAGTGTTAAACTCAATACTAGCAAGGCTGGGGACTGGCTCAATCCATCAAACTAATCAAAGCCTTTTTCTGCCCTCTGTAGCCTGTTCTCTAATGCAATTATGCCTCTTTCAACTTTGAAGCTCAATTCGAACCCCGACAAAAAGTGAAATTTTTTTTTCAGTATATTACATTTCTAAAAAATTTATTGAAAAAAATAAAGACACATTAATACCCAGTGAACTCACTGGCTACTAAACCCACCAGAGTCTACACAGGTTAAGAGAAGCTGCGAACACCTTATACACAGAAACTACCAGATAATTATTTCCCCATATAGCAAAAAGTTAGGCATGAGGCTTCTCTAGACTACATATTTATGGAACTACATAAAATAAATTAGGTCTGCAAGCCCCTCCGTAGCTTGTCTGTAGACCAGCAATGTGGCTGACAATGCTCCTTGGCAGCCAACATAGAGAAATAAAGGAAAAGTACATAATTCTTGAAAAAAGCCAAAATCCAACTGTGGATCTCATGCTGTAGTAACCTCCAGCAGCAGGAGTGGTCTTGCTTGTGAGGATCCACGGACGCAGAGCAGCACACCTTTCCTTCTGGAAAGCTGGTCTCACTCAGCAGCACCAGGCTGGCCAGTTCCCTCTGCTGCATTGTGTATTTCCTACTGACAGTGAGGACTTGCACCCAGCACCAGCCCAGCTGCCCATTTGTACAGATCACAGTGAGTAAATAGGCACCTCAAATTTGGTCCTGTTAGTTTTACCTTGCCTGCCTCACCAGATGACAGCAGAAAATTCCAATTCTCAAGTCCTCTAGAAAGAAAAAAAAATCCCGAGAGCATGTCTCAGCTTCATTTACTCCCAAATCCTGTATTTCCAAGCTTTCAGTGCTGTATTCTACTTAACTCCATTAAAAGAAGCTGTTCTGGAAAGGCAGCAGCTCTTTCTTACCTCTGGTTCCCAACACACCTGATGCCTCTTTCTCCTGCTGAGATGTCTAACCCCAGACGGGAGCAAAGCACCAACATGCAAACCTCCATCTGCCTTCAGTCCAGGCCAGACAACTTCAAAGTACCCCAGCCTTTCAGTCTCAAGCATCAGCAGACTCCTAATGTGATTCATGTCTTTCAAATCAGCCCCATGGTCAGTCACTGTCAAAACCTAGGGCAACAGCTGCCTCAGCTCCTGTTGCTGGAAGACACTATTAAAAAAGAATAATGGGAGCTGAATCAGGAACCTCTGAAACAAAACCTAGAAACAGTACAAGGAAAGTAGCAAATCCACAGTCTTGTCGTTCGGGCCCAGTGGGAGGCATCACACACACTCACAGATGGGTTGTACTGGTACCAGCCACTTGCCCTCTCTTCAATTTGCTCTTTTTATGAAGGAAGTTAGGCTGTGAATAACCTAAAGAGCTTTTAAATCCTTCTCTCTTGTATCTAAAGGTTCAGACTTCCCAGGGGATTTTTTTTTGAACATACACGTTTTGTGCTAGTCTGTAGTAGCATGCTTGTGCCTGTACAAATTCACATACTTTGTACTGAAGTCACTGGATTAAATAAAAAACAGCCCTGGAAATAACAGCTGGTAGCCAGAGCTCCCATTTACTCTCCATGGCTACGCTGAATGCTGGACCAGGGTTGTACCTGTGTCCCATTTCTTCACAGACTTTGGCATTCAATGGTACAATTTGCACAAGGAGTGAAACCTAAGGAGAAAGAGCATCATCCCCCAAACTCCATCTCCATCTTAAGGGTTTTAAGGGTTAAAACCACCATGCTGGGAGCTGATTAATAGTTGTCTTCAAAGAACTATTGAAGAAGGGGGCACTACTTTCACACATATCCAGCTGTGGCTTGGAGTAGAGGGAGAAGCTGTGCTTTGTGAGTGTTTCAGTAATGACAGGTTACAGGCACATTTGGAGCAGCACACCACAGTGTACTTTTCAGGCAATTTAGTATGGAATAAATGCCCAGATCAAGGACCTAGATAAAGGCTTCATAAAAAAAAGCAGATCTCAAGCTGCTCAGCTGTGAAAAGATGGAGGTAATGTATAAAATCTAAATTCCACCTCTGAATCCAGACAGGAAAATGCATCCTGGCTCCCCATCTCAGCTGTATGGCAGATTTCCAGTGGGAGAAAACGTGCACTTGTGAGCAAGGAAAAACCCATTAGTCTTAAAAGGATCCCTGCAGCCCCACTCCAGGCAGGGCACAGCAATGAATGCAGCAACCCCACCACTGCTGGAATCACTGGCAGCTTTACCAGACAGACTGGATGGGACTCCCAAGCCATGCAGACACTGTGAGGCTCTGGCAGACAGCTCAAAGGGGCCTAAATGCCACACTGCTCTCAGAGTCTTCCCAGGGCTGGGCACATCATCACTGCTACTGGTAACTCCCAACTTACCATCAACCTAAAGATACTCAAAAGCTAATAAAAACACCAAGCTTTAAGGAGATAAGTCAAGTCGCTCTGCTTGATGAGGTTTAGGATTTTCAATTTTGAGTGGCACTAAGCCAAAATACCTCTAAATACCTTTTAAAAACTGTAAGAATTATTAAAAATGAGAGGAATTGAAGAGGTTTTTTTGGGTTGTTTGTTTTGTGGGGTTTTTTTGTTTGTTTGGTTGGGGTTTTTTGTGGGGTTTTGTTTTTTTTTTGCTAAGATGATAGGCAGAGTTACTGAAGTTGAAAGCATTTACTGTCAATTTAGTAACTGCTTAAAATAAAAACACTTCCTCAGTACTTCCTCAAGAAAGCTGAAGTTATGCTCCATGGTTTAAAGAAGTATCACACTCCTGTATCACTATCAACTACCTGAATTGGAATAAATCAGGATGGTTTTGTCCAATCTATTTCAACAGACATCCTGCAGCATTTAGTATACATTGTTAAGAGACAAACAATGCAAGACCAAAGTTATTTACTTTGAGTGGGTTATTCACAGACTGTTACTTTATAATTAATATACAATAAATCCACAGATGTGCAAATCCAGAGAAATGCTCACAGTGAAATCATGAAACTAGTAAACAGAAGTTTCAGTATTTTATTAAAATAGCATATTCAACCACTGTAACCAATTATGTAACCAGTAATACATTAACTTTATTCCCAGAGTACGCACAACACAGTAGTGATTCAAAATATCCTTATCCATGGTAATCAATGAAAATATCTCAAATTCAAGTGTACAACTAAAACTAAACCTTTGAAAAAATCTCTCCTTTAAAGAATACATAAAGCTCTCATACAGAATTCTTTTAAACTCTTCTATATGCAGATGTCAGTGTCTCTCACCTGACAATACCACTAGTTTTTTTCTTATGCATAGTAGAACATCTCATATTTTATAGTACCCATTTTATAAATAAATTGGCATTTTCCATCCCGTTTGTGTTTATCATCAGCTTCACAAAGAAACCAGTAAATAAAACTGTCAAGGACAGTCACAACAAAATGATCTCACATCAAAATATAAAACTTGAAGATACTAAAAGATGCTTCTAACTCTATTTTACATAAAAAGACAGATTTAAAAAGTGCAAGGCAAGATTTGCAGGGAAAGGGAATATTCATGTTATTTTTAGGCACATCCACTTCTTTAAAGCAAGCTTCAGAATGAAATTCCAGTTCGTTCTTCATGATACCTGTTTTAAAGTCTCTCTCCAAAAAAAAAAATTAAAAAAAAAATTACATCTGTCAAATGTCAAGCAGGGAATTTCCTGTCCAACTAATAGTCTTCAGTTATGTCTTGTTCTTCCTTTTTTCATCCTTGCAGGTTTTGGTTTGGGAATATACTGATTGTTTGCCTGATACTCAAGTTCTTTACGGAAGTAATGAATTGCTTTATTCAAACCTTCTTCCAATGGGACCTGTTCCCAAAAGTGAGGAGAGAATCGTATCACATCAGCTCATTTCACAACAGTATCTTTTACAATACAGCTATCACAAGGCAGCCAGGGAGTCTCACTCTTAGCCAATCTAAGTATTAACAGCACCACATGCTGGTTACATCTCCTCACTGCTGATACAGCTGAGCTTTTACACGGCACATATATTTTCTGACATAAGTCAAAAAATGCAACAAATTTAAATCTCACACATGGTTATGATGGGTCTGTTTAGTATCAAAACAGACACACATAATTCTACTTCCAATTCTTAATGCATTGAAAGAGACAAACACACAGCATTTAAGCCCCTTCTGTTTGTAAGGATTAAAGATCCTTTTTCTCAGCATGGTTTAAAGCTGGCACTCAGTATCTCATTTGATATTCTTAAATCCTACATGAATAATTGTAATCCTACAAATTGCAGTATTTAAATACAGGCATAGAATACGGAGACAGGAACAACAGAGGAATTGTTTTCTCAGGAGCCATATGCTCTGACATGCTTGTTTGACACTGTCACCAATACAGGAAGATAAAAACAGCAGCACAGAAACTGCTTGCCTTACTGTACCAACTCTGTACTGCTACTTCAGAGCAAGTCTGGACTGTGCCAAACACAGAAGGCCAGAAACACAAAAGTTAAACCTTCTGTGTTTGCAACGATTTGCTATCACCCTTGTGCTGTCAGACATAGTCTATCAATACCAGGTGCCTCTGTGAATCCTTCCACAAGGGTCTGGATCTTTTTCTATTATTAGGCTTACATTTACTAGGTAGGTTCACGTTTCCTGGAATGACTTTTGTCTGCAAATTTAAAAAGGGCTACAAACCATTGTGCCCTTAGAATGGGGAGCTGGCTAAGAAAGTCACACTTTTTCTGGGAATGAAGCAGATCTTGCCTCTCCCAGCAAACCAACTCCTATTGCCAGTGACAGGATTGAGGATTGCAGCAACACCAGCAAACCCATTAGCTACGGGCTTGGTAATATAAGTAACTATGTACCATACACTTCAAATGATTCATCTGGCTTACAGAAAGGTAAACATCTCATAATATGCAAACGAAAAAGTTAACATGTTAAAACTGTTCTGGAGATGGCATTAGGCAGATATTCCAGTAAGGGAAATGTATTGCTCCCTAAGCCCCCTCTGCCTCGTGGTGTTTTTACCACACAGCAACAGTAATTCATCTGTACATACCACGGGTTCCCAGCCAAGCAGTAACTTGGCTTTTCTGATGTCAGGTTTTCGTTTCTGAGGGTCATCCTGTGCTTCTGAGAGAAACTGGATTTCACTCCCACTGCCTATTAAACAAGACATTGTGATTTATCATCTGCAATTCACTGTGCTTTGCATTTACATCTTTTCCACCAAATGGAGCAGCAGGTCTTTCTGCAGCTCTCTGCTTCATAATTCAACCACTGAATTGCTTTGCACAGACACAGGTGCACTGCATGCAACAGCTGGGTGATCCACCTGTCCCACAGCAACACGGGTTCATGATGCATTTCACAAAGATTTCAGCACGGATTCACAAAAATTAAGTTATGCTCACAGGCCAGTCTCTTAACCTTCTATGAAGAAACGACTGTTTCAGTAGCCAAGGGCAGAGCTGTGGATATCACCTGCTTTGCCTTCAGTGATGCTTTTCACACTGTCTCCCGTAACACCCTCACTGAGTGCTGGAGAGCAGTAAGGAGGACTGAGAACTGCATGACCAGGCCCAGAGGGCGGTGCTCAATGAGAGACTGGTAACTCGTGCTATATCCCAAGGGTCAACACTGGATGAATACTGAATTGCTGATACACCAGAGCACTGTGCTGCCATCCAGACCTCGACAAAGGAGGCTGGAGAAAGGGCTCACAGGAACCCCATGAAATTCAACAAGTTGAAAGTCCTGAATCTGGGAAAGTACAGGCTAGGGACCAACTGGCCAGAATACAACTTGGCAGGAAAGGACTGAGGGTCCTGGTGGGCACCAAGCTGAATACGAACCCGTCATGTGTGCTTGCCATAAAGAAGGCAAATGATATCCTGGGCTGCACAAGTGCTGCCAGCAGAACAAGAGAGATCAGCTTTCCCAATAATCAGCATTGATGAGATCCATATGGAGAACTGGTCCAGTTCTAGGCTCCCCAGTAGAAGAGAGACAGGGACATACAGAGCGAGTGCAACAAAGGGGCCACGGTGATGATGAAGGGACTGGAGTACGAGGAGAAGCTGAAAGACCTGGGGCCCTTCAATCTGGAGAAGAAAAGGCTATGGGGAAGGAGTTTCATCCATGTGTATAAATACTAGATGGGGGATTAAGAAGAGAAAGCCAGGCTCTCTCCAGCGGCACCCAGAGGCAGTGGACACAAACTGAAAGACAGATAGCCCAAAGAGGATGTGGAGTCTCTACCCTTGGAGATACTTGAAAGCCATCTGGACATGGTCCTGGGCCAATGCTAGTTGTAGGCTGCCCTGCCTGAGGTGAAGGGGTTGGACCAAGTAGCTTCCAGAGATCCTTTCCAACCTTAACCATTCCTGATAGTTAGCACTTCGGCATTACAAAAGGGCATCGGTTTCTCTTTGCCTGTAACCTCTAGTCTGATTTAAATAACTAAGAACTTGTCTTTCCTCAGAACAAGACGTAGAAAGAGGTCAATTCTTCTAACCCAATCTAGCAAACAGTTTACAAGCAGTTTAGGACTAAACTGCCTCCCCAAGTGGACTGGAACACATCAAGTTGTTTGTGAACAGACAAACAGGGGTGACAATTAATCTGTGTGTGTCTGATGGGTTTGGTGCTGTGATTTTTCCATTTCCTTCCCTCATCAGTGGATTCACAAGAGTTTTCCAGAGGGAAGAGTCTTTTATTAGAAACAACACATGCATCAGCTTCTGTGTTATATGTTTGAACTCGTCTTTTTCAGATCTGTCAGAAGCACTTCTGGAATGTACAGACTAAAAGCCCTTGGCTAATGGCAGCAGGATGTTTCATCTCATTACAGAGCCACACTAGAAGAAAAGCACAACCATTTCCTTCCATTCTTGAGAGTTCTGATTTGCTACAGCAAGAATTAAGAGGAAGCCACAGTATTTTCTTTCCAGGTGCTGTCAACCCTTTCAAGAATCACTGATAGAAACAGTGAAAAGAACAGAGAAAGACTGTTGCCACAGCATGCATTTTTTTGGTAGTTGAAGGACCACAGCATGCACAACGGTGAAGAACCACCTTCCTGAAGGATCCCTATTGCAGCTAAGATATTATGCAGGACATTTTCATTCATGTATTTTACATCTCATTCATGTATTGTCCTTGTGCCAAAATAAACCTAAAAATTTGTCCAAACATTATAAAAATTAATGGGTATAGATTGCATAGATACACAGAAAACGTATTCATTCTACTCTTCATGTAATAGTTCACAGACAATTGAGAGGATTTGGATTATCTTATTAATATTTAATTATATGATTAAATGCCTTTGATAAAATTATTAAAGAAATCCAAAGACTAATTAAATTATCCACATATTACACACACTCATCAAGTAATAATTATCTAATGACACTAAGTACTTCATAAACTTTACAAAGAATTACTAATCATACTCACCAACAAGTTTTTTAATTAACTGGGCAAACTCCAGGATAGTGTGCTCTTCTGGGTTTCCCTACAAACATAAGAGATGCTCATTTCAGTAACAATTAAACACCTTATAACATGCTAGACACGAGATGGTTCCAACAGATGCATATTAAACTCTGAAAAAGCTGAACTTCAGGCTTTATTCTACTTCGTTGAAAAAAAAAAAAGCAGCTTTGACCCTTTGACAAGCTCCTTACTCATTAGAAAATTTGTCCTCTATTACATTCACGTTGGTAATTCAGTGTAAGTAGGGAGGTTGTTCCCTGCCCTCTTGCCCTGCCCCAAAAGGTTAGTCTGTAAAGAGCTGGCAATCACAGTAAATGTCTATGTCACTGAGCAGCCCACACAGCCACATCATTTGGAAATCTGGATTCAAGGACTGTGCCCAGCTGAAGACAGGTATCATAAAGAAGTATGCTAAGTTCTTGGTTAGGAACCCAGACTCAATTAGCCGCCAACAATTGCTTCTGAATCTACTACAGCTTTCATACCAATATATAAGGGCCATTTGCTTTCCTATACAATATTCCTTTTCTTTTTTTAACCAACTTGCACATAATTTCTTGATCAATATTTCACACTGAAATGCTGAACACTTTCTGCTAACATTAGTTCACCTTCATCAGACTCAATTCCCTCCATCCCTAGCTTTCCTTATTTCAAAACACCTCTTTACACATCTTGTTTGACCTAAAGCTGAGCACTTAAGATACATACAGATTTAAATACTGAGTTTTCTGAAGACAAAGCATGTGACAGAGTTTAAACATATCAACATTTGGATAGAAACACAGAAATTAATTCATGGCCACAGGAGAAAACAAAAATCTAGAGATCTGTCCTGCAGAGTTGAATATCAGATTGGGCAAAAGCTGGCATACACAAGAAATTACTTGGGATATGCACCCTTTTTCTATTTTTAAATCCACTACTAAGAATAAGGTGATAACAAACAGAACAGAACAAAAATCTTACTAGACAAGTTACATTCCAAACTTTTTAAACAATATTAGAGAGCTATACCATAAAATACTATCAACATTTTTCTTGAATCCAGGGTAGTATGAAATTGTTTCTAATTATCTAGAGCTAAGGATTCCTTCACTGCTTTCTTTCCACTAAAATCACTCTTCAATCATTTTCTTGGTGCACTTTTCATGTGTGGCCCACATATTTTTTTCTTCATATTCTAATTACATCCATCTTCTTGCTAAAACAAATTGAAAACTCCAGCAAATTTATCCTGTTCTTGGAAGTGTAAGATCTCAATATCTAGGGGCTTGGTCTTCTTATTTATAAAGCAAGTACATAGGATAATATGTTCTTCATAATGGAAAGTGCTTTTTCTTTTTTTTTTTTCCATTCCACTTATTTTCTCTAGAAATCAGTAGCACTGACAAGGAGGAAAACAGGTGGTGTTGACCAGTGCACTGTAACCCAGGAGAGTGGAGCACTCATACTCACCAAGTTGACAGGACTGCTGACATTGCTGTTCATCAGTGCCACCAACCCGTTCACAAGATCGCTGTAAAGGAGGGAAGAACAGATTGGGGCAATTTCCACTTCTCTATAAATAATATTCTCGGTCTAAAAAGAGAGCTGACTCCTAAGAGCTCCAGTAAAGCAGATCAGGCAGCTGAGGAATGCTGAAATCAGATTTATATGGGTGTATGTTTCCTTGAGTGTTTGTATTTAAAAATTATATTAATATTTCCTCTTTTCTCCAGTATCCAAACATATCTGGAGGCTGATTTCCAATGCATTTCAAACAGAATAGAGCAAGTTGTAATACAGAGGCATATAACACTACCACCTGCTTTGCAGCCTATTGTTTGAATTGTCCTCTCATTGTTAAAAATTCTTAAACCAGGTTTGTTAGAAAACAGTATTTTGGTGTTACTTCCCCCCAGCAATATAACCTGTTGTTATTTTGGATTATTAGCCACAGATGTAGCACCTTGGCCCTAGACATAGAAATCCAGATCCTTTTCCTTATGACTTATAATCAGGAATGGAATGAGTACTTTGACCTGATGGGGTTTCTTTACCATCTATTACTGCTGATAGTATTTTCAGCAGCGGGAAAGAACATTTCCAAGCAGAAAATGCTTAAAACAACCCAGAAGTCCAGCATGGGCTTTTTTAACCTCTTTTTTGTGCACACCAACCACAGCACTCTCAAGGACACGAGGTGGCAGCATTGCATTAAAATGCAGGGTGTGACAAACTGTTCAGCACTAAAAACTTGTCTGTTACTTGCTGTTGCTGGAAGGGAAGAGCATGATAGTATCTCAAGCAAAAATCTAAAACAATTTATGTTTTTCTCCTTGATATTTTTAAAAATTTCCATGTCTCCCTTCTTAAAGTAAAGCTGCCTCCTAAGAGCTCCAGTAAAGCAGATCAGGCAGCTGAGAAATGCTGAAATCAGATTTCAATGGGTGCATGTTTTTTTTGAGTGCTCATATTAAAAAATGATTTTAAAAAGTCAAGCAAATGCACATGCATACAAAGCTGACCAGGCTAACTGAACCATGAAGTAAATTATCAGCCAGAACAAACAAGGCTTACCTGACATACTGGAAAGCTCTTGTCTGAGTTCCTGGTCCATAGACCTAAAACCATATGAAAAATAGGAAAGTTAATAAATACAGAAGTCCTCTCCAGCCCAATTACCTTTTCCTTACCATTCTAGAAAAATTTCTGAAGGAGAAACACTTGAGACACAAGCTCAGTGTTACAGGAATGGAAAAAAATGTGGTTGCAGAGCCTTTGGCAAAGTATCAGTTCACTGAAGGTCGTATTCCTCTTGGATCTGTCTCCACTAAACTTATCCCTAGGCGTTTTGTTAACCAGAACTCTGCATGAAGGAAACCTTCTCAGGGGTGTAGGACAGAGCGATGCTTTTTCCTCTCCTAGAACACTGAAAGAAGGTGCAGCCTGCATTCAGCCAGAAAAGAGTGCCAAAGGTTTAAAGTAAACTTCAGACTACTAAGATGTGGTTATGCTGAGCAGTTTTGACTTGCTCATTAATAAAAACAGCCAGCTTCAAAGAGACCACTAAATGTTAGTGGTCTCTAAAAAAATTGTTGAGAAACAGCACTGTGTTTGAAGCAATCAGGACAAAAAAAAAAAAAATCAAAAGTCATGTGGCTCTAAATATTACTATCTAGGAAAATGGGAAGCAGAGTAATTTCTAGATGATACAACTTACAAAGTCACCTGTACAGATGTGTATCAAAACCTTAGAGGGGAAAAACAAAGAAGTCTCCTCAGATTACATTCTGGTACTTTGGAGCAAGTTGCTGAAATTCAGACATTAATGTATACTTTGAGTGTACAGAATGGTACTTGATACCATTATTTTTTTTCACAGTTTAACCAAGTGCAGAACTAAAGTCTTTAGAACATGAATACTTACATTCTGAAAGCTATCAGTAAGCACATTTAAGTGGTGAAAACATTTCAGTTTAACTAGGGACACACACATTTTACCATCAACCTGCTGCAACAGAAAGGCTTTTGGAAGGACAGAAAAGAAGGCATGCTTGTTTTTCTCGAGGACAGAAGGGGCAGTACAATGATACACAGGCCACCTGTTACTTGGTAAGCCTTGAGCTCTCCAAGGCTGATTCCAAGCCCAAAAGAATTCAAATTTCAGTACACACTGGGTAAGATCAGGAGTCTAGGAGTTTACCCAAAAACTGATTCAGAAATGAACTCACCAGGAGCACAATGACAGCCTGATGGACTCCCAAACAAACAGGAAGCAGATTTTATGCATTTATGTAGAGCTTCCTGTACTTAGGAATGTTGAAATATTTTACTTTTAGTGTGTGGGATAAGTTTTACAGAAATTAATATTTGTACATAATTTTTGCAAAGCCAGCCATGTGGTTATCTTTCTGACATACAGGCAATGGCTGGAAAACACAATATAGTTTCTATCTTTCAGTTTCTCTTAATACATCTTTCCTTTACAATAACAAAAAAACAATCATCATGTTTGCATAGGTCACAATTTCTACAGCTCAGTGACACTGTTCTCTCAAGAGATTATTTACTCCATTTGAACAAGTACTCTGAACCGAGAGACCAAATACAGAGTTTCTAAAGAGATGAACACACCTGGTATTCCCATCAGCCAAATTCTGTGATGATATAAGAGTGATTTTTCTTTTTTAGGTCTCAGCCACTGCTTATTGCTGATAATTAATTTCATTTGATCTGGTCAGCTAAAGAACTCTCCACTTACTTCTTTTCTCAGATCCAGTAATTTTCAACATCCGACAGTTATTTCCTACAGAACAGTGATGTTGGGCAGAACATTTTATTTTAACCCCTATTACAACTGTGTTCTTGCTCAAGTTTAGACAGCATGGCAATTACAGAAATAAAATAAAAGCTTCCAATGAGCCCTCCCACAGAAGAACGTGGACTCCAGACTTCTCTTATTGATGGTCTGAAATATTCCATGGACTATATGTTCTAAAATAAGGTAAGTGCTTTGTATTTCATAAAGCTTCACAAAACTTCCAGTCAGTGTTCTCACTCTGTTCCTATAAAGGACTGCAGTACTACTGACAATAAAACTTGAGAAACTATGCATGAATCAAAAAGACATTTGACAGGCCAAATATGGCAATATATATGCACTGGGTACCAAACCCAAAAAATAGAAATACCTTCTGATCCCCTATAAGACAGTAAATTTTCTAAACAGCATTCAGACGCTCAGACTTTATGCCCAGGGATGCCATCCTGGAACATCAACACTCACAAATCAGCACATGGCCACACTCATATTTTGATACAAAGCAAGTCCTACAAGGATGCAAAATAACAAAACAAGCAAGTTTGGGAAGACACTTGGGTAATAAAATGCAATTCTTACTGCAGGAATTTAAGTTCCTTTTTTATAATGTTTTGATAGGAAAAAAACATTGATCCAAATGGTTGTGCTGTCTATGTAGTGCTGAAGGGATTCCTATCAAGGGCTAAGCAAGCTGGGCTCACTGGTCTAGTCAGCTACCCAAGACTAAGCCCTGAGGCCTGCACTCTTAATGCTGACTTATATGGCAGACTCAATGTCAAATGCTCAAGTAAACAGTGGGTAAGTTACAGTTAGCATCACACAATAGCTACCATATACTAAGCACTAACAGCAATTTCTACAAAAAATCTCTGTAAATCTCTGGAGGAAAAAATAAATCTTTAGGAGATGTGGCGAACACAGCATTACTGCAAGCCTGTAACTCTGAAATAACCACAAGCCTAAACTGTAAATTTAGCAAAGGCTAGGAACACCAGAGTAGCCAAGATTTCTCAATGATGACATTAAAAAATAGTAACAAATTGCCTAAGTGACCAATCATTGTTAAATAGCAAGCAAGTAAGCAAATGCTGACCTCCAGAGAAGACCAATCGTTCAAAAATTATCAGTACTTAAGTCAGGTGATGTGCATTGCTTTGCAGAACATACATAATTTGAACTCCTTAAATCTTCTTTTTTTGGAAAGAGCTCTGAATTTCACTCTGTCACTAAGGTAGTGCCTACCACCAAAGTTTTGCAGGGGGTAGCCATGCTTTGGCACACTTTTTGAAAAAGATTAAAGATATAGGAGTTCTATCACAGGACACCAAACTTCATCTTGCTTGGCACAACTTATTCCCTGGCCTAAACTCTTCAACGCTCTGTCCAGTTTCAGATTTTGCTCTGCAAGAATCACAGTTGTGGGGGTTACCACAAAACCTTCATCCTTATTCTCTTTGGATCATCTGCTTCTTCTTAGAGATATTCCTGATGGAACTCTGGATTTCGTTTATATCCCAAATACAAAGAATGCTGAAATGCTTCTGCAGAGTGCAACTGGTAGCCTTGTTTCTTTCTGGGAAAGAAAGATCAACCTCATCAACAGGGCACATCTTCAAACATGTTGTTCCATACCTTTGAGTTTGGTATACTGGAACACTACATTTTGGAGGAGGGGAACATCAGTATTTTCTAAAATCTATCCTCATTTGCAAGACATCAGGACAGGATATAAAGATGAATGGTTCGTCGTATCACCAGGAGGTCATCACTTACTGTTAGTGGTTCTCCCTGGAGAGCTTGTAGGATAAAATTACTGACAACTCTTCCATCATTCATATGCATTCGAGGACCAAAGGTATTGAATATTCTGGCAACCCTCACTTCAACTCCTTCCTGAAGCCAAAGAAAAAAGAATTGTTACTTTCTTAATAAAAGCGTCTTCTCCTTAAAAGTGTAAGCTCTCTCCTGTCAAAAAGCTTTTTAAGAATCCATCTTTCAGCTTTAACATGCATTATTTTCTAATAATGGAACACTTGAAATCTCTCCTCAGCCCTTCTGAAAAACGTAGTGCATATAGCAACATAATTTATATTAGTTCTCAATGTTTGTAATGCAAACCTAAATCAGTGCTAGAACAGATCATTATTTTAGCACATGCTTTTTCTTCCAGGAAGAATTTTAAGATTTTTCAGTAATACCTTTCCAATAACAACTTACTTCACCTAGGACTTAGCTACTGCTTTTTTTGCACACAAGTGAAGTCTCACTATCACCAGATACAGTACCAAGGCAGCACTTCCACAGATTACAAAAGTCCATATTTTAGAAAAGCTGAACATATCAGAAAAGTATGTTTTGCATAGGCCATACACTGGTTTTGCAACCACAGCATTTTATAGTGCCCCTCTTATCAGGCTGTGTAAATGCATGCATTACAATCTTCAATGGTGCAGTTTTTTTCCAGTTTTTCCAAGTTCCCAGAAGTCCTTTCTACAGAATATTTTGCAAATTTTCAAAGCAAAATCTAACAAATATGTGAAATTGAAACCTTTCTGGACAAAGCATTTTAACAGTTAGAGACTGTAGACTGAAGTAATCTCTCTCGAGTTATTTTGATTGACACATTCATTTGGACAAGCCACAGTTTAGGACGAAGTCTACAAGAAGGATGTTTGGCCCTTGTGAGCTAAAACAGGATACTGCTGAGTTCAGAGCATTATGGTATGCCATAAGCAGATTGATGCTACCATCTGAGAGTGACAGTCACAAGGTAGGGAAGAAGGTGTCAACCTCAGTGCAGGCCTATGTATCCTCCTCATATTATCTGCTCCTCCCACCCCCCAGAAAAAGACATCCTTGTATCAGTTACAGGAAAAAAATTTGTCTGAAGCAAACTTTCTGTGCTCTGATTCAACTGAAGTCACAAGTACAGTGTTCTGGAGTTGAAAACATTCCTTCCATAACCATTCCTTCAGAGGATACACAGAACATCTTGTATTTTCCATGTAGTTTACTAAGGCTTAGACCAATGCTTTCTCTTGTCTTGGAAGAGGGTGTATGTGAAAGAAGTGTATTGTTGGTAAAGCCGTGGCCAAAAGCTGCAGCTCACACACAATTCATTCAGAAGAGACCTAGAAACACATTTTCCTTGGAAATAAATGTAGCTTCATGCACAAGAGACACTTGCAGGAAAATCTGACCTTCTCTCTTAGGTCTCCAAGTGATTCATAAACAAATGAACCCTCAAAGATGTTTTGTGAAAGCAGCAGAAGTAGCTTTTTACAGGTGAGATGCAAGCAAAAGGGACATTCAAGACATCAGCTATTACTCGGTGTCGAGATATCAGAAACACCAAGTAATACAGGTGAAGCCCAGCACCTCCCAGTACAGGGAAAGTCAAACAACATTCAATTCCATTTAGCTGCAGGTAAGATTTCATTTGTTGCAATCAAACCTTGTTTGCAAATGCAACTAAATGGTAAACTAACAGTAACAAGGGAGGTAACTACTGTGCCACAGGAAAAGATACAGTCTTTGTCCAACAAGCTTGTATCCACAACAGAGGCAAAAAACAATAACCTCACAACATCCACTGGGTCCTTCCCGCTGAAAGAGACTCTGGAACAAGCAGAAATCCCTTTCCATGCAAAATGATCAGCTGGGAATATACTCTTGATTTCTTGTTAGCTAAAAAAGTACAGCAGTGTAACATTTTAAATGTATACTTCCAGCAGCATATGACAGAACCATTCCCAAAGCCTTCACTGCATTTGGAAAGATGTACTCTTAGAGAGCTGCTCCTTCCTTGTTTTGCCCAGCACTTGATCTTAAGAAGGCCACTGACTCTTTCAGGAAGGGGTTGTATTTCACATGGGCTTTCCAGATACTGTCATTAGTAACAAGTGCAGAAAATAAGGCACTTGGAAGCTAGTATTCCAGATAAAAATAACTCATTCAACAATGCTGATCAAAAAGCCTCTCTTGCACTGCACAAGCTACAGCAGCAGCCTTGTTTTCCAGTATTGGTTGGAAACTAGCAAGGTATCTAGAAAAGGAAAACAACACACTCTCTATAGGCACTTACTCATAGTCACAATGAATCCATTATTTCTTCTCCCTTCTATTTATTCACCTTGCTCCACTGTAATGTTGTCTTTTAAAAGGAGTAACCTTTTATTTATAGTATCATTTAGCAAAGCTTTTCTCTGCAGCCTACTGCTTTGAAAAATCTGTTTTCTATGCAGCTAATTTTTCATTTCCCCCTTTAAAACTGGAATCTGTCTTCTCAAAAGAAACTCGTCCACAGAGAAAGAGATTTTGGAGCTAGTAACTTAAAAATTGTCATAAATCTCCTTTTGCTGTTTCATGAACATCTCATTTGAAGTGATCCTTTTTATATGTTGAGTGACTCTACTCCTTTTTGTGTTGTCTGTGTCTTAGCTATGTCCTGTTACTCTGAATACTATCAATAACATGTAGTAATGACTGACTACCTCTACCATATTCCCACTATCAAAGTCAATTACTTCCCCAGGTTTGCAGCAGTAAGTAATGTATAGTATTTTATTACATCCAAGAGAAAGGAAAAAAACCTCTTTGGCTCATATTTATACTGCTAAACATAAGAGAGCTTGAGATTTATTCCTAATGCTGAGATAAAATGCCATCAACTCCCTTCTGCCCTCGCAGTATAAGACAATGCCTTCCCACAGCAGATTGATCAGAAAGAAAATTCCTTGAGCAATCCAAAAAAGAGCCTGCGAGCAAGATCATGAAACACAGGATTGTGGACTAGCAAAAAACACTTCAGCTCACTCTGTTATTTATCAGTATGAATTTCTTCACAGAGACTGTGCCTGTATAGATGAAAAGAAACAGTAAAGAAGCATGAAAGATTGTTATGGCTTATGGAGATATCTCCTCTCAATAAGTACTCAAGACTATTCTGTAGCTGTCAGTCAAAATGATAAATTTTTAGATAAAAAATTAATTATCCAGTCTCTCCTTGGAAAACAAAGCTGTCCATGGTTTTCAGCAAGAATCTTCACCAGTGATTTAGTTTTAGAAACCTCAGATCCAGAAACTATCAAGGGTATCAAGGATGCTATAATAACTCTTTAATTTAAACAGACATTCTAATTTTATAAGCTTTTTAAGAACAGGTATCTCCTTTTGTTGACTGTCTTAGAAAGTAGGTCAATACAATTCAAATGTCAAGTTTCTTTTAACCAAAAGAATTTGAACATGGTATGTTGTGGCTGTAATTCACAAGGATATCAGGCAAGCTTCTATTAATTACCAGTCTTCTTTCTCCCTCCTTTCCTCTGTGGATCTACCTGAACAGCAAGTATGAGCTAGACCTCCCTGCATAAAAGATCAGGAAATGAAAAGCTACAAATATCTGCTCTCCAGCAGACAACTGGAATTAAAAGAAATCTGCTGGGGAAGTCCAGATAGTAGCAGGAGTATCACTGTGACCTGAAACAAATCTTTACCAATGTCTCAGCTAAGATTACTTACATTGTTGTCTGTATTCCTTGCTCTAATAGTCACTTTCTTACTGATACATATTCTTTCCCATGTGTTTCACAGATCATTAACTCTCAAAATTGTTCCCAAACCTCTGAATTGCAATCGCAGCAGAATTACTATCACTGTGTACACTGGATCCATGTATGATGTGTTTAAGCTACAATACTCTACAATGAGGCTGGGCCCAAGGAATTTTATTTATATGTCCTGTCAATTGCATAAAAAATGCCATTAATACTCTGTTACTAATAGCATTCTGGTATTATTTTGCAAAAACAGTGATGCTGAGATGTGAATTTCATAAACACTAAAGCTCCTAAACAAGCTAGGAAGGACAGCCTCAATGATCTGACCCTACACTTTGGGCATAATGCAGGTCCCTGAAAACAACCTACAACTTTACAGTTGAAATATTACCATGCTTATAGTTTAACACTTCAGCTACTTTAAGGCAATTCTAAAGCTGTCACTTAATGTGACAGTTGTATCACAACCAAGCCCACTTCTTACCACCAAAGCTTTCAGAGTCACATAGCTGGTATGAAAAAATGGATGAAGAAAGTGGAAGGAGAAGAAAAACTTTCCTGTAACATTCCCTAGCAACCTGAAGTGTTGCTTCAGCTCTGGAGAATTTCCTTACAGGTATAAAAAAAGAAAGAAACGAAAGAAAGAAAAGAAAGAAAGAAAGAAAGAAATCTAGTTCATAAAACACCCCTTAATAGGCACACCATTTAAATTGCTGTGTATTTTTATTTACAACACACCTATGCAGATGATGCAAATGCCTGCCATGAAGGTAGTATCAGAGTCTAGTCAGTACTTAAATTAATCCAGAGTATTGGAGCAAACATTAATAACCTAGATTTCCATGTAGCTCCAGAATGCTAAATGCAAGTTTTTTTAAGGTTGAATAGATAACTGCATGGCAAGTCCTGAACAAAGCACAAAATTCACACTGCGGTACTGTGTGCTGAAACTCCCCTCCCACTGCTTTTTCAGGTGATGAAGTCAAGAAATGCTTAATTCATAGGGTCAAAATAAGCAAAAACAACACTGCCAGCAGAAAAGAATTCACTAAAAATGCCTTGGTCAGGATAGGCTACTGAGGAACTCTGACAACAGCAAATAGTCAGCTTTGAATAGATTCAAAACCCATTCTGATTCAAACAGGCTGTCTGGAAGTATAACACAAGTTTAGTTTTACTTCACATTTTTTGGAAACACTATTAGGAATTTAAGGTACCTAGCAATGTGCATAATGACAGAAATCTTTGTAAGAAATGACCAAAAAATGCAAAATAACTTTGCTTGTTTCTTCTTTTTATTGAAGCTGAGAGATTCAGGAAATATTTTAGCCTGAAATACTGCAAATCCTACTGTTTGGGGCTAGGTCACTCCTACAGAAAATCCTCTGAAAAGCACAATGCATATTTGCATAGAGGAAATCAGACCTTTTCAAAAGGTAAGGTTTCCCCCACTAGTAACAGCATAACACCTGAACACTACCCACCCCTCCCTCTTCCCTACACCAGCTCAACAGTGTTTCAGAATATATCTGAACACAGGACAAGCTTGGGCAGACTTCACTAACCCACAACAAAGCACAAGAAATAAGTCACAGAGCTGCCTCTAGGACAGGCAGCTCATGTGCATCATGAATTTTTACTTAATGGAATGTGTGCACTGCAGTTCCACCTTACAAACCTTTCCTATTCACTGTAAATCCTGCATAAAATTTATGAGATGCTACCATGACTCATTCTGTGGTTTTAAGATACAGCCCAAGATTTTAAAAATTACTACTCATGCCCTTCTAAAAGAATACAAACCTGCAAAAAATGCAACACCTTACAGCACAAGGATTTTTTATAAAAACTGCCATCTTCAACTGCAAGTGGGTTTTCAGACTGACAAGGAATATTTTGCTACACTGAAATACTGGAGACATCATCCTGAACAAAAGCAGTATCACCTTGTTGGACCTTAAATAATTTAAAAGAAAACAAAGGAGACAGAACCTCTGCCTTCTCTGTCTGCTAGAAGAGATAAGACAGAATTACTATTCTCTACTAAAATAGCATTTCCTGAAGTCTTATCACTTCAGCTTGATTCTGTTTTCAAGGTTTTCTGTTTTAAAGGTTTAAAATTCTATACAATATACTATGTTTGATTTATACTTTTGTATATTAAGGCTGCAAATAACAAGAAATGTTGATATCGTTTTCTTTAGTGTGCCACATTTGCTAATTGAATAGTCTTCTAGAGCCTAGCTGAACCACAATTAAGCAAGATTTACATACAGGTAAGAGTCAATGCTACATCAGTTAATGATGAGTTTCTACTTGCTGGTTAGGAAACACAAGGAAACTGGCATGTATAATTTCTTAAACGTATTTTAAATTGCATTTTTATCCTCATGTTACTGTCTTTGTCTGAAAACAGGCATTACATAGCTAGGTATTCATTAAGGTCTGTATTTATACCTACATAATTTTAAGACATTTCAGAAGTACTTAAAATACATTGCTTCTATATAAGTACTCATTAAAGACCTTCCCCATTCTTACCGGTATAGTCTGATTTTGATTATTCTCCTTCAACATTCCACATTTATCAGTAATGGCCCTATTCAATCTCATTGATTTCTCAGCACACTAAGGTCACCTCAGTTTAATCTGTCTAAAAACTATTTACTATACTGAAAGACATATTCTACCTATTAAGAAGACTAAAGCACATTTTCTACAAGAAGACTGCTCATCTGAGAACACAGAACAGATGGGAGCAATAAAACCTTCCCATTAAAGAAAACAGATTTTGCAACAACAGGGTAAGTGTTCCTACTCAAGATGTTCTCTTTTGCCCTCCTACCCCTAAATACACATATTTCAGTCTTGCCATACATTGGCCTTCAATAATTACAGAAAAACCACCAAATGCAAGTTTATATGCAAGTTTAATACCTGCTTCATGTAGGCATAGCACATGGTCTCTGCAACCCGCTTTCCTTCATCATAGCAGGCTCTTGGACCTATTGGGTTCACGTGCCCCCAGTAATCCTCGTTTTGAGGGTGAACTTCAGGATCTATGGGGAAAAAAACCACCTTAGATTATGATATATCAAAAGATGACTGTATGTGATGAAACTTTCAGTAGAGCATTGGTGTTATACAAGTCAGCACAGCATCCCTCTGAATTCTGCATTTTAGAAAATCTTACATTTTAACTACAATTTCTTTAAAATGCAATCAATGGAACCAAGAAAACGGCAGTGGCAGATGATGAAATACTAGTAAAATAACTGAGTACAAGCAAACAACAGCCAGCAACTGCTCTCTCTAAAAGAGTGTGTGAACACAGGGTTACATTCAACTCTTTTCTGCAAAAACAGACTACCTCAAGGGCATAAATATGACTTTTACCTAATGTGCCTCAGAGGAAACATTACAGGTTATGTAGGCAGCAGTTATGTAGGAGGCATTACAGATTATGTAGGAAAGTAAAGCATATTCAAATTTAATAAAATACGAAACAAGGGAAGAAAAATGGAGAAAACAGGGACGCACTGCATTTCTTAAGGACATAAGGGTGATATACCACAAGGTACTTAGCATTTCTTCTATTTTACCCTAAGCATTTTTACTAGCTATCACTAGGCACAATCAGGTTAAACAATCCTTTGGTTTGATTCAGTATAGAAGTTCTCGATCACAAAAAACTAACAACTAAACAACAATCACCTAGGAACCTTGATGGTGTGTGCTTTACATGCTTAAAAAATACAAACAGTTGGTTAAATTTCCCCCTTTGCTGTCTTTAAGATGGTATAATTTCTACTGGATTTAAAGTTTACATACATTACTATAGAATTTCCTAGTGTTGAAAGGTAATTTTTGAAACAGCCTTAAAAATCAGTCCTGATTAAACCTTATGCTGCTCAGACATGATTATGAATGAATTTGTGTCACATGAAAAGCCACAGAGCAATGTAAATGCATAGAAGTTTTATATGATTATAAAAGCCTATGGTAATCTTGAAAGGGCCTGAAAAGATGCTGTGGGAAAGGAGATAATCCCAAAGGGAGTTTGCTCAGTTACAGAAGGGTCCTTGGGACTACCATTATTCTCTGCAGAGCCTGACCATGGATAATCTAAGGCTTGGGAAGCAGTAGGAATGCTGCACATCCTCAAGCCACTTTGGCTGGCCAATCATCTTAGTGATCTCTTGCTAGGACATTTACTTTGAATCTTCTGGACTGAAGCTACTCCACCCCAAGTATACACCTGGAGGTGTGCTCTCTATCCTCCTTTTTGCTCACCAAGCTTTGTATCTTGTAACACAGGTGACCATTTTTTGTTTACCTGTTTGTTCTTACAGTCAAGAGGCAAATCTACTCCCATTGAGCAGGGTACTGGTGCCTGTGTAGCTCCACTAATCTTGCAACACTGCTATTATCAATTATGCAATGGTTCAGAACAGAAGGAAGTTTCTCTCTCTAGCAGGCATTAAGTCTGTTACACACTCCAAGAAAGTACTAAAGATACTTGCTGCATCCAGTCACCATTCTATCTATCATTCTTTCACTCCTTTACTTCTAACAGTAAGAGGAAGATGGACAGCACTGCCAAATATTACATTTTAAGGGACATCAGAAGAACCTGCATGACCAACCAGTATTTTCTTTGCTTGGAGGTTACGTCCTTTGTCTCCTACACACCAGGGCAATTGCTAAATCTTAACAATACAATTCCTATGTGATGGGAAAAAGATATGCATATTTACTACTGAAATGATCTTTCTTCTCAGGTTCTCATTATGGCATCTGGACTTTAGAGTACAACACTCAATTTCCCCACAAGCCCTTTGGAAAAAGGGACGTAAACCAGGACACAAGAAAGATACAGACACCGCAAGTCTCCTGCCACCACTCTTGACTAGACACATAAAACAAGCACTGTAAATGCCCTTCTCACATTTTAAACTGTAAGAACATCTCAAGACAGTGATGAAAATCTATTGTTCTGGTATCTGACAAAAGATGTGTAAATATCCTTTTACACAGTCACATCTGAAGAACTCTAAATACTGTTTTATTCTTCTTACCTCCATAAACCTCTGATGTAGAGGCCAGCAGCAGCCGTGCTCCAACACGTTTAGCTAAACCTGGATTTTGGGCAATGGGGAAAGAAGAACGTAATTAGAGCAAGTGCAAGAATCTTTCACTCATGCTAGCTGTTTTAGTGTGATCCTGTTTTACATGTTTTTAAAGAGAATTTGACTTTTCTAACTAGGCAAATTTAACTGTAAATCACATCCATAGCTCCCACTTCCGAACTAGAAAACTTAAGAAACAGCAGAGCAGCACCTACATGTGATGTATTTGCTTCTGGGACTAGCAGTTGCATTGAATCACGATTCAAGAACTTAATCTACTACAATCTAAATAAAAAGGCCAAGGAAATCAGGATCTTGACACAATGTAGTATATTATGATTAGCAAATCCTTCTTTACATAGATTAAAGACAAGCCATGTAAAGAAACTTACACAACATAACATGTCATGACAAAAATCAATCTTTTCTCCTTTATTATGCCCTTTTAAACTGCTTGGATGATCCTACCCATCACTTGGGATTATCCTGTATTCCATTTCAATGGCTCTCTGGTCTTCAAACTGGCATGGCAAATCAAACAAATCTCTCACCTGTGCCCATCTGATACCTCAACAGCTTCTGAATCACTTGATTCTCTGAACTGCACTCCAGTCTAGAGAATCACTCAAATAAGAAACTTAGCTATGCTAACGCCCAGGAGTTTTTCTGACTCATAACAATTCTTAGGATCACTGACACTCAGATCATTCTGCATCATAGCAAATGGCACAAAGATGGAAGGAAAAAGTAGTGAATGAAGACTTGAGGTCTTCTTTTCACAGACCCATTCCCAGCATCAAAACTAACAGACAAAGGTGAAAATATTGCTTTGTAAATATCCAGCATGAAGCTAGAGATTAAACACTCTTTCAGAATTTGCTGGCCAAGGCATGCACAAGAGGGTGCAGTACTCCTAATATCTGGAGTTTAAACCAGTGCAGTTCCACCTAGTCCAATGTTTGCTGAGGTGGAATGAAACACTCACTTATGGTAATTGTGGGAATTTTCCACAGTCACCAAAGTGAAAACTGCAGTCATGAACACAACTGTGCTATAAAAATCTCATGCTCTTAATTGTTCCTGTTACTTCTGTAATTACTGCACACTTCATAGACAACTTAGAGGCATGAAGTTTTTGTGCTTTGACAGCCATGTTGTCAGTGTTCATCTGCAGATATATTTAAAGGAAGAGGACAAAAAAATCTTCAGAGAGGGTAAAAATACCCCCAACCTTATTTTGCTTAAAGAAACAACTTTTTAAAATGTACAATTCACTTGCTTCAGCCTTCCCTCTCCCCAGCAACTCTGTCAGGATTATATGATGTCTAACCAAAGTAATAAAAAAAAAAATTCACTTACCCAACATGTTTAATGTCCCAATAGTGTTTGTCTTCAACGTTTTTATAGGGTTATACATGTAATTTGGAGGAGAAGCAGGAGATGCTAGATGATAAATCTGGTCCACTACAGAAAAACAGAGGGGATAGCATTGTAATTTTCCCACATAAGACACTAAATGAGAAAGCATTGAAGTCAAGAAACAAGTATTCCTTTGTGCACTTCCTAGCACTGGAACCCAGTTATGGAACCATTAAAAATGGTTAACCATTTAAAAAAAAAAAAAAGGAACCATTACTACCTACAGATGATATGCACACAAATCTATTGTAACTCTAAGAAAAACTTAATTTTTGTAAATGTAATATATCAACACTGTTGACATGGATACAGATGTCTGTGTCGGTGTTCACACTTTTCCACTTGAAAAAAATTTGAGTACTTCAGTATTTGCGACATTCTGTTACCCTCAAGTTTTCAAGTGGCTACAAGCTTCAGAGTATTTTTCTAAAACAGACTGAAGCAAAAATGGTAGAATTTTTTTTTCAGTATGAGGAGAAACTTTTTGGGAAAATTAAATACTGTATTTTTATTTCTAGGCCATCTGTCAATGAAACATTAATTGGCTTTTTATCATTTATATATTAAATATATATGACAAGACATGCAACTTTTGTCTTTTTTTTTTCCTGTAACTTTTGTTATATAAATGCAATGCTTTGGATAATACAGTATTTTAGGTTTAATTAAAAAATCAAACACACAAATCAAAACCCAATACAGAGATTTCAGCACACTCTTCCACTCCCTGTTGTGAAATACAATTAACCAAAGAATTAGTTGAAATTCATTGTCTGAGATGATTGAAGGTTGGAGGTATTAGAAACAAAACACTGTTGGAAACAAATTTGTTAAATTATAATAAAAACAAAGCAATGAAAACTGGATTCATTTTCATAGGCAGTATCTGATACTCAAAAGCTCAACCTGCAAGCCTTTCATAACATGACTGTTGTAAATATGTAAATGTCTTTCTGTCTTCTATGGTAACTTGAATCACAGCAAGCCAGAACTGTGTAAAAAACCACCCATGAAAAAACAAAAATTAAACATAAGCTCAAATGAGATGTTTAAGTACGAACAAATCCCCTACACCAAGGTCATGCAAGAAAAGCAATCAAAAGGTGAAGTAATAATTAGAACGGCCTGATAAAAGAAAGGAAAAATAACTCTTTTGTGTTTGAAAAGAAACGTTAGTTAGGTGGGGTTTTTTGTTGGTTTTTTTTTTTTTTTTTTTAAGAAGACTTGACATTGAAACCAGAAGGAAGCCGGAAAAGTCAAGGCTAGCTGCTATTCTGACAGAAGAAAATACTTCATGGCATAAGGCTGTCCTGCCCTAGAACAGAACACTACTGGTCAAACAAATGTTTTCCTTCTATTTCTTCAAGTGTTTTATTATTAAAAAGCAATAGCAAATCACAGCATTAGAAAATAATCTGTACTTTGACCACATATTGATTTTTCTTAGCCTTCTGTTGGGGGCTTTGACTTTCAGAGTATCTGTGAAATAATGAACTTTTTCCTCCAGTTAAATTACTTTTCGTACTTAAAACAGAAAACAGGGTAGAAGCACCCTTGACTTTCAAATTAAAAAAAAACCCCAAAAACAAAACCAAAAATTTTTTTCTTTTTCTCCATTTGAATACAACTAAACTTGCTTAAACAGCACAAGCTGTACACGAGTTACATCTAGTAGAAAAAGAAAAAAAAATTAGAAACATTTTGAATTAGAAGCGACCTTAAAGCCCACTTAGATTCCCCCCACACCAGGCTGATCAAAGCCCCACCCAGCCTAGACTTTAACACTTTCAGGGATCAGGCATCCACAGCTTCTCTGTGCAACCTGTTCCAGTGCCTCATCACCCCCACAGAGATTTTTTTCCTCTCTCTAATCTAAACCTACCTTCTTACAGTTTAAAGCCACCTCCCCTTGTCCTATCACTGTATGAAAAAATAAAATATCAACTATGAAATTACCACCTGCTTTCAACTACCTGAAAACACTGAAATATTAGAGGAATGTGCCTCCTGTTGAAGACTTCCTTCCCATTCTCAAATTTCATTTGACAAAGCAAGTACTCAAACCTTTGCTTTCTGACCTCTAATCTATATATTAAAAAAAAGCAGACTAGTAGGGCAAGAGCATACATAAGTGGCTTGAATTATCCACGCCATCCCTTACTTTTCAACAGTCTATTGAGCAATGAAAAAATGAACAGTAGGTGAGTCTTCAAAGCACAAGCATCTCCTTCACATTAAACATTACATTCTTTTAAAAACATTAAAAACATTACATTCTTTTTAAGATAAGCACATGTTCTGGTAATAGCACTTTAAAAATAGCAATATTGGCATGGTAAAATATTCAACTTACTTTCTTTCTGAATCCCTAATGAAGTGTGCTTGTATATAAGTCAAGTTTTTCTAGATTAACTGTCGTGTCTATTGTCTACTGGGCAAGCTTAGCTCCTGACTTCTACACAACATAGCTTGGATAAGCACATACTGGACTGTCTGGAGGAAGCATTTCAAAGTTCATACTGCAGCCCTGAATTGTCACTGCAACACAAGAAGTCCTGCAAAATAATTTAATTCACTGATTAAACCCACAATGTCAAGTGACCAAAATAAGGAGAAATTATTTCAAGCCATACCTCACCCCAGAGAACAATTAACTATCAACATAAATATAAGATGAGCTTCTAAGGCAAACTTAATCACTGTTACTGCAAGTTTTACTGTCTTGACAGAGTAATGATATTTGACAGTATGCTCATGCAGATGCCACAAAATATATCTAGTTATACGTTGCCATGCTCTCTTTGGTCTATAGCTGTTTATCTCTAGAGCAGGGATGAAGCTTCAGCTGCCTAGAAGATGTCAAAACAGCTCAGAAAGCTAAAGAGAAACAGTTTTGACAGATGTGTAACATAGTTGAATATTTATTCTCACATAAAAAGGTGCAGAGAAAAAAAACTTCATGTAGCAGGTTCTCTGCTATTTGTTCTTGAATGATCAGGAAATAGTCCATCCAACCACTATCAACTCTGGTGCAGCATCAAAAGAGAGTTTGTCATACAAGGCATCTGTAATAGCAACACAAATAGCATCCAAAGACAATCTGATGCAGTGAGAGCTGGCAGAAGAAAGTTCCCAGCTCATGCTTGATTCTAAGCCCTAAATGCATTGCTAATATAACTGAAACTTTTAGGAGTCTGTCTGCAATATGAAGCTAGTTAATTGTTTTGCATGATGAAGTGTGACATGGAATTACTATTCCTTACTTTGGTCACTGTGACACTGTAAGCTTAAGCAGTGAATGAAGCCGGAATGAAGCTGGAATCAATTTTTGTGCTGGGGAAATAATGCAAAAATGCAGCATGGGGTAAATTTTAACTGGATTGTTGAACTTCAACACACTTCCTACAGATGAGTTCTAAATATGATTAAAATACATGACTGCCTCAAGTTTTACTTTAAGTATCCCCTTCCCACAGCATGCTACTGTCATTAAACCAAAGACAAGGGGTAGACTGGAAGCTGGCAAAAGGAGTGCTCTGCAAAGATGCTGAATGATGCTTGCAGGCAGCAGGTAACTCAAGCACAGTGGTGCAGAAAAATTAACAAAGCAATTGCTGAAGTCACAGCCAACTCAAAGCTGAACTCTGACCTGAGTTTTATGGGATTTCTTTCTACCTATTCCTTCACAACCCTTTCTAAATCAGGTTTTTGACAAGCTGTGGTGGAACTTTTGGAAAGAGAATATGTCACTTCAAAAGCATTTTGGTCTGTTAGTAATTTACTGCCCAATCCTAATCTGTCAAAGCAGAAATGAACTCTTTCCTGCCTCCCTCTCCATCCACTTAATTTTGTTTTGTGGGCGTTTTTTGGGGGTTTTTTTTTGGTTTGTTTGTTTGTTTTTTTTTTAATACTACTAATTTTTGACACACAGCAGCTCGTATAGGAATGGTTCTTTTAATAGCATATGGCAATTCAGATACAGAAGTTCAAAAACTACCATTCCTTTTGCTCCACAAGGATACAGCTAGCCTATGATTATCCAAGTGGTCATATAGCTGTTAGCTAGAAACAAATGCATATAAAATACAAAACCCCAAAAACTTCTTATAATATTAAAATTTACTCATTTTTAAACATGAATCTAAGTGTAAAAAACAGTGCAAAAGAAAGATAGAAAGTAAGAAAGCACTCTCCTTCTTTTAGTCCTTCATTCTTCCTTTGTTTTCCAGCTAGCACTTGCTCTAAATGAAACAAAGAGAAGAACCTGGGGGGAAAACAAGGTTTTCCTTGCCAGATGTACAGCCTTGCCTGTCTCACTTGCCTCAATGTTCTTTCCCCCCCACGCATAAAAGCAAAAATTCACGCCTGTATGGAAAAGGTTTAGCAAGAGCAGAACCGGCAGAGAGATGGATGATGGGGAATTTGCCAAGTGTCAGATGGCCATCTTCTGGATCAGAAGGACAGGCAATCAGGCAGCTACAGGACCTCTGCCTCTTGCCTGGGAAGGACTCTTTAGTATATCAAGCTTCAGCCCAATGAAAAACATCACCAGTTTTCTAAAACATTTAGAGAAAGCTGGACATTTCAGTAGGGTGAAAAGTTTCTACCACAAACTTTTCATATTTGATCCATCAAGATGACAATGCTGAAATAATAATATTTTTTTCTCATTCCACTTTCTATGAACTGTGAGGTCTGAAAAATACCTACTTTTTTTTTTTTTTATTTTTTTAGAATTTCAGCCGGCCAGCTAGACAAAGCCATCTACCCAGCTTGGCTGACACCCCTGTGCGCTGTAGCACAAACTTAACAGCTATTTAAGATTGCAGGCAACTTAACTCTGTTCCAGCCAGAGCTGTGGAAAGCTATCCAAGCTACAGCTTTTCAAAGGATTAACTGTTTGGGTGCCTGGGACAGTATCTACTGAAGGACAGAAAGAAATGCATCTAGTAATAGACCTCCACAACTCTTTCTTGTTACACGAGGTAAAGAAAAGAACATTTCTTTTCTTTACATTACAACATTTAATACAAAGCCTTGAGCTAGCTTTGCAATAAAGTCATAGTGAAATTACTTGAAAATAACCTTGTGAACAGTTGTGCAAAGTGTGATGTTAAGGACCACAACAAGAACAAATGGTAACAATAAAATTCTGCAAGTTTGTGTGTAACTCACATGGAAGACTAGAACTTGTTAACTGCGAGGATGGCAGCAAGTAGCTTACCAAGCAAAGGATCACAGACTACTGACAAAGAAACATTAAACAAACTTGTTATGTTACAATTTTATTGAAAAAAAGGCCAAAAAAATAAAATGCTTTTCAAAATACCAGACACAGAAGCTGGCATAAACATTCAAGCTAGGTACACAAGGTACACCGTGGTAAATATAGAAGTATGTGCTCAACATAAAGTTTAAGTAATATATTGCAAGATAAACAGCAACTAATGTTTGCCAATTATGCCCTTCTCCATATGAGAAGCTAAAAAAAAAAAATCCCTAAAATTTAGTATACATGGAATCTGCAATACCTAAATTTGGACACAGATAGTCAATCTTGTGTTTTCCTTAATGCTAAAAAAGAATGATAATTAAAACCACTTGTCCTAGGGCGACTAGGACACAATACTGCATAAAACTCTAAAATACTACCATAAAACTACTTTCCTTCATATCATCTTTATTTTCTAGCCCTAATACTGTGTATGTTCTCCATGCTTCCTAAGTGAATGGTAAGGGAGAAATCTACCACCTTTTCTATGACAGGAAATGACCTTCATCTTCAATTTCTGCCTTCAACATGTGTCATGGTCCCAGAAAGGACTAAACGGGTCACTAAGTCCACTAAGCGCCTCCATCTATCACTGTATTTGCTAGTCAGAAAGCCCAGAACAGAAAAGCTTTGATCAGAAGCACACAAATAAGTTTCTACAGCAAGAATGCATGGACTTTTTTTTGTAAAAAAAAAACGAGCTGTGCCAATTTCATTACTGGAGGTCAGGCCAGAGAAGCTGACACAATGAAGTGAGACATTTCTATTGCCCTGAACTAAAAAGGACTACAAATACAAGTTCATTTATCTGATGCTAAACACATTGTCTGTAACATCAGGCAAACTGGAGTAACTTCATAAAGATTTACCATATTGCTCATACTGGAGCAGTTTTGGAAAGCCTCACACCAGAGACTAAGATCAAGGCACCACTGCACTTGGCTCTGGACAAACAAAATAAGGCAAGGCAGAGGATGCTGGGATGGAAGTATGGAAGGAAAAAACCAAAACAAAACAAAAAATAAACAAACCAAAAAAAATCCCAACAAAAGCAACAACAAAAAAGACATGTATTAAAGACACTCTTTTTGTTTCTATTTGTACGTGCTTTAAATTACCTGTGAAAGGACTTTGAAGACTGAACAATTCTGGGATACTGTAATGCACTGTTTAGTAAAATGTTACCATCCTGGTATCTGGAAGGCTGTTATTTACAAGAAGGCATCAGACCACTCTTTTGACCAATTTTGTTAGACTATTGGTCTTAGCCTTCATAATCAACTCAGACCTACAAGCCAGAAAAGTCCTTGAAAATAAAAGGTTTTTTTAGTCCCAGTCAAACAAATGATTCATTAAAAATTCTATAAATAGTGTTACTTTACTTACCTACGTAACTAGCAACTACAACACCTCCTGCAAACTCTGAAAGCCAATATCCTTGTCACTGTGCATATCACATGCTTACACCCTGTCTCTCAACTTGCAAAATGTGTTTTTATTATATAATTTTAAAAGCTTTTTTCAGTGGGAGTCAAAAGAGCCAAAATTACCTTTGTGTTCACAACAGCCACTGAAATTAGAGCCAGCATTTAAGAAATGTTTTTCCAGAAATTGGATAGCTGGCATGAAGAATCAAAATAAACCAACAAACCAAGACCAAAACTGAACAGCTTTACTTAACTGAAGATCAGCTAATCTCAGAACATAAGCCATAAAACATTTCATCATTATCTACCACTTACACTTCTCTCTCATTTCATATTATATTACTTAGGTAGTGCACGTGCACATGTCTTAAATAAAAGTTTTTGCGCATCCGAGTGGAACTACTTTTCACTGCTCTGCCCAAGAAGAGTTTGGGCAGTTTCAGCAGTTTCAGCTGCCACATACTGCAATTTTAGAAGTACTATACAGTATTTTTCAAAACATACTGAGCATCTTTGTTTAGGGAAGTGAAACCAGTTCAACTGACTCAACTGTCTCCACCATTGACTGCAAATCTATGTCAGTTTTGTTGTTAACAAAACACTTGTTTTTGTTTCAAATTTGTGACAGGTGTGATAAAAACAAAATAACACTACCAAGCAATCAGAAAGAAATGCAAGGCCAACGCGTGTTCCTGTGAACTGTGAAACAGTTCAGCTGAGGACATCTTTCAGATACAGGAGATAGCTGGGTTTAAAGGAAATGTGCACCTATCAATTTACAGAAGATTGTTTCAAGGCTTCCAAAAGTTGCTGAGGAAGTAGGAAGAAGAAACTCCAGTGGAGGTTATGGGAGGAAGGATATGGGCTACATATAACTGTCTGATGTTTTCTTCCAGATTTATTCAACTGCTGTGTGTGCTTAGCTAAGGGTAGCTGAAAACAGGATCTCAAGACTGAAAACTGAGAGGCATTTTTTCCTTTTTAGGGGTCCAGTTTGTGGAATGAACAAGTGCCATCTTATGACATCACCTTGAAAGTGGCTTGCATTTTCATATGTGTGTTTCTGGGGATTTTATGGGGTATACAGGCTGTGTATTTTTGGGTTGATTTTTTTTAATTTGCTTCCTTGTATCTGTGTTTTTAGGTTTCTCTTTTTTTTTTTTTTGGTCATTTTGCTGTGGGTTTTTTTTTTTTTTTACACATATATACAAGTACAACAATATTTCACAGTAGAAATACAGACTTTGGTGGCTTGAAGTGATGTAAAAACAAACCCTTTTTACTCCAGAGTCAAATCTAATGCAAAGGTGAGTATAAACAAGACAGCACTAATGCTTATGTCACTGTGTAAACCAAGTATTTAATCCAGTACATTTATTTAATCCAGAACTTCCTTTGGCATTTTATTTATTATCCTAAAGCAACATCACAGTAACACCAGATGAAGAATTAATTCTCATTTGTTTTCCAATTAACATCTGTGTGTCATTACATTATGGTTTGTAAGAACTCGAGCCACAGCGCTCTCAAGTGACTATCTTGGGGCACTTGTAATCTTAATGAATACAAAGAATGAGGCAGAAAATAAGTAAAGGTGGATTTCTATTTTTCTTTTCATGATAATACAAAAAAGAGTGTTAAAGAGATGCTCTTCTTTCCAGACAAACCTTCAGGAAAAAAACAAAACTGTCTTCCTGTACCAAAAAAGTGCCCATTTCATAGTGTATTAAAGCTCTATGTGAGGGTCAGGCTGAAATGAAAATAAAAACACAGAACTGAACTATAATAGGAAAAACGGGGTTAATATAGCTAGTTCAGATTTTTTTTTTACTATTTTTCATCTTTCAAGATTTCTGAATAACCTTCATTCCACTAAAGAATTCAAAAATACAAACTTGTGCATTTCCCATTGACATTTCCAAATGCTAAAGCAAATAAAATCCTAATAGAGGAAAAAGACATTCAGCACTAGAGCTAACTACATTTGTCACAGGGCTAAAAAATAAAATGTGTGTTTAGGTGATTTATTATTGTCTCTGTCCAACCTAGATCAAGATCCAAGAATGCTGAGTCCTACTTCACGTCATGGATCAAAGATAATGACGCAGCCAAGGCAGATTGTGCGTAGGCATCACTGTGAAGCTGAAAGCTACACATCTTGAGACTAAATTCACTTTTCCATATCCAAAGTGAAAGCACTGTTCTTTCTAGGTCTCTTAGAAATAAAGCACTGATTATCCTCTCTGGAACTGAACTGTCAAACAACCTTATATAACCTGGTTTAAACAGGACAGCAAACACAGAAAAATTCTTTAGACACAAACCTGTTTTTTATCATGACTGCACATTCATTCCAACTTCTATTTACAAGTAAAAGGGAGAAACCAGGACTAAGAAAAGAAGTATCTGATCTATATACCAGATCTGCTGATCAAATACAAAAACTATTCCCGCATTGCCTCATTGTACTAGAAACTCTGCAATGAAATAAAATTTTACCACGTATTTTATTTCAACACAGAGCCATGCCAGCCTCAATTTATATTGTTAGAAGATGAAAAGACATCCAATAAACTACTCACTGAATAACATGTAATAATTAGCTGTCAGTACTAAATAGGGAATTGGTGTCTTAATTACATAGGCCATAGGAAAGGTAGCTGAAGGATCTCAGAATTCCCATTCATTAGTGCCTAGTTAGCTGGGCAACAATATAATTCTCTGAGAAAGTCTCACGTGTAATCAGCCAGAAAGAAGGTAATGCATGGAAAAGATCAGAAAAGCTGACAAATTGATCTGGCTGAGGTACGAGCTACCAGCACCTGCAGTCAGTTAATAAGACCCTTGTTCCATTATCCTGTCAGTGGAAGCAGAAATTTGAAGTAAAATACCAGGCAATAACTGAACCAGCGCATTGTCAGAACAGAGCAGGAGCATGTGTTTTTGCAGGACTGTTTCAGTAGTGTTGCCAGGAATTCATCAAAAGCAATAATACAAGTGATGCAATTACTAGAGATATTTCCCGTGAAATTCCATCCACTAGAATTCAGCAGGAATTAAAAAAGAAGAAACCGCTCTGTCATTTTTTTCTTGAAATGAACAAGTACATTGCTACAGAGTTTTAAAAGGATGGAGCACACCCACCAGAACTGCAGTGTAATTTGAGCAATGCTTTCTCTGACTCATTATACGGTTAGATACTCCCACAGAAGTCTATAAATGCACGTCTCTCTCAAATACAACCATGTTAATGGTGCCTTAAAATCTGACTATTTAATAATTTGAGGTTTATGATAGTTCAGATGTTGAGCTACTACTTAAAGGAGAACATACTTTTGTTTGTTTGCTTCTTTCTTTAGGATTGGTGTATTTTTTTGTTTTTCTGTTGAAAACTAGGGAAATTCAGTGCTGCTGCTTCAGTGTTTTTTTCCAACTCTTCAGGCTTTAGAATGCCTGTACCTAATGCAGGAGCAATGTTTTCTACAGAAGACACTGAAGGCAATTAAGGAAAGTTAATTTCCTCTCAACTGACCATACACAGTTACAGGATGCATGTCTAGTATAACTGCAGCCCTCAATTAAACTTCAGTTCATGAAATATCTGGACCACAGACTCTGTGTGTGTAGGCGTGTGCAAGCACATAGGAAAGTGGGACAATGGATGGGACAGACAGACTGACCCACTGCCATCTTGCTTTCTCATAAAATCAGACATATCAGGATGTTTTTAAGGTCTCTTTACTCCTGTCCACACAGAAAAGAACTGATTTCAAAGACAAAAGTGCTCTGAACTTCTTACTCCATACAGATCACAGAAAATAGGCTAGTAATTAACAAAGCAAATAGATATTAGATAGATCAACCCAGAACTCAGCATGTAAATTTCATTTCTTTACAGACACACACACTTAGAAGGGAAAGGCACAAAAAAGAGCAAATACCAAAGCAGGGACTACCTACCTTCAATGTACAGGGGTTCAACGACATCATGATTTATCAGTTCGAAGTTCTCATGACCAATCCAGTGCTCCACATTTCTTTTCCTGCCCGTAAAGAAGTTGTCCACAACTGTAACCTCATGGCCATCCATCATTAGTTTGTCAGTAAGATGAGAACCCACAAACCCTGCTCCTCCAGTTATCTGCGTTAGGACAGTTGGTATAAATTTCTTTTTCTTTTTACAGAAACACTAGACAATCTCTACAAACATAAAGACAGAACAGTAGGTTTCAGATCTTTGCTTACTCCAGGGGAAACAACTCCATTTCCATGTTTATTTTCTTCCCAAGATTTACAGCTTTTAAAATTTCGAGAGACATACTTGACATGTTTCATCACTGTCAAGTTAGAAGGTCAGCTACCTATTCACATCAGCAAAACCTCTTTTTCAGATTACATTATTGTCCTTTTTTTCCTTCAAATTGGATTGTGCTCTTTTTTGTGACAGCAAAGTCTAAAAAGATGCAGAAAGGTAATAGGAGAAATTTCTGTAAGTCCCATTTCTCAGGAAAAAAAAAGGTATGACAGAATGCCAGGTTATTTTCATGTCAGATTTATCAGACATGTCAAATCCAGTTTCTGTCTGGTTTACATGGAAGACACGCTGGGTGTTCTAAGTAAGCACTGTAAGTTTTCAGCCACAAAGGAGGAAGGGAATTCTCTGAAGACCTTTCATTTGAAATATCTGCTAAAACCAAAATCATTCGTGTTTTAACGTATCCATAGCTTACATCATCCTGGCCTGAGGAGGTCAGTCAGTTGGATTAGATGATCTTTGCAGGTCCCTTACAACTGAAAAAACTCTATTCTATACCATCAGCTCTGACACACAGCATTTGCCCATCTTGAAACTCTGATGTTCTGCTGCAATGAAGCAAGCAGAAATAAAGTATTTTAAGCCCTGTACTCCTTTTTCATTGAAGAAACAAGAAAGTTCATTAATGATTCCCTTTTTGCTCCACAGACTTTAAGAGTAAACACGCAAACAAAAATCACCAATTCAGTACTGAAGGAGTCAGCACAATAAGCAGAACTGCAAGTTGTGTGACACATCCAGACCTATCTACAGAAGCAATTATTTTCTCTGCATTTCATAAACTGTTTTCAAGAACCAAGACATGACAGATCACAACACTTAAAAAGTAGACTTGTAAAAGACCTGTGTGGTATCAGCTACATAATATATCTGCATGGTCAAATTCACATTTTGGAAGAGATTCAGCTGTTGATATCCATTCTTCAGCTGTAGTGACAACTAATTAAACAATGAAAGGACAGGGTGGAATCAAGCAGGAATCTAATGAACGGATGGTGTACTGAAAAGTTCTGTGTGGAAAAGGATGAGATTCCTGAAGTTCTTTTACTTTGGGTTAACCAAAGGCTAAACATTTATCCTGTCCACTACTCTGCCATCCACTGTTTTAAAAACGAAGATTAGCAGATTTTTTTTATACTAGAAGGAAAACCTCCAAAGAATGAAAAGGAAAAAAAAAAACAGACAAAACCTACATGCTTTCTTTTGTAAAAACTTGAATGTCCACTTCTTGTGGTCTCAATCCTTCTTTTTCTTATTAAAAATTCAGGGACACCAGTGTGTCAAAACAACTGTAAGTAGCAGTTAATAGAAGAATCATTTAGCTGATCTACTTAGTATTCTTCTGAGTTTGTCAGGGCTTCCCGTGGCAGATTCAACATCTTATTCAGTTCCCTGACAAACCTGAAGGAGAAATAGGATTTCGGAGAAATCCCCTCTGGAAAAAAAGAAAGAATCTTGAGGATCACATTATGCTGCAACAGAGAGGAGGGAAGAGCAGGTTTCTGGCAGAATGCTGAGAATGAGGAAAAAAGAGCAGTAGCTAAAGGAAAACAGTCCTTTGCCATGTCTCACCACTTAGAGGGAAAAAACCAAACCCATGCATGGCAAACCTAATGCCATGAGTTCATCCTGAATTGCAAGCAAGCTGCAGCCTTGTTGAATGTTCCAAAAGTTTTGGCTTTGCTGTGGTAACCAGGACAAGACTTTTCTGTAGAAGACCTGAACCTACTCCTTCAACTGAGGCCCAAGGAAATCTCCTGCTGCTACTTTTATTTCAAAGATTCTAGTGAAGATAAACTCAGTGCTTGTAATATGTCTTTGGTGCAGTAAAAGGAAATGTCTTCTTCCCAATATCTCTTTTGAAAAAAGCCATAACAAAACCAACCAAAAAAAAAAAAAAAAAAGGGCAAAAAAGCATAAAAAATGAAGGAAAAAAGCACATACACAAAAAGAAGGGAAAAAGGACAAAAAAAGGTCAAAAAAGCACGAACCAATTCTGTCTGGAAAGAAGTTTCCAATTACCTCAAACCTACAAATACTTTTTATGATTAATCTAAGTTGGCTTTATTAACACATCACTTCCATGGGTATTAGACAAAGAACTCAAGAAATGATTGAAAAAGGAGTTGAATTCCCCTGGAAAAGTAAAAAATACTATGCAAATTATGTTTTTTATAATTACTTGAGGCAACATTAAAAAAAAAGATTTATCATTGAAGTTCTTTGTACAACCTTCCTGTAATTACTCATAAAAGCACCACTTCTAAATATTACTTCCTGCAAATCACAATGACATATTAACCTACGTAATCATAAGTTGTACATGAATCATATCCACACCAGAACTGGAGTACCAGCACTTGAGTCTTAAAAAGGAATTTTTTATTTAGACAATATTAATGAAAATATTTAATTATTTAGTAGTGCATGTACGCTTGATAACTTCAGCACCTACTAAAAGGCACAATTACAGATAATTTTCTTCACTAGAGGCACTTACAAGTTTGTCTATTACACATTTCTGCTATTGGCAATCAGATTCAAAACATCTTATACTCCATAAGAAAATAATATTCTTCTGTTTGTTTGTTTTCTGCTTTTATCAGTTTACTATATTCAGTTCAGAAAAACCCCACCCAACAGACTGAACCAATGGCAAACACTATCTTCCACAATAACAGAACTCCTTCTCTTCCATATCCCTGTGGCTTAGTCCCTTCAGAGAACTCAGGAAATAGATAAATCATGCACAACAAGCTGAGGATCTGTTTTCAATGAAAGCAACAGGATATCTGGTTTCAGCTGAGATACCGCCACTACTAGAAATCATCTCCAAAGAGATGCCATTTAATAAAAAGTAGCTAGAACTGTTGTCTCATCAGGACAGTGCTGTGGGGATCTCCAGGCTGGAGCTGGAGACTGCAGTCAGAATAAAAAGAAAGTTTAATCAAATCAAGAATGCATTCTAGAAAAATATGTAGTATTAACAAAATACGAAGCAAAAATACATGACTTTGCAAAATTCACTTGGCTGGCCAATTCTTGAGAATTTTGAAGTGTCATGCAATGTTTTTATGGGAACTTCAGCTATTCAAAAGAATATGGATTATTTCCCCTAGGATTATGACAGCAACACTAACAGAAGGGAACTGCCCACATGGGCAGGAGGTCTATGAGTGCCCATCTGAGTTGGCACAAAATTAGTCAGAACAACCTGCCACTCCTTTTGGCCAGCTTTCTCTGTAGTCATTTAAACTCTACAAAATACACAGGGAACCAAAAAGCTATTCACCTCCAGGTCAGCTGAAAACACTCCTATTCCAACTACTTGCCGTCTCTGTTGAAGCAACAGATTTCAACAAAACACCCAGTATTTCTCAGTGGCAAAGTCTGGAAATGAACATTAAGAGCTCCACAGCCTGTTAACAGCTTTCACTGACACTTTTGTTGGAAGTACATTCTCACTTACACAGAAAACATGACATTAAGGTTACTTTATATCCTTGCAAACACACAAAGTATATAATTTAGGAATTTTCAAAATTAAACATCTCTCTATTTTCTTCAGTTTATTTTCTACATTCAACAGGGGCACTGGGAGTCTACAGGTCTCCCTCCTTCAGACTGTCATAAAAATGACAGAATACCACTGCAGAACTAACTAATTCGGTAACACTTCTTTATGGAATTTTGCAATAGCAATGAAGATTATTGCCTAACAACACAGTAAAATAATTTTATTTTCATCTTTTCGGTTTCTTTCTTCAAGATTCTGAAGTCAAAGTGAACAAAAGCACCAGCTAAGTTAGGCACATTAGCAGGGTTTTGTTGTAGACTTTACTTTCTACTAAGGAAGCAGAAGTTCATACTCTATTTTACAAATCTCAAGTAGCTATACTTTCTCTGCCTTCAAAACACGGGGACAATTCCCCCACCCCAGCAAACAGAAACAAGGAAAAATCTAGGCCACAAGCAACTTCAAAAGTGTTTGCAGACAAAACTGGAAAGCTGAATTCCAGCACAATTCACTAAGTTTAAGAATGCCCTGGACAACTACTTGTCCTGACTTAACCTGCCATCCTCTTCTACTCTCAACTGCTTATGATGCTTCAAAATAACAGAAACAACAGAGAAAATACAGAGAGATGAACATTCCCTGCAGGGCAACTTCTTTTCCAGCCTTATGACTAGATTTTGCCCTATTTGTTCACACAAGGTTCCCATCAAGATGTCCTTAAAAAGTTTCCCAGTCTCTGCAAGTTTAAGCCATCTGGGAGCACACACAAAGACTCTTTGTGATCCTGAGAAGTCACAGGGAAGAGCAATTTAATTGGCAAGTCAAACTTCAAAAGCAGAGTCCAAGTGTATTGTGCATATGCTGAGTTTGAGAACACCAACACAAATAAGTGAAGCAGCACCCTAAAGCCTGTGCAACACATATGACATCCAAGGTAATTCCCTTCATCCCTTCTCGTGTCTTTAGTTCTACAAAACAGATTACACTCCACAGAATTTTTTCCTATTTCCCCAAAACAAATATTGAGCAAACACAAACTTACCAGGATTCTTTTACGATCCTTTTCTGATAAAAATTTCACTGGTGGGTATTTCTGGGTGAAACTACAGAACATTTCAAAACAAAGAAGAAAAACTAAGTTTCAGCCTGGTTTCTTTCACATAGGTCTTTGACATGTGAGAAGCTACTCTGAAAACTTTCCATTCTTAAAGTTCTGCTAAGAGTGTATTTTTAGCCCTGTATTCTAAAAAAGAATCTGGGTCAACACAAGACAATGTCTATGCATGGTGAAATATCAAAATTCATTTGCAGAGTGCTTTTAAAATTGCTGCCTGATTTTATATAATGAATCACTTGACTTTTATCTTTTGAGAGCAGAACTAGTGCCAGGCACGACATCAGAAGAGAATAAAACAATAAAACATGAGCAGTGACTGGACACCTTCTTTTTAAAGTTTTAAAAGTCAAACAACCCTCTTAAAAAAGCTCTGGAAAACAAAACAAATTTTGTTGACTTACCACATTGCCTTCAAACACTCCTCCTTGAAGTTTCAATGTGAAACTTATGACAAAGTTTTAATTTTCCTTATAGTTTTACAAAAACCAATATAAAGTTTACGATCAGAATACTGATAAAAACATTTTAAGATATTTCAACAATTTCTACAAGAGAGCTTATTCAGTATGAAAACTAATCTTAATTTTCTTAGACACACTAGACTGCCATTTATTTGATGGTCTTCAAACTAGTAATTTAATTTTTGCATCTTCTTTACAAGAACCTAATCAAACCAAAAACACCATAAAATAAAATTATGTGACATATGAATCTTAACTGTTCTCTCAAGCTCTCAATGCTTCAAACCTCAGAATAACTTCTCTCCCTCTCTTGGCATGCATTCTGCATAGTAACAAAGTCCTCTGAAAGAAGGTGTAGATTTTATTTATTTCAGTAATTAGCCCCATAGTCCTGGCAGTTTAATAGCTCAGGTTTTCCTTAACTAAATATCAGTATGAACTGCACAAAAATTAAACTATGGTTACTATTCTCCTCCAGTAAGTCCACAGGCTAGAGACAGTCTGATGTAGCATCCAGAAGCTAAAAATGCCAAGAGTTACATTTTCTTCTATTCACAAACAGCTGCTGACTGAACTGACCCAACTGTGATCTTGAAGCATCTCCTCCTCTGCTTCTAACCTGCAGTACTGGCTCAACAAGAATTCTTCAGTACCAGAGCACAGATGCTTCAGTACTTTTCCCAATTTTCATTGCAGCATGAGAGCTGCTTTCAGTTTCTTGAAGAGGGAAAATATGGCAGTGGAACCTTCCAACGTTAGCCACACAGGAAGACTGAAAAAGAAGCTACCTACACTTGCCTTACATCACTACACAGGTCACTAACAATTTCTTTGATTTATGCTGAAGCAATGAAAGGCAGCAGTGCAGAAGCACAATTGGAGACGTGTAAAACACATCCTTTCTGAGACAGAGAGGAAAATTCACTCATAACAAGAGATTTATGGAGTTCAAAATAAGTTTAAGTGCCAAATAACTAGAGGCAAGGCAAGCCTCTCTCCTCCATTCTGAAGACCACTATTTTAAGGTTGCAGTAATCCAGCCTGGAGTCATACTGCTGCCAAAGGGACCCCATAACCATTTTCTGCTCCTTCTATTACACCAGTAGCAGCTTAGAGGCAGTGGGATAGAGTCTGGCAGCCAAATGATGACCTTTTGGCAACAAAATGGAGTTTATCTTGACTTAATGCTTGCTTTGATGACTAAATGGCAATGCTTCTGCTGTGCAAATTCTTAATAAAAACTTTACAGCTCTAGCTTCAGTTAAACAATCTCTTGTCATGAGACTAGCATTAAGGAATACTTGTCTTTCCTGATTCTCAAAAGCATGAAGATGGCTTGCTTTCAGGTTTTATCAGCTTATGAAGTAAGAAAACATTGACACCAGAATAAGCTTTGCAAGCAGGATCAGCTTTCAGGCACCTGACAGTGAGTAGTTATTTACTGCCACTTCACACAGATAAAAAAAAATTTAAAAAATTGCAACAACCCACATTCAGCTGAACCACCAGAGGTAAATGGCTACATTAGTTGAAAAATAATAAAAAGATAAAAATAAGAGCACCTCTTTTGTGAAAGTATAATTTCCAGGTTGGTTCATACAGAGGTAAAAAAATATTTTTATTCTTTCTCCTTTTTTCTAGAGGTCTGAAACAAGGCTTATCAATACACATGAAAGGGCAAGAGTATTTACATGGCTTGTGTGACAAGTTTTAACTTAATGGTTCTACTTCACAACTTATTGCTCATTTGAAAAAAGTACAACAATTATGAAATAAAAAGAGCCAATCAGAATACCCTCCCACAAAGGTCTTCTGTGGATGGCAGAAGAAAATATGTGAATTACCCACAACTGAAGTTGAAGGTTTACTGGACTATCAACAAAGATTAAATGAATCTTGAATATTGTAATTGGCAAGCTGGTGACACAATCTGCAATTTGTTTTACGTTGCCAGTATAAGCCTAGTTCAACCTGTGAAGTTCATGTGCACATTACGAGATGAGCAACCAGCTCAGTATTCTCACTGAAACAAACTGCATGTGGCAGGTCACTGAACCTTTCAAATCAATTGTAAAAAACAGAACTGAAATTTTTTTCTCCTTTTCTTTTTATCCTTACAGCCCAGGAGGGGTGGAGGAGGAGGGGGCAGCTGCTCACTGACAAAACTCTGAACACCAAAGCACTGCAGGTGTCAAGCACAGCTCTGGCCAGCAGCAATCGTATTCTGTCCCCTCTGCTGAGGAAGAGCACACAACCACCAGTATGCAATACCCCACGAGGGCTTACTGCTACTGCTTGGATAATCCAGACTTGGCCCTTTGCAATGCAGCACTACCTGCTTTGCCTGGGACACCACCAGTGTCACCTGCAAAACACTGGCAACAGCAGCATGTCCTTGTCAGAGCTGACAGTTCCCAATGCCATACCAGACCTTATTTTGTGATGAAATCATCTGTCCCTGAGGACACCCAGATCAGAGAACTGATGTGACACAAAGGTGAACAGGGAGAGTGAGTGATAACACATTCCCTTACAAATCCTGAGATAAGCAGGTCAGTCAGGCTCATCCAAAGCACATACCCAGGCTAAGATGCACAAGCAAATCACTATGCAGCAGCTCAACCAGAGTAACTGATCACAAGTATGGGAAGTGTGGTAAAACATATTTTAAGTCTCTTGAAGGTGAAACCAGTATGTTTTAGCAGACATAAACCATGGTAATCCACTCATCAGCTGGACTCCAAATAGCAAATTCCTCCACAGGATTTGAACTTTTATGAGAGTCCAGCACTCCCAGCTTGATTTAGTAGGATCAATCAGCCTGAATACCTTAACCATTACTAGTTTAGCATTCAATGCCCTGTCCTCACTTATATAAGACAACAAATCAAAGGTGCCGAAGGTGTATACAAAAATTTATTTCAAGCCTACAACTACAGAACTGACTGCTACAGAAAAGAAATTGTGCCTTTGAGCTGCTTCCCAAATTCAGCAGATGACATACCTTTTTTCTAGATCTTTGATTTTCTCCCTTAGAGGTGCAACAGCCTGAAATAAAGCAAAAACATTTAATCTTTGAAGACTAGAACAGGATTCACATCACAAAACACGCATATAGGAAGCTGCCTTAGAGCAAAATTCATGGCAAACAGTCTCCTATGCAGACCTTTACTGAAGATACTCCAAGAAACTTACATTTTAAAGCCTCCTTTACATAAAAAAAACCCTTGAACCTTTTCCACCAAAAATCAAATCACCAAGAAAAGGGTGAAATGAAATCCCTTAGCTCACCACTGAAAACAAAACATCTCAAGGCTACAAGTACCACAGTCTTGACAAGGACATCCAGTGTCATGATTCCTATTTGGCAAAGTGAAATCATAAGTGACTTGTCAGAGATTGCCAAAGGTAATCTATATCCAGCAACAGAACAATGGACAGTAATTTAAACATCAACTATTTAAATGGACAACAGATAAGCATACAGAGAACACAGACACAGAGAGAGAGGGGCATCATCTCCAGTGAAATGACCGTAATTCTCTCAGAACACGCCATGCAAATTTAAAGATACATCATGTTTATATATCTAAATATGTTCTACATCATAATTTGAGGGTATATTTAGGCTTAAGAAAATATTCAAAGGAAATTCATTAGAAAATATAGTTCACCTATCAAGACTTTTGTTTGCATTTTTGCAGCTTTAGAAGAGAAAATCACTTAAGCTGGCATCGGTTTCTTTATCACAGGACCCAAATTTCTAACAGTCCTGCTGAATTTCAACAGGACTCCCTGAACTCTTGTTTTTATGTTCACTAAAGCCTTGTCACAAAACTTACCCTCTTAGGCTATACATAAGTTAAAGCTGTCAGAGGTTCTAAGTGGTAGTAGGTAGCAGCACATCAGCAACCACCATTAATTTGTTTTATACAAATACTTCTGGTTAGAGCTAGACAATACAAGAACTTCATAAACTGAATAAAACTGCATATTCATGTTAAGAGGAAATAATATGGTACTGTCATTTCATTAAATATTTAGCTCTGTGGAGCAGCAAATGGTTCTTGAAAACAGTTATTCTGATGGTGTAAGACATTATACAACTTTAAAAATATGATCCAGACATGCCCAACTCCTCAGACCTTACAGTAACTCTGATCTATATATTGAATTTCAAGTATTTCACTATTCTTAAACAACTAGAATTTTCACAATGCTTGTTGCAACACTTACCAGAATTAAAAAAAAAACCAAAAAAACCCCAAACAAAACAAAACAACCCAAAAAAAGAGAGGAATGCAAAAGACAAATTAAGAATACAAGCTCTCCATTGATTGTAATTAATTTCAGTGGGCTGCTCACTGTGTCCAGACGAACAACTGCTATATAAACCTGCCGGAATACAAGACACTAGGCAGACCAGACTACACTGGTACAGGAACACACACCCATACAAGGGTAAGGGGTATCAACCTCAAGGACTTCTCTATTTAATACTTCGTTTTATTGTTATTAGACTGGAAGGCTAAAACATTTAGAGAAAGATCTGTTGCACATATTCTCAATATTTCAAAACAAACTGAGGCTGAAATGGAAATTCAGAAGTATTGGTACAGCAGTTCAGAACCACTAGTATGTTCAGTCCCCAAGTCTACTCAGAAATTGCCAGGACTTGTGCTTAAAGCCTTGGCACTGCACAGCCTCCCCAGCCACAAACATTGATATATTTGTTCATTACTTAAGAACAAAGCAAAGCAATTTTGGGCACCTTCAAATTTGTAATGCACCTCGTACATACTTCACATTTGGTAAGGCACTCAGAGGAAAGAATTTGTGTACATCCTTTCAGTAACAAATAAAACAGTTCTTGGGAGGATTCTACCACAGTCTGTGCAGCAAATCTATCACCAGATCTATCACTTTCAAGAAGGTTTTAATGAAAATAAAGCAAAGTCACAGATCAATGTCAGAAACTCCACTAGAGAGAATAACAGCTCAAAAACTTACGTACAGACACAAATCCAATGCTTTGGTTTTAGCAGAATCAAGAGTAGTAAGATAAATTAAATATACCACTTCAATACGAAACGAGTGAAATGAAGTCCTCAAAATAAAACAGATTACAACTATTAGCAAACTAACCTCCTCTATTCTACTTTCCACCTTCTGATCTCCATTTTCTTGAAGAGACCTGTTGGCAAGAAAAGAAAAAAGATAATCCACACTTAAGCAGTAACTGCTCCACTGCATCTGCATCATATTAAAACAGCATCCTCAAAGCATCTCGAATTAGTACTATTTCAAAAACATAATTAGAGCAAATTAAAGAGGATGGTCTAATTTCCATTGAAATCCATCAGTGTGGCAGAAACTGATCCAAGCCCACAGGAAAGAACAGGAAAAAAGTACCAATAAAAACAACATTCATTTTACATAGAAAATTAACTTCCTTTTAGAGAAGTGTCTAATTACTGGTTTTGAGTGTAACTTTACTGTGCAAAGGCCCAAAATATCTCTTTGAGGGTCTCTGCTTACTGTATGCTAACAAAACATTTTCCCTTAGGCAAATGTATCTCACTTTGAGCTTTTCCAAACACGTGGGAAAAAAAACCCAACTGAACTAAAATGTGTCTTCAGTGACTGTCTGATGGGCAATACTGACTTCTCACACAAATGTTACTACTCACTTGAAATGAGGCCAAGAATGAAGTATGTCGTGGTAACTTGTGAAAACAGAACACTGTCTAAAACACCGGTGTCTTGCACAAATCTGTGTGGTCTTATGTAGCTGATTGTGTAAAGTGTCTCAGTTATGTTCACTTTTGAGTAAACTTTTACAAGTGTAGAATATGTATTTTTAAATTCTACCTCTTGTATCAAGATTATGCAATTTTCCTTACATTTATGCCATTAGTATTTTTTTTCAATTAAAGCTTCTGAAAGAGGAATTATTTATCTCACGGTAGTTAAGTTTTTGCATACTAGAGACTTCAGGGGAATCCAACATAAAATGCAGCTCTTTCAAGTGAAAAACAGAGCCCCTTTACTTAGGACCTGAACTCATTACACCTAGAGAAACAGAAGATCCTTTGTTAAGCAGATATATATATACACACCACACTGTTAGAAGTTGAAGCAACGATTCCCTTCATAATCATCTGTAAAACTCTCACTTTTTATAAAAGTCAACTCAGTCCATTACTGAGGCAAAGACCTTACTGACCAGATTCATTTGTATCTCTAAAAAATACAGTAAATTCCTACACTAAGACACATATTCCCTGAACCATCTGTTCAAACTCAGTTGTCATTTATTGCACTAGTGGCAAAGAAAACCCCTGCAGCTAATGTAGAATGAATTTACTATAAGGAAGCGATATTAAACTATCCTTGTGGATTTTGAAAATGTTTTCCCAAGTAATAGAAAATTACAAAAAACTGTGGAACAACAACTTTGAGGTGCCCTCAAAAATAGTTCCTACTGTTTTTTACTCACAAATCCTGCAACTCAAGGACTGGCAACTCTGCAGTTTAGTTTCTAATGAGCATTTCCTCCTAACGAAGACAATCTTACTGGCTGAGGACCAGTAAGATAGTAACATCAGTCCTTCAGAAATAATTTTCCCCCTCAACAGCTCTATAAAGGACATCTCAAATATTCAGAGGCAGGTAGCGGCTGAAGTTGTAAGGACAACTTATCAGGAAATAAACACCCTGGATCCCACACCCATCTGTCCTCCTCAAACCCCTCTGTGAGGTTTTTGCCCTTTGTTAAGAAATGCTCAGCTGCTCCTGTAACAGCTGCTAAGCTGCCATAGCTGCTGGTCACGGTAACACGGTAATCTAACTGATATCTCCATCTGCAAACCACAGCAGCCCAGCAGCTGTTTGCCTGACAGCTGAGTACGCTTTGCATTAAGGGTGGGATCCAAGAGGAGTAGAGTGGACCACCTGGGATAGGAAGAGACCCCGAGGTGAGCTGTTCTGGGTGAATTAGAGCCTAGAGAAAATTCATTATTATTCTTATTTTGTCTCAAACTTTCCTTACTATGTGCTGCTAAGAGTGGCAACACAATACCAAAACCCTTTATTAGCAAAACAACATGGTAAAATATTTTGTCCTCTATACACAATGACTTTGCTGTAAGGAACAAGCTGTCCCTATATTCTCTTCAATTTCTTTTGCAGCTGGGTCTTCCCAGTGAATTTTCCTGCAGGACAAACTCACGTGCAGGCAGAAATATGAAAATTTGCATGTTTTGCAGACATGTTGTTTGTCTTTCTATTTCTAAAGGAAAAGTTCTAGGGGGCAATGCAAGATTTTCTGCTTTTAAGCAGTTAAACCATCAGATTCTCTACCAATTAATTGTGGAGGAGGAAAAACTCTCCAAAGCACGTTACTAGTTCCATGTACAGAAATATAATAATGGCAAGCAGTGGAGAATGTGCTGTTCTTCAGTATTAAAGCCCACATCATCACTGAGATACAGTCACATCTGTGCTAAGGAATAGCAGAATCCAAGCCTATATAACACCAGGTATGCCAATCAACTGGCCAAAATTAGAAGATGAATTTTCACAAAGAAAAGCAGATGAAGTGTGAGTAAAATCCTGAGTGAGATCTATAGCAAACATACAACCATTTTTGAGACTGAACACTTTGTATTTAAAAAAAGAAATGCTAGCAGCTGCTTAGCAACCCCCCAAACAACAGTGTGAGTCTGTTTTTCTCCCTATTTTATATATATATATTAATGGGAAAGGTAAGTTATTTTTATTAAACATAAGGACTCAATACAAAAATTATATACATTACCTCATATTGACAAAGTTTCCCCATACAGCTGGAAAACAAAAAGAGAGAAAACATTACAATGTCATACAGCAGTACCTGAGGTAATTTTTTCGTATTATCGTCAGAAGGAATTAAAGACAATATTAAGTATGTTAATCACAAATTATCTAAGTAAATTACATATACACACCCATATATAAGTGTCTAGAACTTAGTTTCAGAGTATGAGTGGAATTCTGATGAGATTATCTGAGATTGTAAAAAAATACACAAGAATTACCCAACCTGTAATTTGTCACTGCATACAGATTAAATAAACCAGAACACTCAACTTGTTTATTATGGATACTGGAAAAAATGACAAGAGCAAGAAACTGTCGATCTGAACCAAACAAATTGAAAACTGCAGAGTGACAAAACACTGGCCACTATAGGTTAGAGCTGAACCGGTCCAAAGAGGTGCCCCAAGAGTCCTGCATTAAAGGTAGCAAGTGCTTGTGTGCACATATAATTGTTTCTAAATATATATATATTGTGATGAAGACACCTAAGGTACCAAAGCAATATAACATAAAATGCCTCAGTACGCAACCAAAACTCATTTATGACTGTATGGAAAAAGTTTTACAGAAATATAAATCACAATATAAAATCAAAGACCAAAGATCTAACAGATATTTTAGGTTCACAAAAAGATCCAGCTGCCCAAATTACTTCCTACTAGAAAAAATAAAAATCTTCTGAAACTGGTCAGGATAGGAAGACTATCAGAACACTGAGTTTGCTTTTAACTTTCAACTAGGAAACAGAATACAATTTGAAGTGAAAAAATGAGATGTCATAAACCAGGCTACACTGCCAAGGAAGACTGGACAACTTTGCATCATCCAGATAAACAAGGTTAACATGGAACAGTTTTGTAACGGACTCTGCAAAACAAGCAACACAGGAAATATACTCCAAACATCTCCAGAAAATCATTCTGGAGTTGCTCTTTAAGAGACAAGGCTCAAGCTAAGGACACAAATTACATTCAGTAATGCAGTATTACCATATAGAAGACTTCCAAAGTGTCCACAGATTTTGTAAGCTGTATTGCAGGTCTTGAGCAGCAGCTAGTGAAGTATTTTGCCTACCTTTAGGCCTTGCACATACATTTCCATCACTATTACTCAATGAGCTCAAGCAGACAACGAGGTATTACAGAAACAAAACAAACCACGCTGCTACAGTCACAGGCACCTTTCAGAAATGAAACATTCCCAGGAAGGAGGAGTGGGGAGGACACAAACGAGGATTCAGTAATGCAGTTGTTCCAGCCTTCAGGGGATGGCAAAGCTACTGAACTGTTTTTAAGTGCTGAGTGTTGCTGAGTAATTCACGAGTAACTCAAAAGAATCCATGACAGACTATGAAATAAGCTGTAGGAGGGCCCTGTGTTATCTGTGGTGATACCATAAAACCTCCTGTCATCTTCTGGGGAAAAGACAGGGAAGCTTTATCATACAAGAACAAATGATCCACAAAATCCAACTGAATTTTTAAATAACTTGGATTTCGTGTTAAGTAGATAAAGTAAATTTAATGTGATGAAAACAGGATACAGTGTTGACAACAGTTAAATTCAAGTTATTTACCCTCTGGCTAGGATCTTAGAGTTATGTATGATAACACTAATGGAAAAACACTTTGTTTTCTTTCAATGAATGATGACAATCTGGCAGTTACAGATACAGAATTCTCCAATTAAACATGACTGAGCTATACATACAAAGAATTATTTTTCTGGATACAGAAACCCATACAAATAATGTAAGTGGTTACACAGCGGCAGGAAGCATCTGGGTTTAGCTGGTGAAGCAGGAATTGATTGAAGGGGAAAAAAAAAAGGAGTGGCCAGCTGCAACACAAATACCACCGTCCCAGTTTTGTTGCAAAGACAGTGAAGCCACATTGCATACAATGAACTGGCTTCCTAAAGAAAACACGTGACTTGTGTGTGCTCAGTGTCCACTGAGGGAAGGGAAGCTCAAAAAGGCATTCCATCCTTCCAGAAACACTGTTTTTGACATCCCAGTTCTGTAGGAGTACATGACCTTGCATTAAACTTTTACGAAGCATATTGGGTACCACTAAAAAAAAAAAAAAATTGCATAATTAACCACAGAGGAACTACTATACAGAGAGATCTGAAGAACCCTGAAGTCTCTTGGGTAGAGAGATGTTGCAAAAACTCACTTCAACATGACTGCCTTCATAAAGGATTCTGAATGTGCAATTCTAAAAAGGATCTCTTTGGCTACTGGTGCTCACATGGAGCTTACAACAAGGTTGAAGGGATCAGAGCTAAGATTTTTTGTACAAGAGTGGAAATAAGGTTTGGCTGTTTTTCTTCCAAATACACAGCTGTTTACATAACAGGCTTACCCAGCAGCAGAACCAGAAGCACAACTCTGGCTCATAGAGGATTTCCTTGCCCTAAAGGTTAAGTCAAGGCTGGTTTGACATTCAGGCAAGAATGATGGAATATAGAGGAAAGTAGGTCCAAATCCACAAGTAGAATGGTAAGAGTTACAAGCCTAAATTCAAGATGAAAATCCTTACAGCCATCACAAAACCACTTGACAGGTGCATCGAGTTCAAGCCCCAAAAGTTGCAAATACGGATACTTAAAAAAATCTTCCATGTCAGGAAGGTCATGAATCAGGCACTATATATAAACCCAGCTTTCAAAAGCATGAGACTCCTAAAGGACCAAATCTGAGCAAACAACAACACAGCCTGAAACCTCACTGCAAAAGCTAGTTTTAAAAATTCAAGTCTAAGGCCAAATCTTTTAAGCCAAAAGGTATTAATCCAGGATAATAGTCCTGTTCCAATTCTCAGACTGTAGAGATGTAACACCCTCACCGCCACAGCCACACAGAACATACTCTATGAAGAACTTCCAACTCATCCAACTAGAGAGCATTCATAAACAGTCTTCCTGCCATGTGCACTGGAACTCTGTGCAAGGGAAGAATTCAAGATTCATTGGACTAGACAGACGCAGGACTTGTAACCTAACAATTAAGATGCTCACCTACAAGAGAAGGAGACACAGGTTCTACTTCTTCCAAAGACTTATTGTAAACCTCACCCAATGACTGATTAACGTCAGAGTAAGTTGCCATTAGGGAAGTGATCAAAATGTCTGAATTGTTGTAGCCCAGTTTAATGGCCTTTAGGAGGAGTAAAAATAGGACTACATCTACCTGTTTTAAGGTGACCTTTTTTTCCTTTGCATCCTTGCCATAAAATAACAAGAGAAATAATTTTTATTGTAGCATTTTTGCAAAGATTAATTGCAGGTACCATGAAGAGTAAAATACATTAGTCATTAATCATTCCCACAGACATTACACTTTAGAGTGAAGGCCTCCAGGGAAGAACAACAAGCCTTGAGTGAAATGATGAAGAACTCTCTAAAAGAACCCCTTTTAGAAAAAAAAAAAAAAAGATTTGTTTCTTAATGCCCTAATCCCAGTATTGTTATTGAAGAGGTATTTATATTTATCTGACTAAAAATTAATCATTCAGGGTTTTTAGAAAACCCCAATGCTTTTTTGTTTCTTTCCCCAGCTTCTGAGATTAAGCTGTAACTATTTGGCAAGCGTAGCCTTACACTGTTGTAGGTTTTCAACACTTCTCAAACCTATCTTAAAAGGCAGGTAGTCATATATGAGTAAAGAATGTGTTGTTGTTGTTGTTTTTCTTACTGAATATATTTACATTCCCAGAAAACTAAAAGTTTGTTTAGTTTTTCTAGGGAAGCCCCATTCTGAAATGATGCTGGATGCAGAGGACTGCAATGGCTGGGATACTGTCAGCAAAGGAATACTCTGCTATGCTCTGGATACAAACAAACCCTGCCTACATTAATTAAAAACAAACAAACAAACAACAATAAAAACAACAAAACAACAACAAACCACCAACAACACAAACTACAAAATCTGTTAAATCACACTTGAAAAATACAACAGAAACCCCAAGCACTTGGCTGGGGTTTTGCTGGGCATCTACTACTGAATGGACACTTCAATATCATAGACTTTTAACTCTGACCAGCTGCACTTCATAGCAGCCAAATGTTATCTTTCCAGATCCTCAGAATACAGGATGTATGTTTTCATCTGAATATCCTTTGAACTTGTCATCTACAATAATACTTTTTGTACAGGTTCTATAAAATACAGATTATTGTACCAAGAGAACCTTGCATGCCATAATTAACTCATCCACAGTAGGCTGGGGAACCAGGAAAATAATAGTGCACAACCTGAAGGTGGAAAAGAACACAATCCTAAAAGAAGCCTCTATCTTTATCTCTCTTCTCTGGGTCTCTTTAAATGACACTAAAATCAAGTCACAGACTATCACAGGCCCTCAACAGTAATACACACTCAATCTGAAATTATTAGTGACAACACTAGTTTCAGTACCACATACATTTTTACAAATATTTTAAACAGCAAAACCATGACATCCATAGAGATCCAGCTGTACCAAAACCAGATTCAATCTCTTTTAAAGCCATATTCTTTCCCAATTGCTTTGTTGTTTGCATTTTCAGGACATTGTGTTAAAGAAACTTTTACACAAACTTTTGTCTAAATAAATTTAGCTGAAAGCACAGTATTTTTTCCCTATATCTCCCTCCTTCGAACTTCTGCTCCTCAGAATAAAAAGATTACAAGATGATGTTTGCTACAAATAGATTTCACTATCAACAGGAACAGCATGCAGGAATAATATGAATTGATGTGCAGTCATAGCCAGAATTTCTAGAGCAAACTCGTATGCTCTGAACATCCAAAGTGAATTGCTTCAGTGAAACTTTCCATTTCGGAGAGATGCAACAGCATTCAAAAAACGGCTGTTTTTTTGGGATTTTTTGCTTAAATCTGACTCTCCACAGTCACTCAGCAACTTCAGTCTCCTGGAAAAAATAAGGTTTACGTTTCCAGACGCAAACCTGACAAAAAGGGAGAACATGCAAAGGGAAATCATAAAATTTTATTATTTTTTTAACACAATTTCAATTCAGTTTTTATTTAATTACTTTATATATTTAATAAAAGAAAACAATTATTTTCTTTAGGAAATATAATAAATCATTAATAAAAATAAAACAATTATTTCCCACACAACACCTTGTAGCTAAATTAGAGAACTATTACTTTGATGGCTTACTCAAGAGATGGCAGCTGGGTGGCTGCATGCAGGGCTCAGTGTCCAAAGGGAGATCAGTAACAACTGATGTCCATCACAGAGGTTTATTGGGACCAGTACTGCTCAGTATCTTTATTAATGACAGAGACACAGCAATTGAGTGCATCCTCAGCAAGCCTGCAGATGACACTGAGCTGGTAAGTGAATTGAGGGAAGGGATGCCATCCAGAGGGACGCTGACAAGCTTAAGGAGTAAGCAAACATGAACCTCATAAAGTTCAAGGCAAAGTGCAAGGTCCTGCACCTGGGCTGGAACAACCACCAGGATCACTACAGACTGGGTTACAAGCAGCCTGAGAGCAGCCCTGTTAAGAAGATCTTGGGAATACTGGTGGAAAATTTGGACATGAAATGGCAACATGCACTTTCAGGTCAGAGAATAAATCATACATTGGGCTGCAGCAAAAGAAGTGTGGTCACCCCGCCAACCGAGGTGATTCTTCCTCTCTACTCCACTCTCATGAGACACTACCTGCATCCAGCTCCAGGGCTCCCAGGACAAGAAACACATTGACCTGTTAGACAGGGTCCAGAGGACGGCCATAAAAAATTGTTAGAGGGATAGAACACCTCTCTTACGAGGACTGTCTGAGAGAGTTGGCTAGAAGAGTCTGGAGAAGGCTCTGAAGAGACCTTATTCTGGCCTTACTTAAAAAGGGCTTATAAGAACAACAAAGAAAAACTTTCTAGCAAGGCCTGTAGTGACAGGACCCTTAAGAGGCAATGGTGTTAGCCTGGAAGAGAGTAAGTTTAAGAAAGATGCAAGGAAGCAGTTCTTTACTATGAGAGTGGCAAGCCACTGGAACAGGTTGCCCAGAAAAGTTGTGGATGGCCCACACCTGGAAACAACGTGAGGGTGGACAGGGCTCTAAGCAACCTGTTCTACTGAAAGATGTCCCTGCCCATGGCAGTGGGGAGTTGGACTAGATGATCTTTAAAGGTCCATTCAATGCAAACCATTCTACAATTTGGCCAATATATTTCAAACCACCTTTTATAGTCTAGATTCTGTAAGAATAAAAAACCCCTCAATTGTATTTCGTCTGTAATTCCAGCAGTATGTTAACTTGCTTTAGAAAATTATTTTACTGATGAGAGTATTTTGCAATATTAGTGGAGATAACAACATACAATTACTAATCATAACTTTGTATTAAGAAATGTCGCCTTCCTGAGTGAAGTTTATGATTATGCCTTTGGGGAATGTACAACTTGAATATTAAAAAAGATTTTAAAAAAGTATACCTCTGGTAAGCCTACACAGATCTCTGTATGGCAAGTAGTTCTTGTTGCATTTCCTGAACTGGTGCCTTGCTCAACAGTAAAGTTCCTGCCCCAAATCAAAGACAGCAGATAGGAACTGTAGCTTTTCCCACGTGAGAAGTATCCTAGACACAAGGACATGGGGTTTGCTAAGGGAAAGATACTCTCTTCTAAATCTTGGACAGCACCACTGCCACTCTATGTCAACTCTTCAGCTAGTCATCAACTAGCAAAACAAAGGCAACACAATCACCAGAAATTTGTCCACCCTCTCTTAAGAACAAACACTTAAACCCTGGCAAACCAATACTCTCCCACAGCTGTGAGATATAACATTATGCAAATTTTCTTTCTTTACAAGAATTAATGGAGCTTCATACTGCATGGGAAGGTAGCCAAGGATACTTTTTCTTACATTTCAATTAGCATCATCACTTTATGACTGAATTTTGTTCTTAGTTTTCCAGATGGAAAATTCTCTTGAAATTTGCTATTAAGTCTTTTTTCCACTTCTCTGTTCACTGTTACTACTCCTTCCTGCCTCATATCTTCAGCATATCACTCTTTACCACTGCTCCTCCACTGACCCATCTCTTGATAGCTAAAATTGTTTTCAGTGGACTCAAAGAACACAAAGGTCAGCACTGTAACTGCAGCAAATTCACTTTTCCCAGCTACCTTTCACAAACCCCTTCAGGTAAATTGATGCAATAGCCTCCACCTCTCCCTCTCTACAGTCCACAACTACCAGTTTCAACCAAACTCTGCTTTGGTCAACCAACCTTAGAAAAAAAGAAACAAGTAATATAAATGTCAGAGAAATATTCCCCTTTGCAAAAACAGAGGGTAAAGAAGGTGGAAGCCCTAAGAGTGTTTGTCCTTGAGTAGAACAATGACATTGTTGTCTCCTGCACATGCTGCAGAAGAGACAAATACTAAGTGGAGGTAAAAGATTAAAGACAAATATTAAATGGAGGTAAGAGAGGAACCGTTCAATGAATTTCTCCAGGATGCCAAAAATTGTTTTAAACCATCATGGCCAGCAAGGCATAGTCAGAGTCTATCCATTTCTGACGAACAACTGAAGCGTGAACAAGTTTTCATAAGCTACACAAGTACAGCTAGTTGCAAGCCTGATGAGCAGGGACAGTGAACTTATTTGCATAAACCCACAAATGAAAGGCAACTTGTTGAATGTGGACCCAGCCAGCAAATATTCTGGGTTTGATTTTTTTTTGGTGTAGAATCCTTGGCAAGCTGACACAAAAAGCAAGCAAGCCTGATGTCCTACACAACCATTTCTAACTCTTCCATGGCCAATCAATTCTGACATCTAGTTATAAAATGGCTGGGGAAGGAAGATTCCTGACGCTGAATAACATTGAGACAGATAGCCTGAAGCAACAGGGCAGGACCAACTTGATAACTGCTTTTCTATTATGAAAAGTGGAAGTAAAAGCTTATCAAAACAAAACATTAAGTACCATTTAACCCTCATTTTGAACATATGCAAGACAAGCAAACATGCAAAGGGCTGGTAAGATTCAAACTGAAAAGCTCACTCACACCTCGACATTTTGAGAAGAGAACATTGCATTCTTCCTAGCTGATGAAAATCTGACAAAAACAAATGGCTAATCTTATAAAACAAAGGATAACAACCACGGAAACTAACAATGCTGTGAAAAGTCAAGCCACTATACTACAGGATGTACTTCCCTTACATTATTTTGACATTTCATTTTTAAGTTGTTCTAATAGCTGTGCTGTAACTTATCTTACAAAGGAAATGAGTTCTTAAGCTTGGATCTCCTGACAGCACCCTATTATTCCATTTTCCCCCTGGAAAAGGAACAAGGCTACTGATATACTTCCTGAGAACCATTTGATCTACAAATGAGTAAAGAAAACTGTTCTACTTTGCCAGAAATAGAGCTCTTAAATTTTTCATTAAGAACATGCAACTGCCCTGTCATACCAAGACATCAGCAGATTATTTACAGCAGCATCAAGATTAAAGCAAATCATGCAGATTGATGAGCTCTGGTCTTTAAATCCTGGCTACAAGATTCTAAGTGTATTTCCAACAACTTAAATAAGGTCCTGATTCTGCAAAGACAGTACCACTGAAGCATGGTTGCATGTCCATGTAAAGCTGAATAAACATTTAAAACTTCCAAGGGAGCGAGTTTAAGGTGTCTATGTATTGACATTCCAGAACACAGGTGAGGTTTTTAAAAACAGAAGAATACTCTCAGCCTGCATATAAGGTACTCATATTGTGGCGACACTGAAGTGTTTTAACATTATTGATTTAAATGACTGCTCTTCTATGATCTGTCTACATTTCTCATTACAGACAACAAAAATCAATTAAACCCACTTCACCTCTGTTTATAATCACCTCATGTTCTGAAGCTGTGGTTTTACAACAGCTTCAAGATGATGCATGTAAGTGGAGCTCATGACTGAAAGAATTTGTTTTGGTCCACCTCCATGCACCCCTCCACCTCACTTTGGCTAGCATAAGCATTCCTGCACTATTTTGCTGGGGGTTAAATCAGAGGAAGGTTGGAGCAGAAGACTTTGTCCCTTTAAAAAGGCAATGCAAATTCCGGGGAAAGTTTCCCGTTATATGAAGACAGCACTGAAGGTGAGTCAACTAAGCTAATTATGAAGAGTATTAAAAAAAAAAATAAATTGAGTAGCAGTCTGACATACTACAGAGTGATTCAGACAGCTTGCTAGCTACAGTATCTCCAAATTCATCACCTGGGCAATGGGGAACAACATCACCCCTTTCACCCAGGGCCTACAGAAAATGTAAATGTTAAATTTTATTTTTCACAGGAAACAGTTGCTTAAGTTACAACGGCTTTCAATTGCCTGCTGCATAGATACTCTCCTTTTGACTTTATTTTTATACATACAAACCACACATAGCACGATGTTTCAAGTGAATGATTTTTTAAAATTAATACAAATCAGATTTATAGAAACGAGGCATCAAATATTACCTTAATTCAAATTCAAATCAAGGATCTTTCTGGCTCTAAGTGCTACTAGGGAATCGAGTAAAGTCCATAAAGGAGGTCTAGGGATCTTTAATATGACCCTAACAGTGTATCTCATGTCACGGTGGTACTTCAACCAAAGTAAACAGGACTCCTTCACAGAGAGTCTCCTAACTGCAGACCTGTGAATCATGTGAGGAGCAACACTGCCAGCAGCACTGCCAGCTTTTATCTCATTTTACCACTGGGCACTACCTCCTCAAGCTGGGCCAAAACAGCTGTCAAATACCCACACTGTCAAACAGCCATAACACAAAAAGGTGATCTCAGTCCAGACCAGTTCCTTCATCTGGTGCACAACAAAGAAATTTCAGTCACTATCGATGTGGAGCAGATACCCAAGACAGCCCAGCCATCCACCACCTTGTGTGAAACTACCAAGAGAGCCTCTCAATGACTCTTGAGAGTGAAATAGCTCACAGCCTTTAAACAGTATGCAAAAAGTTCTTTCTCTAGTTTGCAAACTCGCACAGAGAAGTTCTACAGGCACCTTTGTAACAAATTTGTATTCAAAGGCAAAAGATTTCTGTGAAATAAGACGTTTTTCTAAACGATATCCCCAAAACATTTTCTCAGGGTTTCACACACAGGCTGACAAAATGGCACTATTAAAAAAGTCCTATCCTCTAGTTCACAAGAAAGTAATGTACTTGCCAACTATTTCGTTCCCTGTAGAATGTGCTCAAAGTCTGAATGCCCATGCCCTAATACTGAATGGAAATTCATGGAAAGGAGGCACACAGCCTAAAAACACTTAGTCATTTGGAGAGTACTTCAGAAAGAAGGAATGTAAGAAGTGCCAGCACATACACCTACACCATCAGCTCAGTTTTCTCAGATTCTCTGCTATTTCAGTCAGGCATTATCTGACTGCAAGCAGAGCGTAGTGATGATTCAGTAACATTGTGAGGAGTACCCTTTTAGGGTAGGTGAATAGGATCATAAATAAACACTTTTGAGAAAAGCAAACAAAAATATTCTCTCTAGAATCTGTTAGACCAGTGGCATCTGCTATCATACCATACTATGTAGCTGACACCTAAGGATTCCACTGCTTTTGATCTCTAGTCAAAAGGTGGGAAAGCACAGCATGCTAGATTTGCAAAAAACACGTTCCCATCAGACACCAACTTATTCTCTTTTCAAGTCACTTTTTTTGTCACACTGACCCACAGTCTCTCTCCTTGTCCACTTTCTTTCTGAATCCCAAAAACAAGCAGTCAGAAGGCTTCTCCTTAAGGCTAACTTTTACTCACAAAGTTAAAAAGCAAACACCAATTACTGTCCACAAAATATAATCAATAGCTAGGTCCCAATGTCCATGTCAACTGCCACAAATCCAGTTTTCACAGAAGCCTATTAACTTTTGGTTTGAAAACTATCGTTTTTAGCAAAACATGCAAGCCTTTCAAAGTAAGAACTGATATTAAGCTGTCGGGATGATACATTGAGAGGCTACCTAGAACAGAGGCTAGACAGCATTAAAGGAATACAGTAGGAATTTATTTAAAAAAGCTTTCAAAGGATACACCTTGGGCAGTACAAGAGTGCAGCCGTGGCTACACCCAAGATGGATGACAGGTCACATGTTTTCACACTTTTATAAGTGTTGGTCTATTTACCTACTGGGGTTAATTGTGTAATTACAGCTTCAGGTTATGAAATCCCATCTTCCCAGATTGCTCTCCTCTATTTGCTGTTGTTTATACTTTTTGGGCCTGAAGCTGCAGTTTTCAGGCTGAAAAAGGATTATTTTGTCTAACTAAACTGCGAAGAGGACTTGCTAACACTTTATGTGAAGTTCAGAGTTATATACTAATGCAGTACAGAATCTGGAAAATACGAAAGCTAAAACTTAAAGCATCAAGGATGCAAGGGATCTGAAATCACTTGGACAACACTGTCCTGAAGGTCAGAGCTGAAACACAACTTCAAAGGTAACAGAAGTATCTAAATAGTGAGGGTCCAGTAAAGACAGTAACACATGGTAACGAAGGGAATTGCTGTGTTTCTGAGGTAGGAAACACCACCCCTCTAACAAAATCACTTGTGTTGTACCTCTCCACCTTCCCAAATCCAAAGGGAGGATCTGAAATGTGATGCACACGCCCTCAAGGCTAGCTCACCTATATGTATGTGCCTTTAAGCATCAAGAGAAGGGCTTGCTCCCTACCTAAACTGACAAAGCATCGTGATGTCCATATAGAATCTACCTCAGTCTGAGAACAAAACAGGCTAAAGTAAAATAAATTAAAATTGCAAAAGAAAAAACAAGTAACGGAAGAGAGCTGACAGGATAACGTTTTAAAATCCATGTTAAATCTATCTGACTCACTCCTAATAAGTGAAGTCATAAACATCCCCGTCACTGGCTATTCTAAGATTTTCTCAAGTACCTCTGTGCCTCTCTCCCGGCTCTTAAGACTCCAGCTATGCGCTGAGTTAATAAACAAACATTTATTTACCCCCACAAAGGACTTGGGGGGATTTTACAAAAACCAGACACGAGGCCTACTCTGGAAAAACTTCCCTGAGGGCTGCTCACCGCTACCAGGTGGCGATCGGGGCGGACAAAGCGCGGTCTGAGGAAAAAAGCGGCTGCGGAAACACTCCCCGAGCCACGTCCCGCCAGCACCGCTCGCCGCAAGCTCTCGGGACGGGGCAGGAGAGCGACGACTGACGGGGGACGGCCGGTACGGCTTCCCGCCGCACTCGGGAAAGTTTCGGCAGGGCAGGGGAAGGGGGACCCCTGAGCCCCGCCGCACGGAGCCGCGGGGAGCCCCTGCCCCGCCGGGGCCGGAGCAGCCGCGCTGCGGCGCGCCCGCAACCGGGCAGCGCAACGGAGTGCGGGAGGTGCCGCCGCCACATCCTCCTCCTCATCTTCCTCTCCCCCACGGCGGGCGGAGGGCACGGGGGGCGCCGCGCCAGCGGGCAATGAATGGCCGTGCGAGACCCGCCCCCACCCCCGCTCACTCACAGGCGACGTAGGCGACGAAAGCGAGCCCCATGAGCAGCTTCATCCTCCTGCGGTTGATGGCGGTCAGCAGGCGCAGCAGCGGCCCCTTGCTCACCATGCCCTGCGGCAGCGGCACGCAGAGCGCCGGGCACGGCCGCGGCCACCCACGGCTCCGCTCGGCCCCGCTCCGCCCGCCCCGGAACCGCCCGCGCAGGCGCAGCAGCGGCGCGCGCCCGCTCCCTCCGCCCGCCCCTTCCCTCCCTGGCCGGAGCGGAGGCGGCGCATGCGCGTGGCGCGCGCTTCCCTCAGAGCAGGCGGTGCGCTCCCGGCCGCGTGTTCAGCGCGGGGTGTCCGCTTCCCGCCCCGCGTGCCCGGGGGAATGGTGCGTCCGCAGCCTCCCCCTGGCCCTCGTCTGGTGTCTCAGGGTGCTTCAGGGTCGGGCGGGCTTGGTCACCTGTCACCTTCCACTGTGGCTGTCCTTGGGTGGTGACCTGTTGGAATGAACAGGCAGAGGTGGTCACACACATAGGACAACACGAGTGTCGCGCTGGCACCTTCAGTGCCTGGTCCTTTGAAAGCAAAATTTGCCTCGTCCCCGATGTGCTTTCCATGTCTGCATGGGTGTCTGCAAAGTAAAGAGAACCACCTGGATGCAATTTCGCAGAATACTGCTAAGTTGGAAAGGACCCACAAAGCTAATCAAGGCCAACTCTTGACCCTGCAAAGAACAGCCCCAACAATTACATTGTGTGTCTGAGAGCACTGTCCAAATGCTTCTGTCAGGCTTCTGTGATGCTTCTGTGACCACTTCCCTGGGGAGCCTGTCCCAGTGCCTGACCACCCTCTGGGTGAAAAACCTTTTTGTAGCATCCAACCTAAGCCTCCCCTGACACAACTTCAGGCCGTTCCCTCAGGTCCTCTTACTGAGTTCTAGAGAAAGGAGGTCTGTGTGCCCCTCCACCAAGTGAGGAGTTGTAAACTGTGATGAGATCTCCCCTCAAGGTGCAGTAGGCTGCCCCTGTTTGAGCACGGAGGTTGGACCAGATGACCTGCTCTGGTGCCACCCAATCTTGCCCCCTTCTGTGATTCTGCAAATGAAAACTGTGAGGATTTCCCCCTTCTCCCCCACATCCCTGCCGAGTAGTAATTTATGACTTTGCCTCTGTTCAGGGTAACAAGATTGCAGTTGGCTTAAAACAGCTTACATTTTTAATGCAGCTTCTATCTGAAGTCCTCATGGCCTGTTGCAAACTGCAGACTGGTATTTGCCTGGAAGGGTAGGTGCCTTCCTCCTGTGTCAAAACATGTTCTCCTGCCAGTAGATACACTTAATCTGAAGAGAAATCTCTCTGCACCACCTGACCTTCCCCTTGAGTAGTGTGGCCTCCACACAGTTTGTAAGGGATATTCTTTCTCACGCTTGCCTCCCTTGGGAGAAGACTGCGAGAGCAAGTGCTCTTGAATTAAATTCTTCTTTTCAGTGTAGAAATGCAGCTTGTTTACACCAAGAAGCTATGGCCTCAGTCAAAAAGAGGCTCATACAGTTAACAAGAATTTACTTCTTACTGCAAGGAGTAAAGTCAGTGAAACAAATGTGTGAATGTCAGAAGGGTAAGTGCAGTAAGGTGCTGTGCAGAGTGATTAAGAATATCCCCTCTGTGAGACCCACAGAAGAAAAGGCACTTTTTCAGGAAGCCTTGAGAATTGAGATTTCCAAACCCTGGGCTCTGATTATAAGGCCACTCCTTTCCTCTTGATTTTGTTTCCTTTGTGTTCGCTATACCTGACTTGCAAGTTCATTCCACTGCTTCTAGCTACATGGAGTAAAGGCAGTAACAGCTCATCATTTAAAACATGATCTAGCTCCAAATTCATCTTATGTAGTAATCTCTCAAAAGTAGCAGAGTTTTTATACCAGCAGTAAATTTGGCCATCAAAAAGCTAGAGCTGAACTGTGCTGCATGAAAGCTAGAGAACATTACAGGATATATTCATATGCACAATAAAAAATCCACAAGCCTTTAGGAGTGTCCAAGACGCTTTTAACAGTTGCCCTGCCCTAAGCTGGGCTGCTCAGTCTGTGACTCAATCACGCTGCCTGTGTAAGGGACCTTGCTTGGCACCTCGCTCAGTCTTCTTGCCAGTTTTGCTGCAGGAACATGTTCAGACAGGCTGCCATCTGTGAGGATGGGAAAAGGAGAGAGCAAAGGAGCAGGATGCATTATGGAACTTCATGGCGAAGGAGACTTGAACTCCACAGGAGGCAGGCTGGCCGTGCTTTCTGCAGGCCAGCTGTTTGTCATGTGTGACAGCAGGGCCAGCTGTGTCTATGTCACTTGCAAATGAGACAGAATGTGTCTAACTTAACTGCAGGGGGGTGACTGTAAGTCTATCCCATCTCAACTATGACTATACACATGTACTTTTGTAAGTACTATAAATTTCTCCAGACCCATGATGGCAACAGCAGGGACACTTATTTCAGGATACAGCTGGTCACATTCACAACCCTGTGCCAAGGACTGGCACGAATAGCAGAGATTCTGGTATGTAGTGGCTGTTAAATATGTTGAGACAGGGATGATACAGTTTTGAGTACTGAGTCTTAGCGTGCTATAAATCAAGTAGCAGGCATCCATCTGCCTTTGAGTCATTATCTTGGTCAGGCTGATCACATGACATCAGCTAATGGAAATCTTCCCTGAGATGGTTTGCAGGCAGTATACCCTGTCTTCCATACTCTAGTTTTCAACTTCAGTTCTCAAAGTGCTTTATGAGAGCATTTTGATTGTTTTTGTTTGCTAAATCACAGCCTGTAACACAACGGGGGGTTTTAAATGATGGCATTTTAAAATAACTTTTGATAATGATTAAAAATGTGAATGTGCAGGTACATCTACCTGAACCAGTATGAGTTTAGAATTCACAGCACCCTTGCAATGTGCTTTTCTTTGATACCAGATCAAAACTATGCAATTACTCAGCTGTTATTCCAGAATAAGGAAAAAAAAAGAAAAAACACCAAACCAACTGCTACAATATGCAGAATTTTGACATGGTGCCGCATGTGGGAGACTCTTCTGCCATGTGGAAAACCAGGAAAATCTTGGCTTTCTGTCCCACTCATGTTTCTGCAAGAGATGACATTCCACCACATGACGTGGGAGACATAAGTGGACCCTGGGCACTGAGACCCAAGCAGAGAGAGTTGCTATGTACAAGATAACAAAATGAGTTACAAAGCTCTGAAGAAAATGCAAGAATAAAATCAAGCCATTACCAGCACTCTACTTTCATCTCTTGTAACTTTGGTCTCTAAGTCAGAAAGCTCAGTGTAGCCAAGAAAGTAACCCAGAGTTGCTCAGCTACTTGTATGCTTCCTCATCATTCAGCTGCATCCTAGACCTAGTGATGCTTACCTGGGAGGCATTGTTCTGGTATCGTTACCTTCCTCTAAAAATAGAGGAATACATTGTTGTACTGCACAAGCACACCAACTCAGACCTACAAAGCCCAAGATAATCTTGAAAAACTAATGGCATTCATGCATGCACGTATTGTAAAACATAATTAGAAAAAAAAAAAAAGATTGGAATGTGATTATTTGTTTTGGTTAGTTCTACTTCTAACAACAGATCATAGTGGGGAAGGGAACTCAGACAAAAACGAGTTAAAACTAGCAGTGTTTCTTTTCAGGAAAAGTTAGAATTTTGAGGGTTTGTGGTTTTTATAAAGGCTAATGAAAAGAGAACATGCAGTTCTGGGAAGTCTATTCTTTTAATATTAAATCTCTGGAGGAAAAGAAAACTGCTAAGTGCTTCAGACAGTTTTATTTATTATTTGGATGGTAATAAACAGTTTCAAATACAACTGGATCATAACAGTTCTAAGCAGAATTGAGACAATCCCAGCCATTCAAAACATACGAATTGAGACAGATCATCCAGTGAATGCAAGCAAACAAGTAAGTGTCAAAGCATCTGAAAATGACTACTTAAATATGGATTTACAGAAATTAGGTGATTCATTTAATGATTTAGACAGTTATTTGCAAAGAATAAATTATAACATCTAAGGAAATAATTGTATTTCAGACTACAGTGAGGTCTGTCTATTTTGTTAAGCAGTTTTGTTTGTGTGGGTGTAGTCCCAGTATTTCATTCTGTAAAAGTTGAGGCTCTGTTTTTACATCAAGCATATAGAAACCCAGGACACAAGGCTACTCAAAAAAGTTCCTTCAGGCTCCAGGCTTCAAATTGATATACTGACTCAATTAAAGAAAAGAAAAATAAAATTAAACAACATTCCTAAATTGACTGGTAGCATTACTTACATCAAGTAATGTTCTTCATGATGCATTTTTCCTCTGAGTTAACTGAAAACAGCCATGTACATTTTCAAAGTTGGAAAAAGATTTTAAGGTGCTTATCTATTCTGAAAGTGCAGAAGGCCACATGCAAGATCCTTTGTTAATTGGGTCAGAATTAAATAGCAGAGATAGTGGCTAAATTAATGATCATAAAAACTTGTGAGTAGTTAAAACCACTGTTCCTCAAGGTTCTTTTATCATCCATCAAAGAAGCTAGTTTATTAGGTTGGGTCAGCAAGTTACTCATTCACTGCTGTTTTACATTTCATAATTTCCCAAGCCCTTTGGAATTTTTTTAATTGGTATTGCTCTACCCTAGAGCACTTTGGAAGTAATGACTTTGAATGCATCCATTTGGGGCTGTATTCAATCCATGTCAGGAAGGAATTAGTACTGAAGTAGCCTTTGCCTTCCTCTGATGGTGTACAGCAGCCAAACCTGTATGGCCCTGTTTACCTTTATATCACTGGCCCAGAAAGGGAACAAAAATAAACCTACTCTGGGGTGGGCTAGGGATGTATATGCATGTAATATGCATGTGATGTAGTGGCTAAGCACTGCTCCTGTTTAAGAAAAGTCCACTTAGGGTTTATGCTGGAAGTCTGTGCTGGCCACTGTAGCACTAGGAAGAGGGAAACCCTTTTCCTTCTGCATCTTTACTTGCAGTAACACTAGCTGGATGGGACTTTACCCATGTTAGGGATGTTCTTCATAAAAGGTCTGCCTCTCCTCATGCAAATCTCAGGCAGATGTCTACCACTTTAGTGGTAGTGCTTCTTTGTTACAGCAATTGAGGATTATCATCTTAATTGGGAATAAGGAGTTGATGCTAAATAACTGAAGGAGCGGGATTGCAACATGCTGGAGAGTACATCTCCTCTGCAGTCTAGATAGATTTATTGGTGTTTTCTCCTCTGAGGCAAGGAAAGTATTAGTGCTGTTCAACTTTCTCAGGCTGTCAATAAAGCAGGAAGTAAACAAGGTTATTAAAGGAGTTCAAGAACTTATACAGTTGAATTTATAGAAAGATATTACTGAGAAGTATCTGTATCACAGTGCAGTTGAATTGCGTTTGGAGTGCAAACATTTCTACTGCTGCTTGATGTTATTAGTCTTTCACAAATTTCTCTAGCTGCAGTGTCAGAGAAGTTAGATGGATGACAGAGAGAACATGTATACACATACATTTCTGGAAATGTAGCACAGAGGCATTATTAAGTTTATGTAGCCTTTAGCTATGACAGTCCACGGACTTATGAAGAGGGATCTAGGACAGCTGCGAAGAGAAGAGCATCATGTATCATTTGAGTGATGGGGCAAGGTGTACCCTCAGCGTATTTGCAGATGACACCAAACTGGGAGAAGAGGCTGATATGCCAGAGGGCTGTGCTGACAATCAGACAAACCTTGCCCGGCTGGAGAAAGGAGCTTACAAGAACCTCTCAAAATTCAACAAGGAGAAGCTCAAAGTGCTGCACCTTGGGAGGAACAGCCCCAGGCAGCAGTACAGGCTTGGGGACAAAGAGCTGGAGGTCCTGGTAGACACCAAGTTGAACATGGACTAGCCATGTGCCCAAATGGGAAGAAGGCTAATAGCATCTTGGGCTGCATTAGAAGGTGTCCTGCTAGCAGATGAAGGGAGTTTTCCCCTCTGCTCAGCACTGGTGAGGCCGCACCTGGAGTGTTGGGTCCAGTTCTGGGCTTCCCAGTACAAGAGATACATGGATATACTGGAGAGAGCACAGTAAATGGCTCCTAAGGTGATTAACAGACTGGAGCATCTCTCTTATTAGGAAAAGCTCAAAGAGCTAGGACTTTTCAGCCTGGAGAAGAGAAGGCTCTGGAGGGATCTCACCGGTGTAAAAATAACTGAAGGGAGAGTATAAGGAGGATGGAACCAGGCTCTTTTCGGTGGTGCCCAGCAACAAGACCAGAGACAGTGGGCACAAAGTGAAACACTTTAGCTCCCTATGAAATCAATAAACACTTTTGTACTGAGAGGGTGAATGAGCACTGGCACAGGTTACCCAAGGAGGCTGTGAAATATCCATTCCTGGAGATACTCAAAATCCATCTGAACAGGAACCTAGGCAACTGGCTATGGGTAGCTAGAGCAAGAGGATTGCACTAAATGACCTCCACAAGTGTCTGCCAACCTCAAACATTTTGTGATTTGGTGTTTACAAAGCAAACAAAAGCACAGATCCACATATTTTGCTTAGATGTGGGCTTTTGTTCTTTTCCAGGATACAGCTGAATAGATACAAAACCAGGCAAGTGCCTATCCTTTGTATAAACTAGCTTTAGTTATCTCAGTAGAAATACTCCTGTGAGGAAGGACAGTAATGAACAGCCTTGTGTGTAAACTTACTCTTGTTTGCAATTACAGGCTTTAGAATTATAGCCTATAGTCAAGGTAATTTACAGTATCAAATCTCTGTTTTGAAGTGAGGAGGATTAAGAATTTCCAAATAGGTTTTCCAGTAGCTAATGAGATTTAACCAAATAAATTTTCATTGCTGCCTTCCAAAGTTAAATTATGGTCTTACATAAACAGTAAATTCCCCTGGTGAATACCAGTTAAATGAATTTGGAGATTGTTTTGCAGCCCAACAACCAACCAAACCTAGCTAAAGAACCTTTGGATTTTCTTGTTATACAGAGAATAAATTCGCTGCTGGTGAAAGCAATATCCCATAGATTTCCAAATCATCTACAAGCGTTGTGAACTTTTGAGTATGAAACTTATTCATAGAAAAAGTGACAATTCTTATATGCACATCTTGTGCCTCTCATTGGCACTGAAGATTTATTACTGCAGTGCTTACTAAAACCAACCAGCAAAAGACCACAAAGGTCTGATGTATACAGCATTTGCATTATTAGATCAAAAATAATTATCAGAAATTTGTCTTTCCATGTTATGCCAAGGCTTCCATGGGAAGGTTTTATAAACAAACAAATTTACATTTATCATAGGCTCCACACTGGGCACTTAAACTAAGTTGATTAGGCCAAGTCATAAGCATATGACTTTACTGGTTTATTCAGCCTTCTACTTTTAGCTGTGGAAACCATACTGTGAGGTGAATCATGAATTGAGAAAGGAATGCAAAGCTGAACATACACCTGAACTACATTTGGGAAATATTCCTAAGTCCCAAACTTTCTATGTGTGGACTATGTTGAAACATTCTGCAAAAAAAAAAAAAAATTCATTCTGGAAAAAAAAGCAAATTCTATTGTCAGATTTACATCTGAATTCTGGGGGAGACTGTAGATCAAAAAGGTTTGGAAACCTTTCTTCTATGCACATGTGATAGGCTGATTGGTAGGAATAGGATCTCAAACTCTAGTGCATGTTGAAAGAAAAATCAGAAAATTTGGAGACCAGGGTTAATCAGTTTTCTTCTTCCTGGAATTACTAATCCTTGTAGCAAAATTCAAGAGCAAAGTCCAGAGTGTCAGCTTCCTGGGAGAAAGGAATGAGCCCTCAGAAGAAGACAAATCTACAGAAGATGGAAAGTACTGTGGAAAGAGGGAAAGGAAAAGAAAGTAGTCTGTTGAAACTGTGCCCAAATATCTTGAAATAAAAGCTTTTATTACCCATGTTTCACTCAACAGTTTTGAGAACAATGCCAGATGATAACAATCTGAAGTAGATTTCTGATCCTTTTTTTTTTTTTTTCTCAAAGAAAAGTTTGTGTGAGGAGAGTAGAATGAAGGGTGGCATCCACATGAATGGCACTTGTGTGCCTTGGCTCAGCCCACCACTCTCACCCAAAGTGAACTTGGCTGTAGAGACTCCAATTACTCATTCATCTCATGCAGCCTCCATTTGCTAAATCCAGCCAACTGGAGAGCAAGTGCAAGTAAAACCAGTTTTGTATTCCATCTGTCAGGCAATTCACTTCTCTTCTGTATGGTTTTCACATGTCAATAGACAGTGTGAAAGAAAATGCATTTGAAGGCCTTGTTTTCCATTTTTTAAAGAAAATGACCATACTGAAATATCACATCAAGAAGCTTTGTCTAGAAATTAGTGTTGTCTTCTCCAGAAATTCCAACACGATATTCCTGATTACCTTTATAATTTATTTCAATGTTCATAGCTGGGTAGACTTATGGTTTACAGCACCTAAATTAGTCTTGTGAGACTATAAAGTCTGTTTAACAGGAATACTGTTAGAGGTGCCACCCTTCACATTTGTCTAGCTTTAGTAAAGGCTTTGCCTCATACATTTATGGGCTGAGGCACCCTGTATGCCTGCTGAATGAAATAGCTATGCCTGAACCAAAAATTTCTTGAAACCCCAGCTGTTAAGGACCTCTGATGCCCTTCAACGTAGTCATGCACTTTGGGAAATCATTACAATTTATCACCAAGGGCAAAGAAGCCTCTCATTTTAGCTGTAGTTGCTGTCTATATTGCACCCTGCAATTAGGTAGGATGCTGTCTGTAGGACTATTGTCCTCACTGGGAGCTGAAGTACCTAGTACAAAATTCCTGTTGTTGCTCACTGTTTTCATCTCAGACCACACATTAAAGCATCATTAGAGTGCAACAGCTCTTGCAACAACACAAAAATCTCTGTGCTCCCCAGCTTTCATGTGTCAACTAGTATGTCCCACTGTCAGTCTTGATGATTCCTTTGGGTTCAAATGCTTACAGCTCCACCTGAAGAGTGGCCAAGTTCTGGTCCTGGGGCCACCACAGTCAAACAGGAGGGATTGGCAATAGACCAGAGACATGAACACCGGACAAAAATTTTCATTTTCCCTAGGCTAAGATACTGGACAAAGTAAGTAAAAATGAAGACTTTATGAAGAGGGGTGCAGAGATGGTGTGGTGTTATGGATTAGCTATTGGAGATAACCCCATGCAGCTGTTCACTCACTGCCCTCCCATCATCCACCCCCCTGCTGTGGGAAGGGGGGGGAAATGGGAAAACTTGTAGATTGGGATAAAAATGCTAACAGGTAAAGCCTTAGCTGCACATAAGCAAAGCAAAATAAGGAATTAATTTAACACTTCTCATGGTCAGGCAGGTGTTCAGCCATCTCCAGGAAAGCCAGGCTCCATAACATTAAGGGTTACTTGCAAAGATGAATGCCATAACTCCAAGTATTCCTTCTTCCCCCCCTTTTCCCTCAACTTTTATATCTGAGCCAAACAGCATATGGTCTGGCATATCCCTTTGGTCAGCTGGGGTCAGCTGTTCCAGCTGTGTCCTGGCCTAACTCCTTGTCCTCTCCCATCCCCCTCACTGATGGGATGGGGTGGAAAACAGAAAAAGTTTTGACACTATGCAAATCATGTCAGCAATGTATACCCCTGAATTACCAACACTCTTTGGGTCACAAATCCAAAACACAATACCATATGAAGTGCTATGAAGAAAATTCACCCTGTGCCAACCCAAACCAGTACACATGTGCAAACAAGTGCCTGAAGAAGGGCCCAGGAAAGGTATGGGATGTTGACTGGTTTGGTATCATAGGCATCATGGCCTAGTACCCTCCATGCTCTCTGTAGATGTGAGTAGACCACTGAGAAAATGGGGCTGCAAAAGAAAATGGCAGAAAATGGCTCTGTGGTCTTGAGTGGGGCTTTCCAGCTAGGGTTTTTACATGGACATGGCAACAGCATCCGGCTGTTGGTTCACTTGGCCTGTGTCGCACACAAGAAATGACACTCACACACTGAGATGTCCAAGGCAAAAAAGGGTAGTTTATTTATAGACTTCAACATTTACAGAATTCTAACAGTGACCATGGATTGGAGGAAGAAAATCTTCCTCTTCAACCACACTGGTCAACCCAACAGTCTATCAACAGTCTCCTCCTTATGAGAAGAATGTAAACATGGGTAGACAGTTACAATAACAAGAAAATTGTTTATGTAAAATCGTGAGATACTCCATTGCAAAAGGTAAACACAGAAGGCTGAAATAGAACTTTAGAAAAACTTCTTAAAGAGACAGAGGAGAACAGCAAAAACCCAGACAACAGGCCTGGAAACTCAGAAGGTCATTAATAATCATTAATCAAAAAGAAAGAATAGGCTGAAAGGAGAGGGAGAGGATACTAGGAAGAGTTCTAGTGCAATAGCTTTCTGTACTTCAAATTTTTACTTTCATTGACTTTGTCTGCAAAACACTTCTTTCAGCACTGAGCCTGTTCCTGAGTATTGCTTCTGCTTGAGATGATTTTTTAGATTTTACTCTTCAGCTTTTCATTTTTTAATTTCCCTCCAAACACACAGACACAACCTGCCTAAAATATCTTTCTTTTTTTATATACCCTGAACAGTGTGGAAAGGCAGAATCCTGTAAATAGTCAAGTAAGCTATGTAGAATTTTTGCATCCTTGCAGTAAAGCCGGAGCAAGCACTCAGTCTACAGCTCATATCTTCAGTTTACCCAGTGAGATCCTTTGCCTTGAACCTGCTCAGGTTCACTCTTGGAAATCAATCACTAAAAGCAGGGCAGTTAGGGGATTTTTTCAGCCTTTTGATGTATATAGTATTTTCATTACCGTAATGCAAATGATCATCCCAGTTCACAGATCAGACAATCTCAAGAAGGTAAGTAAATCCTTTCAAACAATTAATGCAAGATGCTGAAAAATTGTTCATGCTTCCATTTTTTTTTAGCTTTCACTAGGTTAATTGCCTCTTGAGCCCAATGAGGTGTTGATCTCTGCTAGATTGCAATAGCTAAGGATTTGCTGGCAGTAATTTAGAAATGCAAATAGGGTAATTATCATCTGACCATCCAGTTTCCAAATAAAGCCTGGAGAAATGTTATTTAAAATTTCTTCCATCAGCAGAAGCGATCCTATAGTTTATATAATTCTACTTCAATCTGATAAAATTAAGAAATGTCTATTTATTATCTACCTACTCACTGATTTTTGCAAAAGAGAATAATTTTTTATTTATATATCACTGACTCACTCCAATCCTCTAGGAGCAAGCTAACTCAGGGAGAGGGAAGACAACAGCTAAGGGGCTGCTACTCAGAGGCTTCAATCTTCAGTATTCTTCCAGAATACACTTTTTAAGAGTCCTTCTACTCCCTGTGAATTTAATGGCAGCTGTACATACAAAACGTGCCTTTTATGAATGTGGGTCATTGAAAAGTCTGTAAAGACCCTCATACATGAAACCAGATTAATTTCTTGAGGTATGAGTTAAAAGTCAGGAAGTAAGGAAAGCATAATTCAAAAAATTGAATAACTGAGTGATTTGTTGTAGACACCGAATTAAACCATCTGTTTAATGACCATATCATAGAATGATTTAGGTTGGAAAAACCTGTAACATATGAAGTCCAATCATAAAGCTAAAACTGCCAAGTCTACCACTAAGCCATATCCCTAAGTGCCACATTCACATATTTTTTGAAATCACAGGAATGATTTTTTGAACACTCACAGTGGTTCCACCACTTCTCTGGGAAGACTGTTCAATTCTTGATGACACTTTTGTCAAGAAATTTTTCCTAATATCCAACCTAAACCTCCCTTGGCTCTGCTAGAAGCCATTTCATCTTGTCCTATTGCTTTTTTACTAGAGGACAGACACTGCAGTTCCCTCAGATGTTTATCACAGGACTTGTGTTCTAGATTCTTTGTCAGCTTTGTTGCTCTTCTCTGGATGAAGTTTAAGTCCTAAACTAAACTCTGGATTGGGAGATTGATAACAAAGGATCCATGAAGGCTGAAGCAGAATCTTGTCTAGCTGTTCTAAGAAAAACTGCATCACTTCTGTGCAGACCTTTTCCAAAATAAATATTGTGGCACTAAACCCATTACCAAACGTGAATTCCAGAAACCCCTGCTCTTCTGTACTTTTCTCTGAAGAAACGCATTTGCAGAATGATAGTTCTATTCTGTTTCCTAAAGGCTGTATCTGCAATTCACATGTAAACATGTGTTACAATTGTGTTAAAGTCTTTGCAACCCCACTTCAGCTATAACTGTGTTGCAGAAGACAAAGGCATCTACTAAGTTGAAAAATGTGAGTGGAATCTTCATTCACACAGCAGCATTGTAGCAAAATGGTTCACATAATGTAGGTAAACTCCTTACAGGTTCTGAATGTACTGGGAACACAACTTGCTTGACACCAGGACCACAAGAGTCACTTTATAGTTCATTGTTTGGATGGACTTTACTCTGAGCTAGCCAATTCTCCTCATACTTTATGCAGATAATTCAAGGCACAGGGGTATAGCTTCAATTCTGGGGTCAGATGTCTAAGCATTAGTCAGTTGTGGGATTCAAGTTTCAGGTGATTAGGTCCTTTATCAGCTCCAGCTCAAAATGTCTACCAGGTTCCCACATGAACTAGTTCTCTTTTAAACAACGTTCATTCTGACTGGCCCTTTTTAGCACCAGTTGTCATCATGGGACTAGATCAATAATATCTTCCCCCTTACTCATAGTGAAAAAGAGGAAAACTGAAGCAACCTGTATTACCCTGGGGTTGCAAGCTGGAGTAGTTGCACAAAAGTTAGCAAAATCGATATTACATGATTTAAATAACAAAGGTTGTCTCTGTAAGCTTGGAGGAATGCCTACTTTATTGATTCATGGGGGTTTTATAAAGAACTTCATAACAAGGTTCTTATCTGAGTCTCTCACTGATTTTTCCATCTAAATTAATTTGGTAGTTCACGCTACTCAGCTAACTAGTTATCTAATTATAATCTCACATTCTGATTCAATGTTTTTCATTGACAAGGAGTCTGAATTCAATGCTAAGACTAAAGACTTGTCTGAGTTAAATTGTGTGAGTATATATTTTTCCATCTGTCACTGAGAAATAGGATGCATGTCACCTAAAATACAGCAATCTCTATCCATTTTTAAACACAACCATATGGCAGTTTATTTTTTCATTTTTCTGAGATTCAGTATCCTTAGATAGTGTGGTTGACAAGTTTTCTTACAGCCACATGTCTTTTCTTAGCATAGAGCAGACAGTAAGATTTACTCTAAAAGTAACTCTGCTTTCATTTCTTTCTAGAGATCATCACCATTTAGAAGGAGAACCCACAAGAAGTGCTTATTTTGGAAGTCTGGAGGGTATCAGCACATTCCCATCCTCTCCTGGGAGTTTGCCTGCCTGGGCTTGGTGTCAAGAGTTTAGCTATCTGTGTTCCAGCTGGCTCATTGAGAAGACCTTTTGTGAAAAAGAGATGGAAGATGCCCCCATTCCTTTCCTTCAGAGTTGCTTTTAAGCTGAGTTTCTTGCCCCTGTCCCTAGTTGAGCTAAGTTGCAATTGTGCCACAGTCATGTGCATCCCCAGCTGCAGATGATGTTGATCCAGACTCTGATCTTGACGTGTTGGCTTAACTCTGTGACTTGATCATTCTGCTTTGTCCCTATGATCTTGTCTCATGATCTGAGTTCTCAGCCTAGCCGAGTACTGTCACCACACCTTCGCTGGTTGCCTCACTCAGGTACTGTGGGACTTGACCCTTGCTGTCATGGCCCCTCTGTTGGCCAATAGCTTCATCACCCTTGGTTTCCAACTGCCTTTTCTTCATGGCGTGGTTGGACTTTGCTGCTTCCTGACAGGGAGATTCATGGCAACAGGCACGTTTTTTTAGCAGTAGCCTGGGTATCATACTGTGCAATGCCTGCCTGAAGAGAGAAAAGGCATTTGGGAGGTGAAGAGGGCTCTTGTGCAGGATAAGGAATAGTCATGCTAAGACCTTGTCTATACTTGACAATTTTTCCCTTTTTAATTGTGGCAGAAATAAAGTTCAATCTTCCTCCATCACCCACCCACTGAGATATACTCTCAGCAGGGTAGTAACGTTATTATTTGACTTACTATGAAAGGCTGAGGGGTATGTTCTGGACTACATGAAATATATGGAAGCTATAATTTTCTAACATGGCAAAAAATAAAATCATACACCTTCTCACCACTGTGCTTAAAAAAGGCAAAATTTTAAATATGCATTAGACTCCAGTTTTTACTTTTGATACAGTTTGTCTGGTATTTGAGTTACCCAAACAGTGATTCTGTGCTCCTCACCAATAAAGTCAAATCCAGGCACATGAGAAATTTTGTCCTATAATGCTATGCAACAGTGCTTAGAGGTACATATGCAACTTTTTCCTTTTGTCTCTCTGAGCAGTTTGCAGTCACACTTTACACTGCATGAATACAACTACCTAACATGCAGGTGATAAAATCACACTGGAGTCAGCATGATGGGGGCAGGTGTGGATTTCATATCTGATGATAAGTAAATGGTTGTGGGTTTACATGAGCTCACAAGGCTGTTTTCTGCCTATTTGCACCAGTTCTATATGATCTAATGAATACTGCATTTTAGGGCTGACCTTCTTGCCTTTTGAAGGTTTGTAGGCTTCTCCTATAGTTTTCTCTCCTTTAAATTCTTTCTGCCACTGCACGGTTTTTTCCACATTAAAAAACTTGTTTCTAGTAATACCTCCTTAAAGCTGAGAAGGACTCTAGTGCATGCTATGTACAACTTACTTTTAAAAGTCTAGATAGCTGCTTTCAAAAACAGTTTTGTTGCCCAGGCCTCAATCTGTGTCAGACTTATTTTGGAAAAGACATATTAGTGATCCGTCAACAGTTACTGGATTACATTTATACACAAAATTATTCACAAAGAAAGAGTTTTGCTGTAGCAACTTCCCAGCAATATCCAGAATTCACAGAGGACACATCATCACAGTAACAAAGTACTGCACGCAAACCAGCTCCACAGTGGAAATTTTGCTGCGTGACATTCACTCTAAATTATGCATTCTTTATGTGTTCTACATACAGAGCTGGTGCCAACCAGGGGAAAATAAAATGTTTGAGACAAAAGCATAAAGGTAGGAACTGCAGTGTGTGGAAAGAAAGAGATCTCTTCCTCTGCTTTATTTGTTGTGTAAACAGTGTAATTTTGGTAAGATTTTACCCAGCAAGCTCATTTATGTATTGCAACCCTTCCCCATCTGCCAAGAGGCTTCTGCCTCTGGGACTTGCATTATACTAGAGCATTGGCATACTGTGTATTTACATTTGTGTGGAGGGTTTCACCACTGCACCTCGCTGCTCTCATGCCTACTCTGATAGTCTGCCTTCACAGTAAACCCAATTACAAACATAATAAAAATATGGTATCAGATCACTCAGATTAAATGTATGTTAGATCTGGAGGTCTTAATCCTCTGGATGCTGTAGTCCAGACCAATGTGACTGTGTCCATAGAAACACTGTCCCAACACAAATGTGTTGAAAAGGACTGTTCAATGACCTCATTCACAAGGTGCTCTCTCATCTGCCCAGAGATGCCATCTATGGCAGTGAGATGAAAACAATGCTTTATGTAAGTATCTTCCAAGCAGTTATTCATTATAAATGCAGACACTTCTGACAGCAAAAGCAAACAGCATTTGGCAGCAAGAACTTAATAAGAGTGTCATTAAGGAGTTCCGTCTGCCAACTAGCACGTGCTTTGTAGTGCAGTGAGATGACTTCCCTGCCTCTTTGCCTCTTTTTTTGGCTGCTAATCATAAAAATGTCACTGTAAGTATATTTCCCCTCTTGATGTGTTTTACTGGTACCATACCACAGCTTACCAGAAGATTGATGTCAGCTCGTGGCAATCTGTGTTCTCAGTCGGTGTCTATGAGACAGAATAAAAATGAAACAAAAAATGCACCACACAGGAGAAATACAGCAAAGCAGTACAAGCCTGGTGATACAGGGGTTGAAACAGGAGGACTAGTGGTATCAACATTTAGCTTCTCTCCATATTCATTGAATGTATTTGCAAATACAAGCCGTTGTTTGTGTAGGTACTTTGCAGGGTATTAACCTTTGGCAAGGAATAGCTGATAAGAATGATTCCCGATGAAAACTGTTTATATTTGCTTTACTCATGCTTGTTCAGTGTCACAGAAATGAAATGTGTTTAAGATTAAGGGAATAAACTAATTTTTAAAACCCCATGGCTCTATCTTGACCTAAACAAAGTAAAACATTTTTATCAAATGGCTGGAACAAATTCATATATTAGTTGCTTTGGAAAGGTTAATCTGCAAAATTGGCATGTGGCACTGAGTCTTGGCATGCCATATACCATCCTATGTGGCTGTACAGAGACAAAATATAATTTAGTGCTCTGATCTTGGTCCAAATTTATCTGAGTTTCAATCAACAATGAGAATGTATCTACTATTTCACTATAGGAGATCTGCAAAGAAGTCTATCAGTTATTAAAAAAAAATAAAAACAAAAGAAGAATAAAAGGCCTCGTTTGGAGAATGAACAATATTTTATAAAGACTTTTTTCTGGGTTTACTTTCTAATGTTAGAAATATCAAGAACAGAAATCTTGACCCTTGTACTTTTGCTGATTTATTCAGAATTTAGTTAAAAGAGCAGAAGTGTTGAGTGATTTACACACATAGTATTTCTTGTGAATAGTTTAATTAAATGAATGTAAACGATCTCTAATATAACCCCAACAAATTTCACAACTGAGATGTTTCAAGCAGTCTGAATAATGATCTCATTTGCTTTACCTGGTGAGCCTGATTTCCATGATATGTCATATCACAGCCCTGCATTTTTCTCCATTTTCTTTAAAACTAATGGGTGCATCAGAATTCTGAACTTCTAGTTTTCATGATTTTTGTTCTATTTTATGTCTACATATTGAACAGTTAGATTAATAAATGGTAAGTTATTTCAGTTTAGATGACCAATGACTAATTAGTCCAGAGAAGTCCTATTTTCTTCTGGGTTATCCTGTCTATCCTAGTGCTTTAGGTGCATTAATTGAACTAACTCGTTTAGTTTTGCACTTCTTTCCGGAGTTTCTCATCGGCAGCTGAATTCTAGCAATGCTAGTTAGAAGTCACTACTACCAGCACCTTTGACAGTTTTACACATCTTCTCTGACTTTTTCCCCCCGTTGCTGAAAAGGTAAGGTTCATATTATTAAACTTCCCACCCTTTAAAAAAACATTTTGGCTCTAGCTCTTCCTTCACTGAATTTCCCATCTTTGTAATTAGTGTAGTTTGAAGACCTGTCGTTACGAACCCAGTTCCAACCCCACTGATGGGCAGAGTGATTCTGTAGGAAAGAAGTGCTATCTATACTAATAAGCGTTAGTGACACTCAGGAAAACTGGGTGTTCTGAGGAAACTCTGCATGTTGCCAGTTCTTTCTGCCATTCAGCACTAATGAAAGAGTTGCTGACCTTGCTGCAGCTAACAGATGCTGCAGGAAAGGTTGCAAGGCTATTAAATTAGGAACAGAAATATAGTACATTAAGACTAACAGAGCATGTTGGTTCCTCTTGCGAGTGTGATGTTGCTGGTTTGATAATGACACCTCTGCTGCAAGTTTCTGAAGCCTTCCAGAGTTCTGACATAGGAGCAGATGAGGATTTCAGAATAGCAGCAATTTCTGAAGTAATGTTAATCGCAGCACTGATGGTCCTGGTGTCAATGAAACAGGGAAGAACAGTCTGCTAAAGACTACCAAAATCTCAGGTCTGCTGTGCTATGGAGAATGCTGGATTGCACAGAGTAGTGTGACAAAGTGAGTTGGAAGGAACCTTTAGGTTTCACCTATGCACTTGCTCTACTTTACATTTCTGGGCATTATTTGCTGAGCACCTAATGGGGACTCTAAGCTGTCTATGGAATTGCTGTCTATGGAATTGCTGCAGTAGTGCAATTCCTTTAATGGAAGAGAAAAACTATGTCTCCAATATGCTTGATTCTTCAAAACACTTTTTATTTCTTCACCAAATTACATCAGGAAAGACAATGTTTCCCTTGAACCAACTGCTTTCCATAAAGGGAGGAGAGGTTAGGAGAGAAAAGGTTGATTCAGAAACTTCAGGAATGGATGGCAGTGATTCTATCAGCAGAAAATCAGTTGCACTAGGATAGCACAGCTGAACTCACAGCATCCTGTGGTATTACACTTTTGGAAAGTAGAAGCAAAAATAAGATACCCTACAAATCTCTAGTGGCAAGATTTCAGAGACAAGGAATTGTTTTCTTTTAAACCTATGTCAGTTTTGCTGCAGAGAAAGAATTGAAAACTGGGTCCTCTCTCCGTACTCTGTTTTATGGGCAAATTAGGAATACTCACTTGCTAAGAAGCTGCTGAGATGCCCAGCAAGTTAATCACGGAGATCACCGGGACCATAGCAAAAAAATTACTTAGTGCACCATGACTCTTCTCTGCCCTCTGCCCTCCCCTGAGCCCTCTCTCACAGACATCTAGAACAGAGACAGCTGATGCATATATTGCAGTTTGGCAATTATTTCTTACATACTGACTAGTCTTTACAGATGGAAAACAACTCATCGTTGGGTGGGATTTGAGTAGGTCTTATATTTTTCAGAATTGATTGTCACACAGCAATTATTTTGATATTACAAGTTGTCTACAAGAGGTATTAGTTTCTTTAAAAAGTGAACAAAGGTTGTTTTTTAACAAAGTTTACCGTCACAGGGAAGCTCATATCTCATTCACTGGTCGCAGCTCTGTATTTCTCAAAACTTTTCAAACTATAGCATCAGTGAAGTGGCCAAGGTCAGTCAAAAATGATGGAGAAGGCAGCATTAAAACATTCAGTAGCTCCATCCTTTTACAGATTGCCCGTCATCTCTTCTCCATGAGGCATTTCCCTCAGCAGATGTCTTCTCCTTTCCAGCCATTACTGGCAGAAAATGTAGCAGATGTGTCAGCATGTTACATTTACATTGACGTTGACATATCAATATGTTAAATTACAGAGCAGGCTCTGTAATTTACCAGAATTTAAGATATTGCCTTCACAACCACAGAGAAGGGAATATTTGTCAAGGAAAATGGTTCTTGTGCTGCAGAATATACACATTGTTCATTTGCTGTTTTGTGTCTTTTAAACTCCTTTATGAAACTGCACCACTAAAAGCTGAAAACATGGTAGATTAACTTCTCTGGAATTCATGTGTGTCTACTTGATATTGTGAACTCAATGAATCCTTGAGAGTATTGAACTTTGTTTTCTATAATTTCATGGAACTATTTTTGGGGGTTTTTTTACTTACGGAAGAATTAGACAAAAATTCAGAAATTGAAAAATACTTAAAAAAAAAATCTCTATTTCAGAGGTACTCACAGGAACTGTTGTTAGGTTTCTCATGGCATGCTTTTCTGTATAGATGAGATTCCTTGATTCGAATAAAGCCCCAGCTGTGTTTTCTGGTTTTCCTTCTTGATAAACCATCTGAGGTTGCCCAAGATAGGAAATCCATACTGGGATATTGAATCATGCTTGGGATTTTGACCTAAGGAAAACAAGGACGTTTGAGACAATGAATTTTCATGAGGCTTTATGATAGGAATTATTAAATAAGTTCCTTTTGGTTACGGAAATATTTGGTTTCTCAAAAAATAAATTATTTTTTGCTTTTCATGACTTTTTTTTTCAGGGAGAAAAGTGTGATTTGCTGATGCTCGTGATTTTGAAAACTTTGAATTGAAAATTTTAAAAACTGGGTTTGTTCAAAATTTAAAGAGTTGTTTTAGCCAGCAGAAAGCATTATGATGAATAGAGCACTGATTTTTAATGCTTCTTAGAATATTGTCTTCCCTGCTTCTATGCTCTTATGAGTGTGATAGTGAGCAATGCTGAGTCTTTGTGCAGCCTATTAGTTAAACTGGAAGGTCGTCTCGCATTTGTAAATAAATAGTTGGAGAACATGTTGACCAAAAATAAGATTGAAAAAAATCATAACACCTAATTTTTCACATGGTAGGTGATAAGAAAAAAATGATGTATTGAAGCATAGACTTCCTGCTTAGTCATTATGTTCCACTTTCCACCTTTCCCCCTTGATGTTATTTTTTGATGATTTGTCATCAGTTGCTCAGCATATTTAGCCATGCTGAATCAGAAAGGGAAAACAATTAATTCCATTCCAAGATGGATGCATCTTTCCCATTCTGTTCTTTTTTTTCCAGACGGTGTTCAATCCACTGCTTACAAAGCAATTTTATTCTGGGGCTTTGAAGATAATGATGAAGAAAGTTTAAATACATTTTTTGAGCTGTATTTAGGCATGACAGATTACTCAGACTGAAGCAGAAATTATAAAGGTATGTATGTATTTAAATCCAGCACTGTTAAGACCAAAATTAATGGATTTGCTATGTAACATATGAAGGCCAAAAAGCCATCTATTGAGTACAAAGGGCAACAATACACTCTGATCCCAAACTCATACAAAAAGAATGAGAAGCACATGAATTTGACAGGCTGTCTCCACCAAAGAAACTGAAATTCTGCAAGCTCTACTTAGAATTTGAGAATTTTTATTTTATTCATTTGTTATCTTAATAGTGCACTGCAAGTCTCCAGAAGTGTTGCAGAAGTTAAACAAGAACATACTTTCCAGAATTAGTAACAGAAAGAGTGGATCACAGTTTGGATTTCATTTCCAAGCTTTGGATGGCAGAAAAGTGATTTATTTATTTTTTAATGTGACAGACAAAATTGTTGACAGGCACAATGAGTAACCTCTAAAGCTTTTCAACACAGAGAACAATGCCTGAAGAATTGTGGAGTTTCTCACGGAGTCTATCTATTCTGCTTTTTACAAAATGTTCTGATTAGTTGAGTTTTATCCAGTAAGATTTAAAAATTATTTCATGTTTGTCCAAAAATAACTAGGAAATCATGAACTTGTATTAGTTTTATTGTGATTTTTAATCAAAATAGTGGGATTCATTTCCACAATCCTCTTCTTACCCCTAAAGCTTCTCATTTTCATGAATATTTCACATGCCTACCAAATATGTAAAAGGACTAATGTGCACATCTAAAAGTTATGTTTCAGTATCTATTTTTCTACTGGTTCCATACTAGTTCTCCTGATGTCAAGAAGATCATAGGAGACATTACTTGCCATTTGCTGTAGCATATTTTGGGGCTCTGTAGCTGCATCTACATTACACTTTGCTTTGATATACAGCTACAGCCATGTAGTGAAATCCTCTGTCTCTAGATGTGCATTGGCTGCTTTGACTTGTAGAGCAGTCACATATTGTGTACAAACTCAATATACTTCTGGTGAATATTAAACAAGAATCTGTGCTCCTACTATGAATCAAGTGCACCCCAACCCCTAAGAGACCTGAGGGTCCAAATCAATCATGGTCCTTCAGACAACTTCGGTCTGCTGCCAGAGGGGTGGATAAAGGTAAAAGTTCTGTACCACCCTGTACAGCTATAAAAGGCAAACACTGACTGCTTCCCTGCTGAGCCACTTCACACCCAAGTACTTGCTAAAGTTGATGTTGCCTTTGATTCTTCAGTTCCTATGAAATATTTTAATCTAATTTCATTTGGATCTCTTGCATGCCTCTTTGTTTTCCTATTTTTTTTTTTTTTACTTTCTAAAAAAATAATGTAAGCAAAATGGCTCAAAAAGTGCTCAAAACCCATGAGATTTCCCAGTCTAGCAGCTGATTGGTTAATTCATATATTCATATATTGACAGCTTGTTCAGACATATAACATTCCAATTATCTAGAACAATAATCCCTGGGACAGAAGCAGATAATTTCATAGGGTTTTTTTTTAAGAATCTACTTTCAGTACTCTGATTTAGAGGTAGTGCAGTAATTTAGGATTTACTTGGTGCGTTAATGCTGAGCCAAATCTATGTGACATATTTATTCCCTTTAATCACACCAGTGTTATCTTGACAATTAACCTTTGATGATTCAAAACCCTTTTGAAATGACTAGTGGCACTATAATTCTATATTTAGATCTAATTAAAGCTTTTGTTCTGAACATGATTTTCCCTTTAATGCCAATTGCCTTACTATATGTGCTACAAATGCAATCATATAATTGAATGCGTTTGAAGACGAAGCTGAAAAAGAACAAATGGACAGTCTGAGCTGGAAGATACTTCAGGAAAAAATGAAATGGTAATTAGTTGGCTAGCACAGCATTTTTATGTTATGAAGAGCAGAATATTGACGTGTTTTGTATTTTATTTTCATCATGTCACCTCTGGCTTTTGTTATTTATATGCTTTTGCTCCTTGAACTAATCTAAATCTACGTCTTAATCTATTTTTTTGTTCAAAAGAAGATCTTAAAATAAATATTTCTGCCATTCTTCTTGTGGAAGTGATTGCTGGGATTGAGCTAGTTTTAACTGAAAGCAATGGAATGCTCTCCCTATTTTCAGTATTTTCAAGATATGCAGAAGGCTTAGCTATTATTCTGAATTGTTACCACTCTTAATTGTTTCCTGTGTTCCAATCTTATCACTTCTTTTTTTTTTATTTATTTTTAATGAGAAAAAAATCAATTCAATTACTAAATTGAACAATGTGGTTCATTTACATATTGTATGTATTTATAAACATGTAAAACCCACAAAAATACCTATATATACGCTTCCCCCTCCACCCCTACTCCCATAAACTATACCGCAAGCAAATTAATGTTTTATCTGGTAGCTATAAATTAACTGTAGCAAAAATAATTTTGGAATGTGTGTTTGCTAGCAGGTATCAGCACACAGATTTCATTTAACAGAGCTAGGAGAATGAGAAAATTAATGGAGAAGTCCCATAAATTTAATTCCTTCTTTTTCTCAGGCCCTGGTTGGGGTGGCCTTTCTGTCATGGTGGGGTGGGGGAGAAGAAAGGGCAGAGGAGGTGGAGTGGCTTTATTTGAGTGCCTTCCCCTACCATAGGTAGTGGCACCTGAGTCAAAAGGGCAGACAAGTGAGAAGGGAAAAAAAGGCAGAGGGGTGATGTCATTTCATTTCAATGGGCAGGGGACTAAGTCAGTTATCATAAAGATGAGAATGTCTTATTTTTTTTTTAGGTAGTGTATGACATTCCCCATATTGATGTCTGAAGGCTGTCCCATTCGCCTTTCTGTGTCTTCTGTAGAGATTTGGAACTTGCAGATAAGGAATTGCTGCCTGGGAATGATACACGAAAGGGGAAAAAAGTAATTCCTGTGCTTTTGAGTGGGGATTCACTGGGGTTTGTAAGACCTGCTGTGCAACTGCAGGGAAGAGGCAAGTGTTCCTGGCATTGCTCAGCTGTTTCTAAGCAGACTGAAATGAGTTTGTTTCATTAATAACTCTCTATTTCCAAGGTAGACAGAGTTTTTTTTAATGCAGAGGAATTGCAAAAGCAAGAATACAGGTGCCTCTCAGATAGCCAGCAATGGTGTGTTAGGCAGTGAGAACTGTCATACAAACTAGCAAGAAATAAATCTCTTCCTGCTGCCTCAGAGTGAAATATCTATTTGCTCCTCAAGTGTGGTCTTTCTGCCACTGATGAGCAGCAACAAAGGTACAGTGAATAGTGGTTTTTAAAAGGTGTTACTTCTAAGGACTGTGCTAAGAACACTTTTACTGCACAAGGAAAGAGAAGTATTGTTTGTGAGGTGGCACACAGCACAGTTGGTAAATGGTATTTTGAGGAAATTGTAGAGGGTCTAGGCCATGATAGATGATAAGAGAGGATTAAAGAATGAATGTCCTTCTATGAACTATGCTCTGCATAAAACTAGTGACTGATTGAATAAACTGTGTAAAAAGATGAGTACACAAACATGATGTGAAGTTGGGATAATTTTCTTACTGGAGGTTCAAGCTTTCAGAGGAAATCAACCATTCTAGATATATTTTGGCAACACAGCCTGAGAGAAACATAGCCGCTCATCTCCCAAATTGCACATAACTTTGTTTCCTTGAAGTGTCAGAAATCAGTTAAGGGGTCTAGGTATTCTTGCTTTGACCTGTGCTGTGATGGCTCTTCCTTCACTTTAGCTTGCAATTTCTGGAGAACATAGCAGCTTCCTGATGGTTTGGAGGTGAAGAAAGGAAGGGATACGGTCTCAAGGCAGCCTTTGTCATTCATTTTCTGAAGGGACACAGGAAAAGTTGTATTTCTGTGATATTAGTTCTAATTAGTTTTTCAGAGGCATAGGTGTCACAGTTACCTCACTGAGGGTAAAAACTGTGCCTGCGAAGACCATCTGTCAATGAACACATGAAAAACAAGGAATTCTGTGCACAACAGAACTGAGGTAGCCCAGCTTCCTGCATCTCTTTCTCATCATCTATTCCCTGCTTCCTCACCCCTACTAGAGGAACTTCTGGTGTTTAATGGAGAGTAAAACCACACCTTAATGGAAGCACCAAATACACAATTAGACTCCACAAGCTTTATTTCCTTGTATGACCACAGTACAAACTGTCCCTTTCCTAGCTTAAACAGTTGATTACAAGCTACTACCCAGGGCAGCAATAGGGGAAGAAAAAACACTGCAGAAACATTAGTCTTTGTTCATGTACAGCAGTGGAAGTCTAGCATTGCACTGGTCTCTGAAGGGACCTTCAGGTGGGAGTTTACCTGCCTAAAGATCTTGCAGTTTATCTCATTGTATATTTAATTTTGGTTTTTGATTTGTTCCTGTTCTTGCTGAGACTGGATCACTGGGTACCGAACCCAGTGCTCACAGGGAGCCTATAAGGAGCAGATGTTGCTGTCCCCATGGCCTTGGTTACAAAATTCTAACCCTCTAATGCAATAAGGCATCTCAGAGCAACCTCACAGCAATCTGTTCTAGTTTTATATATGCTTACAATATAAAATTTAAAGTCTTCAAAGATGCCTTTGCAGTATTTTTCTCTCCCTGGGAAAAAAAAAAACAACTATGGTGAAGCCATAAACAGATCTAATTGTGAAAACAAATAAAATTTGCAATTTAGCATTTCTCAGCATCAGTCAGGAAGGAAATGCATGAATGCATCAGTGTTCTGAAAGAATTAATTTTAATTTGTCTTCCATTTGATTCATTTCACATAGTTTAGCATTGTTAAAATTCCTGTGTTTCACTGGAGCTGTAATTTTAGTATGATTTTTTGTATAATACCATGTTTTGAAGACTTTGCATACTTTTTGGAGACTTTGCATACTTCAGATCTTTGCCTACTGCTAGACAAAGATCCGAAGCGAGAAGGGAAGAAAAGAGATCATTTTCTACAAGACAAAAAACAGAATGTTTGTGATTGTGGTTATAAGATTTATTCTTTTACTTCATTAAGCATCTCCAGTGTTAGTGCTCTGGTATTCTTCTGTACATTGTTGTATTTAATTAGATGAGACTTTTGCACTCCTTAATTCTCACGAATTCACTGTTCATGCTGTTATCCTAACTAAAATTGTTTTCTGAACAATGGGAAGAAATCTATATTATTTCATTCACAAACATAAGTCAAAATCCTTCTTTCAGGGAATCCCAAGGATTGACATGATACAGTCCATTTCCTATGCTGTCCCTCTTGCCAACTGAGAGAATGCAGATGCAAGTGTCTGGACAGGAGGCAGAAATTTTGTGTCAGACTTGGACCAATATTTGTGTATTATGTATAGAAATGCAGACTGGGTGAAAAACAGCACATGCTCTTAAGCCACAGGGTGAGAGTGAGGATGGGGAATGAAAGCCCTGTACCAGCTGTTCTCAGCTCGCAGCCCAGAAAGCCAGAATTGTCCTGGGCTGTATCAAAAGCAGCATGGTCAGCAGGGTGAATTCTACCTCTCTACTCCTTTCTGAGATCCCACCTGGAGAGCTGCATCCAGATCTGGGGTCCCCAACATAAGAAGGATGTGGGCCTGTTGGAGAAAATCCAGAGAAGGGCTATGAGATGGGCAGGAGGGCTGGAATTAGGTGATCAGTAAGGTCCCTTCCAACCCAAACTATTCTGTGATTCTATGATTCAATCTATGATTTTACGATTGTATTCCCAGCCTGTTCAGCCTACAGCATTAGCCACCAAAATCTGCCTGGTGTATGTAGTAACTCACACTGCACTGAAGTTCTTTAAGTATATCTAATGAAAATCTGTTGCATAAGAAGTGCCAGAGTGAATTCTCGCCAAAGTTTTCGTTTTCTCCTAATGAAAACTTTTAATTTATTCATTTTTCAAATGAAAACAGTTTATTATCTGAAGGCAAAACTTAAAACTTGCTTGAGTATTTAAAGATGATTTGATTATGGTTTATAATAAAGGAACTTGCACAGCATCCTCAAAACTGGGAAAAGTACTCAGCAATATATCATCAAAATCTGTTTTCAACTTAGCTCTTGAATGCATTTTCAAAATTCCTACCTAAGTCAATAAGTTGCAATCAGACAGAATACACATGAATGGTTGATTGATTTTGGCATCTGAAATAGTAAGATTATAATAACAGAGAGTAAAGCACCTGTGTCATTTCTGCTTTGAATGGCTGTTAGGGTAATAGGACAAAGTAATGAACTGTCTAGAGCAAATAATGAGAACAGTTAAGCTTTTATGGTCTAAACAGCATGCTTTGTGAGGAGCAAGATTTATAAAAAGCTTGTTTTGCAAGATATAGCACCATCAACCAATATGAAGACCTATGTAATCATGATTCTTATTTTCAGCTCACAGTACCCAGTACTGCATTTTGCATAATTAAGGTAGCATAGGCTGCTATGTAATGCTCTTCAGCTGGCATGCATACTAGTTACAGAAAGGCTTGCTACAGTAAGTGTCCCAATGTTTGATATTTCCAGAAGTATCAAAAAGAAAATGGTTCAAGTCTTTGAACATAAATGGTTCTGGTCAAGTCAGGTGAACTGTACTCCATTGATCTCAGCTCAGCATATAGCTCATCCTGACAAATATCATTAAAGTAGCAATTAAGTTTTTCTGAAAAGTATGACAGTCTTATTAGCAAGTGAATCAAACATTTTCAGAGGTAGGGGTTTTTTTCTTTTTTTTTATTTTCATTGGCTTACTAAGACACCAGATGAATTTCTTGATGGTTTTCTAAGTCTGTTTTACAGTTAGGGAAAAACAGTCCCAGGATTTATAATGATTGTGTCTGTTGATTTATGGTTCCTCAAATGCCCAGAGTAAATCTGGAAATACAACAGTACCTATTCTATATCAGAATAATTCCATTTGTTTCCCTTGTTGTCTTTGTTCTTAGGTGCTAGAGCAACATCTTGTTGCTTATATTTACAATCTACTGCAATTTAATATTTTTCCTCATCTCTGCATGGTCCTTCCACATATGACAGAAAGAGCTGCTTTTTATGATGAGGCTCTTCAGAAGCAAAATGTCAGTAACTATAACAACATTCCAGTGACACAGTCCAAAGAGTAATTTATGAACAACAGCAACTTCACAAGAGAAAATTCTGGCATTGCAGACAAAAAAACATAGGGATATTGTGGGCCTAAGGCAGTTGGTGGTGTTTGAATTAGATTGTGATTTTCTTGCTGTTTCAGCCAGTTTTACCTGTTGCAACTTATATTCTTCAAAATGGCTAAAGCATTGAATGTTTTCAGTCTTTCCATTTTGCTAGATGTGCCAAAATGTTCAGGCTGTGCCCATACATTTAGAGAGGAAGAACTATTAAAAGTTTTAATAATACCACTCAAATCATAGAACAAAGAGATATTTATATAAGCAAGAGTTGCTGAAGGATGCAGAAGTTTGGTTCTGCAAAACCAAGTGGAAAGTTTAAAATGTAATCCCACTAACAAAACACTTCCAACCAAGAGTATTTAATGCCTCAGAGCTTCCTAAAAACACAGCACCTTAATTACCGTTCAGAGATTGAATGGAAAAAGTATTGATCCAAACTACAATGGTACATTTCTGAGCAAGCTTCCTTACTGAGTTTTCTAGATTCACTTCCCATTCCACCAGTCTGTCATGACTGGAAAATATAAAAAGTGTTTATAAACCAGAGTGGTCTAATGATGGTGGAATGGGGAATATTAACAATAGATAATTAGGGTTCTTTTTATTATTGCTTTTGTAAACTCTGTCAGTCTTTTAGCTTTCTACTATTTTCATTTGAATAATTTTCATTTGAAATTACTTTTATTGCTTCTTCTCTTTTCTGGCATCTCTGGCCAACGTGCTGTTCAATTATTAAAGGATCACTTAGTACCAGGCCGCTTTTATGGTAGCTGTCTCAAACCTTGTCTTTGTTTTTCTGCAAAAGACTGAACTTCTGAAAGGAGAGGCAGGGGGTTTCAAGTGTTCCTAAAGGATCTGCATGCTGAATGTTCTGGAATAATGTATAAATCTGGCATTTAGCTTCTGTAACAGCTGCAGGCCACTCTCGCCATCACTTAGTGGTAAAGAGCAGATACTGCAGGAGTCACATCTGTTGTATTCTATTAGATATCGTACTTTTAAACATCAACTACATATAATTAATTAAGTATTTATCCTGGTTCAGAAGTGTGGAGGCAAGTCATGATCTGCTTCATGACAGAGTACAAAAAGACTTTAAACAGAACAATTCCATCATTCATCTGAAAGGAAATGGAATGCTGTCTTTCAATATAATGTTTTTTAAAGCAAGCTGACAGAATAGATTTTGTCACAGCCATATGATAAAGGGCTGTCAAATTCATGCTGCTGCCACTTTATAAATATTAGTATGTCTGCCTTTTTGTTTACTGAAAAGTTGTCTTTGAGAGAAATGACAGCTATATGTTATTAAACTAATTTTTTGCAGGTTTGCATTGTCAGGAATGTATGGCTAGCTGAAAGCTGCAGAACTCAGTTGTGTCATTGTAGAAAACAATGTAATGTCATTATTTCCGGGCCCTTTGTAAACAAGTTTTCTTTAAAAGAAGACATGTATCTCAAAAGGGGCACCTTGAACAATTTTTGTTAAGAACTGATTTTTTTTTTTAGTTATGACTAGAAATATTTTTGGGTTTATTTGTCATATCTTAGGTTTCTGTTTCCCTTTTCATTCACAATTTTAGTTTGTTTCCATTTTATATGTTAATATTTTAAGTATTTCTATTCATTGTTTTCCATGAAAGCAATTTATTTTCATTTTAGTTTATTTTTAAAATATGGAAAAATTTGTGTCTAGTTCTAGGACAGTAGCTGAAGAAAATTTTGACAAAACATTGTGTGTTTTCTTAAATTAAAAGTGTTTTCTTAGGTTAAAAGCAATTTTTTTTTTTTTCATTTATCTGTATTGTCTTCAATGTTTTACTCCAAATCTTGTTTTTCTCTGGTATACAGAACACTTGCATTTTTGTATTTCCTCTCCAACACTTTTCAGACCTGACAGAGTTGTGTTTCCATCATTTGCCTTGCATAGTAGCTGGAAGTTTTCCCTATCCTCATCTAGTATTCCTGTGTGTAAGATTTTTCATAGAAACACAGAATCACCAAGTCTTTTGGTTTATAAGGGGCCTCTGGAGGTCATTGAGTCAGCTTCTGTGTGGAGCTGCTCCCCAGCCAGCCAGCCCCCAGCCTGCAATAGTGCAGGGGGTTGTTCTGTCCCACATGCAAGACCTTGCATTTGGTTCTGTTGAACTTCATAAGATTCCAGTCAGCCTGTTCCTTCATCCTGTCCAGGTTTTCCTGGAGATTTTTCTGAATGATGGTTTTCCATCTGATCTGCCGTCTACAAGAGGATAGAAGAGATCATTGCCTATTTGTTGCTTAGCTATGGACAACTTGAAAGGGATCTTGCAGACATTAACAAGAGTTAGGGTTAGATTTATCACATATAGTTTAATTTAACCTAGGACTGAAGAATATCTTACTGCTAATATGCACTGTACAGAGTGTGGGGAGATCTAGATGGCTCTAGTGATTCCTCCTATCTTCCCATACAAAACTATGCATATTGCCTTCTGAAAACATCTCTTTTGATCTCTCCCTCTCTTGACTTAATGCAGAGACAGGCTCAAAACAAGGCTCATCGCTATTTAGTGTTTCGTAACCTTGGGTCTTATCTCTGTGGTCATGCTGGACTTCTAGTAAAGTCATTCAATCTGTGGAATAAATGAATGTTACGTGTTGAGTACTAGACTGTGCTACTGATCATACATCCACCTGCACACGTGTTTTAAGAGCAGCTTCCTTCCTTTTTCCAACTCTCAGAAAGAACAAAGATGGGGATGAATACAGTGAGAAGACTGTGTGGCTAGTTACTGAATAAGAGACCAATCTTACATATTGGGTCATTCCTTCTGCTATATCTCTTTCACTTCTGCCAACTTGCTTTGATGTCGATTTTCCAAATAATGAAAATTTGATCCTGCTGAAATCATTATTTTCACTGTCTTCTGTCTCTGGAGGCAGCACATGCAATGATATACTGTCCTACTGGTGTGTGCAAATACATGACACAAAGAGCTATGTGATTAGTGAACCCTAAAGAAAGAAGAAAAAAGGACAGGAAATTCTGCAGGACTGTTCCAGCCCAATGTACTGTGCTGGGCATTTCTAGATGGAAACAAGAGCTCATGTCTTATGGTTACACATTTTGCTGTTGTCTGGTTTAATGTGTGACAGAGAACACTCCCTGGGGGCTATCCTATACCAGGAACCAGGCACAACTGCTGTCACATACTCTTCAGTGCCTCCTGTGCTGCACTGCTTGGTGAGGTAGGTTGCAGCTCTGTGGATATGTTAAAAAAAATACAATTTTGCTGTAACACTTCTAAATTAGAGTTTTTTATGGCCACCTTCATATACATGTGCCTGTATACTACTGATTTAAATTTCTAGTCTGACAGTGTATAAATAATACATTGCATATGGCAGGATTGACTTTTTCTTCCAACACCCTCTCACTGAGGGGAAGCAATATAATGTGCATTTCCATTTTCCTACCTCTAGATTTCATTACAACCATTTCCAGCACCAGCTCCAAGAAAACCTCAAAGCCTTGCATTTTTGCTCTTTTAACTTATGTGTTTTCAGTTATATTTTAAGTTGTATATCCTCTCATTATTAACGAATTGATTAGAAAGAGTATATGAACAATCTTTCTCATGAATCTATATGTAGTGAGAATGAAGGAGCGGTGTGTTGACATATTGGAAGAGGTGATCATCATGGTTTAAGTTACCATAGGCAATGGTATCTTAAATGCCATCTGTTCAGTATATTTAAGGCTGGTCAATAAGAATGAATAGAATTCCATTTTGCATAACTTACATGTAGGTCAACTTGTCTGGATTATTTTCAGCCACAACATAGGATTTCCTGCTTCACCCTAAGGTCTTCTTCTACTTAGTAGCTGATGCAAAAGAGTCACCAAGTTAAACTTTATGTTTTAATTTTCAGTAATTCATTGTGCTTTCAGCTGCTAGCACATGGATTTTTTCATACCTGTTTACATTATGCTGAAGAAAATGCTGAGAGAACATCTGACACATCCAATTATATTTCACGCTGAAAGAAATCACTCCAAGCTATCTTAGAATGCAACTTACAGGACTTCTAAAGCTCTACTATTTATAAAGGCGTGCAGGAATGGGACTTTATAAAGCTCTGGCTCAGATTCGGAAAACAAAATTAGACTGCAGACTTCTTTTAGAGCAGATAATTCTTGCTGCTCAGTTCTTCATTGCTGCAAACAGAAGAACCCAAGATCAATGCCTTGGCAGCTAATGGAGATCGTGGGCGAAGCTGTGAGTTTCATTTGGCATTTACTCTAAACTCCTCATTGCAGTAATACTCAGATACCGTCTGTCAAGGTAAAAGCCAATTACTCAAATTTTATTAAATTGTTCCTTCACAGAAGTATCATTGATCTTGACAATATGATGTGTGACAGTAACTCCTAAACAAAGCCAAGATAATAGCAGGACACTGTTCTCTTAAGGATTGGTGAGACCAGGATGCCCACATCAAGAGTAAAGTAGACCTTTCTAGATTTAGCTTTTTCCTTGTTTAAGCAGTTCTTTGACCAGTGTGGTGAAAATTCATTTATAGATTTCAATATATTTATGAAAGACATAAATTTTTTCTATTACTTATAATAGATGATCTAGTAGAAATGGTATATTAATTGGGCTACTGCCACACACATGTATTTCATGTATACATTTTATTTCCTTTTAATAATATGTAGATCATTAATACTCATGCTTTTTGCAACGAGAAATGGCAAACGATCAACTGACGTAATCGGTTTTATCTTATCCACAGTGTCTCTGCCCTAGATTCTTCTTCCTCATCCTGCTATTCTGTTTTAATTGATGAAAACCGTTTGTGATCAGCTTCCATACGGAGTAGTAATTCCAGGAACAGTGAGAAGCAGAAGAGCTGAATGCCAGCCATAAAGAACACAGTTGTTGAGCTGTTTCCTAGCTGGGCTGGTAGACCCCTGATTCATTTTGTAAGTGCAGGGGGATTGAATTCAGAGGATAGATTCTGTAGTCACAGCTGTGTTCAACTTGACCCATGTGTCTATAGTTCTCTTGGATTTAAAAAAAATGTTTGGGCACCTCCTGGGTCTGCCAGATTGTCTATTGGGGATGCATTAGCCACTGATGTGCTTTTGAATACCTGTGCCTCAGAGGCACAGAATAGGAAGCAAAAGAGGTGTTCTGGCATAACTCCCCTCTTATCCCAGTGCCAGAAGAGCTGAGCTGGAAAAGAGCAAGGCACGGTCCTAAAAGCACTGTCTACCTAGAGGTTCCCAAAGCCGTTAGCAAAGAGAGTTTAAAGAGCAGTAACAACAAAGGGCAACTTTTGGTCCATTTCTCCCCAGGGCAAGCAAGGTTACTATGAAAACTCATCAAAAACAAACATAAAAGCCATGCCTGGGCTTTTTTGTCTGACACTTCAGTACCAGGAAGGTCACATGAACTGAGCACTGCTGCAGCACAGGGAACATAATTAAAATATAAAATGACAGTCGGCGATATTACCATCAGTGGAAAGTTTGTCTGACTGCTGCCTGCAAGTTGCTCTGAATCACTTCTAAAATGGTGACATCAATATGAGTGTTCCCAGCAGCAAGAGTCATAGTGAAAAATGTTTAGAACTTTGCCTAATTTCTGACAGTTAATGAGACCTAGAGGGAATATTCACAGAGCAAAAAGCACCTTGTTTTGGCTTGTTTGCTTTCTAATGCAGAATATTTATTTGTCTCTTGTCACTCCCTAATGACACTTCTGTCTTTCAATCTTCAGCCTTGTGCCATTCGGGATATAAATAAATAAGTAGAAAAAGACTTTGCAAACCATTTTTAAAAACTGTTTTGCTGCATTTACCCTGTGGGACCTCTGCTCCTGTTTGTTAAGTATGTGGAGCTGTTTACCTTGCTGGTGTCTAGCCCAGGAGAGCCAAGGAGTATAGTCCTGAGCCATTTTCTCTCTCCAGCTTGCATGCAGAAAAGGCCTTAAATGATACATGCTGGCATGTAAACTGACTGGCATGTTACGTGGATTGGCATGTCCACGGCCTGCCAAGCTGGCATTCTGGTGCCTGGGGCAGGATGCAAGGGTGATGGCTCTGCCTTGTAATTTGATTTGAAAGAAGGGCTGTGTTCATTGGAAGAGTGGTATGGAGAATCCTCCCTGTGCAGCCCATTGTGCAAGCACAGACTAAGGAGGAAAATTTTGTTCTGAAAATACATTTGTCTTCTTTTGGTACTTCTCAGCACAGACATCCTTCTCAGTGTGCCCGGGCTTTGGCATGTACCTACAGACACTGCCTGTGGCACTGACACTCACACACAGCTGGCAAACAAACTGGGGGTCCCACAGGGCAGAACAATTTGGACCTTGTCTGCAGGGGGAGGGAGTGGGAGTGGAGAAGTTTTGAAGCTGGAGGTTACAGTAGAAGGTCAGTACTAAGTGTGTGTGTGAAGGCACAGCAAAGGGGAAAAAACCTTTAACTTTAGCCATTTGTTTGAAATTTTAGTCGTTATCAAACTGAGTTTTATACTTCCTTTTGAATTAGTCCTGCTATGTCTAGATTCACTCCTTACACTATATTGGTGTGATTCACTATTTTGCTTATTTTGGAGATGAACTACATAGCAAATCTTAAAGAAAACACTACGATGCTCTAGGGATACCAGGTCAATAGACCTTCACAGACAAAGCTGTGTGAAGTTTACCAGTTTCAATTGGCTAGAATTCTGTATGAAGTTTACCAGTTTCAATTGGCTAGAATTCTTGATTTTTTTTTTATTCTTTATCTAAATGATTTAAATTAGAAAACAGGTTTTTGCCTTAGTAGAGAATTTCATAGGAAAGTTTTTTGCAAATTTCACTTTTGACAGATTTTGTTTTAAAGGTGATTAAAACAGTGGTGATACTTTGATTCTAAACTCAGGTTCTGGAGTTTTTATCCCAAGGTTACTCTGTACTGAACTAAACTTATTTTTAGGTTTGTAAAGCTTTGCAAAACACTTGGGAGGACAGACTTGGAGTGAAATGGATGTTGTTTGGCTTTGGATTGCATTGTAAAAGCTTTCCTTATCCTGTAAAAGCTTCTCCACAGAGAATAGCTTTGTATTCCTTCCAATTGACAAAAGCTTTTCAGTTGTGTTTTGCTTCATAATATCTGTTGCATAATGTGAAGTTCTGCATTCCATCTTTGTGAAATTATCCAGAAAACAAGCATATTCAAGGAAATTACATGGGTTTTAAGATAAAGAGGTACCTCTCATTCTGAAGCTATTCCATATCTTGCTTACTTTGGGGGTGTAGGGGAAGAACAACCTAATTCTTTGAGTACCAGAGTCTGCAGAAAATCAGAAGTGGGACTAATTTTGTAACACATAAAGGACATTCAGATCTTGGGATAGGAATAAATAGGACAATTGTCTGACACATTTCCCCATCCCCTATTTTGTCAGATTGCAATTCTCAGATAGTCCTACTAGAGTTTATCGATCTTTTGTTGAACACTTTTGTTGACACTCGTGAGGAAAAGAAAAACTTACTTATTATTTAAGTAACATAAATGAATTTTCTGAGTGCATTTCCACTTTCAAATTAGAATATTTCTTCCTGCTTTGTATGCAGCACAGTACAAATTAAGTAAGAAACGCACAACAAATTTCCAAAGAACTTATTTTCCATATGAGACTACATAGCTTTTCAGGTCTCCAAACACTATATATATCACAAGAGAAGAAATCTAATCATCTGGACCATCAAATCATGGAATTATTCAGGTTGCAAGAAAACTTGGAAGGTTGTTAGTCCAGAAACTTTCTCAAAGACTCAGCTATCTGGTAAGATCAGATTTGTTAGGACTTCATTGTCAGGTCTTGAAAACTACTAAGGGACAGAGATTTTACAGCCCCTGCTACACTTTAGGATATTTCTTCATTGGTAATTGCAGTAGAAATACCCAAGAAAGCACACAGAAAGCTTTTTCATATAGTGCAGGAAGTGATTATTCCCTTTTAATTTGTGCATGTTGCATCCTATCTGCACCTTGGTGAAAGAAAGATATTTCTGATCATGTTTGCAGGTTTATTATTTTATTTCAAGTAATTTAATTTATTTGCTTATCTAGATCAAACGACTTCAGAAACAGACTGGGGAAACTGAACAGTGTTTTCTTAATGATTTTTTTCCTCAAGTTGTATAATCTCGGGCACTATAAATAGCTTTGACTTTAATGTTTTTGTTTTATGAGCTACTGTTGTCTAAAGAGCTTGTGTCTTTTCCCAGTTGCTCCAAGACAAAGGGTTTTTTCATTATTAAGCAGACTGGATTTTCTGTAAGCTGTACATTCTTGAGTGATATATTGTTATATAACTGTCATGTATGTAAACAGTTTTCCATATAAAAAATCAAATTAATGTGAAGACACCAGCTTTATTAATAGATTCTGTAGGATGTTAATGCTGTAAATATTAGAAAGTTGCACAATAGTTCCAGCATCCTGGGCTGAATGGGGAAGGGCACTGTCAGCAGATTTTGGGAGGTGATTCTTCCTCTCTGTCCAAGTCTAGTGAAACATATCTGGAATTCCAGGTTCAGTTCCAGGCTCCCTAGTAAAAGAGACATGGGCTAGAGTGTGTCCAACTAAGGCCATTAAGATGATTAAGGTACTGAAGCATCTCTTGTATGAGGAGAGGTTGAGAGAGTTGGGGTTGTTCAGCCTGAAGAAGAGAAGGCTCAGTAAGTCTTATTGAAGTGTATAAATATTTGAGGGAGAAAATAAAGCAGTCAAAGCTGGATTCTGCTAAGCGATGGCCAGTGGCAGGACAAGGGGCAATGGATAAAAACTACTGTAAATTACAATTAAATATAACATTTGTATATTTTTTTTCAGTGGAGGTTATTAAACACTGGCATTCCTGCTTCTCTGAGAAGTTCTGGAGTCTCCATCCTTGGAGAGATCCAAACCCTTCCTGGTCAGTGTTCAATGTTGTTTTAGTTGACCCTGCTTTGAGTGGAGGATTAGACTAGAGGGTCTCCAACCTTACCTTCCAGCCTTAACCATTCTGTGATTTGGTATTCAAATTCTTTAGCCTAACCCATTATTATAACCTTTTCTATTTCATATTTTTCATAAAAAAACATTTGTTGTGATGGGGCTATACTCTAAACATTGCTATGTCTGTGGATGTATAGCACACCAATGTGTGCTAAACCATATGGATCTATGGATGTGCAAACCTAGATAAAGCAGCTGAGGTGTTAACATAGGCTAGTGCCACATAATTATTTCTTTTCATCAGAACAGTTCAGAGCAGATCTATCTTCAAGTCCAAAATGATGCATTGAACTGTGTTCAATGAACATAATTCAGAGTGAGAGTGTGGAACTTCCACAGGCATTAAGGATGAAAGATCAAACCCTTGATTATCAGATTGCTACTTCTCAGTTTGTGGTATTCTGCCTTGGTTTCAGTCCAACAATAGATTGCTTTAAAAAAACATGACTAACTCTCAATTTATTTTTTTTTAATTAAGAGGGGAGTGGAAAATTTGATTTCTCCTTCCTTCATAACAATATTGCTTTTGCTATCTTTTGGCAACCATAAATGAAGTACAGCCAAATTTTGAAGATGAAACTTGGTGCTTCACCTCCTGTTGACCTAAGTAAAACTTGGAATTGTGAGAAACAGGATTTTGAAATATATCCTTAGACATGCCAGTGAGTTTGTCCAAGAGAAAATTTCTATCTGTCCCTTTTTTATGTAATAGGAGAACTTTTGACTTATTTCTGAACATTCGTAATGAAAGCCTAAAAAAAAGAGACAATTCTTTAATAGCCATAGAAATACTATCATGGCTAGATCAATAATTATAAGAACTATCACAGCCACAAAATCATAAATCTGTCATTGTAACTTTTGCATTAGTTCTTGGTTTTTTCCTGACTGATTGCTTCTTGTTATAGTTTAAAACATATAGTTTAAAGTTTCTGCTCAATTTCAGTATAGCAGCTTCTGATATTTGTAGTTGGAAACATATGACTGGAGGTATCTGGACCATTGCACAGACAAATATGAATATAACTTATTTGTAACTACCCCATTTATATTTTAAATCCTTCTCTGATTAGTTTTTCATGGGCTATATAGTAAGAAGTAAAAAAATTATTTACACCTTCCAAGTCTATTCTTATCTCAAAGCATCTATCAACAGAGATGGCAATATCCTTCACACTCAGATCAGCCTATACATTTTAAGGGTCAGTCCTCCTCTTTTAGGAAAAGAATGCTTAGAGTATGTACATGCAATTTTTATGAGCTCTTTCAGACTAATGAGATCTGGCACACATCCTTTAGGCTGGGGCTGAATCCTCAGGGGAGCAGTTGGAACTTTGTGTCCAAGAGTTGAAATGGACACACTTTATGTGTATGAGAGCTAGTGTACCAGAGCCTAACACTAAAATAGGGATCAAGCCAAACTCATGGTCTATATGCACCCTCTGATGGTTGTTTCAATGCACCGTTTAATTTTTATTTTTGGGGGGAGGAAGGGTAATATGAGAGCTGTGGTAATGAGTTCTTGTTCTCCCTTATTATATCCTTGAAAATTGAAGTCTACTTTTTTCCAAGCACAGCTTTCTTTGAAAATCAATCTAAATTACCCTTTTTTTTTTTTTTTCAAGTGTGAATTGAATGTACTGCAGCTATTGCTGATTAGCTGTATGTGGGGACATACTGCTGCAGAGTCATATGCTTGTATTTATCTTCATTCATTCTGAAAAGAAAAGGTCAGAAAGGAGAAAATCCTGCGTAGAGGAGTGGAATTGATTTAGAATGGCAACATGAAGTGTTGTGATAGGGGAAGTGCTAAAACCAGCGAAAACAGCTAAAAGGGTAGAGGCATTTGTAGAAGCACAATGTACAAAGTGTGAAAAGAGACAAAAGAAACCTTGTCTGGCTGATCCCTGTCACGATGCTTTTATGGTCATCAGTGTCTGTGTTATCTGCTGGTTGTGACCCTGACACAAGATAATGTGTGCAAACTCAAACATTCTTTCTGGTGGGAAGGCTTCTGTCTGGGTGACCTCAGCTGTTAGTTTGTCTCTGCCCACCAATATACCTGCCATGTTTTTTTTAATTCCTCTGGAATAATCTGTATTGGGAACAGTAATACCTTTTTTAAAAATTTATTAAAATAAAGGCATTCATTTTTCCTTTTTAAGCTTGCTCTATAAAATGAATCTACTCTACTGATAGGGGTGGCCAAGCCACATATGTCCAGTGAGTGCTAGCTAAATTCAAGTTTCATAATAGTTTTGTCCAAAAATAAACAAATTCTGCTTGCTTATTTTGTGGACTAAAATACTTAAGAAATTCAGCACCAAAAGTTACACTGAGTATAGTAATTAACAATCATAACCTTCAAGCCTAACAAATCTTCAGAATATTTGCCTCTGTGTTTAAGACAAAGAAATATTTACTCTGCAAATACTGTCAGAGTAGCATTCAACAGCTTGCTATACACACAACCAAATAGAAATGCTGTAAGGCTTCCAAACCCTGCTTAGCTTGCTTAAGACCAGCCATTTCCATGCATATTTTAGCACCAATTATAAAAGTCATTCTTCACTCCCATTTTCCTGAAGAGTCCAATGTTTTCTTGTAGAAAGCACATATTCACTGTCTATATCTCTAAAGTGCAAGTGCAGAAGCAAGAACACACATGAGAAATAAATGAAAAAGACCTTTCCAGCTCACTGAGTGAAAGGCTAGCTCTATTTTGAATGCCATTACTGCACCCAAATTTCTACTTCAGCTCTTGGGACTCACCTGAGGAGTGATGTCCTTAATGAGGCCCTTCACCAGTCTGACTTGCAGTATGTGCTTGCCTTGTAGTGGTTTAAGTCATGAGTTTCTAGCAGGGAGCACTTACTTCGTTTGTCATATTGAATTTCCCTACGTTACGTTAAGAAAACAACGTAAAAGTAAAATTGTTAGACCAAAATGCTTACCCAATGCTCATTACTCTTTATCCAAGTTCAGCCCTTGGTTAAAGAGTTAAAGAGATTTGTTCCTAGCCCCACTGGAACCCAAAGCCCTGTAGGGTGCCCTACCTGCATGGAGAACCTGAAATTTCTTCTGTCCTCTCCTGTGCAGTCTTGCTTTTTAACTCCCACATAGCTGATTTCAGTTTGTTGTTTGGACATCTCCTTCAGGAAATACATCTTATTTATTCCATGTCTCCATGGGAGCTGGGAACATATACCTGGTGGGGAAACACCTTGTGAGTTGGGATTGCAAGGTGTGTAAAACTGTTTGGATGTTGGTCTGTAACATGGAGTTGGTATGTGAAATGGAGTTTTGGAATGATCAGTGAATCAAGCAGAAAACTGGAAAAAACTGACCCTCTGTAAATAGTCAGGCTTGAGGGAAGGGGTAGTGTGGGGATGGGGGACTGTTTGTATGCATTTAGTTTGGCAAATAGGCAGTAATTTTAATTAGCGGCATAAGCAATAGAGGAATTATAATATTTGCTGTACACTATGAGCTTTCAATTTTGGTAATTTACTACAAGCCAGCCTTTGTGGAGTTTGTGGCAATGGGCTTTTCATGGCAAGGGTACATGTCTGGCTTGAACTTAGTGACCACCAGGATATCCAGGTCCTTTTTTGCTTATCTGCTTTTGGTCACTGGGTGACCCCCATCTTATAATGTTGCCTGGGGTTGCTCCTCCCTACGTAAATGGCAGATGCCACTTAGCTACCCTAAACTCCTTGTATTTGTTCTTTTCTCTTTCAGCTGCATCCATCTTTTTTTTTTTTCTTTTTTTTTTTTTTTTTAAATCTCCTTACCCTGTAGATATTTCAGAGAAAAAAATATATTTCAGAATATATTGTATATATTGTGAGTTATAGCAGAGAGCTCATCTGACCACTCCATGGGAAAAGCCCTCAGCTTGGGATTGTGTCTCAGTGGCTGTGCCCCGACAAGAGGGAAAGTCTGGAGCACTGGACTGATGGGTCATGAGTCTGTCTCAGCCTTAGTAATGCAAATTACCAATAAAATGCATGACAGCTTAACAACATGGAACTAGTCTAAGTGTGTTAGAAGTCTACTGTGTTTTCGAAGGGGAATAATGTGTACTCCAAATTAAGGTATTTGTTGTATACTAACAGGAACGAATAGCAACATCACAGACAATCTGTTGGAGCATTTTCCTTTCTGTATCTTCTAAGTTTTACTTGGTTTCAAGAAAAAGTGCAGCATGAAATATGCTGTAGAATACTATTTACTTCAGTGTGATTCATCTGGAAACTAGGTGTCAGTTCTGGACCACGTTCAGCTCTGTGCCACTGAGGCCTGGATTTATTGTGAGCAGTAGTAGTGGGCAAAACTATTAGAAAACTCCAGTAACCGTGTCCAAGATTGGCGCTTACACATTATCTTCTCTTGTTGCTTCAGACATTCCTGCAGCAGTCTGGATGCTGGCCCAGGTTAACTGCAGTCACTGGGACAGGAGGGAAGCTCTGAGCACTGCCTTAGTTCCAGGAGGGGGAAGTTGGGCAGCACATCATATATCACAGAAGAGTTTGGCTCTTGGGGATGTGTATGAGGCAAAATGCATCAGGACAAGTTTAGTGCAGAGGCGGGCTGGCAGAGGTTTTTGTCCTCCCTTGGTAAAATGCTAAATTGACATTTTAAATGAAGAATTTTTACTCATTTGCCTTCTGTTTCGCAACGACAGGACCTTTTATTTATTTCTTCTATTGGTACTGCAACTCTTTACTTAGGTTACTGATTCAGTCACAGCGTGTCGTTCATTGCAATCAGAAGTCTCATTTCCTCTCACATTTTACTCTCAATTATTTCCTGCCAGCAGGGGTCACACAGCTACCACAGCTCTCATCACTGCTCTGCCCAGTCACTGGTACCAGGACATCACTTCTGGCTGAGAGACACACGGAAATGCCTCTCAAGCTATCTTTTCAGAAACTGAAAAGATAGCTTGCAATGACCATCATATTACATTTTCTCTGGGATATTATACTGACATGTATAATATTTTCTGGGAAAGAGCCTGTCTTATCTGTAACAGGTTTTGCTGGTTTGTTCTGTTTTGTTTTTGTTAGTTTTGTTTTTGGTTGGGTTTTTTTTAGTTTGTTGTTTTTTGGTTTTTTTGGAAGCTCAAATTTTTTTAAATATTATTACTGTTATGTTGTAATAGTTCAGATACACATGCCAATAATGCACTTTGACATGTCTGCAGGCTGCTACTGCTTTCCCACTGCTAAACTTCACTCACAAATCTCTGTTACAAATGAATACAAAACTTCCACTAGGAAAGGAAAAAATTAAGTAATTGGCTGTTGGAACCCCACTAGGAAAAGCAAATTTACAGTCAGGATTTTAAATAAAATATTAATGCTTTCATATCTGATATGTAGGTTATAATTGTCTGCTTGGCAAATTTTGCTTCAAGGAAAAAAAAATAACAAAGGAAAGAGCAGTTAAAGAATAAAAGGCTGTTATAGCATGTGAAAAAATACATCAGGAGGATGTATTGTGAAATCTTTAGCCTACTTGGGCACAGTATGGGTATTTCAACTGCAAAAAAATAAGGATTCTGCTGAGGAACCAGGGTTCCCTTGCACAAGACCCTTTGCACGCAAATACCAGAGGGACAGGATTTTTCCAGGACAACCAGAATCCTGGTTGGATAGATAGAAACAGTGGCTAAAAATATTTTTCCTGTCACTGTTAGCTGTTTTAGAGATTCACAGCTGTATCTCTTACAAAGATGTTGATACCTCTGGATGTTACCTGCAGGCTGAGCAGCAATGCACAGTCTCCAGAAGACAGAAAGTGCTGTTCTCACCTCCCTTTATATATTTGTCTTGGATTATGGAACCAAAAATTTGTATTCTATTTCATCTGTTGAAAGCAGCTGGGGAGATGTTTTTCTTTATCTCTTGTAACTTTGGGGGGAGGGGGGTGGATGCCTTCTGATAATGGGCCAACTGTTAAAACCAGGTGGGGCAGTGTTTCTTATCTCTTTCACCACCCGTCCTCCCTCCAGGGGATATCTTCTGCTAATGGGCCATTAAGGCTCACCAAGGACAGGACACATTCCATCATCCCATTGTGGGATGCTCCACCCAGTGGGGGGAGCCAACCATTCCTACCCGGATAAAAACTGAGGCGTAGGAACATGAAGGTATCTGGTTCCAGCAGACTCCTGGAGGAAGACTGGACCCTTCTCACCATCACTGGACCCTTTTTCTCTCAGGATCATCTTTGCTCCAAGAGAACCACATCTGCCACTCCAGGAAGACTTACTTTTGGACTGCTTCCAACACCCTGACCAACAGGGTGTCAGGTTGTAGCTCTGACTCTATCAGGGTTTATAGGATTGTTGTTTGTTTGGTTGGTTTTTTTCTACTACATTTGTCTTGTTAATATTCCTAGTAAAGAACTGTTATTCCTATTCCCAAATCTTTGCCTGAGAGCCCTTAATTGAGAAATTATAATTTGGAGGGGGTGAGGGGTTTACATTCTCCATTCCAAGGGAAACTCCAGCTTTCCCTGGCAGATACCTGTCTTTCCAAACCAAGACAATATTTGACAATTGTGCTGAAGTTTGGGGTTAAATTTTCAGAAGCAATGGTTCAGGCTGTGGCTGTAGGAATACTGCAGGGAAAGGTAAGGTTTGCTGCAAGGGACATTATCCTGCCGTGCCACGAGAGCTCCATTCTTCTTGGCTTTGTTCTCCAGCTTCAGTAAGGGAATCTGGACTCACATGTAGGTTTGAGCTACAGGTGGCTTGGTGGCACAAAGAATAGCCTTTGTTGTGTCACCGCATTTCTGCAGGTTGCTGGTTGTCTGAAGCCAATTTCCAGGCCTTAGCTGCATGAGAACTTACTCAGATTTAGTTTCAAATGCACAACATGAAAATATTTTACAATGGAAAAGGGAAAGGAGACAAAAAGATTTCAGTCTATGACTATGAAGATACTTTAAGCTGTTATTTGGATTACTTGATTGCCCTTGTGGGTTTTTTTTGTTTGTTTGTTTTGTTGCTGTTGTTGTTGTTTGTTTGTTTTTTGGGGGGTGGGGGAGGGGGTGGTTGTTTTTTTGGTTTGTTTTTTTTTTTTATGTGAACTGAAGTGATTAACTTCAAAAAATGCTGGGAGAATTATCAAAGAATCAAAGTCCTGCAGGCAGTCTTGAAAAAAAAAAAGATAAGAAATGAGAGAATGACTCTGCAGACCTTCAAGGAAATAACAGAAGAGGGTGCAAATAGACATGTTCAATTATTTCTATAATGACAGTACTAAGTAGACATGCAAGAACTTGTCTGTAACTGAGAGAATGGGCTCACTAAATGAAGTGAAGGCTAAAATCTGCCATACTTAGTCCATACAGCTCTGCTTCAAATGCATTCCAAATCAGTAAAACATTACCATATTAGACCAAGAGTTTTAAATCAGATGTTAAAATTAATTTGTTAATTTCTGTGAAAGTTTTCATAACCTTCAATTATTCCCATGCAAATGGCCTGAGAGCTATTAAGCCAAAAATAGAGGTGCACTCAGCAGCTCTCATTTTAAGACTCTGAAGTTCCATGTATTATCTATTACAAACACTGACACATTGAAGTGAGACCAACTGGTGAGCTTTAAACATTAGATCAGAAATTGTACCATGAGTGTAACTAAAAAACTGATACCTAGAGAGCTCATTATCTAGCTTCCTAAGATCTTACTGATGTTATTAATTTCCTTCTGTCAAATAGGCAACATAGTGTGAGATGCTGAATGACCAAGTAATTTCAAGAAGAAATAATTAAAACATTTTCAGCTGCAAATGATTCTTCTTTTTATGACAAATGATGGCCTTTTCATGGCACAAAATTATACTACAAATCATGAGGTTAATATGTGAGATGTGTTCTAATTCCATCACAAGCTGCAGGATACCCTTGTTGAAAAAATTGTCTGTTCACCCAGAAAGATTATACAGTGCATAGCCTAAAAACCAGTCAAAGCCCCTCCAAGAGAGGTTCCCATTAGTGCTGTGAATCCTCTTCTACCTGATGGGAGGTCTCCAGCAGGAGGTCGATCCTGAAGAGATTGAAAGAAAAAGCTCATAAACACCCCAAGTGTAGCACCTCAGAAGAAACTAAGAGATGCAAGGAATGCAAAGGATGGTGGGTGACAAGTTGTGCCTTTACTCAGATCCAGATGGAGATAAAACTGTCCCTCTAGCAGAAAGCCTCCATGTGGCAACACCTCAGAGATGCTGAGCAACACAAAGAGAAGAAAATAAATTATGTCATCTCTTCACCACTGCTCATAAGGCAGAGCCCTTAAAAGGACTTTTGCAAAAAAGAGTAAATGGTAATTATTAGAGTGGCTGGGTTCTTTAAGTACTCTGAAAGAAGTTGTGTCACTGCTTCTGAAGGTGAGCTAAAAGCAGTAATGTGGCCCTGTTCACCACTGTGCAGCACTGTGAGTTTATAATCTTACACCAGGTAGTATCAGTTCATAAGCCAGTTCCTCAGATTCCGGTTCTCAAGATGCCTCTTGGGCCCCCTGCATCTACTGCATTACACCAGAATGTTCTGTCCCCAGTCCTCTGCACCCTTTTGACCTTCCAGTAAGGCCTCTAGAGAAGCTGATATGAAGTTAGGTATGTATGGACAGATGTCTGGTGTTCCTGTGTCTCTGAGACCCAGAATCTCTGAGAAGACACAGCCCCCTGGAAGGATTTTCTTCCTTTGTTTCTATAAATCAAATTCTCACTGGAGAGCTGTGAGAGAAAAGGCTAAAAAACCTTCTATGCCCTAGTAATTTTGAGTCAGTTTTCCTCTTCTCTTCCTTTGTAATATTTCTTTTGGAGATGGTGAACTGTGAGTACAGCTCAAAGGTCTTTTAGAGGCTAAGCGGGTGAGGTGATGGTAATGATCTGTAAAGGTTTTGTCAGTGCATGTTCTTAACGGATTGTTAGTGTTTAATCACCACTTGAGGGAATGCTTTATGTGTCTGTAAACATCACTATCCCAAAGATGCTAAGATAGTACCTCTAGGCAAATTCTTTTTAAATGCGGATGAAGTTGCCTGGGGAGTTGAATTTTGGCACAATGATGTTAATCCTACTAGGCACAAAACTGTCTTTGTTGCTCGTGTTACATTTTGCAAGACTACATAGTCAAGCCTATGTTGTTTTGGTTATTTTTCCCTTTGCCCTTTACTTTCCTTTTCCTATTCAGAGAAGAATATTTATCTCAACACCTTGTGTTGAATGGAGCTTCTCAGCTGTCATAAATGCTGACCCAGACTGACGATGCTCATTACAAAGTTCAAAAATTGATTATTTTTTCTCTGGCTGTGGTAAAAATAGTCAGATACATAATCCAGTCTTCTAAACACCTGACAGACAAACACTCTGCAAGCCTTCTACAATATCAACGTCACTTGGGGAGATTTATTGGCTGCCAAAGGGAAAAGGATTGAGCCTGTATTGGATACTGAAATGCAATGTGCAATATCCAAGGTTATAATCTAAACAATGTGATGGAAATATATCCTAATCAGCTCTTCATAATGTAGGGCCACAATCAAGCATCTTGACTAATTTTACAGTATACAGTAGATTAGAATTATAATTTCTATGTCAGTATGACAGTAATTCAGTGAAATGCAAGGCATTTATTTTGCATATCAAATACACATTTTTATAGTTATTTAAATTTTGTTCAGAAAAAGAGGATTGTGAAAAACATGGCAGAGATATTAGATTTCAGAATACAAAGTACACCTTGTAGTGCTGCTGATTCGACTCCATATTTTACAAGCCACCAGGAAAAATCAGGGCATTACAGTGGCTACAACATGATTTTTTTTGCTTGTTTATAGGTATTAACAGCATGTTTTAAAGAAAGCTAATAGCATCAGTAATCATTGTGTTGAGAGAAATTAAGAATTGATAATTACCAAGAAAGATCTCTCCTAATTTTGAAAAAGTTTGTTACGTTTCAGGAAAAAAGCAAACAAACTAAAATTAAATCACCATTCCACTCAGGTGTGAAATATGAGCTTTTACAGATACACATACTCTGGCAAAAAAGGAAACATTAGATACTGTCTTGGTTTTTGAAAGACAGGTATCTGCAGGGAAAGCTGGAGTTTCCCCTCAGAATGGAGAATGTAAACCCCTCCCCCCCTCTAAATTATAATTTCTCAATTAAGGGTTTTCAGGCAAAGATTTGGGAATAGGAATAACAGTTCTTTACTAGGAATATTAACAATACAAATCTAGTAGTAAAACAAACAAGCAAACAAACAGACAACAATCCTATAAACCCTGACAGAGTCAGAGCTACAACCTGACACCCTGTTGGTCAGGGTGTTGGAAGCAGTCCAAAAGTGAGTCCTCCTGGAATGGCAGATGTGGTTCTGTTGGAGCATAGATGATCCTGAGATAAAAAGGTCCAGTGATGGTGAGAAGGGTCCAGTCTTCCTCTGGGAATCCGGTGGAACCAGGTACCTCATGTTCCTGTATCTCAGTTTTTATCCAGGTAGAAATGGTTGTCTCCCCCCCACTGGGTGGAGCATCTCACAATGGGATGATGGAATGTGTTGTGCCCTTAGTAAGCCTTAATGGCCCATTAGCAGAAAATATCCCCCTGGAGGGAGGACAGGTGGTGAAAGAGATAAGAAACACTGCCCCACCTGGTTTTAACAGTTGGCCCATTACCAGAAGGCATCCGCCCCCCTCCTTCCAGAGTTACAAGAGATAAAGAAAACATCTCCCCAACTGCTTTCAACAGATGAAATAGAATACACATTTTTGGTTCCATAACCCAAGACAGGTACACCTTATGAAAAAAAACTAAAACAAAACAGCAGGTGGGAACAAGTTAACTTAAGTTAACAAGTCACTACTGGTAAATTAGATGAATGATAATTCACAGACTAGCAGCAGAGGAATAAAAAACCCTAAAGTTGAAAAATCTCCCTATGTATCAAAAATGTTATCACTGCAGTTTTATCTGCATAAAGAAAATTAACACCAGTGTTTTAGGACAGTGAATATATTTATGTATTCTTAACATACATCTGAAAGTACTGGCACCAGACTCAAATTATGGAAATAGATATCTAAGACACTTGACATTTTGCTGCAGAGCATAAAATCGTGTACAAGCAGTGTCCAGCCCTGCAGCTCGTAGTGTCATGAAGTCTCTTGTACTGAGAATTAAAAGGATTAATTGGGTTAGTCAACTCAATTAAGCTTTTGCTCCCCGGCTTTGAGTCCAGTGTTAGATTTTATCTCACAGTTTATCAAACACCAGGCAGTGCAGCTCTAAGGAAGATTTCAGGTTTAATAGTGTGGTGGCTTTTTCATGAGTGCCACCATCTCAATTCCTACTCCTTCTGCCCACACACGGGCAGCTTTTTCTCTGCACGGGGACTGCAGAGGGGGTGGTTTCTTACAGCAGGAGTAAACAGCAATGGTAGGTTGGTGGGGATCTTTATCCACCCTGGTTAATTCAATCATGGAAAACAGTTTTGCAATTTTTTCAGTTGCTGGTGACATAAAACAAATGTGGTTTCCTGGGAACAATACTTTGCATTTCTAAGTGAGCCCATTATTTGTGTAAATCTTTTTTCTTGGACAGAAGAAAGCCATTCCTTAATGTTCTGTGTGAGACAAAACTTCTTTATTAGTCGTTTAAACATATCATATTCTTTCAACTCTTTCAACTTTCTAGGGTTTCATTCAGTGATGACAGAGTATTAAGAGGGTGACTGAACCTTTACAGTTCAGACACCTAAATGTGAGATGACTAGTCCTCAGAAGTAGTTATCTAGTGAGTCTAGGAAGGTAGTTCAATTCATATATGTAATTTTAAAGTGGCTAAAGTCATCAGAGAGGAAACTCAGTCCTTGTACAATGTAGTAAAAATTATGGGATATCATAAACTCAGACACTTGGAAGTCTTTTGAAAAAAGCATCCATGTGTAGTTTTCTCATGGCCTGGAGTGCAAGTGATTCTGAAGTTTTTTTCTTTTTTCCATCTTGTTTTCGTTTTTCTTTTGTTTCAATTTTTTTAATCTGACTTTCTCTTGAAAAACATCTATCACTCAGAAACTCAGATTTTCCACGGGCAAATATGTAAAAAGCAAACCTCAATTATTTTGATGTTTAGTATGACTTAATGGTGTATAAAGAGGAGAAAATACCTTAGACTAAGTAGCTGGAGAGAAAAGCAAGGGTTCATTATTATTTCACCGTTTGTGGTGGAACCCAAAGCAAAAAAAAGTGCTTATCAAAGCCCTTTTCAAAGAAAACAAAGCATAATCTTTGATGTCTGCAGTTCAGAGTACACTATTTATATATCGTTTTATATATGTAATATACCTATGATATGGTGTGTATAATGGTATACCAACTACAGATAAACCATAAAGCCTATTGTCAAGTGATTTTTTAGATCAGAAACACAGAAGTTAAATAGCCATATTCAAATAATCATATTCTAGATAATTGTGTATAATTAAAGTGAAACAATGATAAGGTGAATAAGAAAATGTACGATGCAAAAATCTGAAAAAATAAGTGTGTTTATGCCTTTTTCATCTATCACCAAAACCATAAGTCTTTCCTTTCTTCTCAATGTATTATGAATTTTAAAAAGGGAGACATAATAAATCGTCTCAAAAAAGTAGAAACAGCAAGAGGGTGCCACAGGGAAATCAGATGTATGACATTGAAACTATATTGAGAGAAGATCACTGACTTCATGACAACTCTGTTAGTAAAATAATACATATGTGGAAGGAGCCAAGGAAAAAAACCCAAACAAAAACAAACCAAACAAACAAATAAAAACCAAACATGCACACACACACATATAAAGGAGAGAGAAATAATTCTGTTAGGAATACAGAATTATCTGGAAGATGTTTACCCAACTAAGTTTAGAAGAGAGAAGAAAGAGGAGGCCTGAGGAGGCTTTTCACAGCAGTAGGTCAGCTAGACCTGTTTTCAGTGACAGAAAAAAAAAAATAAAATTAAGTGATAAATTCTTCAGGGTAAATCCATCTAAAAAGTTCCTGCTCCAGTTTCTGTATGAATCAGAGATTATTTTTCACTTTATAAATCAGACACATCAGATGAGGGAGCCAGGGGAACAGAGAGGTAGGAGTGCAGAACTTACAGTTCAGCAGTAGCAATGCTTTGAAAGCATGTTTTGTGTGAGGGTCGACTATAGACAGGATGGGAATGGGAATTCCTCTCACTCCTCTGTTCCCAAAAATGTTTTGTGCCCAGAAAGGAACAATGATTACAGTGACTCACGTCTGTGTGAGTCTGGGTACATAAGTGCCCCATGTCCTTATTTCAGGCTGTTCACAGCTTGGTGTCAGAAGCAGACTGGCAGGAGATAAATGCTTTTCTATTCTCCAACTTCTGGCCAGCTGTCAGCTCACCTGTGGCCTGGAAATTTTCTTTATATCCTACATTGTTACATTATTATCTTAAATCTATTTAAAGAGTGAGTCTCTTGGTGGTCACATTCTTCTGGGGTTTAGTTCCCAGACTTGGTTTTTTGTTGACATTTTTAAGCAGAAATCTGAATTCGTTCTGAAAGAATAATACACTAGACAGAAAGCTTTCTGAACATAAAAACAGCAAAATCTTTAAAATGTCTAGCTTTAAAAGTGTCATAGAAATATACTGCAGCACTTCTATGTTTTTCTGGACTATGAACACATGTTCTGCCTTATTAACAGGTTTTTGACTATTTAGAGTGTCAGAAAGTTTTCTGTACCCACCAAGCTCCATTGCAGAAAAACTGTATTATCATATCTGTGTGAGCAATGGTCATGGCTGACTCCCTTCCATTCCCCCTCTTCTTCTTCTTCCCTTCATTATAAATTTATAATTTATAATGCTTTCATAAAGTAGGCCCCTAATCTTATGCACTGGTAATCTCTTAATTAGTCTTTAGAGGGGAGGAGCAGGTAGTAAGTGTATTCAGCCATTATGTTGAGCATTTTATAGTAATGATAAACAATATGGTTGATAATCAGACAACTGTGTGGCACACATGCAACCTTTGTGCCACTGTTTCTGAGTGGAATTCATTGTTATTACACTTTCCTGATAGGAGAAAAAGAAAATCAAGAAACCTGCAGCTTTCTTGGTATCAGATCACAATTGTAGATGTGGATGCAAAATCCATTTACAAATGTATATTGATAAATGAGGTGTTATTTAGGAACTCATTTATCTTCATGTTTATGTTTCTGTGTGTGTGAATTACACTAACGAAATCACTGAAAAGGGGTATGTAGTTCTAATTATGAATAATATAGCAGCATCTGGGAAGCTTGGGTAGGTGCCAACATAAAAGCCAATGTAATTTTGGTTTAAGAGATGGGAAAGGGGTTTCTGAATACAGAATATCTTTCTTGCATATTTTATACGCCTGGGAACTAGCTCTGTCAAACCCATTCAAAGTTTATGACTTGCATAAATGTTCAAGGCATGAACTGGAAGGTAAGATTTTTAGGAACATGTTTAAAGTTAATTGCTTTAGGTTTAATATCTCAGTAGAGGACATTCAGCAATAGAAGAATGGAGGTGGTTCAGTGACAGAAGGAGCATAATCACAAAGGACAGACTGTGGGCAGAGGGGTGGCTCAGTGGTTTAAAGTGATTCTAAGCAATCATATCAACAGCCTTGGTTTTTGCCAGGTGAAAATTCAGTTTTGATCATAGCTAAACCACCAGTAATCTAACACTATTCTAATTGCACAAAAGGTTGTATATACTGATGAAAGATTTTTGAATGTATTTTTTTGCAGCCTCTGAGAGAAATAATAAAAATTCAGAATTTTCAAGGAAGTGAGTACAGTTTTATACTGTTTTTATTGAAACAAGAGTCCACTAGCCTCCTCATACATTATCCATTTCATAAAACTTAGTTTTCTTAGTCATATGACTTTTCAGGCACAAACACAGATATTGTAACTCTTTAAAATAGGTACCCAGACATAGAGATTAGAAGTCCCAACAATCTGTACATTTCTGCAATTTTAAAATAGTATGAGAGCTCAAAACATAGTACAGAATATAGAAATATATTTATCTTTTCCTCCACAGGGTTTGCTGTTTTCACTACAGTGGAGTTTTGTTTATATCAATGACAGTAGATGGTATAATGTACCTGTTAACAACAAAAATGGTTTTTAAAAATTGTATGAGAAAGTAGAAATTTTGAGTGCTTTGCAAAGAGCTTAAAATGCAGCATAAATATTAGTATTTTATTCCTTTCAGTATTACCAAGTCAATGCCATCCCAGAGTAAAGAATCATATTGGAATTTTAGAGACGCTGATCTGCTCAAGAATGCAAAATACTAATTTTGTTTAAATTATCTTATTCCTAACAGTATAGAAGCCAACAAATAGCACAACTTGACTTTCTAATCCTGTCCTGAGTTTGTAGGGTTGGTATTTGGAAAGCAGATTTGTACTTGTAAACTGTGCAGAGCTAGTAAAAAGTCATTGAAAATATTCAAAAAACAAAAGGAACAATTTGGCTTGCCCTTTCTTTGGGCAAGAATCTGATTTTTTTCAATGTTCCTTATTATGATTTTTCCATAAAATTAAGCTAACTCCTCTCTATATCTCCAATCTTTTTTGGATTTACCCAAATTATTTTGTCATGTTTCATCTCCACACAAAGTAAATGCAGTAGTTTATTAACTTGAACTTTTTAGCAGTCAAGATAAATGGGAAATATTGGTAAAAAATAAAGGAAAAGCATAACTGGAAGATAATTATAACAATTAATAAATCAAGTACAAGGAATACTTGGCTTTGACTTTTGCTGGAACACATCTCAGGCTAAAACACATTCCTCCAGAGAAACTCATTGTTAAAATCAGATCCAAGTTATTTTCATTCTAACTCAGTTATAGAGAGTCCTTCTGAATTCTGGTCATATTGTTCCTGAGGAGGAGTACAGGACTTCTGCTCACAGTAAAGCAGATTTCAGAGACACAGCTTGGAAAAATATAGTTTTCCAGAAATTTGAAAATTATATCTTGTCAATTGAAAATGTTTTCCATTTGTATTTGCTGACAAGTGTAACACAATGCAATGAATGACTTTATTTGGCTAGATACAGTACAGATGAAGCATATAATACAACTGACCCAGCTGATATGTAATGATTGTTTTTAATATTAATGAAAACATGAATTTGACTCTAGTCCCTTGCCATGTTCCTTTTTCTACTGCCAAAAGCTATTAAATAAAAATGTTAGTACAACTACACATTTTATTAAAGATAGATTTATATATAGGATTACATGTCATACAGAAGTGTGCACAGAAGAGAAGATAAAGAATTTTATTGAGAGTTAATAAGATTCCTAAATATGTAGATTCAATATCTGTAACCAAAATAATCTCCCAAGCAATTTTTACTTAATAAAAAAAAAATTGGCCAAATACTCTAGATGACAATGAAACTTCTTAGATACTCTATTGCACACTTCAGCATAAGATGCAGCTTTTTCAAAAAAAGCTCCACTGTTCATTACTCGATCATCAGACATTTACTGCATATTTCATTATGGAACACCAAAAATGCAGTCATTCTTGAAAAAATATATACTTTGGTCATCATTTTCTGAAGTTGGCAGAGGAGTTTTGCCATTCTCTTCTTTAATTCCATACTTGTATTACATTTAGTTTGTGTATGTATGTGTGTCTAACAGCAATATTATTCTCACTTCTTGCTAAGAATTTCCTCCCTGCTTCAGGAGCAGCTGCTGAATTACCACTGTTCTTACTGTGCTTATGTCCAATACACTAAAAGTCTCTGTGCATCAGGGATAATATGGAGCTAAAGGCAAGCATGAGAACAGAAATCAGTGTGCAGACTGAAGTTATTTTAGTTCCTAGAATCTTCACATGTCTTTTCAAATATAAAATAATTTCTTTGTAGAAGCATGACAGTTCAGTACTAATTAAAATGCATCCTGCAGGCCCCTAGAGTGTTTATCTGTCAGCTTACTTACCTACCCTCAAATTAAGAGCCGTTAAAGATATGACCTCCAAATGGGTTTTAAAAGCCAAGGATATTCAAGATTTGTATTTTTCAAGTGTGTAATATCTGATCAGTTTGAAAAGCTCATGACATCTCTTATAAAACTGAGGACTGAAAATTTTACAGCCAGGGATATCTTATAACATTTTTGTAGCTTAGGTAAAGCACCCATTCATTTGTATCATGAAAAGAAGGTTGAAGACCTAATTATTTGTACTCATAAGGGAAAAAAACAAGTCACATTATGCCTTGTTAAATAATGTGTACATAAATAATTCAAGCAGTAGTTTTAAATGGTACACATAAATGTATTTTTGGAACTTGAAAGCTCAGTTGGATAAATTAAAATCCTAGTCAAGTTAAGGAGATAGGAAGGATGAGAAGGAGGCAGAAATACAAGAAAGCAGAGGAAATAACACTCAGGGTACCTTTGTAAGAAAAGTACCCCTATTCTACTCTGAAAGTATGATGGATCAGTTCATCAGGGAAGTCCTGCTCCTTTCCTGCTGCCAGCCAGGGCAGAGAACCTGCTCTGGCGTTTATCCTAACTCAGGTTCAAGATCAGATATGGATAATGCACAGGCTACAGGCAGCAGAATTGTTCCTGTGTGGCCTCTACCCAGTTATCAGGCTGGAAAGATGATCCTGAAGCCAAGAAGAGCTTTATTCCAGGTGTGAACATTGCTCATGGTGGGAGGCTGAGGCATGTGAAAGAGGGAGGATGTAGGAATGGGAGCTGTTTGCTGAAGGCCAGCTTACACATCACTCCTGTCCCTGGCATGTGTCACAGTTGCTGTGTTCTCTTGCATCCTTAGATAACTGGTGCCCTGCAGGACCTCAGAAGGTGGGATGAAGATGTGCTGGGAGCAGTGAATGCAGGCCCCAGATGAGTTGGCCAAGTGCTGTTTTGTTTCAGTCAGAGGAAGCAAAAAACACATGAAATCCGTAAGGTTGTCTCTTATATTGCTTGTCTCTTTCCTTTTTCTTGGAGACATCTCAGTGCTGTATTTGCAGAGAGCAGAGCTGCCTTCTCTGGGTATTGAAATGATTTACAGGAATGCCACCACTCACCCCAAGGACTGCAGAGGATGCCTGCAGTGGGAACAGAACTCAAGGATCTTTAGTGAAGGAATAAACAGACTCAGTGGACATTCTGTCTCCTTCAGTTAATCAATAGCCTTTTCAGGATCAAAATTTCACCACTTCCAGGACCAGGGTTTCATTTTAGCACAAGACACAGACTTGACCCTATAGAAGGATATTTTCTATTTCATAGCTCATTCATCTTGTCTCCAGTTCTTCTACTTGCCATTAGTGACATTTCCTGCCAAGTGATGGCTTTAGTGTCAACTTGTAAATTTGTAATACTCTGCATCAGTATTTTTAAGCCAGATACAGAGAGAAGTTTTTCAGATATTTGCATGGTGGAGCAGTGCTCACTGGAATCCACAGATTTCTTGTTGGCTACAACTGACTTAGAATTTGACATCCTGGGTGGGATTGATGCCACTCAGCTGAAAAAACAGGCTGCTCTTACAAGATAGTCATCTAGAATAAAGCTACTTTGCAGATTAATTCATCCCATCCTAAGACTAGTAGCTGAACCTGGAAATGTTGTCTTTCTAACTACTGTGAGCATAGGTGGATTGCTGAATGGAGCTGAGCAAATAAGTCAGATGGTTACAGACAACTGTGACAAAAGCCTTCCCTTAACTGTAAAACTGTCCAGATACAGAAGTGTTGGCAGGACACTGAAACTCAACCTCCTTCCAAATCAATTCTTTCATGCTCTGCCATTTTATCTTTTCCTGTAACCACAAACTCCAGCCAACCTCAGTGTGTTAAGGTATCTGATCAAAAGACATCCAACTCTCTAATGCATTAGGATGAAGAGGACAATGACTGACGCATCTGCTGATGTTCATAGGCCTTGTTTTAGAGCTGCACAAGTTTCCACTTATAGCTTAGTAGTGCAAACTGCACAAGATGAAGCTGTTTAGTTTTCCGCCTTCAGCAGAGAAGCAACACTGATGAAATTATGCTGCTTTACATTCCCCAGGATAAAAGCCATCCTTCTGCCTCCCATGAAAATCATTAATATAGTTCTTGTAACAGTGTCAATGTGAAAAATACCTAATGGATTCAGCAATTCCCCCTTTCTAACCATGACTTTGTGCAGTCAGATTCTGAGCCTGTGCACATGGAGACTGGAGGAAGGTTACTTGAAAAAAAAGAAAACCTGCAGCTTCCCCAGACTTCATCAAGTGAAGCTTTCTGAGTGGAGGAGAGTAAACACAAAATGGTAAATTATTCTGGAAAAGAAGCTTTTTTGAAAGGAAATTTCAGGTATTTCCTGCCCCTGCCCTCCACAACGTTATTAGCTCTGGGCCAGTGCAGTGGGTACCTCTGACACTGTTGGGTACCACCTCAAAAGAGGTATTATACCTCAGGTAATGATAATAGCTTGAACAAAATAACATTCTTTCTGTTGGACTGTGTTACTATTATTCATGTTGTCTCTTTGATATGTAAAAATTAATTTATTATATATATTATTATATATATAATATATATAATATATATTATTATATATATTATTATGTATAAAAGCTTATTCATATTGAAATGGTTATTGTGTTCTCTTATAAAATGTATAATCATATTTATTTTCCAAATTTTTTTTATATATGGAAAATATTTCTAAGAATTCATCTACCAGCAAACCACAATAAACTATGACTGTATGCTTGAATCAGGAAGAGACAAAACCCAAACTGAGTTCTTTGACACGAATTTCATGGCAGAGACTATATTTCAACTAGTTGAGACTGGGAATGTCTTGGACAAGTACATTAACCTGGGAGGGCACTGAGGAGGTTTGGTTTTGCTTTTGGAATATGGCTCTTTACTTCAGAGCAAATGAAAGAATCAAAGCTATTAGAGCAGGGACTGTATAAGAGTGGCTATTCCTATAGCAAAGCCTGAAAGTTCACTGAGCTAGAGGATTCTATGGTTAGAGAAGATAATATTTTCTCAGTTAGATAATGTTTTGTGCTGTTCAAATACTATTACAAATGAGGACCACAGCTGTCCTATCAATAGCTAGAAACTTGCAGATTTTTGGGTTTAGACTGAGCTGTGTTTCTATGGCATCTAGGTATTCCAGCGAAGACAAGCACCTCACTGTTTGATGTTATGTACACACAAACCAAGAATCAGAATAAAAATCAGTGGGGAATCAGGCACCCAGAGAAAACAGCATGTTAGCCCAAGGGAATCCTCCCACCAAATTCTGTATTTTAGGTTGTTGTCTCATTCATCCTTGCTTCTTGCGTGGGACACTGTAGTTATTATTGATCTTAACTGATCTCTGCTGTCCCATTGCATCCAGCTCACCAATCTCCCTGCTACAGAGCTTTGTTCTCCCTTTGTGGGCCACTGGCAATGCCTGATACACAGAAATGCTGCCTGTGTACTCAGGGCAGGAGTGATGGTGCATGTGTGAAGGATCCCTCACCCTTAGGGGCTGCAGCAGCTCTCCTGGAGGTGTTGTTGTTGTTTGCAGGTACCTACACAGGAGGTGAGGCCAGAGCTTTTTAATCCCTTGAGATGACCCAGAATGGGGCATTGCATTTAACATTATCTACAATGGGGGCTTGTTTTGCTTCTCAGTAAATTCCCAACATACATGCTTGCATGCTATCCTCCCTGTTGGTCTTAAAATACTGATATTGATTATTCCCATGGAAAACCAAGTCCGAAAAGTTTGATAATTTTATGAAAAGTGAAATACAGTAATATTGCATTTGGATACTAAGGTCAAAATGCTTTTCTTATGGAGACACCAGTGCTTTCCTAGCTTAACATGAGAAATCAGAAATACAAAGCATTCTCCTAAACTCAGCAGTCATAAACTCAACATACTTCAAGCAAGACTGAAATATATTTTGTATGTACGTATACTTACCCATAATCTTTTGGTTCACACATTTGCCCAGGATATGGATAAAAAAGTCTTATATAAATTAAGCCTCAGAGTATTGACATCACATGGCTGGACAAATGCATTATGGGATTATCCTACTAAATGTAGGTTCCCAAAGCAGGAGGATTATAGACAATGTTTTTAGGAGTGCTCTTAGAGAGGAAATAAATCCTTTGGCTGTTAAAATGTACAGCACTGTTCCACTGTCACATGTAATAGATTTTTTCTTTACTTTACAGACTTGCAATTTGCAATTGAAAATTGCATGACAGCACATGTACTGATAGGTCAGAGGAAACCATCACCAAAGTTGCTCATGTTCCTCATTTGTTTTGTGGAGGACTTTTGTTTGTGCTCCTGATTGCATGGAAATACTGCATAGAATAGGAAGCTCTGTGTCACTCTGACGACTTTCTATTACTTTAATTCATTATTCACCATTTATAAAAATTGTCTTTCAATATTTTTATAAAATGCTATAATGCCAGATGTTGATGGTGGCAACTTGTCACCCTGAAGCACTTGAAAGCTAATCTAATATTTAATGGTTTATTTCACTAAGTGCCATTATGATTATATTTAAAACCATCCTATTGCTCTGTATTGTATAGAATAGTATGCATGTCCCACCACTGCACTTCTGAATTATGTGCTACCTCATTTCCTAGCTAAAACTTGTGTCATGTACAGCAGATGAAATGGAAAGGTCTACAAGAATGCACATGCTAGAAACTTACTTCCAGACCTTAGAAATTCACATCTCATCCTGATCCCAGCTGTTTGCAGAGCTGATTGCATTTCTAGTATCCACAGAACTAGCAAAGTCAAGTGAATTACCTTGTGCCTCACAGCTGGATAGTTTCAAATGTGAGAAGCCTAAAGCTCTGGTAACAGTTGAGAACAGCTAAATGACATAACTTCTTTGCTAGCTTGACTTCCAAAGGACTGCAGCACATCTCTGCCTAGTGCCACTGCTGAGACAGCCAGGGGGCACAGAACACCACAGGATGCATGGGACTTGTTCAACTATGGGACTGTGATGCCCCAGCTCAAAGGATAACAGCAGGTAGCACAAGTTTGAAGATTTGGTGGGATTGGTTTGAGATTAACACATTTTTCTGTAATAACCTCTGTGCAGGGCAGCTGCAAGCTCATTGGTTTGGTTCTCTCCTTATGGAGAGTTCTGGCCAATCCAGCCAGTGTAACTGGGAGCACAACTCAGTGCTGAAGTAGGCACCTCGTGTTTACTCATCTGATGTCTTCTCCATTGACTCTCTGTGTTAGGGTCTTAGTTTGTTGGCCCCATGTAGGAACCTGGAGTCATCTGAGATGTCTCAGGACCTGACATGGGACACACAGGAAACCAGTGCTCTTTTAAATTGGCAGCTATGGCATGAAACAACCATAGAAGCTATCAAAAACAACCAAAGCAACCCCCTTGTGTGCCACAGACACTTGTATAGTCCTGGGTTAGGTTTAAACCTTGATTTATTCTTACCCTTCAATCAATATCTGTATTCAAGTGATGCATGTCTTGTGGGTTTGTGGGCATCTGCATATCCAGTCCAGTTCTCTCAGGAACTCCAGCTTCCTGCCTGTTTTCATAAACTGCAGACTGCAGATGGCAACAAGTGGGAGGTTACAATTTGGGGGCACAGGCAGCATAAGCCAGAGGCTGCAGGGCAGGCTGGTGGAGAACCAGACTGGAAAGGACAATTGGTCACAAACCTGACAGCAGGAGTGGCTGGAAAAATGTGCAGATTAGGTGAGGCAGATTTCAGGGGTGGCAGGATCTGAGTTACAGAAGCTCACTGTTCCCAGGCATGAACAAGAAACTACTGCACAATAGCTACTCCACTTCTGTCACAGGGAGACAGAAGCTGTATGCTGCAGATTTTGCCTTCTTCACATTCATAGGCTGTCTTGTACTTGTGCTTTCTTTTTGCTTCTTCTGCTCCTTTTATGTGAGTCCAAATGTTGACTTCCACAGCACAGCCACCACCCTGAGAGTTTTTTTCCAAGGCTTCATGAGGGATGGAGAGAAAGAATATATGGGGAAGCTAGGCAGTGCTCAAGCTGCTCTGCCCAAGTGTTTTAATTCATCTGAGAAGACTTAGTCCTGAGTGCCAACAGCCACTACCAGAAAAAAGGTTCCACACATGAAGGAGCTGGAGCATCCTTAACAACTGTAACAAACATGGAACACTCTCATGGCAGTGAAACACAGAGAAATATGTTTTGTGTGAAATGTGTGAGGGCACAGTCCTTTGCCCACACACCTCTTCCAGAAACATCATGCATAAAAATTCTGAACACTTAAACTGCATGCACTAAACAAAATCAAAACCTTATTGTGTATTTGGAGGCCAGTGACAGTTTGGTGACAAATGCTTGTTATCTGTTGTCAATCCCCCACAAGACAGGAGTTTTCCATGTAAAAATACTAAATGATACTTTAAACATTCATTTAATTTTTTTTTTTTGTTCATAAGTTCTCCTAGGCTTATGATGTAGACTCAAGAACTAAAAAAACCAGTATGCCCATGACTGTCAATGGAATTGAGTCATTGCAGTGTATTTTGCTTCATTTGGGGGCTATAATTAAACCATCTAAGTTCTCTGTCATGTTGTTCTTTGTATCTTTATCCACTTGGTACCACTTGTAAAAGTGTTGTCTCACTGAATGCCACTGCAAAACTCTCATTTTAGTTACTAGGAAAAACACAGGGCTTCCCACCAGAACTTAATTAATATTATGTCGATAAATACATTCATTTGAGAAAGTTAATTTCTAAGTTAAATGAAATGACATTTCAGTATAAAACAGGTCAATCTTTGTGGAATTTAATAGGCTTGTTCTCACACTGTGCTAATAACTCCAAATGTTCTTATGCTTAGGCAGTGAAACTTGATTTGAATTGCTTAGATAAAAACTAGAAAATTAGAAAACATTTGTGCAAATGAAAATACCCCTAAAGATTTCTAACCTCTCTTCTGTCAGGAAAAATTGGATGTCAAGAGATAATGGCCCTGCACTGCTTCTGCTTTCCCTACCTATAACTGGAGCAATGCACTAGAACCTTTAAAGAAAAGAGGAATTTTATGCTGAGAGTGCTTCTGGTCCCTACAAATGCCTACAGTAGAGCAGCCTGAGGGGGTCAGAGAGATGGAGTTGAGCTTTCAGGGCACCATACACGCCTTGTAAGGATGAACAGCATGGAAGACACTTTGTGTGGATTCAGAGGGTGAGCTGGGGATGGCATGAGCCTTGGATGTTGGTATGTGAAGGGACAGAAGCTCTCCCCCAGCTGATGGCAGTGGATATTCAGTCTAGGAACCAATGTGCTCAGTTTTATTCATTGTGCTCAACTTGACAAAGTCCTGAAAAACTACCAATGCTCTGTAAAGATTAAAAGATAAGGAGAGGCAGTAAAAATCTTGAAATATTGCTTGTAGCATCTGAGTAGCCTGTTAAAACACACAATTAGTTTTAAGACTGAAGGCAGTTTCAGCAGATGAAAGATATGCATTTGAAGATGTATGGCTGATGAATGACCTCTGAAATAAATGAAGCAGAAGATAATGCCACACTGTTGGCCTGCTACTGATATTTGCATCAAAACAATTAGTACTTATGTAAATAAATCTCTTTTCTATACAGATGTCCTCTACCTGATAGCCTTTCCAATGTAGAAAACCAGAGCAACCATTGATTATAAACTTGGGTGTCATAACAATAATATCTGCAATGTTTTTTGCAGTTGCAGTCATTGTAGATGACAGATGTGTTACAGCAGTGCTGTTCTTAGGGAGTAATACATTACCCATTTATGGCTGTGCAGGAAATGGCTCAGGTAATTAGTGTCTAGCTAATTAATCCAGGCTCTGGGAAAAGAAAAAACAAAAAGAAACCCTAAAACTAAAGGGCAAAATATGGTACTGTTGTGATAGAGTAAACTCTATTATACTCTTAGATATTGAGTTTTCCTCCAGCACTCCCTAGTGGCTCGTTATAATGTATCCATGCTTTCAGTGTTGCATACTGATGAAATAAGCTGTTAGGATCTCTGAGTAGTTTTCTAATACAACTGTATATCATTAGGAAACATGGGGTGATGTATAACCACAGCACATCTGTTTCCTCTTCATCCCAGTCCCCTTTCCTGAAAAGATCCTCCTGGATATGCTTTTAGCTTTAATTCCCTTCGAAGTGTCTGAGAGTTGAAATTACAAGGCATAAACTTTTCTTTTTCTAATTCCATTACATTATAAGAAATGTTATAAGTAACCAAGCATGGGCAATAAAAAACATAGCCTTATTTTAAAAGTGTTAAAGAGGATTTTTTTCCTGTAATATCCATCAAATGCATCTGGCTTTATCTAAGCAGTTTTAAGGCAAATTGCCTCCAAATGTGCCATAAGAGCACATGAGCAGTAACAACAGATTAAATTTTCTATACCTCAGAGAATTGTGTGCATATAGCTAAACTCATACAAGCAGGCAGCTATCACAGCAGGGGAGTGGGCAACAAAACAACCATCCTGCCCCCAGATATTAATGCTAGCTCTGGTGAGCAGGTACCTTTCTTCCCACCTCCTGTAAACCCAGCTTTGACAAGACCTGCCTCTGGCCTATGCTCTGCTCCCGTGAGCCAAACCATATTTGAACAGCTCAGTACAAGGGAAGAGGGAAACCCAGTCTTTGGAGGAAAGGAATCTCAGTTCCTTTAGAAAAGATGTAAGGCATCATTGTGTTATTTTAATTGTGATGGTAGTTAAGGGAAGAGTGGTGTGTGTAACCAGGAGCACAATGGAGATGGGTGCCCTAAGGAGCCCAGAGCCAGCAGATTCATTATATTGTGCACCCCTCTGGGAATCAGCTTTCTATTGCAGTTTATCCATGGTCAAATCTATTTCCCTGTGTCATAGCAGAGTCATGGCTCTGGCACATATTCACCTCTGTGCACAGCTAGAGAATATTTCTTGAGCTCTGCAACTCCAGGATTAGTATTTTGGGATGAGCATTGTGGAGATTTGGCAATGAGAGTATGCCAGAATTTTATTCTTTTTTCAAGTGCCACTTCATATCCTGCTGCTTAGACTTTATAAAACTTTATCTGTGACTACACCACCAAAATGCCAGGTTTCCAGCAGGAGTTTGGAGGCTCAGTTATTGCCTCAATTTCTAGCACTACTGTGCTTTACACTATTTGCTTCAGGTTGCTGCATTTCCTGTCTGAGAAAATCAGTGCATTTTTAAGAATGATTTCTCATTCTGCTGTATTGATGTTCTACCAAGAGCTGGCCCAAACATAAAACAGGCTTTCAAGAAATGGAAATTATTCATCCAATGCCGTTTCAGGCAGCCCACAGAAGCACTAAACACTGTAGAATTTGGCAGTGCAAAGATGGCAAAAGTGGCAACTTTGTCTTCCAGCTGTGCACTTCCCACCTAATCCCCCCAGCTGTAGTTCATGCTATTTGACAACATTTTAGGGACAGGCCTCCTAATGGCATCTCTAGGTACTAAAGATCTTCAACCTCTCCTTTTCCTCCAATTAATTCTACATCTTTTAAGGCAGAGCTATAATGAGAGTATCCCTTGCAGCACATTCCTAAATGGAGCAAGCACAATCACACAAACAACCCCTTGCAGAGATTTGTATCCAGTCTTCAATGGGGTGCCTTGCCATGGACATGCTGCGTTTTTTCAGGCATTGTGCACATTGTCAGGGTGCATCTCACTGTCTCTGCCCATGACAAAATAAACCCTGGAAAGTGTGTGACAGGGGTTGAAAATATATTAGTATTGGATCTATTTTTTAAAGGAAAATGCACTCAGCTTTTCATAATTTTCTTCAACTGCTAGCCAGGTTTCATCTGTGACTGACAATTCTCCATCTAGTCTGTTCGTCCTTTATGTCTGTGGTTTGTCCTGCATGTCTCACTAATTCTCTGCAATAATGACATTACCTTGCTTCAGTTCCTCTCATGAACTTCATTTTATTTTTCTAGAAGAGAAAAAAACCTCTCTTGTGTGCATTAGTTCTGGTATATTTAAAATGAATTAATGTTCTGACACCAAATAGCTCTTAAAGAGAAGTCTGATGTAATCCACATCGTGGTATTAATTCAGCAGAAATTAAATGCACAGCCTATGTCTAACAATGGGAAAAGATATTGAAAAAGGAGCTCACCTCCTGCCTTAAGAATCTGTTGCATACATATAAAGAATCTTTCTGTCTTCCAGCTAGAGTAGATCATAAATCATCTAGCAGAACAACCTGAGTCACCAGTCTCTTTTATAGGATAAAAATGAAGTTATTTATAACTTTTCTGGGGCATTTTAGTCTCAGAGAGATGATTTTCACCTGCCTGGTGGGAAGGATCCAAGGCCCTCTCTCTGGGGATGCCAACCCCATATTATGCCACTAACCTGCATCTACATTTGTGCTTGACAGTGCTTAAAAAATTAATAAATTCAATGGTAATCTTTTCCATTTTACATATGTGACTTGATATTTTGTGTCCCCAGAGTCTGTTCTCAAATAGTAACTGCTAATTCTCCCTCTTGGGTATAATCCTCAGACTCCACAGAAACTGGTAAACATTTTCAGGCATCTGAAGTTGTCCTCCTAGGGAACAAAAATCGCTCTTCTTTTTTTTTTTTTTTTTTTTTTTCTGACATCCCATGGCCGTATTGATGCTTCCTGACATATTGATTAGTCTGTTTACAGTGTCAGCAAAACAAGGGCTTGAAAGAACTCCAATTTCTAACCTGTAGGCCTTGCCTTTGGGTTGCATCTGCATACTGGATAGTTTAATATCCTGTTACTCTCAACCGGAGATTTTAATTCATACCTGTTTCTCCTTCTGTCTGAAAGTAATCTTTCTCTCATTTCTCTCACAAAAAGCTGTATTGCTAACACTCTTCTGAATTTAAATACTTTCCAGCTGTCACACAAAGCATAATGATGTTTGGTGAGTATATTTTAACAAGATTCTTTGTTTCCATGAGAAAGCTCACAATGCACTTTTTTTAAATAATATTTTTTCCAGAACAACTTTAAACTCATTTCTATACATCTGCCTATCCCGTAAGAAAGCATAATCTTTACTGAGAATTCTTACAATGTATGAAAGCAGTGGAACAAGTAGAAATATGTCAAGAACAGAAACGAGTCCATGAGAATATCTGACGGATACAAGTTTATATTTGGCAAACACTGCCCCTTATTAGTGCATATTTAAAATGTTCAGGGTCTTCCCTTTTTTCCTACATGAGTACTGGAAAAGAATCAGGCAGAAATCTTGACTTTACTAGAAGGTTTGCAAGTTAGCTCATTGGAGGAAACTCTGATCTAGATTAAAACTGCTTTTAAGCAGAAGGTTTCACAAAACAAAGATAACAAACGTTTTGGGGGAAAAACTCCCCACTTTAAAGAATAAGTCTTGAATAGTCAATTCAAATTATCTTACAATCATTCTTAATAGTCTCAGTACAAGGGAACTGGAAAATAATGGTGGCAGCCAGGAGAAATGTGTTGAAGATTATGGACACATTTGTGTTGAATGATTGTGTCACCCTGGTCAGCAGAGCAGTACCAGGTTTTTCTGTGTTAGCACAGGCAGGGCATGACAGGAACAGTCTCTGCTTAATTTTGCAGTTAAATTCACTGTCAGCAAGTGGTTGCACAGGCTGTCCAGCTGGATTCTCTTAAAAATAATAATTTCTGCCTCAGCCTGGGCTGATTGATCTGCTGTTGAGAAAAGGCTGGGCAGAAAAAGGAAACATGGCTGCTTATTAGTTGGTGCTTCAGATTATCCACTGAATTCACGGTTTTTAACCAAGGATGAATCTATTTCTGAAAAGTGATTCAGGCTCAGTTTTTACCTTTTCTTAGGTAACCACCCTGCCAGAGTTCAAACCTGGCATTTGCTTGCAGGTATTGCTGTTGCTGAGTTCATTTCTTGTTGTCTTGTGTGCCTTTATCACTCCAGGATGGACTTTGGGTACTGACGGAACTGTGGCTGTAGCCTGCTTATGCCTCATTCAGCACCTAAGTTACCACTTAATGTCTAAATTGAGACAATAGGCACTGACCACTTGTCTAAATCAATATCTTTCAAATGTTAAAAAATTGCCCTCCTGAGAAGCCAGGAAGTAATAAAAATAGGTGCACTCGGGTGGTTTTGTGTGCTCTTTGATTATGAGTTCCTCTGAGGAGCACTCAAGAGTGTTGTTGACTATCATCCAAGTAGCTGGAATAATGTGTTCCTTTTAGAGCTTCTTATCCCACTGAGTTTCAATTTCTTCACTGAATGTACTGATCCTTTAAAATCATGTTCCACTTTCCGTTTTAAACAAAGGTAGCTAGACAGCAGAGACCAGAAGTGTAACAACACAATTAGCTGAATTCTGTGTTTAAAAGCAAACTAAACAAAAATTGCATTCAAAAATGTCAGCCCTTTAGATTAGGCTGAACTGAGCACTGTGAAACCTCATCACTATGAATGCACTAAACACTTTCCATTAATTATGATACGAACATTTACCATAACAAATTTTTAAGATTTTGTTCACAGTACAAGGGACTCAAAATGAGTTTGCATGAGTGACATTCATTTTGTCATAAGTTATATGAAGATATTTGACAGCCATAGTAATCATTCTCAGAATGAGAATGTTCTCAGAAAACAATCAGTATATTTTACCTATTGCTACCAAGTTTTTCTACTCACCTGTGGCAGCAGAACAGTTTTGAGCCTTTAAATTGTGGATGTTGGAATACTTGCAAATGCCTGGATCCAAGAGTTCACCCAGCTAAGATGTAGCCTCCTAATGGATATGGCTTTGCCCTGATTTGTCCATCACATCTTACCTTTCATTGAAGGCAATCCACATGCCATCACCAGACAGGAGACAGGACATGCTCTAGTCACAGCCCAGCTTTGGATTTTACCTGATGGTGCTGTGTTATCCAGGTATTCCTCTGTTGGTTCCTTTCCACCATGCCCTTCTCTTCCCCTGACCATACTACTCTTTTATCCATCCAACTCCAGTCTTATTTCCTCTAGCTCCTCTACTCTGCTCCTCCCAGTTGTTGTGTCCTCTTGTGGCCAGTTCTTTTTCAGGCTTTATCACTTGTCAGGCCCTCTGTGCCTGCCCCCTTTGTCTCACATACACATTTTCTTATTTTATTCTTTCTTCCTTTCACCAACACCTTCAGAAGCTATCTCAGCTTCTTTTGTTTCCTAGTCTACACTGGGACAGTCAGTTCCAGTTCTTCCTGATGTCTGAACTTCAGCCCCTCTCCACTCTCCTCATCTCTTCTCCCTCTTTTGCAGTCCCAGCTTTTCCTGCTCTCCATTTAACCTCTGTGGCTGCCCTGTTCTCTCACAGGTATGATACTGCAATTCTCACCTTCTTGTCCAGTTTGTCAATACCCCTTTTACACCTCCATTCCATTACTCCAGGATTACTCCATTCTGCCTTCATGGACAGTGATCCTGACAAGTCATATTGAGGCTTTGTTTCCCTAGCAAATGGATAACATTATTTTCTTTTTAATATTGAAGAGAGGATTCTTGGTAATGTCTTGCCTTTTCCCTTTATGTTTACTGGCATAATTCTAAACATTATTCCTCCAATCAATACTATACAATGAAAAAATAACATAGCTTTTGCTTGACTTTTCTTCTAGCCAACTAAGTTGAAGCTATGCCCCACAGACTCCATTAATCCGTCTAAATCTCTTCTTTTCACTCAAAGGAAAAAAAAAAAGGTGCAAAACTTCTAATACTGTTCCATGATGCTGAGACAGTAAAGGAGAAAGTAAAGTGATCGTTGTTCACATGTTAAGAAGTCCCATTTTGTGAATACAGTCAGGGCACAAATGGACCCTCTGACCCCTGACCCTCCTAGGGTCCTTAAGCTTTATAAATGTTGAAGCTATCTTCAATTTAGTTAATTTAAGCATACTCCATTCTAAGTTATAGTTTTAGGGAACACTCCTATAAGGTTGTATCCATGCAGTCCTTTGTTAGAAGTTGTAAAAATATCAGCTCCAGAGTGCTGCCTTCTGGACAGGAAAAGGTGGGGATTTTGACAATTATTTCCTAGTTAGGGCTTTCTCTTTTAGGAGTAGTAGATCAAGTACTTGCCAAATTAAATACTGTGAAAAACTCTCTGAATAAGACACGGAAGTGTGGAGTATGAATTTTATAGTTCAAATCACGATGCTAATGTGATGAAGACCACAGCAAAATTGCCAGTTTGCAGCATTTTGCAAAAGAAGTCTGAAATCTGTGCCAATCACAGAGGATGAAAGAGAAATATGAATTAGATTGTACCAGTGCACATTGGAATGATTGTACCCAGCAAGTACATGGGAATGAATTTAAGATGAGCTCAGCACAAATGACTTAGAAAATGTCAAACTCTACAACTCCAAAGAAGTTTTAAAGAATTAAAGGCCAATATTGCTTTAAAACCCACAAAACCCCCTTTGGTTCCCTCAGCCACTCCAGATAAAACTTGTCCTCCAGACTCTTCACCAGCTCCATTTCCCTTCTCTGAACACACTCCAGCACCTCAGTGTCTCAGGGCCCAGAACTGAACACAGGACTTGAGGTGTGACCTCACCAGTGCTGAGTACAGGGGGACAATCCCTGCCCTGGTCCTGCTGCCACACTATTGCTGATCCAGGCCAGGATGGCATTGGCCTTCTTGGCCCCCTGGGCACACATCTGACCCATGTTCAACCACTGTCAGACAACACCAAGGTACCCCTGATTTCTTCTCTGTCTTTCCTCCTCAAACAGCAGTTGAGTACTCAAAAAACCATCTGGGAATGAAGAGTATGAGTTCTTCAAAATTAAGGTATACAGTAATCTTTACACCAGAAACCACAAGGGGAGAACAAAACCTTCATACATGTCATTCAAAGGCTCACAGGCTTTAGCAGGCATAAACAGGGAAGGGAAGGAATGGGAAAAACAGGTGTACTCAAAAGGTACTGGAGTTTCTTGGGGAATTGATAAAGGATACCATACTAGGTTTTCTTACAAGAAAAAAAAACAAACAAACATGAGAGAAACATGCAAATGAAAGATAATAAATAATAATAATGGGAGAGTAATTTCCTTTGAAATTAATTGGTAGAAAACGTTAAATTGAAAAGATTATGGTAGGACTAAAGTTTCCTTGTGGAATGCTTCAGGCTTCTAGCAGGAAAGTTGAAATAGAATACTATGTTTGAATAAGCAAATTCCACCTCCAGGTGTTTGAGTTTGAGTAAAACAGAAATCATAGATTCTTTGGGACGTTGTGGTCAGAAGGCTGGCTTCTGGGCAGGCTCAGTTCTGGACTTCATGTCATACTCTCTCCTCTCTGATGGTAAGGCACAGAAAGTGTTGGTAGTTCAGGCAGCATGCCCTGTAGGAATGTAAAATGAAGAATTCCGTCTTCGGAAGAAGCTGTGTTTCACAATGCTCATTATGTTTTCTTTCATGAGAGTGTCCCACCATATGTGGGTAAGAGAAAATTTTTAGCCATTTAAGTTTAAAATGCTGGCTAACATTCAGATTATATTTAATTTTCATTGTCAGAATTTCCAAAACAGAAGTTCTAAATTTCAGTTAAGACTAATTGTGAGTGTGTGGCAAAGCATCCTTCGAAAACATTTTGTACTGTCAAAACAAGACTCTGACATTGTGGGATTACACATGTCTGTAGCAGATCTGGCACAGGCAGTGGTAATAAAGTACACCATGTTTGCTTTTCCTTGCTGCCATTCTGGAGGGTGGCAGCCATGAAAAGTCAGTCTCCATTTCTTAGCCCTTCATAGAAGATGCCATTAAGACATCGGCTTCTGAGGAGGGAGGTGATGCAGACCTTGTGCAAAGCACTGTTAGGAAGACTCTTAAATTAATTACAGAAGTGGCAACTTCTAACTGTTATTGACAAGCTATTGATGCTAATTGGTACAAGATAATACATTAAGCCAGTTGCACAAAGCAAAATTGAAGTGTCCTAGGAACCACAGCACAGGAGATAGGACACATTAACTGTGCCAGCAATACCTTTCACCAGCGAGGGTGGAAAGGGTGGATTGTGCTTGATAATAAAATATTATAAGAAAAGATCAGTCTCAACTTGAACTCTTGCAGTTAGGTAGACATTTGCCATCTTTGGCCACTCTCTACCTGTAGCTTGTTTCCCCCACTTTAAATAAGGAATATTTAAATAAGGAAAAGGATCATTGAAGCAAGGTTAAGACTTACGTCATTCTCAGTCACTCTCAGTGACAATGGTGGGAACATCACAGGTTCATCAAGTACAATTTTCTGTGTTCAGTTTGGGTGAAATGTGTGAAACTAGGTCCCCCCCTGAATGACAGAAACACTGAATATCCAGCTACTGCCCAACACAAGGTTCAGTGAAAAAAAAATGTGTGAGCATGTAATTAAAGTTTTATAGTGGTTCGTATGTAGAAGGGGCCATAAGGACACTTTAGAAACTTCTGAAGTGTTCAGATTTACAACTTGCACATTTTTAATAGAGCTTGTTTTTTTTTCAAGTCATCTTGAATTTCAGCACAGAGAAAGCAGAGAAAGCAAATGAGCAAATGCTGCTCCTGACAAGACCATCCATCTGTCATGGTTTTTCCATGTAGTAGTGTTAGGAAATGTCAGCTGTCACTTGCAAGTGAATGTATGCAGGTTCAGCTGCCTAAATTTATCATAGCAGGTGACAGACCTAGAGAAACTCATCCAAGACTTTGTTTCTAACAGCTGCCACAGCTTTGGATGCAGCATTGAGCCTCTGTGTGACTAACTCACAGCACCACAGATTACAAATTGGGCAGCAACTAAACTTCAGCCAGCTCCACTGCCATGATGCAGTTCTCCTCAGCCAGCTGGGCACCAACCAGGTTCTCAGGATACTTTGCTGAGCTTGGCAGGATTACCTGCAAGACATTTTCTTAGAGCTCCCCATAAAAGTTTTCCTCAGATGACATGTGTCACCTTATCTGGGTGTTCTCATGAGGATTATCATGCTAACCCTAAACTTCCAAGTTAAGGGGATGATTTTTAAGTGCTGCAAGCAAGAGAAGGGGACACCTCAGGGCAAGCTGAGCATAAATAGCCAATATAATACTTATGTTCAATCTGAGCCCCTTGTGGTCCCAGTGATGCCATCTAAAGGAGAAGCAAAGGCTAGAATTAGCTTTTTGAACATGTGCTCTTCATTCCAGTGTTTATATTTGAGTTAGCATCTGTTTTTCTTTGTTTCAGCTGAACATAGAGCCCTTAGTGTGTAAGCATCCAGATGAATTACAAAGTATGACATTTTGATGTTTGATGAAGAGTATCCTGTGACTTTAATAATGTTTGATAAGCTTTTACTTTTTATTTTACATTTCTGGAATTGTCTCTATATTTTTTGACTTGCACTCTTTCTTCTATGCATTCCTCTTAATTTAGAAACAAAAACCTTGCAGAAAGTTCTTTGTAACAGGTGACAACAATGACTGATCTTTCATAAGATTTCATATACTGACTTGCTCTAACAGATGACAAAATACAAGCATCCACTAGCTTTTACTGTCTTAATGAACCTTCCCAGTAAGCCCATTCTGTGAAGAGAGAGCTGGAGAGAAAAAAAGAGAAAAATAGTGAAAAATTTTAATGAGAAGGAAAGAAGATACGAAATTATTAAAATTGGTAAAATATTTTTAAATTATTCCTGAACTTATTATGATTTATTATTTCCTAAAAGTGACCGTTTCTCTTTTTTGCCACTTCACGTTTGTGGCTTTCTGCATGTTTCTGTAAGGTTCTGCAAAGGAAATCTCATGAAACAGAGCTCCAAGTGGCTTCCTGAATTTATTTCTATAATAAAGCTACCCAAAGCTCCAGCCTCACACAACTCTGAACTGGGGTTCCTTACTGTAAGATCCTGAATAATGACTGATGCATGTTTGTGTCAAACTCTGCAATATTTCTCAGCTGAGGTCCTGCCTTTGTTTCTTTACTGTTCAAAACCAGATCAATATGCAGCTTACCTCTGTTAGATAACAAGAGATGGACTGTTACCTCCTCTCTCTTTCCTGGCTCCAGGCTCTTATAATTCTCTTAAATCAATTTCAAGCAATCTCTTCTCCAGTCACCATTTCCTATATGCTCAAATGTATATGGTCCCATTAGAGCCCATAAGTTGCAGTTTCATGCATCCCTTATGCCTTTTTACCAAGCAAGCACAGCTATTTCTCTGTTCCTTTCCCTCCTTTCCCAAGGAAACAAAAGCCTGAATATTTCAGTTTCTCATTTCACGTAAGGTCATACCTACAGACTCTGTTCTACAATGCTTACTGTTGGGAAAAATACAAAACCTGAAAACTCTGACCAAAAATTATACAAGCACAAAGAAGTCATGGCGGTTTTTCCATATTTATTACTTTTTCTCACTTTTCTACACTGTTCCCACGTTGTTGATATGATTGTTTGATACTGTTGGCATGTTTATTGCAGCTGAATCTTTTGATGTTGCATTTGTGACACCAATTTGTCTTGAAGAAAGCTACCTAATGCTCCAAACAGAGACAGCTAACTGAAAAAAATACACTCAATTTTGTGTGTATGTATTCATCTAAGAGAATTCACCATCATTCCAGACACGGTGCAGAAAACTGGAGATTTTTTTTGGTGAAAATATCTGACAATCAGTATGGGACTTGCTGTGAATTCCAGGCATCAAACACCTTCTGTTGGTCTGTGCGCGGATGGACCCTGACTTCAAGAGCCACCACACACCTCAGTGCAACGCCAGGAATTTTGTAATAGTGCTGAGAGCCCAAGCCTGCTCTCTGAGATGGCAGTTTTCCAGCTTTCATCAGTAACAAGGCAGTTAGGAACCAGACAAATTTATTTATATGGGTTAGCAAAGACTTGTTATGTGTGATAACTTTCCCACAGGAACAGCTTTTAAGATAGCTGCCAAATGAAAATTGAATGCTATGATATCGTGTTTATTTATGCATCTGTTATCACTGCTCTTATTTACGTGATCCTGGTAAATTTTTCCGTGTTTTGCAGTGCAGAGACATTTTTATTGCACATTTGAAGCATTAAGTTCATATTGATGGAGATAAATGGTGAAAAAGCCTTCTGTTCAGCCCTTTTGAACAGAATATGTGTGTTCACACGTTTCTCACAGGAGATGAGAGTTCACAGAACTTCAGAAGCTCAGCGTGCTCCTCTGGTCTCATTTCAGATATCAGTTTCATATCATTCTATTCTCATTCCCATCCATGTCTGCATCCATATTCCACCTCCAGGTGGTGCCAGGAAGGTGAAAGCAAGTGAGATATCAAAGCTATCACGTCGATACTGCAAGTTGCTTAAGATGAAAACTTCAAAACTCTTGGAAAGATGCTATGTTGAAAGAACACAGCAGAAATTAATCTGACAAGGGTGATAGTGCCAGCTGAGAGACATATGAGGTCAGGCACAGCAACCCATGAATGCATCCGTGCTGCTCTTAGGTTCCACAGTTCAGAATAAACTCCACTGAAGGGATAGATATCCATAGTTTATATAGTCTAGTAAGAAAGGGCTGAGGAAAGATACAATTCCTCTGTTAAACTGCTTCAGTGGGGTAGATATTACGGGAAGATGAAACATTTATGCAAAAGAGGAAAGCTGGCATTAGACCAAATGCACAGATGCCCAGTCCTAAAGTCTGTTCAGCCTTTTGAACGGGTCAAAACAAAACAGTTTGAAGATTGAGTTATACCACATTATGAGAGAAGCTGAAATAATGGGTTTTCTAAGGAAAGCAGAAAATGGAACCTATTAGGTTGTTGAGTCATTCCAGAACGATATTTTCAGATGGTTCTGGCACTGGTAATTGATTTTCTTTGTCTCTACAAAGTTATTTATCATCTCATGTTCTAAATGGTTTCCCACAGTTTAGTGGGGAAATTTTATGAGTCAATTAAGGGTGGCTTGTTTTAGACAGAAGAAATTAGCAGTAGTATTGTATTGCACTGGTTAAAACAAACAAACAAACAAACAAACAAACAAACAAACAAACAACCCAAAACTGAAACAATACATTCTTTTGGCTCCAACATAAAATAAAAAATGTCTACAGCCTATTAGATTTTCAAATATGCATTTTTTTTTACTGGTTTTGAGCAAAAAGGGGTATAATTTTAGCATATAGTATTTCAACAAGTAGCTATGAGGTTGGCTGCTTAGATTAAGATAAACTGGAAATGTAAAGACCAAACAGGGTTCCTAAAGTTTGCCTCCTCTGTTTCATCGTGAAAAATCACAAAACTTAATTTATGGACAAAACTTTGGCGCTAAAGTGCAGTGTGCACTGGTTCCTACAAGGATTGTTTTCTATACAGAGTTTGGGATTTGGGAATTTTCCTATTTTTCAACATGAAGGTATTTGTGACATTTGTTTTTATTTTATTTTTAAAGGCTAAAAAAGCTCCTTATTTAGGGTTAGCTCCAGCAGAATCCAGGTGTGAAGTCACTGTCCAGTACCTTTTTCACCCACAGAAAGGGACAGAGCTGCACGGTGGGAAAGGTTGAGCTCTGGGGTGGCTGAAGACACTCCAGGTGCCCAGTCAGGGCTGGGAGCAGTCAGCTTTGGCTTTGTGTTAGTGAGGGCATTGAGAAGATTCCTGTAGAAGGAAACAGCCGGATTTGAGTACCTTATTTACACACCATTTGCATTTTGTCGGGCTATTGATGACTAGGCATGCTAGATATGCTCTGGCTATGTGTCTTTTGGTTTCCTGTCATCTGAAGAGAGATCCCTCTAAAATGTAACCTGAAGCACAGCTAAGTAGTGACAATTGGGATAATTCCTCCAAAAGCACACCACTGATATGAAATGGCACACAAACGCAGACCTCCTGCACCTATTGCTCTCATTTGTAGGAGCCAAGGAATGTCTAAAGTTTTATTTTCAAAATTAGAAAAGAGGAAGTGTTGGTATTCCTTTTCTCTTTGTCTCATATTCTGTGAGTTATCCATATTCTGAATTGTCCATATGATGCCAGAGGTGTGGAGGTTTGTGAGCAGCACATGTTTCTGTGCTGTGCCTTGGAGTGAGCACCAAGCATACAGGAGAGCATGACCTGCTTTTTCACAGCAGCAGGATGCTGCCAAATAGGGCCAGCAGGGCATGAAATGACATGAAATCAGGCCAGTGTGTGCCTCTAGCACACAGCAGCTACAGCTCATGCAAGAAAAAGGGGAAATACCAATCTAGGAACATTTTTCACCTGCTTCTGGCGTGACCTCATTCAATGGTATTTATTTATCAAAAAAGAAATCACAGAGAAGGTATGAAAAGCTCCAGTTTAACACTGAAGTTGAGCCCTCTACTGCCAAAGAAACTGGTAACAACTGCCATACCACACACCTCCACCTTCCCACTGGAATTCTGCCTCAGTGCAGAGGGAATACAAGCAGCATGTTGTGTGGAACGAAGGTGCTTGAAGAGTGCACATTTCATGGAGGAGTGGTTTGAGATTCTGCTTTTGTTTTGAACAGTGCTCCACTCAATGTAAACGGAAAAGAAGCCCCCAAGGACGAATCCAGGAATCCAAGGACAGTTCCAGCTTTTGTGAAGGCTCCTCCAGCTGAATTTGTTGAGGTAGGAACCACTATCTTGTACTGAGGCAGAAGGGATTTCCATGTGAATGTCTCCATTGCAGTGAGGAGTGAAGAGGGCTGACTGGCTCAGTGATGCTAACCAGGCTGTGATAGTGCAGCCAGAGGTAGCTCAGTATCTCTTCCTCAGTATCTCTGCACTCTGTGCAGGGACTGCAATCTTCTGAGACACTGGCCTGTGTGAGCCACTCACTGCTTGACAGGTGCCACTGACTGCTCAACAGGTGCCACTCTGGATGGATGCAGAAACAGCAAGAGAGGGCTTGAGAAACTTCCCATCCAAACACAAGTTTGGAAACGTTCTAGTTTTGGTGGATATGGAGTAAAGGTCCTAGAGTCACACATTTGGCTGCTGCAGCCTAAGTCCTGCCAGGACTTTTCTTGGATGGAAACTTTGTTTTTTTAAAGCATACTCGATTGCCCCTATCCAGTTCAATGGCAGTGGTAGCAATAACTCCAGCAGAGGCTTGGAGGGACAAGTGCTTCTGGAGGAGAATATTGATCATTACAGGAGACGTGATCTCACCTCACTCTGCTGGCCACTGCCACTTTTAATTAGCAGCTGAAGTCACACAAAACCATCAACAGTACATCTGACTAATTTACAAAAAGTTCATCTTAATACAAATGTATGACTGAAACCATGTAATTTGGTTAAGTGCCCATTTTAGCTGTACTGCTAATGCAAATACTGTGAGGAAAGCTAAATGCAGAGAGATAGCAAAAGAAAATGTAATCTCTTGCTAATCAGATGGAATTTAGCAATCTATAGTAGGTCTTTACTAGCTTTTATTTCTCAACCACTTAACTGGAGCAGTACCCTTTCACTTTTATTAGAAACTGCAGACATTCTTCTGACAGTCCTCTTGAGGAGACCAAGAGAAAGCAGCTATTATTCTTCATGATAAATGGAAATCTTGGAAATCTTGTACTTGATGGATATTCAGCCTGCTAATGAAGTCAGCAGAACTTTGAGGTGGAATTGTAATGCCTCTTTCTTTGGTAGTCCAATATAATTAGGGGTGAAGTAATGGAGAAATGAGAACCAACAGTGAAATTTTGTAATGCCTATGGCACCTTGTACTCAGATTTCACACAAATAAAAGGTGGCTTGCTTTCTGTTCCAGTGGGGAAAATACTCTAGATGCAATAGGTTGCAAATGAGGAACAAACTATGTAAGCATGAAATTCTTGGATTAAATCTACTGCCTTTCAAGAATGTTCAGAGCTGTCTGTCAGTTTCCTCCAGTAGTTCTGAGGCTGTATATATAGGTATTTATAAAATTGAAGTGCTTGTCACAAAATAACCCACTGAAACATATACTATAAAACTTTGGGAATGAGAAAAAGTGCATCAACCTAGTTAATTATTTCCAGATGGAAGAAAATCAGGTTCTTAAATCAAGGTCTGAGTGACATGAAAACTGTGAAAGGAGAAGTTAGTTCCTTCATTTTTCTGTCCAGTTGCTTTGGTGTTAGGCTTGGAATTACACCTAAAAATACCAAGTTGTTTTTTTTATAAGTGGCTTTTTTTAGGACTTTGTGTTCAAATCAAAATGATAGAACTCAGTAGATATGTATCTACACATAGAAGCACAAGACTGTGACATAGAAAAATATTTCAGAATAATTTTCTTTTCCATTTTTTACGGTCTCAGGTTGCTCCTAGGCCAATGGATCCTAGAGGAAGACTACACAATAATTATGTGTGTAGAAACCTTGGGTCAAATTGCATCTAGTGTGTATGTGTTCTCCATAAACTCTGGTGTGATTCATATTCAGGAAAGGGTGAAATTAGGTTACAAATAGAAGAAAAACCACACTGGAAAAGAACAGTTCTCCTGTCTTCAGAAAGAATAATGTGTTTCTTTCACTTTGCAGAAAGAGGTGGATCCAGAGCTTTGCTTTCTTGCTGACCATTTGTGGCTGGAGATCTGATGACTCTAATATTCAGCTTCACTTCCATTCCCACTGGAGGCTCTGCCTGGCCAAATGGACAGACTCTTTATGCTCACTGCCCATAAATAAATCTCTAGCCAATATTTTCTGTGTTGAGAATTATGTTCAAGTGGATTAGCTCATTCCATGTGCCAAGACTTTATTTCCACTGAGACTGTTATTTCAGTGTCACTAAGACACAGCTACTCTCAGATTTACTTTGACGGTTAAAAATAACCAAATTGAAAGCAATGGATGGTGTAGCAAACTTTCTAACATCTCTTTGCTTGAGTTTGATTTATTAACCCTTTTGGAACTCATAACCTTGGTTATTTTCACTGGCATCCCCTCAGCAGCCCAGAGTTTGACTGCTTAACCTCACAGGGCCAAAGCTCTGGGCATGAGTGATATTATTCTCCTTTGTCTCAAAGAAAAATGAGGTTGCAGTCAGACCCCTCAAGGAGTAAAAAGCAGATGATTATGTGGTCTTGGCTAGGTCACAGGTAAGGGATGAGGACTTACAGGACCCCTTAATTTCTTCTGCTCCTCAGGACAATGTTCACACCATTGGTTTCTTCTGCCTTGACTATTTTCAGTTTCTCTATGGCCAAGATGTAATGATCACATAAACTTGAGCGAGTTTTACAGGTAATAGGGGTTGAGGAGCCTCTTACAGTGACCATTTTTAATAAAGTTCTGCCATCAATAAAGTATGAAAACCTTTTTGGTAGAGTGACCTATTTTTTTGGCATCTTATTAAATGATTTCCGATTAAATCTGATTAAATGAAAAGCTTGAAACCCATTTCTTGTTAGTACAAGCAACTTTGGCTGGTCTCTCACACTCTGTCTGGATCAGTTGAAAGTCTTTAAATTCCCATGCAATAATTTTGCTCTCCAATGCAAACCAGCCTGCCATTTGTTTTAAGCTGAAAGCATTTTTTCCCCTAGTGTTAAAAGATGACAAAAACCAGCAAACAAAAAGATTTATTGCATGGTGCTGGTGACAACTCGTTGCCCACAGCCCCTGTGGGGACTCTGTAGTGATGGTAATGGATAATCTATGAGTTAGTGAGGCTGCTTGAACAGTTTCCATCTGAGTGCCATCGCTGCAAGTGCGGGCATGTGCTCACACATGCTGAGAGCTGGGACTGGTGCATCTACAAGTGCAGACAGCTACCAGGCATCACAGGTGGAATACTCAGCACACAACACCAAGGCTGCATCTACAAATTGAAATTTCAGCCCTCTTAATTAGTCTGATAGACCTCAAGATGTCAGTCAGTACCCAGGAGGTGTTTCAAGCCTCAAGCAAAGAGACAACAGACCTAAAAAGAATGTTTTCTTCATCTGAATTAGCCAAGTGAATCTGAAAGGCTTTAAGATAAAGTGTCAGCAATGTTACAGCTATATGCTTAAATCCAGGTACACTAATGAAGTGCATGTATTCCAGGCATTGATTAGCTGGTTTACCTACTTGAGGTTGTAAGATACCATTCGGAAAGTAACTGCAAGGACTTGAGCAAAACCATTAGTGTTGACAAACTTGGGGGAGGAAAAAAAAACAAACCACAATGAAAAAGAAAAAACACTTCAAATTTTTTTTACTAATTAAGATATAAATAACCTGATGTGTTTTATAGTGTCAGCTAAGCTATCTATTTTGTAAAGCTAGTTGCAAGAGTCTGAGCTCCCTTTATAATGTGGTCCAGAATCAAAGGCAATTATGTACATGAAGTTCTAGAATTATGTACACAAAATTCTAGTACATCATGAGTCACTTCAGGCTAGGGTTTCAAATGTGTTTCACACCTGCAGGAGTGCTCTGTGGCATTTGGAAAAATGTATGCAGATGTCCAAGTAAAGGATTCCAAGAGGGCACCGGTTAAGAAGCTGGATAATGCTATTGGCCTCACTTTCTACATTTCTGTGACTGAAATAATGCTGATCTGCATCTCATGGGAATGGAAAGTTTGCTGGAAGCGATTATTAAACAAACAAACAAACAAACAAACAAACAAACAGTCTATAGAGGTTTCACTGCAGAGAAAACTCCTATGGAGTCATCAAAATTTTCCACATCTCTCCTTTCACATGTCCAGAATTAACAGATTGAATTTCAGGACTGACTATGGCTGTGAGTTGATGGGAGACAAAAATGTATGTGGAATATAAATCCAATTCCAATCTCTCTAAGTAATTGTTAAACAGTTTTCGGTTAAATTACTGACAAAATACAAAAGCAATTATTTTTACTTACAGTGTACACACATTTTGGTATGGTTAATATTCAGCAAGGATTATAACGAAATTCTGTCTACTCCCTTAGAAGTTGCACTTTTTTTGCTTCCTCTCAGAAAGGGTGTTGAGTTGCAGCCTGTGATTAGTCCCAAGGCTACACCCCGATGCTGAATAAAATGCTGCCATCTTTTGGCTGCACTCGACAGGAACAGGTAGAAAAATCACTGCCTTCAGAAAGACAAGAAACCATTGCTGCTTCTGCAGTAGTTGCTCCCAAGGGTGTTGTTATCAGCCATACCCCGTTATCCTTGTCCTCTGTCATGGACTGTAACTCCAGAGGTGCTGAACAAAAAGTGGCTCTTTTCCCAGAAAATGAAAAATCTCAAACAAGCAACCCAAAAGAAAACTCCTATCAACAAAACCAAGTAACGAGGGTGAGGGGATGGGTTCACAGGAGAATTCATCTAATGGCAGAAAACCCTAGGGTACAAGGAAAAGTGCAAGGCTGTGTTTCCTCTCCTTACATTCTGGAATCCAGCATTTATTTCTTTTATGTTAAGTAAGACCTTTCTACTGTACACTATGTCACTTATCTCTCTCAGAGATTTGCAGCATGCTACAGCAAAAATATGTTTTCAGAAAACAATAATCCATAAATCCAGGGGATGTTTAAGCACTACCATTCAAATATTTGTTATCCTTTTGCACAGGAGTGAATAGAAAAAAAACTAATTGTCCACATTTTGTTAAAATGTAATTGCCATTTGTATACCCAGCAGCAGTTAACACCTGCCCAGCACATAAATATTTCTCAACCCTCCTTTTACATTCCAATACTGTCAAGGAACTAACTCTGTCAGAAAAACTAAGGCCTATGCTTTGCAAGGGTCATTGCTCATTAGGTTAAGAATTATTCTCCATGCATATATCTGTACTTGAGGGTTTTGTAGAGTTTAGTTTGCTAGTGGTTGAGTTGAATGCATCAGACTTGGGCAAATTATCGCTGGTGTGCCTCCTGCAAGCATTTAGGGACCCTGAAAGGTAAGTTGTATTTTGAGACAGACTCAAAATAACACTCATCAAGAAAATTCATTCATTTTAAGTATACATAGCTCAGATTTTTACTGGTATTATTCCACAAGTATATATATGTCCCGTTCATATTTTTACCAAACATAGCCTAATCTTGACCATAAAGGCTAAAGTCTACCACCCCTACCACTGAATCTATAAGTCAGCAAGAGATGTTCTCTCTCAACCCATATGAGTAGCTACATCCAAGGAACACCTTATTCCAGGAGGAAATAGATACTGTGCTGTGCAGAAACCTGGCTGAGAGAAGCTGTTCTTCCTTCAAGCTCCAGACCCAAATCCCAGCTCAGTTTCCTCCCCTATCACAGCTCAGTTTCTAAGTTAACTACAAAGAGGAGATAAACTCAGTTGGGGACAATGAATCTAAATCAAACCCCAAAGAAATCCATTCTCTTTGATACTCAAAGTCTAAGGACACCAACATTTTAGTGCTCTGCTGCACTCAAGTAATGTAATCGAAATGAAAGGCAGAAGCTGTGGTGGTTGGCACAGCAGTAATACCTGCCTCTGGCACAGTCCTATTGTCTCAAGTCTCAACAGCCCATCAACTGACAGGAGTTGAGTTCCATCACTGGAGGAAACCAAGAAAGCAATATAAGCAGAGCTGACTTTCAGAAACCTCAGAGTCCCACTCCAAGTGCTCGAGTAGCCATTAATATTTGGAATTTGGGTCATTACTCTGGATTAGGAGAGGAATTTTTGTCTGAGGGCACATCCTGAAACATCAGAGCAATCCTGCCATGGTACCTTGTAGCAGATCCCAGTGCAAGGGATGTGTGTCCTGGCTTCCCCTGGGTCACTGAGGAGACAAGGGGGGAAACATTGGGCATTTCACATGGTGTTTGCCACACACATGTTCATATGGCTGGTTTCTTCAGCCAGCCATTTCTACTGTGGATTTGCTGGTTATTATTAAAGTTGTGACCCAGGCTTGGCAGACATTTGACAGAGATGTCTGTTATTGTTTTCAGAAAGTGGCAGCGCTAACTATGGAACATGACAAGTACTCAGCAAATTGGTTTTTGCAGAATATGAATGTCGATGTCATTCAATTATATTTTTGGCCAGGATTGCTGTAAAGCTTTCAAAGTATTCTCTTAGGGATTTGTAATCACTAATGCCAAGAAAAAACAGCTGTCATCTTGCTAAAAATTTTACTGAATAAGAAACCTTGGTTTTACGTAACATGGCTGCTCCTGTTGGCAGCATGTATTACATCTGCTGCAAAACCTTGTTCTACAACTAGATCTAAAGAGAAAAAGAAAGCAAATAAATATTTTACAAATGATGCCTGTTAAAACACGCCTTCTGAATGTGTAACACTCTGAAATTCCTGTAACGTGGTTACTTTTCTTCTGTAAATTAAACAGAAATTATGCCTGGGCTACATCTGAGAGGAAAATGAGAACCGTGTGGGCAAATGCTGATAGACAATTTATGTCAAAAGATGAACTTGATGCATAGATATATTTTCCGTGAAGAATGAAAGCTAATGTTAATTTTATGGGTATTTAATGAAATTGTGGGAGACCAGATTTCTAATATTGAAATCAAAGAAATTGCAGCTGTCTCAGTTTCTCATAGAACGAAACTCATGCTTAGCATTGACCAATTAAAACTGACTTTTAATTTAATAAAAATAAAGAGACTATCAGTTTCACTACTCAATGTCTTCACAGAATATCTTCAAAGCTGTCACTTACTACAGCTTCACAAACAAGTGATTCAGAAATATGACAAACATTGCATTTCCTGAGTGGTAGAAAATGTCAGGGAATTGATAATTTTGTAGGACATAATCTGATAGGTTTTTCTGAAAGAAACATTCCAAGAATGAAACTATCTTTGTCCTCCATTTGCATCCACTTTATGTTTTTACCACTAAACTTTCAGGGAAAAAATAATTTTATTAAGCTAAACTAAAATATTGTCCTGCAAATTGAAAGTCAAGATTTAGTCCCTCTCCATCACGACAGGCTCATAAGAGTTGAGATTTTGCCTAAAGAAGAGTAACATAGGAAGAGTAAGGAAAAGAAAGTTTGGGAGAGGCCTTAGGGGAGGAAAAAAAAAAAAAAAAAAGGCAGTAAAACAACCAAAAGACTTATGAGGCATGTATTTTCAAATTCCACTTGTAATTTTGACAAGAATGAAATCTGAGTCCAGCTTGGACACATTTTTCTAGCAGAGAAGCATTCTGCTGCAGAGAACTGTAAGCAAGGGAGGAAGATTTCCATAGGGAGTTACTTTTTTTCCCGTAAGGATAGACTGGAGTGTTAAGTACATGAACTGGAAGTGATCAGAATAATGACAATTGTGGAGCTGAAAATATTTTTTTTAAATTCTTTGAGATATCAGCTCATAAGAAGTTCAGTTTCTCTTGCACTGGAGATCTTGTTATTTTGCTTTGACAGACTGTGCTTTGCCTTAAAAAGGATTAAAATAATTTTCATCCTCCAGAAAACAGAATGTGTTGTTGGAAAAATTACCCCTCCAGGACCAATTGCTAAGAAAGAGACAAGAATGGGGCAGCACTTAAAAAAAAAATATTCTGCTCTTGACTTATATAGGAAAACTTACTAGGTAGTAATTTTGAGTCCCCAGCCAGACTTTTAAATATTAATAGAATGTCACAAAATGTGTCTTTTTATGTGTGTAAAAATCAAATGAGTATATCCACTGGTGGGCTTGTTCCATTTTATAACCTATAGTCACTTCAAATTCATTTAACTTCTGAGGCTTCCAGATTTACATAATTTGACTTTTCTTTACTTAGCTTTAAAAAACAAAAAAAAGCGTATTATACACAACCAGTAATTTTGCAGCTCTTTTTCTAAACTTGTCACATTGATTTTAACTGATGCCATGCTTGAAGCATCTTTAAATAAGTAAAAGCTTTTATAAATTAAATTTTTGATTGTCACAGAATCAAATTAAGCTGGACACTAGAGATTACGGTAATAAAAAGGAAAGAAAGAAAAAAGCCCAACAATAAGGATCTCTTCTTACTAAGGAAATCATGATAAAAGGATATTGTATTCATCACCAAGAACAAAAGGAGCAAAAGTTGTAACTCTACACCAATTTAAGTCCTGAACATGGACATGGCTCTTTATGTCACCCAGAACACAAGCACTAACAGCAGCTGATAAATTCCAAGGGACAGATCCCAGACCCTTTGTGCCCTTTATCCCACCATCTCTATTACTACTGAGTCATGATATTGACATGCCTCAGCCCATCACTGCTTGTGGCTTCTGGAGGTCCAGCCCAGGGATACAGACGGGGTAAATCTGGACAAGCAGCTGATTTTTGTGCCCAGTTCTCCTCCTCAACCAAGGTACAGGAGAAGTCAGGAATTGCAAGCTGAGGTCTTGTGTGGACCTTAAGCAAGGTTTACACTCTTGAACCTGACATCATAGAAGGTGTCTGTGGGTCTCAGACAAAGCCAGTGTTCTACACTTGTGAGAAAACCTACTGAAATGGAAGGGGGCAGCTGTCTGCTGTAAAATGCGTCTTATCAGTGCTGAGAAATAACAGAACTGGCTTTAAGTGCATGGCACAGGTACCTTCAGCAGTGAAAACATGACAATCAGGTATTTCAGGGTTGTACAGAACCAGCCCAGATGGTTGGTGCCCAAATCAGTGTCTCTTACAAAAATCTGCTACCAAGAATGCCCAGGAACAAGAGCAAGTATCCACAGGGTACAACTGAGTTTCTCACTCTAATATAAACATTACTTTCCAGCTACTAGATAACCCCCATACTGTGAAACAAATTGAAGACTCTTGCCAATCTTTCAATACATGTAATTTCATCCTCCTCTGTGATGATCTCTCATCCTTTTCTACACCCTAGTCTATTCTTCTGTACATCTAATTCTGATCTTGGTGGGCTCTACACCTGCCTCCTTCCTTTTGTTGAAAACAGTGTGCCAGTTGAAGGAGAAAGTCTCACACCCAGTATGAAATGTATGTGCTGTAAAAAAAAAATCATCTTTGATTCAAAGGAACAGCTAAGCAGTTGCAAAGAAAACTAAGATATAGCACTGTGGCAAGAGCACGTTCAGAAATACAAAACAGCTCAGCACCCTCCCTTCTCCCTGTGGCAGATCTGACAGTTGTGTGCATTGCTAGCTTGGACTGACAAACTACTCAGTGTTTTCCATTAACTTTCCTGCTGGCAGGTCTTATTAATAGGGAGATAACAGATTTCAGCTGAGCTGGAGATAACACTAGAAACCAACTGCCTCAGCTGTCTACCAAATTACTGACAAGCTCTGACTGCTACCCAGTTGTCTCAACCACTGGTGGAGGGCAGGATGGCCAGACAGAACAAAGCTAGAGAAAAGTAGTGCTTTGTCTTCCTTATCTCAAACAGTGGCTTCTGAATGAAAATCAGGAAACTCACAAGTTTTGTTCCCTTTCTATTGCCCAGGAGAAAACCTTTTCTCAAAGAAAAATCAGATCAGAAAATGGTTCAGGGGTGAAGAGCTCTGGATTGGTGTCTTAGGCTTCTGCAGCCCCTTTCACTTTGATGAGATGGATGCAAAATTCCTCAAAGTGCAAGAGGGACTGACAAGATTTTGGGAAACAGACATGATTGATGAAAAGAACTGTTGGGTTATAGTATGACTATAAAGAAGCAGAGGTAGTAGAGGCTGCTAAGGAGGGTGTGTACTGTTTAGCATTAATTCCTGAGTATACAGTGAACAGATGTGTTTGCAAGAGTTAAATATGCAATGGCAAGCATCACAAATATTCCTCTCTGATTCTATCACTTGCATGCTTACTCAGACACACACCTGAAGCTGTAATGTCCCAGTAGGGCACTGCAAACTGAAGGCTTGAATAACCAGGCCTTTAAAAAGTCCATTTTGTTGGAGGGAGTCTTGATGATTTTTAGTTTTTATTATTTGGCATGGTGCAACACAACATTCCAAAATCCTTCTTGTCTCTGAGCCACCTTTATTGTGGCCAGGCAACAAAGAAAACAGAAGATGCCTCTGGGCAAGGCTGTGGCCCACCAGTTTTCCAGTGTAAGTACTGGAATGATGGAGCTGAGAGAGTGAGGAAGGAGAGAGAAGTGCCTGTAAACTTTTTTTTCTAGGGTATGTGCTGACAATGAGGCAGGATGGAGAACATCTGTGGGGGACTTCTGTTGGGGAAAGGCTCTCCCAGCCAAATGCAAATATGCAGAGTGCAAGCATGTAGAGTGCCAGACCTGTCTTCTGTAGTCCTTTGATCTTTTTTCCTCTGCTCTTTTATTTTCAATCAGCATCTGCACTGAATATCTGTCTGCTGAGGACCAGTGTCAGCAGTGTGTGCTGTGCCCTCTCCTGGCTTCCATGGGAAAGCACGAGAGATGCCAGCAGTGGTTTGGAGGATGAAATTTGTGCTATACCCAGGCTGTGAAGCTTTCCCATCCCTGGTCTGGCTCTGGTCAGCCCTGTTCTTTCTGGATGACAGCAGGTCATGGTCCCCAGAGGGAACAACAATGTAAGCTCGCTTCCATCTTGCATAAAAGTAAGGTACTTTGGGTGAAGCCCTAACAGCAAACTGAGCTTCCTCCACAGTTCCCTGTCTTTCTGAATAAGTTCCTTTTGCTGCCTCAGTTTCCCCTTTACTGCAGCAAGGAAGGATATTTCTTATACATCCCCCATTACACTAGTGAAGTGAGGCACACATCTGTTACCTGGAGTCTCTTGCCTTCTGGGATAACTTCTGACTATGCCTGGATTTCTGAGAGCTTTCCTGTGGCCATTTGTGCTGATGGCAGAAGACTCTGGGCATGAGTTGTGGACAGAAAGGCACAGAATCCTCTTTGGCAACTTCAAAATAATCTCTATTAAGCATTTATTCATAGAATCATAGAATTGCTGAGGTTGAAAAAGATCTCTAAGATCATCAAATCCAACTGCCAAGCCAGCAGTGCCGCTTCCACCACTAAACTATGTCCCCAGGTGCCACATCCACACACGTTTTGAACACTCCCAGGGACGGTAATTCCCTGAGCAGCCTATTCAAATGCCTTTCACCCTTTCAGTGAAGGAATTTTTTTGTAACATCCAATCTAAACTGCCTCTGGTACAACTTGAGACTATTTTCTCTTGTCCTGCCATTGGTTACCAGTGAGAAGAGGCTGACCCCCAGCTGACTACAGCCTCCTTTTATGTGGTTGTAGACAGTGAGATGGTCTCCCTTGAGCCTTCTGTTCTCCAGGCCAAACACACCCAGGTCCCTCAGGCACTCCTCATAGGACTTGTGCTCCAGACCCTTCACCATTGTGCTCCATTGCCCTTCTCTGGACACACTCCAGCACTTCAATGTCCTTCTTGTAATGAGTGGCACAAAATTGAACATAGAACTCTAGGTGTGGCCTCACCAGTGCTGAGTAAGGGGGACAATCACTGCCCTGGTCCTGCTGGACACACTATTGCTGGTCCCAACCAGGATGCCATCGGGTTTCCTGGCTGGGAACACTGCCAACTCATACTCATCTGGCTGTTGACCAGGAAGTTGACTAAGCAAAGTTTCAGGAAGAATGGTTTCCATTTACTATAACCCTCAGAAAGAAAGCTACCATAAAGATAAATATTCTGTCCTATCTAGTCCTGTGCTGTGTGGTACCTGGACTTTGAGGTAACTCTCAGACACACTGAGAGTGAGAGTAATGGAATTGGTTATAGAAAGAACCATGGAGACATGACCACAAGTATTCTTCACACACTGTGGAGTCAAGGAGCAGCTGGGATCTGTTGTCTAGATCCAGACTCTGTAAAATGCTTCTCTGCACTAATTAGATGCCTCTTTAGAATCTTTAGGTAAATTAAATACAAGCTGATTGTGATTTAGAAATTCAGATGAAGTCCAAAAATGAAAAATAAGCTCACGTAGGCATTTCAGAGCCTCACAGAAGCCTAGGAAAAAATCATCCCCCAGAAATAAGACATGAACTAAAACAACTGGTTCACTGAATGGTCACATCGCTCTTGCTGTGATAGTCAAAAGGCAGACAAGGCAAAGTTTCTAGATAGAATTTCTAGCATCTTTTATTGGGCCAGATAATATACTTGCAAAAATAGATAAGCCTTATGCATACAGCTTCTAGCCTCCACTACAAATAATACCTTTTATTAGACCACTTTTTGGAGACCCACACTCCTCTGCTTATGTCTTCTTAGAAAAGAGTTGGATGGGATTTTCAAGGATGTCTCAAAACACATTAGATACCTCTGTGTGGGTAACTGAACCTAAAATTTGTTTTTAGGTGAAGAAACTTGGCTTTGACTCAAAAATTCTCTCTTATTTTTTATGAAATTAAAGCTATCCTCTTCCATACTGTTCTGAAGGCATTTCAAAATCTTTTAATAGTGGTTTTAATATGATGTAACATGTTCTTAATTCCAAAACAGGAATGGCTGTATTTTTATATATAATCCTAAATTTTAGTAGCTGCTTTCTGTCTTGTCTTCATATGATTTCTGCAGAATAAGGAGATTATGAGCAATTTCAATCTTGGACTCGCATCTAGTGCTTTCTCTCCAAATTCACAAACTGTGGAATCTGCGCCATCCAAAACATCTAAATATGTAATCCAGGCCAATGTATTTGTCATCTGCTGCCATTCTTTATAAGCAATCAATGAGTTGGTTTCCTAGGCGTAGGCTGTGGGATACTGTGGTAAATCTGAGGATACTTTGGTTTTGCTTCATTGTTAAATGCCATCACAGTAAGGAATTTAAGAATTATTAGTGCTTGCAGCTGTGGACAGGCAGAAAAGAAGAGTTTTCCTCCCCTCCTCTATGTTTTCTCCTTATTTTGTTACTGTCATACAAAATAAAATTATTCCAATTATAATTGCTGTTATCACAGCACCTACTTGGCAAAACCATGGAATTCACCCCCACTCTTTAGTATCTTGGGTGTGCACAGCATATCACTGAGCCCAGGAACTGCCCTACATCATCTGTTGAGCCACTGAAACCATGATGGCTGATGTCTTTTTTGTAAAAGTAAGGAAAGAGTCAGGAAACTTTATTTTTTCTTTTTGGAACACCAGAACATAGATTACTCCTCGTGCTAAGCTGGACTAGCTGGGTCTTTCTCAAAGAGCAAAGTTAGAGAGATTATAAATGAGGATACTAAAAGCAGTTCCCAATGGAACATAAGAAAGTAACTAAAAGGTCTCTTACATGCTTTCAAATAACTAGTATCTGGACACAATCTCAACTTTCCACATGTTGTACAGATGCAGGTGAACACAACAGCAGGTGTTCTTAGTACTGCTCCCCACTTGATTAATTTGTTGTCCCTTCTTCTTTATGATATTTGAGACTTCACTAAAACTCACAAGATTTGTTTGAAAGCAAGAGGTAAGCAGGAAATTCATGGAAGATGCTGGAATTCTATTTTTTTTTAATTAAACCACGCCAGGAACTAAAATCAAACGCTCCCACTTAATTTCTGAAGCACCACCAGGGTGTCAGAATTACAACCCAAATGGACACCATCCAGTGCATGGCAGCTCTCCACTGACACACCCTGGCAATTAGTAATGCTGCCAAGCAGCTCTGCCTCTGTGAAACAAAAGGAGATTCAATGAATGTAAACTGCCTGATGATTGTTTTGTAGTGATAAGCTTTTTTTTCCTTGCTGCCACAACCCACTTTTTGAATTCTTCCAAGTTCATAGAAGGTAAGTGAATTTCAAACCACCTCTTTTAGTCTTTTTTATAAGCAGTTTTGTCTGACTTTGCACCAGCTAATGAAGTTCAATTTAACACCACATAGTTTCATGCTGTTGAAAAATTATTATAAGTATGTGCAACTAATGACTGTGCTTGTTTTTGTAACTAGATGCTATGATGGAGAATTTCAGAGGTAGACATTTTACAAGTGACATTTTAAAAAATGAACACTCTTAATTTTAGTTTTCATTAGGCATCCCTAAAGGAGGTACACTCCTGCTCTCTCTCTGAATGTGACATATGCACAATATTTTGGGTTTGGATTTTTTTTTTATCTGGGAGAAGCAGTTCTTAGTTTACAGTAGAATTCTAATCAACAGAATTGTGATACAGTGTGTTTTCTGAAAATGATGGTGGTAGGTATTTTCCTGATTTATTTCTTAAGAAAATTCTTTCTTTATTTAATGAAATAGTTTTACTTAGGCTGAATTTTTGAAAAAAATATTGTTATTAATGCAGCATATGAGGTCTGCTTAGGCTTCCACTGGGGAAAGATTTTATAAATAAACTTCACAACGTCTTTTGTTTTTTGCTGTACCATTTTTCTATAACAATATGTGCATTGGTTGGTCTGTCTTGAAGCCAGAGATGGTGAAAAAGCTGCAAATGTGATCAGACAAGAGGTTAAATCTAGGTGTGCAAATATGACTATGATGATCACTTTACAGGCTTTAACTGTGATCTACAAATTTAAAAGACTCCTTAGAAATTCAGCAAGAACCAGAGCTAAGAGATGTTCAACAAAGCAAAGTATACTCTAGAATGTTTTTCTCTCGTAGGTTTTATCCAGCAATTCATTCCCCATGGACACTTTTTTTTTTCCCTCTGTAGAAAGACCAGAGCAGTATTTCTCAAAGAGCAGTATAGTTGTAGGCAGTAGTAGTGACAGAAATACACAGTACTACACAGTTTTTATCAAGCCATATGCTATTTCTGCAATACACAGACATATTTCTGAAAACATTGGTTTCAGCACACAGCAACCGTAGTGCCTGTTCAGCCTGTAAATGCTTAAAATGTAAAGATTTCTGGAAAACACAGACAAAGCAGATGACTGATAGATTACACACGAGACACGTCTGGTTTTGGTTTTGTCAAGTCAAACCCTCCACATTTTGACCCGTGTTTAAACCGACCGCCGCCGAGCAGGTGTTCACACCTGCTTGCTTAACAAAACCAGAAAAAGTGTTTCCCGGCAGTAAGCGTGAAAAGTTCGCCCAGCCCAAGCTCGCTGTGCGCACCGCCAGGGATGGATGTCCCGGGGCAGCAGGCGGGCTCGGGGCGGTGGCAGGGCGCTGGGTGCCCGCATCCCGGGCTGCGGCACCGCCAGGGATGGATGTCCCGGGGCAGCAGGCGGGCTGGGGGCGGTGGCAGAGCGCTGGGTGCCCGCCGTGCCCGCATTCCGGGCTGCGGCACCGCCAGGGATGGATGTCCCGGGGCAGCAGGCGGGCTGGGGGCGGTGGCAGAGCGCTGGGTGCCCGCATCCCCGGCTGCGGCACCGCCAGGGATGGATGTCCTGGGGCAGCAGCCCCGGCTCGGGGCGGTGGCAGAGCGCTGGGTGCCCGCCGTGCCCGCATTCCGGGCTGCGGCACCGCCAGGGATGGATGTCCCGGGGCAGCAGGCGGGCTGGGGGCGGTGGCAGAGCGCTGGGTGCCCGCATCCCCAGCTGCGGCACCGCCGGGGATGGATGTCCCGGGGCAGCAGGCGGGCTGGGGGCGGTGGCAGAGCGCTGGGTGCCCGCATCCCGGGCTGCGGCACCGCCAGGGATGGATGTCCCGGGGCAGCAGGCGGGCTGGGGGCGGTGGCAGAGCGCTGGGTGCCCGCCGTGCCCGCATTCCGGGCTGCAGCACCGCCAGGGATGGATGTCCCGGGGCAGCAGGCGGGCTGGGGGCGGTGGCAGAGCGCTGGGTGCCCGCCGTGCCCGCATCCCCGGCTGCGGCACCGCCAGGGATGGATGTCCCGGGGCAGCAGGCGGGCTGGGGGTGGTGGCAGAGCGCTGGGTGCCCGCCGTGCCCGCATCCCCGGCTGCGGCACCGCCCCGGCACGGGCGGAGCTTGCGGGGCCGCGCCGGGAGCCGCGGGCGGGAGCGGGACGAGATGCGCCTGGTTCCTAGTCTTTAATGTAGTAGAAGCATCTGTTCGCTCTCCCCCGCCCTCTCGAAGCTGGATGTCCTCGCAGCCCAGCGGGGAGGGGAGAAGGAGAAGGATGTGTGCGGGCAGGGCGAGCTCGCCGCCTCCATCCCGCGGCCCGTGAGCGCCCCGCGGCTCCGCTGCTGCTGCCCCGGCCACCACCGCCCGGGAGGGCAGCCCGGGCTGCCGGGGCTGCTGTGCCGCCGCTCGGGACGTGTGTGCCGGACACCTGGGCGGCTGTTTGCCCTTTAGGTTGCTGCGGATGAAAGATACAGGTGGGTTTTTCTTCCAGTGTTCTGTGCCACCCTCCCCTACCAAAGTGTAAAAAAGTTTGTGAAAGAAGGATCCTGAGCGGAGGTTGGCTGGAGAGGCTTTCTTTTGCTTGGTGCACTGTTTAGAAGCGTGGGGTGAGCCTGGGCGCTCAGGAGGTGCTTTCAGTCCCCGCTGCGGCCGCCGTCCCCAGTCGGGCTCTGAGACGCTTCTGATGGTTTCAGCCCAGCTCAGGAATGGGACTGTTTCACCCACTCTTAGCATAGACATTTCTGTGCACAGACTTCCTCTTTGCACGTGAGAGGGGTTGCCTTAACTTTAAATATACTAAATGAAGGCAGCTTTTTTTTTTTTTTTTTTTTTTTTTTTTTTTTTTTTTTTCTTTCCCCAAAATCAAGGGTTTACCGCACTTAGATTTTCCCCTTGAGTAAGTAGTACGGCATTCGAACGTGCAAACTTCATCACATGTATTCTGTACTCACGTTGTTCTCATTTCCATGTCCGTCTGTGTCACGAATGTGAACTGCTGAAAAGAAGTCTGTTGATCTGCATACAAGAGATTCTTCCACAGACAGGAAGGTTTTGGGAGCTGGGAGATAGCTGAACTTCTGAGCTATAGAACCTCCCCTCAGTCTTCTAGCGTAGTTCTAAAGACCTCTCTGGATCTCTTGAAATCTTGCAGTGTGGCTTGGAGCTTGGAAAAAATAGTCCAGAACAGACGGGAATTCTGACTTCAGTGTTGTGAAGTCCCCCATGAAGACCCCCATCTCTCAGCTGTGTTTTAAAAGAATTGTTTCAGCTGATACCCCTGATTTTGGATGTTTCTGTTAGAAACAATTCAGTTTCTCGTCTGGAAGATGAGGTTAAATGTATGTCAACTTGAAAATACACTATTCCTTTCATAATTCTGTCAGCAGGTCAAAAAAGTGATTCTTCATAAAATTCCATCAAGGATTGTCTTTGGAATGTTATGTAAGGGTGTTGGTTTAGATGGGTTTTTGTTTGTTTGCTTTTTAATTTCACTTTTCATTAGAAATACAAGTTCTTAAATGAAGGAAAACCATTATTTTAAAGTTGATTTTTATTTGAACTGAACAACAAGTTGATTTAGGTTGTGCAGATAGGTAAATATAAGAGGGTTTTTCTAGCTCCTTTATATCCCAAAAGAATAATGTAGATATAATGGAAAAGGGTTTTTTAGTTTAATATGAAGTTTGATTTTATTCATTTTATGCATTTTCTTCAGATTTTAAATATTTAAAGTGAATTAAGCATCATCTTATCACAACTTGCAAGAGAAGGTGGTAAAGAACCTCCCAGCTGGAAACCTGTGAAGCTAATGTGTTCAATAAGTTATTTGGGAGCAAAGTGAGAAAGGAAATAAAGCAGCTTCACTGCTCAAACTAATGTGTGGTGTCAAGTGCGAAAAGAAACCTCTCACTCCCAGTATTAAAGCCTGTGCTTCCAGAAGCTCGTCTAACATCTTCTGAAGCCTTGTTTTTTTTCCAACAGGCTACTTCAGAGAAAATACAAGCAGTGATGGGTGTCTGTTTTGCTTTATCTTTATACTTTTACTGTCAGAACCAGTTACCAGATGCAGCATTTAATGGCTGGTGACGTTAAACGAACTTCTGGCCGTTTCACCTGGCTTATGTTTTGTATCACTTTGGGTATGTTTTCCATTCCATGTCAACTCTGACAAATTCAAGGGGACAAACTGGATTCTTATTTATTTTCCTTGGATGGAATTATAGGTTTTATTGTTTTTAACATTATTTGAGAAGCAGTATTGGCAATCCAATCCTGCAAGTTCCTGAGTTTGCTAGGAGTTGGGAGGGTTCAGGCTGTACTTCTAGCTCATGGAGCCCTGGGGAGTGCAGAGTGTCATGTGTAAGACAGGGTTAATAGAGCCCCAGAGTAACTTCTGTTAAACTAAGATATCTCTCTGGAGAAAAAAAAAAAAAAAAAAAAAAAAAAAAAAAAGAAAATCAAATGAACCTCTTAGCACATCTACAAGTATTTTTCAACAATAATATGCATTATTCAGTTAAATGCTAACATCAGGTAAACTTGGACCCATTCTTCAAGGGATTAGTTATGGGAGTTTAGAAGCTTTTTTGAAATCTGAATTTAGTTTTTACCTCATCCACAAGTGTAAAAAACTCAGCCCTTTATATATGAGTACTTTATACACAAGTCCTAAAAAGAGACTTACTCCCACATAGCCCGGATCTTCAGATCTCTTCCTCTGCAGACCTCTGTCTCTTAAATTCACCCAAAACTTTTTGAAGCTCATCTTTGTGCATCATGTTTGTCATCTTTTGATATCGAGTAGCTGCATTGACCTTCACAGTGTGGGTACTAACGTTTTAAAATGTGTCTTACACTGAACTTTCAGGACCTTCTCGCCTTGCCTGTGCATTAAGGTATCATTTCCCAACACACCAGGGCAGAACTTGCCCAGCTAAAGCTGTGTGAGTGGTGGTCAGTGGAGAAGTGACCTGGGCACTGGGCTGTGCCTGCACGCCTGCCTGCACACACTGCTAAATTTTAGTCAGCTGAGTCCCATCCAGGGAGTAAGTGTCCTTTTATAAGCACTATAAATATGAACTCTTGATATGTTTTTAAGAATGCAGGATAACTGTATGCTAGACCTACAATTTATTATTTATATTTTGAGCTATGTTTTTTAATCATAGGATAATTAGTGTTGGAACAGACATTTAAAAGTCATCTAGTCCAACCCCCCTGCAATAAGCAAGGACATCTTCAACACAATCAGGATGTTCAGAGCCCTGAGCACTTCCAGGTGAGCCTTGAGCACTTCCAGGGATGAGCATCTAGCACCTCTCTTGGCAACCTGTTCCAGTGTTTCCCCACCATTGTAAAAAAAGTCTTAATTATTGACCCTAATTTGATCTCCCCTTTAGTTTAAAACTCTTACCCCTTTGCTACAGGCTCTGCTAAGAAGTTTCTCCTCATTTTTCTAAAATCCCCTTTAAGTACTCAAAGGCTGCAACAAGGTCTCTCCAGAGCTTTGTCTTCTCCAGGCTGAGCAACTCCAACTCTCTCAACCTATTCTCATAAGAGAAATGCTCAGAAGAGTATTTTTAAGATTTGGTTTTTGTTCCACTAAATTTTAACTCTGTTCTTTCAAACGCTATTACAAGTAAATTTACAAGTAAATTTACAAGTAAATTTAAATTCATGGTTAGACCCAGTTAGTCTCCTTCCATAACCTGCAACCAGAATTGGGTAGGAGAATTTTTTTTTTTTTTCCAAAATTGTAGAAAGAGGACTTAAAAATTCTTTCTCTTAGATTTGCTACCTGGGACCCTTTCCAGCATAAATTACCATGTATCTCCTAATGGGGGAGGAAAAAATAAGAAAGCATCAGTGTTTCAGATTCTCAATGACCAAACAGTAGAAGCTCTGTGAAGTGTACATATTTACTTACCAGAAAAAAAACCTTAAGACAGTCTGTATATGTTAGACTATGAAATCACTGCAACATTTAGCACAGTGAGTTTGTGAAAGTAGAGAAATAGAAAGACAAAGTACTTATTCTAAATGCTTACCATGACACAAACAAAGCAAGCAACATCTGAATCTTCAGTAAACTGAACTCTCAATTTTCCAGTTTTTAAATACTTCAGTATATAATTCAGTATTTTTCTGAAAGACAATTCCCAGAAAACAACAGTTAGGAGTAATATGAGAGTTGCTCCATTTTAACATGTGCAATCATTCTAGGAGTACATGACACATGAAAGAGAAGCTTTCTTATTTTTTAGTCCAGCAAGCTATGAGTATCATGCATTTTGCACTGAGGAGTGGAAATTCATATATATATATACACACACATACACACACACATATCTCCATTTAAATGGAAAATTCTGTGCAGAATTTGCCTGCAGCCAGAGAAGGTAGGCTATGTAGTTATGAATCCACATTAAATGCTTTTGTTTCACAAAGTACACAAAGTATTCACTGCATGTGAGTAAAATTTACACCTGTGATAGGAAAGCTGTGAAGCTTTGGGTGTCTAGCTACTTTATAAATAAAAGAGGAAGACACCTGCTCACTGGTAAATGAGGGGGGAGAGATATTGTTACCACAAATCTGCAAACGTTTGTGTGCACATGAGAACTTGAGGGATTGCATTTGATATTGTTCTTTCTGGGTAAAGAAGTACCTTTTCCTCCTAAATTTGTCATCATTTTAATTAAGGTCAAGCTAAGAATGGAACTTAACTTGGTGTAGATTGACTTAATGTGGAGGAAGACAGAGGTCTTCCTCTGGGAAGCTGATGCAAAAGATGTGTTTGGCCGTGCATTTTCTAACATGAGGAACTTTGCTAGGAAGGTGCAAACAACCTCCATGCTAAAAAAAATTGTTTAAAACATCCAAGGAATTGTAAACAAACTGATATTTCTGTTAAAAATGAGAGTGAAAACTAAAAGGAATGAGAGAATATTTGTTACAGTTCAAAACAGGAGGAACTGTTAGTAAATTAGTACCTATTTTCTGGTCTTTGTGTGGAAAGAGTTGTTAGGTTTTAACCACTTGTTTTTTTCTGTATTTTCAGAAGGACACCCATTGTCAGAGGAAAGGAGGGTAGCTGCCATTGGTAGGGCTCTGTTTGCTCTGAAAGAGGACACCCTGCTGAAGCATCTTTTTAAGATACCTTCCATTCTGAGCATCAAAAAAGATCATCTAATATTATCCTAGTTTTAAACAAGAAAGATGAGTCTGAGGTGATTGTTCACTTGGTTCTGCTGCCCTGGAGATACTGCAGAGCAGACCTCTGGAAAGACACAGTGCAGGAAAAGAGTCCAGTGCTGCAATACAGTGTTTCACACCTGCATAACCATCTAAGAGATATCTCATCTGAGCAAAGATCACAAGGCTCCTGAGATGATTTATTCTGTGATGAAATGACTTCTGGGAAACTGTTGGAGTATTTCAGCAAAGGGCACCCAGTGTCTCTGCCCTCACTAAGGACAAAGTCCGAAATGAACCACACTTGGGTGTATAACCTCAGCTTTGGTGCACCTGCAGATCCTGTTGAGCCAAGGGTTGGACTCTCACGAAGTGGGCACACAGTAGTGGCTGTTTTTCTTGGATTAATCTTGTTTTTTGGTTTCTTGAATAACTTGATTGTCCTCATCCTCTTCTGCAAGTTTAAAGCCCTTCGTAACCCAGTCAACATGCTTCTCCTGAACATCAGCATCAGTGACATGTTAGTGTGCATCTCGGGCACTACCCTCAGTTTTGCATCCAACATCCGTGGCAAATGGATTGGAGGGGAGCATGCTTGTAGGTGGTATGGCTTTGTCAATTCCTGCTTTGGTAAGAGATCAGTGGTGCTTCTTTGTTGTTCTTCTTTTTAACACTGATACCCAAAACAATGTGATTAGGGAGCTAAATGCTCTTCTGTGGTGAACAGAAGGATACTTTTATTCCCTCGTTATGGTCAAGCACAAGTGACCTGCATAGTTTAAAACATTTTTTAAAAAGATTTTATGACAGAATAGCAGAGATCTAATAAATATTTCCTAACATATCTCATTCTTCAAACTTACTTCTTAAGAGCTAAAAATGGAATCTGAAAATGGCAAGCCACTGGAGAGAGTTTGATTGAGTGTATGAACATATATAATACTACCCTCCTTTTTTTTTTTTTTACCCTCTGTGCCATTGCTGAACTATAGGTCCCTCAGTGTGGTTTCTGTCAGGAACAAAGCCTTCTGGAAGTACTCTATTTACCATTTTTAATTATCTCTCAATCTACAATATGAATTCTTCATGTCCCGGATAGTGAGTTCTCATCATTAGATGATTTCTGCTCTGCAAAGCAAAATCTTTATTTTAGAATTACATGCTTGCAGCTTCAGTAGAAAATTAAGTTGCAGGAATAGATTTGTCAGAAGTGATGGGAAAAGAATTCAGTGTTCTTCTCTCCAGACAAAATTTTTTTTGCAACCATCTTTTGCACTGCTAGATATAAGTATTGTAACTGGATTTTTTTTTTTAATTTTTAAAAGGAGAAAAAGGACAATTAACAGTCAGAGGGCAGCCTTCATCCCTCCAAGGATGAGGCCTGTTGCTTGAAGATGCCTGTTGCATTACCAAATACTGAGCCTTTCTTCATTTATTCCTACATTCATAAAAAGATCCACTAAAGCATGAACTGGCCTGTGGGTGCATGTCTAGATGTGATCCTTATCTAACCCAGACCAGGGGACTTGGCGTAGCTCCCTCCTGCTCTGCATCCTTGCTTTGCTGCCTCCAGGCCAAGAGGACAGGACAAACACATTCCTGGCTCTTCTCCCACCCTGGATTGCAGCACCTCTTGTGTAGGCCCTTTGACCCAAGAAGTGCTCCCACAGCTCTTGGTGTAAAATCAGATGGTGGATTCAAACACGTTCTTTACCTGAATTATAAACTCTTTGCTACTTCCAGTGGTGTAGTCTCTGGTACCTATTCCCTCCTCAAATGTGTGCTCCACTCATGACCATTAACTCATCCTGGCAGTTTCCTTTGCTCAAAGTGAAGTCTCAGGAGTTAGTAATGCTGTGCAATATAAGAGCACGTACTTTGGCTATCCAAAAATAGTCTCTATGGTCAACAATACCTTGGCTTGTTTTGGTAGGTTGTTTTCAGTTTGGTCTGTGCTGAGCAGAATGGCATGTCTTCTTCCAGGTTTCATTTCCATTTTTATGTGTTTTATGAATTCCAGTATTTCTGTAAGTAGTTTTCTCAGGCAAAAAGAAGTCAGGACTGTGGGGGTTTTTTCGCCATTCTTTAAACTTTCTTTTTATTTTTTACCAGTGAGAAGGGGGAATAACATTTGAAGAGAGGGGGAAAAAGAGGTGGGTGTTCAAGGGCTTAGAAAAAAGATATGTTAAAGTCACCCTTTTGAGCCTGCTGGCTTCTGTCTGGATACATGTGAGTTACCATCCCATTGACTGTGGAAATAGACCTGCAAATGGGTGAATTTCTCCCATGGTGTTCTGTTTGTGGAATAATTCTTCAAAGTCAGATCTACATAAATCAGATTAATGGCAGGAGTGCAGATTTCTGTGCTTTTGTCATACCTGTTTTCATGAGGTATTTTCTGTTATAATTCTTAAAATTGATTAAGCATCAAGGAACACACAAGCAAACAAACCAGCAAAACCCAGAATGCCAAAGGTGACCTCAGCTCCTCTGAGTGATGTTGGTGCTGTCAGTGGGGTGTCCTGGGGAGCTGAGGCAGCCTAAATGCAGGTGGTTATTAAATTGTGCATAGATCACGTGAAAGTCTTGCAGCACTCACATATTTTCTTTCATTGGTGTGTATAAAGGGGATAATGAGGAAGTTTGTTTGCAGAGTCATAATTAAAAATGTTGATTGGGATATAGCGTAAGTAAAAGCAAATAACAATAGCAGATTGTGTAAGATTTATATGACTTTACAAACAAATTTTATCTGCTGATAAATATCATTATTCACCCTTTAGCTATTCCCAAAAACATCTCATACATTTATTAGCTAAAAAAATTAGCTTTCCCTCCTTGGTACCTCATGTCTGATTTTGGCCCAGCAAAGATAAGAGAAAGGGCCCTAATGCTCAAGATCCAGAATAGAGATGTGTGATAGGAAAGATAATTAAGATGAACTGAAGTTCAACATCAAGGTTGGTAAGAATAAATGCTTCACTATACTTATCTGAGGTTTTTTTTGTCATGGGATAGATGATCCTACTAGGACAAAAAACAGTATAGGAACATACTGTTAATGATGTTAAGTATTATTGATGTTAAGTGTTAAGTGTTTGGGGATATGGTTTCAGGGTAATTACCCCAAATGTTGGTGCTGGGTTGCTGGTTGGACTAGATGATCTTGAAGATCTCTTACAACCTTGATGATTCTGTGATGCTCCAAGTTCAGTGGCCCCACTGGAATTGCACTTTCTTGTATTAAATGAAGGCACATACCTTTTATTTTTCTGACTGCAGCGTTTTTCTAAATCATGAAGAAACTTTAAATGGGCAACTAATGTTCATTACTTGGTGGTTTGATGTGTAAGACACACCTAAGCCAAATTCAAATTGTTAAAATGTTTATAAATACAGTTCATTCTTACAAGTCTTCTGAAAGGACTGTGTTTTAAAAGATCATTCCCCCCTCCCACTTGTTTTGTGTTATGGTGAAAGCCTCCTTTGTGTTTTAAATCAGATGGAGAGTGAAGGTGCTATCCTTCAGGTCTGTGGCTTGGATGAAACCTGAGGGAAAGTGGGAAGCTGATATTTGTTTCAGATGTAAATGCAAGGTGAGAGATCACTCTTTCTTCTTTTTCTTCCTCTTTTAAAACCGCATGACTGGGGGTGATCTGGACAGCAGATCTGATTCCCCTCCCAGCAGTATCGCTGTCAGTTGATGTCACTTAGTGGGAAATCAAATAAGATATTTACCAGGCAATCCATCGCCTACCCCAGGCACTGAAAAACCATGACCCAAGAATCAGCACCAGGGGTTTGCCGTGGGCACAATGGAGAAAAATTATGGACAAAGTGTAGTTTTTTGGTTTAATTATTTGCTGCTATCCCTGTATCTGCTTTGTGATTTCAAACCAAGCGTGGAAAGCACAAGGTTTGGAAGCTAATGGGAAGTGCAGGTGCTGATAATAATAATTGCTGATCAATAAGCATGTAATGGGGATTTTAAGGAGAAAATAAAATATTGTGAGATCTGCTGTGGAAGTATGAGCTGTTGGGTGTTGATCTGGGGAAGCACCAGGAATGGAGCTAGAGGAGAAACAGCATCATCTGTTCCCAGAGTAAATGATTTTACCCTGGTGCTTGTCCTTGACTGCAGCTCTGTTAAGCAGGTCACTGCAGTGGAAATTGCACATGTCACTGAGTTGGGGAAATGGATGGATTTTTAAATTTTGCTGCCATTACCCACCACTTTGTCATGGTTTGACAGGCTCATGGTTATACATTTAAGCAAACAGGGAAAGGGACACAGGAACAGGATCTATTTGCACAGCTGAACTCTCAGTTAACTTTGCAGGCAAGGTGAAAAAAGGATGTTTAAATATATCATGAAACTATTAAGCATTATGTTTTAATTTAGGAAAAATATATTATTTTTAAGGCACTCCCATAGAGACCACATACACAGGAAGTGATATGCCATCCTAAGATTAAATTTGTCTTGCAGTTTTGACCATCTCACATGTAATCTCTCCACAGTGCCTTACTAAGCATTTCAAATCTCTGGAAAGGTGAAAACTTTCAGAAAAAAAAAAAGTCTTTTCCCAAGCTATTTGTACCAATGTAAACTACCCAAACATGTAGGACAGGCAGAATTTGAGCTCAGATGACTTCTGCAGTTCATTCTTAGAATCACTACTCTATGCCATGTCATATCAGGATTAAATATTAAATAGATTGATACATATGAGAAAGACAAAGCTATCTCTGGCTCCAGAAATTCAACACTAGATTCTAATGCTGGAAAAGTTCCAAGCCACATTACTAGCAGGGAAATTTTTGTCCTTGTTGAACTGTTAGCTCTTGTCAACCAGGTGTCTGCTGGTTGTTTTCTCTTTCTTAACCTTCATGGTGGTTAAAATACCTGGCAGCTTGCCTGAGAAGTTTTTTCCAATATTTCATTGTAAAAAATGAATTCTGATTAGTGTTGTGTAAAAGAACATCACTATTCTAGAGCAGCCAGAGATGCCCATGTCATACAAAAGCCTTGTGACTCCACATCTGTGTCTTCCCACACAGCATCCTGTCACTCCTGGCTGCAGCAGAGGGCTGCAGTCCTATCTGAACTGAAGTAAGGCATGTAGATGGGCCCTAATGTCCACTGATAACTCAAGGTCATATCTAAATGAGGACTTTAATAACCCTGTACTCACCTCTATGTGTAGATAATCTTTTCAGTCATATTAAAGCAGTTATTGATTTATTCCCCTGTAAACTGCCAGAGAACACAATGAATGAGAAATGGAGCTGCTTATGATCTTGCTTTGAAGTTCAGCTGCCTCGTGACTTTAAACAAATAATTTTCTTCTTAGTATTTTGCCTTGATTTTATATGATATGTCTTAGACTCACTGCATTAAACTAAGGTACTTACATTTAGAGTTCCAACATACTGGAAACTGTTTATGGGATGCACTTGAGGTCTCAGATGTAATAAATGACTCTTCTGTGGAAAGATACTTCTTTTTATTTCCACAGAAAATACATAATCACACTTGACTTGATCCTGCAAGAGCTCATCTGATGTTTTCTGAGCTTTGATGTAGCAGGTACTCATCTCTCAGGGCAAAGCCACCCTTAGCAGCTAGCTTCTCACATGCCCACTGATCATTGATTGCTCCTTTTACAGTGGTCTTGGAGTGGGATTAAAGATGATATTTCTATAAATAAAGCTGGTAGCAAACACAAGTAATCAGTAATGCTTAGGAAAACATAGTTCTGCAAGAGAGCCTGAAAATATTCTCTTTTTGAAGTGCACAGATTGTTATGCCTGCAGTTATTGTGACCCATGCAAGATTTCCTCAGTACTTGGTCAGTATCAGAAATAATCTGCTGGTTCAAACAAAGGGGGAAAACCCAGTGCCTGACTCATGGGATTAAGTCAAAAATGTTTACAGTCCCTTTAAATAAAAAAAAAGGAGAAATGCTGTCATAACCTAGAGGGCTTTAATTACTTTAATACAGTGTAACAATTGACAGTTTGGCCTAGATTTTTCTTTGTAATTTCCAGAACCTGATATGCATTAGATTTTATAGTAAACAAAAATACAAAAGTAGTTATTAAGAAGATATGTAATCCAAATTCCTCTTTTGGTATCTCCTCTTCAGAGAAACTGAAGTTAGCTTGCTATACTTTTTATTTAAATAACTAATCAATGAAGTAGTTATATATTATTAAATACAGTTCTCAGGGCCATACTTGCATGGAAAAAATGAAATGCTCAATCCTTAGAGACAGATGGGAATTGTCTGACTAAAACTAAACATTTCCAATCCCCGAGGCTTCTTTTATAATCAATAGAAAACCAAATCTGTAGTGCCAGTATGCAAACTGTGTGACACATCTGAGACATTCCCTTCAGGGTGGTGTGTGTCCTACGTGCACCCCTTTATCTCCATGGACTATGAAAGGAACCCCATCTCAGGGGTAGATACCTGCTCTGTACCTCTGTGAAGTCATGAGATGACCCTCAGAAATGGGGTGTTTATTACTTGTTTGTCTTTCTCTAATTTTCTTACTTTTGCTTATAATTCCCTACCCACTTTAGTATCCTCTTCCAGGATGTTTCCAGGAATTTGTATTTCCTATAGGCATTAAACACTGTACAAAGGTGAAATCACCTAGAATAGTTGTGCAAGAGTGAATATTTTTAAGATGTCTCTTGTGTTTCCATGAAGAGGTGTTCTAGTTCTCCTACTAATTTTACAATCCTAAATTAATCATGTAGGGAAAATGCTGTCAGCTCTTTATGCAAGTAATTTCTAGAGCATGAATACTGGACTTCTGCATTCAATTGACATGCTTAAAGCATGGAGACAACTTGGGCAAAAATTTTGGAAAACATGATAAAGAAGGAATCATGCCATGAAAAGAAAGTGGAAATGGAAGACCTAATGTCCTACTTTGAATGTTATCCCTGAAATCAGAGACTTCACTCTAGTAGACACTTTAAAATCTTCTTGAGATAAGAGAAGGGTTTGCCTTGGTAAAGGCAGAGTACAGCAGAGTATCACCCAAGATGTGTGCTGGGCTGGAGAGGAAGCACTGTGCAACCCTTTGCTCAAGCCCTCTTCTCTTCTCCCTGTGGGCTGGGGAGGACAATTGAAGTAAAAATTTTTGTTGAGATAAGAACAGTTTAATAATTGAAGATAAGGTAAATACAATAATAATGGTAAATAATAACTATGATGACAATAAAAGGGGGAAAAACATTGGTGCACAGTGCAGTTTCTCACCACCTGCTGACTAATGTCTGACCCTTACCAGCTGCTCTTCTGGGTAACTCCTCTCAGCTTATATATTGGGCATGTTGTTCTATGGTCTGGAATATCCCTTTGGTCAGGTCACCTGTTCCAACTATGCTCCCTCACAGTGTCTTTTGTGTACCTCCTCACTGCAGACCATGAGACAAGGAAAAAAACATCCTTGACCTAGGATAAACATGATTTAGCAAAACTCACAAAATATCAATGTGTTATCAACACCATTCTTGTTCTGAATAGAAAACATAGTATTATGAGAGCTACTGAGAAGAAATTAACTCTACCCTAGCCAAAAAGCAGGTCAGTGTCATTCAATTTACCCATTTCTAAGGTGTTACAGACTATAGCTCAATCTAACAGCATTCAGATCCTGTGATATGCAGTAGGTGTCTGTATTAGCAGCCATGGTTGCTTCTCCTTTCCCTGGTCTGGACAGCTCCAGATGGGCCTCATCTCCACACCAGGGTGCAGTAGGACTGTGGAGTGTACCAGAACCCCCACACTTCCCTCCTCCTCCTCCTCTCTCTGATCTTTCATCTCTACATAAATTCAAGCAATGGCTCAAACAGGAGCTAGAGTGCTCTGAGAACATCCTCAAGTACCCTCAGTTTGCACCAGCATCCACATGTAGATAGAAACATCTTTTCCCTTAGCTGCAATACTTAATGTTTTCTGCTGTGCTTTGCTGTATGATCTAGAATCTAGAGTCCTTTCTCCTAATGCCTGTACAAAAGAAAACAGCAAAAAACCTGCAGAAATACTAACAGTGAAGAATGGACAACAGTTTGTGCATGTGTGTCCCTGAAAAGAGGGATAGAAGAACAGAAGAATTCTGTAAGGAAATCAATCACCCTTTTGGCATTTTTTGTGTACAGATGTCAGCTCTCAATGCAAAAAAAGTGTTCTGCCCATGCCCAAGGTCTGTTTCTGTGCAGGTGCATGTGACTACAGGTTTCTGCCAATGTTTGATCCTTTCCAGTTGGGCAGCCATGCCTGCAGCACAGTTCCATACTTTTGGTTCTATGCTATGGCCACACATTGCAGAATGCTGGAGACTTTATGCAAAGAAATACACAAACAACATCAGTTCTCATGGATGCCTCGAATAGGAGTTTAAAGGAAAAGACCATGTTGGATTTCTTGCAGAATTATCCTGGCTGTGAATTGAGTCTAAAAGGTCATGGCTATAAGCCCTGCTGGAGATGACGAAACAGCATTTTTGTCATAGTTCAAGTTTAATCACTGACATTTCCAGGCCCTTTTCCCTAATCCTGGATCATGGCATTAACCCAGACAATGTTATGCCTGATGTTGGCTTTTTTTTAATCTAGGAGAAGGCAGAAACCAGCTCTCTTCATAGTCAGGCCACACACATATGAAGAAATATGTCATTAAAATGTAGCTGGCTTTTTGGTTCTTCAGTGGGTATAATGAAATAAAATAGAGCCCAGTAAATAAGTAATATTCAACAAAAAAACCCCCACATTAGAGAGCAATGGGCTTTCCTTGTGAAGGACTATTAAATAATATTATTTTTAACTATATGTTTAATAATCTCTAGGAACTGTTAAGACCATCCACATTCTGGCACATCTGAACAGAATTTGGTATTTTCTGGAAAATTTTTAAGCTTCCTTTGTAGCTCCTGAAGAATGCCAGAGAGAGGATATTATCTTTGGCCATTCACACCCAAGTTATATACCTAGTGACAGTTTCTTAACTCATGACCTTTATTTTTTATGTCTTTTTAGGAAGCATTTAAGCAGAGTCTTCCAGTCCAGTAAGCAAATGAAACTTACAGACATTTCAGTGATAAAAATAATACAGAACCATTGGCATAGTTCCAAATAATGACACAATAACTATAAAGTTCTTTTTTCTCTTCAGCTGTGGCAAATACTTCATACTTAAAGTAATCATTAGGGTTTGTATTCTTTTTGCTTTTGCTTGGGGCTTTTTTCTATATTAGTGTTTCTGCTACATTTCTAATTTTAAAAAATGCATTAAGTGAGAAAATAATTTTGTTAAATTAACGTGCTGATGCTAAAAAAGAAAAATAAGTTTCTTTGAAAGCTGAAACTATTCTGTTTATATCTGTGATTTTCTACATATCAACACTAGCTAAGAAACTGCTTCTGAAACTGAAGATTCAGTAATGTCAATAAACTACAGCCTCTACTGATTCCCAGACCACTTAATTGCTTCTGTGGATTTCTTAGCTAATATGATTCACTTTTTAAATAATCCAAATGCCTCTCAATACTGGGAGATTTGTGGATTTGGTTTTGTTATGAGTTGTTTGGTATTTTTTAAAAACTAACTCAAAATTACCTCTGTCTGCTATAGACTTTCCAGTAATTGATACAGGCAGGAGGAACATTGGGAATCTGCAGACAGCAAATGCAAGAGAGCACCACTCCAAGTTGGCATTTCATCCCCATGACATCCCCCCATCCCATTTCTGTGAGATGTCCCTGTGCTTTCCCTCCTGAGCAGTGTGGAACCTGGTTGCCCCTCTTTCCCATCCATGCTGTGCTGGCCCAGCAAGGATCAGGGGATGCAGTCAGGGGGATCACCTCATGCAAGGGTGAAACCTCAGGTTCCTGGGGCTGCTTGACTCCCAGGCATCTCTCCAAGGTCTGGATGGTGATGCCTCTAATCAAGGCCACCTGGGTACCTCTTTTCTAGCATTGTGCCAGACTTCACCTGCTTCAGCTGAAGGTTTCTCCTGCCAGCTATCAGCATCAGGCTCAATTGCTCTGGGCTATTTCAGCCAACAAGTCTTCCCAGATGTTCTAAAATTATGTTACTTCTCCTATTTGTAGTTTCTTAAGTCTATTTCATAGAAGATGCCAATGTGATGGAAGTACAATCTTGTCCTGTGGCCAGATTCAAAGAGAGTATAGAAAGAAAGAAATGGCCTTTTCCTAAGAAAGTATAGCAGCCACCAAGCAGAAGGCTAGTGGCTCACTGGGCTAAGCTGACAATCTTTACATCTATTTCACAGTGTTTTATTAGAAGCAGACATTCACCACCTGCTAATTTTCTTGTGTTGTTTTTCAATTATATCTTCTTTTGTTTCTTTCTCCCCCTCCTATTTTTTATTGTTCCTATTGGTTTCACTAATGCAATTAAGAGCAGAAATAGTAGATAACTATGGCAAGAAGGAATCAAAAGTCAACAGGCTTCAGATGAATCAGAAGAAGGAAACTTCTTTATGTTGACTTATTTTTGTAGAGATTTATAACAGTAGAAATTTGTTCAGGAACAAGTGACTGTTAGAAAACCAAGTATCAAAAAGAAGACTTGATTGTAAAAAAAATTCATAAGGAATAGATCATCTTTACAAATCAACAGCAGTGTAAAATGTTGCTTAGATAAGGACTTTGATAATTTCTAAAATTCAAAACCATTAGTTAATTCACATATATGGCATTTTATTGCTTAATAGCTAAGTGTTGTCTGAGTCTAGCACAGACCTCTAAGTACTGGAATAGCACATTAATATCTGGCAAGATTTGATTTCAGCTAAGAAATGGCATGAATTTTACAAAACCACAGATAATCCCATTTAACTTGATCTTACGAGAATTTTAGGGTGTGCAAAGGTTAGATGTAATCCTTATGTGGATGTGCACATTGAAGCTTTTTTTTTTTTTTTTTTTTTTCCAGATTTAGAGTTTGGGGGTTATTTGTGTTCTGTATTCAGGCTCTTTGTGGAGTTACCAGGGGACCTCTTTAGACTGACTATTTAATCACCCTAATGAAATTAGGCAAGCTGTTAGGGAGCTGTGCAGCAGGCAGCCCAAGGCAGAGCAGGCACTGCTCTCCCCTTCGCTGCTGGCAGCACAGCAAGGACTCCCTGGGAGGCTGATGGCCATCCCTGTGGCTGATCTGTCTGCCTCACTGTGAGTTCAGCAGGAGTTAATTAGAAAGAGTTCTAGGGTAGGAGTTAATATGGTAGTGATGACAAGCTACAAATTCTGCCCCTCAGTGAAAGAGTGGAATGTGTGCATGGCATTTGGGTGTATATTATCTATATGTTCTGTACATTGACTATGGTGCACCAAGTAACTCTGTGCAATTCTTTGTAACAAATCACAGCAGTTTGCCCTAATTTATCCAAACTTTGAAATTTTGCTCTGTTTTTAAACTACTTGGTTTTCAGAGAAAAAAACGTGTGGCAATGCAAGAGGGCCAAGGTCCAGCAGTGGCTGCATGAGTTTGTTGAGGATTGCTTTACTATGTGTACTTCTTAAAATTGAAAATGTGTTTCTATATAATATCCTTGAGAGAGGCAAAAACCACATCACAGGAGCAGGATGAAAGGCTGCCAGATAAATATGCCAGTCAGGATTTAAATAGACTTTTTCTAATGGGTAGAAAGCAGGTTATGAGGCAAGACAAAGCCTTAGCTTAATATACTTTGAGATAAGAGCAGTAGACATATCACCATCTGGTTTCCTTCATGGAACAGTTTTTCTCTATTGGTCAGTGCACCAAGGGGTGTTTAACAAGGAATTTGAGAATGAGTAGGAGTTTTACAAGTTAATGTCTTTTCTAAGGTTGTGGGCACTCAGACCTTTGGAAAATAAATACTGAGATCAGATACAAGCAGGTATTAACCTCTCACTGTGCTGTAATTGTTTTTTCTTATCATTTCAATAACTAAGTTATGCCTTGTAAAGTGTTGCTGTATAGCTATCAAGTATGTGCCATTCAAAGTATTTTTCCTAGCTATTCTTCTGGAATATTGAACTTAAAGCTGGGATAATTTTCAGCATCCAGTGATATTTTTCCAATACGTAATACCACAGCCTGTGATTTGTGGTGTAGGGACATCTATCTTCCCTGAAGCAGTACTTTTGAATCTAATAGGTCTTCCTGCATTTATCTTCCATTTCACTTGCTCTCAGGAAACCTGCAAAAATTGGGTATGCACAATATAATATACCAGGGAATTCCACTTACTAACTATGTACTATACAAAGAGAAGTACCTTCTCCATTTTGTTTATTCTGAGTCTGCAACCTAATGTTTTAATTTGAAAACCTACTTACTGTAGGAAGCACTAAATAATCTTTCCCTGTCCACCTTTTATCTTTCTTTTCTCTGTTTTCCTTTTCTAATAAGTACTGATGTTTGCTTTTTCAAGTGCTCCTGAACACTGCTGCTTAGTGGAAGTGGTTTGTGTAAAGTTCTCTGTCATGAGTGTCTTTGCAGAGCAGTAAGTCAGAAACAATTGCTGTGTATTTAAAGCCAGGTCTGTTTTCCTCCACGTATGGCTGTTTACATCAGTATTGCATCTCACCTGCTCTATGGCTCCATTTCATGTGGTGGTGCTGCAGTACTTCACAGTCAGGTTTTGTTGATTTTGTTGTTTTTAAGTTATTCTGTGTAGATTTTGAGTTACTCTGTGTAGTATGATCAGCAAACTTGTCACTTTTCCCCATCTTTTCTAGATTATTTATTAATGTGATAAATAGCCCTGGGCCTAGCACAGATCCATGGGGAACTTTGCTGTCCACAGTTTCTACTAAGAAAACTATTTTTTCTCCTGTTTATTTCCTACCTCTATTTAATTATTTATTCACATTAATATTTCTGTTATTGCATGACAATAAAAGCCTTTGGGCTAGTCAAAGTTATTTGAAAATCCAAGTAGGTTTTATCCAAGTAGGCATCACCCCTGTCTGTACAGCACTGTCAAGGACCTCTGATGAATTAAGTAAGGTATGGCTTCCCTCCATGATAGCCATGCTTGCCCCAACATGTCATACCTCCACTACTATACTTTCTAGTGCAATTTCCACCCATCTATCCAGTGGTGCAGATTAGACTTATTGGTTGGGTGTAAATGTACTGCAAAAGATTTCTGTCTGCACCACTTATATTTAATTTTTTAATGGATGTAGTAAAAGATCTCCTCTTTGAGGTCCTTTGGAGGGGTCAAGGAATGAGTTAAGGAATGGGGAATACTGCTTTTCCTCGTTGCACATCCTTCAGCCACCACAGTGATCTTGGATAGAGACAGGAGAAGCCTTTTCTGGTGTTTCATCTCACCTCCACACCATGTGAGATTATGGGGTTGTAAAACTGCACAAGAAATTCCTGGCTCAAAGGCAGTGTAAAGCCCCATCATCATATTTTGAGATTGCATTCATAGTTTCAGATATGACTATTTATTGACCAGTTAATATCTAATTAGACCAAAAACCAGTTTGACCACTAAACATGATGAAAAACTTGACTCAGAAGAGTTAGTATTTGTAGTGTGTTCTACTCCTAGGAATGGTAACTGCCAAAGAAACCCCTGAGATTGTAGAAAAACTCTAGAAATATACCCTTATTATTAAAAATAAGCATTTGGATTCAGTGAAAAAGGAGGAGCTCATTGGAAGGACATTGGCAGTGTGCTCTGGTGGGTGTTTGGCTCATTGGCTAGCAGATGCTAACACCGTAGTTTCACCTCTTAGCTTATTTGGTGCCGTGTCCCACATACAGAAACCCTCTGAGACTGCACGGTATCTAGTACAGCTGTGCACATCCTCAGCAAGAAGGGTCCCGGGGATGCCCCCACGTTTGAAAAGGAGCAGTCCTGGCAGGAGATGGGGGCCCTGCAGGATGCCGTGGGCGTGGGGATGCAGCAGTGAACCTGACTGCCCTGAGCGCGTCCTCCTGCTGCGCTGCACATCCTTCACTGCTTCTCTCACGCAGGAGGGCCACAAAGATTTCTCCCGAGATGCTGCTGTACAGGAGCTCCATCTAGTGCTGACATTTCTGATTCCGACTCCCTAACGCGGCAGAATAAACACACTGATGCGGAGGCAGCCACGTCAGGAAGCTGAGTTCGCCAGGGCCACCCTGCTTTCCAGAATGCAAAGGGGTCCTGCACAACATACGGGAAGTGAGACAGAAGTGAACGTTCAGGGATGTTTTTGTACTGTGCTGGTATCGTTGAGATGCAAAAGGGAATTCTTTGTGCTGTTTGTGCTGCTGGGAGTTTGTTGTTTGGATGGATAGGCATATTAATAACTGCAGAAAAATATAGTAGTACTCAGTGATGCACATTAACTCACCAGATATAGCCAGGAATTAAGACCACCTTTAAAGCACAAAATAAACACCTTTAAAAAATCAACAAAGGAGGGGGGAAGAGGAAAACCCAAGATATTTCCTTCCAATTAAATGCAATGCATGCTGTCTATATTGAAGATACCACCAAACACAAAGGAGAGGATATGTTGTACATAGGATGAAACACAGAAATGACCACTGAGAAAAGAGCAAGAAAGATTTATTGAAAAGGACCAAAAATGCTTGTTGTCATATTTCTCTCAGCAGGGTTGGATCCAACCAACCAACCAATCAATCCAGTGATTTCTCAGTGATTTCTTTCAAGTACAAATATAAACTGTGAGTCCTGTTAAACAGGAAGATAATTCTTTGGAGAAGGGAATGATTGCCTGTTCTAATGGACTCATGATTCCAAGTCATCTTAGCAAAAGAGAACAGATAATTACAGACATTAGATAAATGGCAATTGGTGGATTTATTTCTATTCAAAGTAAATGGTTGATATCTGAGGTAGCCTGTATTTGGAAAATGGTTGTAACTGCTAATGCTCAATAAATGATTGTGGGAAACATGTTCTCAATTTCAAATAAGTAGAAATGCTTTTAATGCATTAAAAATCAAAAGGAAAATGTGCTCTGATCACTAATATGTGGGAATAACTAGAATAAGAGTCACCAAATTAAAGAATATTTGATTTTTTGACCATTTTTTCCTATGTTTATCATATAAATATTTAATAGGCATATCCAAATAAAGCTGATAGTGTTTTGGAAGCACACCCCATTCTCAGCTGCTTCTGTCAGTTTTTGAGGCATCCATCCACTCCTCTGCAGGTCATATCCTCTATATTAGCCCTGAACTTCTCAGTTGTTATACTCGCATTGTGGTTTTGCTATATCACAAAAAGTTCTGCTGTGATTTCTATATTCAATGAACTTCAGGCAAGTCAGGCTAGTACTGGTTGGTTGTCCATCAAGACCAGATCTCACTTTGAGTCCATTCATCTTAACTCTGAAATATCCTCTAGGTTCAGCAGGCTTTCTTTTTAACTCTGGAAAGGTTTGGGGTCGTCTGCCAAAATCTGCTGGCATTTGGATGCAGGCTCATAAAATATGTCTCTCTTTTTTTTTTGTTCGGGACAGAAAAGGAAAAAGTGGAGAACATTCTGGAAGTTTAGTGAAGAAGCAGTAGCCATACATGTCTCCCTCTCTCCAGACCTGTTTGAATCCCTCCTGAATATTCATTTGTATTTCTCATCTCAAAAAATGAAAAGAAAGAATCCCAAACACCAAACCCCTCAGCAACAAAACTGAAACCTTTGATAATAATCAAATAACCTTTTGTGATTTGTCCCATATTCACAATCTCTCACATGTTTCTCTCTCAGATTTGCTCATTTTATGGTACCTTCTCACTAGCCCTACTGGACATGAAAGTTACTATCTAGCTTAACAGTGCTCTATCTAAATTAACTGAATTAGTTTCCTTCCAGGCTGCCTATCCCAGATTTCACAGACCAATCAACATTCTCACTGCCAGTTTTTGGTAATTCCAGTATCATGAAAAAAGAGATGTAACCTGCAGAACCTCACTGAAGACTGTATATGACATAGTTTTTTCCCTAGCAATGAAATGTCTGAGACTCAGAGCTAGAAGGCAAAATGGAATTTTAATTTTTTATTTAAACAATTAACAAGTTTTGTTCTTTTTTCCTCTGTGATGCTGTGACTTAGGAGTTTTTCATATTTTACTAAAGTGCATATGTATCCTGGTTTAGGGCGAATTTGGGAGGAAACCACCAGAGGGGTCCCTCTAGAAAGCAAATTCAAGTGGCCACTCCCCCCACCTGTTTGGGAGACATAAATTGAAATACTCCCCCGCCCTCCCTCCTGGGCTCCTGGGCTAGCTCAGTTTCCTTGAGGGGCTTTGGAGGAATATCTCAGGGGGCAGGGTAAAATATTCCAAAAGAGGCTCTTACCCCAGATGAGTCCAAGGCTTTTTTCTTGAAGGGTTCCAGGGAAAAGAGCGAACAAGGAAAAAGCATGGGTTTATCTACTCTCTGTCTCAGGATAGATAGCTGGCCCTGAGCCAATAGGTTAAAGATAAGAGGAGGAAGGGTCAAACTATATGGTCACAAGCTTTGGGGGGTTCTGGGGAAAAACCATTCCCCAGAGGAATACAACAATAAATCTCCTTTGAGAAAAGTGGAAAAAATGGTTTGTTTAACAAGCAAAGTATTCACAAGCATGAGAAAATTAATACTATCAAACAACGGAACTTCTCGTTGTTCTGAAGAGATGCCAAATTCAGAGAGAGCCCTTTTGTGGTTTGGAGTCCTTTTGGTGGCTGTGTCCTTGGCTTTCTCTCAGCCTCTCTGGGGCTCAGGTCTGGTGACCCAGCCTCAGTGCAGCTTGGGGGCTTATGTAAGATAATCCTGGTGTTCCCAGACCAAACAATGGCTGAACAGCTCCAAAAAAACCCCAAACTTCTGGCCTCAGGAACGACAGAAAAACCAGCGAGGATAGCAAGGGAAAACTCCCCTGTCTGTCTGCAGAGTGGAGAACCCCAAGAGCACTGCTGATCTCTGTGTTTTGAATTCAGCCATGAAAAAATTCCACTGCTTTTCCTTCTCTCCACCTTCACTCTCAAATCTAGTTTTAAAGATACAGAACTTATTACTGGGCTAAACAGATGAATGCAGATACAGTTCAACATCATAAAGTCACCCCAGGACAATATGCTATGAGAAAACTAGGTGAACAAATCAGTGAGTCAGCTTTTGGAAGTTTCTGCTTTTATCATTGTAATATTCTTACCTCCACACCTGCAAAGAAATCTCTGATGGCAGCAGCTACTGGAGTGAGTGCCACTGTATTTTTCTGGAAGAAATATATTGATTTTATTGGAAGCACAGCCTGATAGTTTTACTTTACTTATCAGTATTATCATTAACTGTTATATAAGAAATTGAAACAAAAGCGGTGATAGAATGGATTGCTCTTACAAAGTCTCTGATGCTGTGGCACTTGTTAGGTAAGATACTTTGGCCCAGGGCAACAAAATTGATCCTGAAGAATAAGCAACCCTTAGAAAAAGACTGTATTTTTTTTTTTTACCCCTTGCTGCTTCTAAACCTCTCTTGCCAATACTGGGCCTACAAATGGTATTTCATGCGTAGTCCCTGGCAGGTGATACTAAGATATGTTTTCAGAAAGACAACTAAGGAGATACAGAAGTACAAATATGTTGGAAATGTCATGACTTCTGAGTTGCTTAAAGTGTTTATGTTTCATTTTCACGTGTGGAGTGTTTTATTTCTGTAGAGAACTATCCAAAATGCTCTCATTTATATTCAGGAAAGTTATTTCCCTTGAAAACAGTACTGAGTCACTGATCAAACTAGTTTTGCATAACTCAATAACATTCACAATTTGAATGTAGCAAATTCAGTAGCACATCTTGTAATTAAACACAAAACTTGAAAATTGAGGTATAAAAAGGTTTCATTTGAAGCAAGCTGTTTCTTACTCCTGTTCTTCTGTGTTCAAGTCCTTGGGCAAGCACAATGAAAGGTGTCATCCCAGAAGCAATAGCAGAAGGACAGGATTCCCCAATATCCCTGATCTCAGCACAGGATTCCCCAATATTCCCAGCTTGGGTTGTATCTCCATCTTACCTCCTCCATCCTACTGTGCCACACACAGAGCTTGTTAGCATATTTTCCAGCTGATGGAACAGCAGATCTAGCAGCTAAAAACTGAGGGACTAGAAAGAAGGGAACATAGCTGTGTTAGGACCCCAGCTGCTGGTTCATGTTCCTCTTGCACTTCAGCTGCATGATGTCCTTCCCAGGTGTCCTGGCTGTGGGGAGGGGGCGAAGCTCAGCACTGTTTGGATGTGGTCGGGTTGAGGCATAACAGACACATCATCACTGCAGGCATGGTTTTGGGGGAAAGAAAAGGTGAGTGCGTCCCTGGGAGTGTGTCATTTTGTATCACTCTTCACTGGGGGGGATTGCTGCCATCAGCCCTGTGGACCCTGTCCTCTCTTGCCACTGCCTGTTCCCTTCCCAGTTTCTCCAAGACATGGTTCTGAAAGAGTGGCAGCCTTGACTCCAAGACGCTGGGCTGAAAAGCAGCACTGGTGCAGGAAGCATCTGCAGGGAACAGAGGGGTGGAGGGGAGCCTAGTCCCAACCAAGCTGAGCCAAAAGGAGCAGAGTGGAGCCAGGTGGAGCAGGGTGGAACAGTTTAAAGTGGTCATGCCCCATGGAATTGAACCAGTGAAGCACCTCTGGAAAAAAACAGGTGTCACAGCACAGACTCTCCAGCTTTTGGGGGATTTGTCCATCGTGGTTTTCATTGTCTCAGGCTAGGGAACAGGAGCACTGACTGCAGGAAGTGCCCACCATCCTTTCTTCATCTGGAGAAACCACGTGGCTCTGGGCATGGGAGCGGCCACCACCCTGACTTTGTCCTGGCAGCCATGCAGAAATAAGCTGAGATGGTGAACAACTAGCTCCTTGTGTGTAAAGCACCTTCTCTTTTTGTATCCTTTTGTTATCAGTATTGCTGCTATTACTGTGCTTTTCTTATTCCATCACTGTTCGCTTTCAATAAATCATTATCTCAACCTATAGTCTTGACCTATAGTCGAACATTGTTTGTCTTTGTCCAACCTTTGTCCGTCTCTTGCCCGAAGGGCATGGGGAAGAGAAGTGGCTTATTGAGAGATTAATTTCTGGCTGGTGTTAAATCACCACACCAGGATATCATGTGAAAGCTGCCCCCCAGGACAGGGTATTACATGCACACATGTATATGAGTGGAGTCTTGTGAATGCATGAAGCATCATCGTTTTATCTTCATTCAGCAACACATTTAAGCAGCAGTGCTGGGAGTTGCTGTTGGTCAACATCTGCCACTGGCTGGCTCCTCTGGAGTAGTTAGAAGGTCCTGTAGGTGCCATGTGGGAACTTAGTATCACTATCCCCTTGATTTTGTACATGGCTAGCAGATGGTTTGATGCACCCCCAGGGGGGCTCAGCTTGCACCATCCTGCCGTGGAGCCATGCCTTGCACCAGGCTCTCAGCTGCATTTACCCTGTCTCTGTCTCAGCAGTTGGGTTTGGTCTAGATTTGGGCTGCAGTGGTACTAGGACGTGTATGGACTTGCTGTGGGGTTACTGAGGTCAGTACAGATGGTGCAGGGAGGGAAAGGTGTTGTAAAGGCCTGAAGACAGCAAAGCAGAAGAGTGAGAACAGCTTGTGCAGGTAACAGAGAATTCTATTTTCAGCAGTAAAAGGTATTGACTCAGCCAAGCCTGAAGGATTGTATGCTCATAATAACTCATGGGTAGGGGATCCTGCACCCACTGGGAGGAGCATGACCTCAAGGAAATGCCAACAGGGAGCAGCAGTCTCGCCTCAGACATACAAGGTTTGTATGGGCAGGATTTGTAAGCAATGAAGGATTTCATGACAGCGGACTCCTGAAGTGTATAAAAGCTCTATCCAAAACCCAATTTGTTGCCAGGGAGGTACATGTAAGCAAGGGGTTTTGTGAACTGATAGCTGCAATCAACTTGTTCTCTCTGTTGCACAAAAAAATTCTAGACAAGACCTCTTAAGCACAGACCCTGTGGGTGTGAAAGTGTGAGTGAATGAAAACTATGAGACAATGCCTGTGGGTGGGTAAAATCAACCTTCATGGAGGTTGGTGTGGGAAATCTATCTTGGATTATCTTGCAAGCCCTTGGGTTTAGTCTTTCTCCAATAATTTCTTGTTGAAGAGGGTGCTATTGCATCCCTCCATTCTCAGTCTGCCTAAGGTTCCCTTTTCATTGCTCCTGGTCCTTGATGACTGGAACACAGTGCAGGATATCCCTTTCAACATGCCATCAGGACTACTCCAGGAAGCCCCAGGACTCTAACCATGATGTAGTGTAATGACATTCAGGCCATTTAAGAGGGCAAATATGTCTAAGTTAGTATTCAAAGTGTTGATCCAGTGTAGGCTGAATTCCCAGGATTCTCAGTTTTTTGTCGCCTCCAGACTATGGGTGAGCTGCATCCCCTTTCCAATTACTACATCAGTGAGCAGCATCAACCATCAAAAATGAACAAGAAAATGTAATGCTTTTAGCTAGAACCCATGGGAACAAAGTGTAATGATTTGCTGTGCCTTTCACAGCATACTCTGTGCTGTGCTGCCAGGGAGAAATGTACAGATCCTTAAATAAAAGTAAATAATAGATAACGTCTCAGATGATAGCACTATAAATAGATGTCTGTCCTGGTTTATGACTTGAAATTTAATTTCTTGCACTCTACTCACTGCACCTAATTGCTGTGTAGCAAGGCTTATGCTCCATGCCCAGCTATTCTCAAAGTCACTTATTTCCATGGTTAACTTTTGAATAATTGCTATTCCTGTAATGCAATCTGCAGTGGAATTTTTGACATTTTTCAGTACTGTTCAGTGAGAATCTCATTTTTGTTCCTATATACGCATGAAATGTTGGGGGAGCAAATTACATTTCTCACTGTGATTGACTCCTGTGGAGTTATTTGTCTAGGTACCAGCTTGAGACTCTAAATATTTGTTGGAAGCAAATTCCATTTGGATTTTCAATTTGCGAACCTAATTTTGTTGCAGTTCTAGAAAAAATTATTCATTTGAAATTAATATACACAGTCATAAATGTTACTGCTCAATAAGAATGAAACATTGGCATAAAGAATTATAATTATTTTCTTCATTTCCATAGCTTACATTAATTTTTTTGGTTTTTTTAGTTATTAAGGCCGTGGAGATTGCACTCAAGCCTTTTCTTCAGAGACAATGCCTAAAGCATTTAATTGCTTTTTGTTTTAAGCTGAGATTCTCACTAGTTTCCCTGACTGCAACAGATAGTGCATGAAATAGAATGCCAGATAACTGCAGAATTTCTAACAAATGTCACAACAGTTAAATGCACCTGGCATTAGGAGAACTCTGTATGCACAGCTAGGAGGCATCATGAAAACTGGGAGGCTTTATGCTACTTTAGCCAAAACAGATTACAAGAAGGGCATGAGGAAGGGCTGAGGAAACTACAAGCCTGTTAGTCTAAAATCAGTGCCTGGATAAAACTATGGAGAGGATCACACTAAGTGGTATAGAAAAGCATGTAAAGGACAAGGCAACCATCAGTTTTTTGCTGGCAGCTCATTCATTGCAATTTGACAGGTCATATACACCTGATCCTCATATTTTATTTCCAGTCAGTGTCAAATTAAGTACTGAACACAAAGTCTGGTTTTGCCTTTTTTATGAAATTATGTGGTTTCAGTCCAACAAATTAGTATATGTTATAACTGATGAAAGGATAGTGGTGTATTTCTAGGATTCAGTTATTGAATTACTAAAAGAGTGAGATTAAAAAAAAATGTTTGGTTGGGGGTTTTTTTTGTTAATTAAAAAGCTGAGGATATTCTTAGCAATCAGGGACATTGGAGCTGCTCTGCCTCAAGATTGCAACAAGGTTACTCTTGATGTGGTTTGGTTTTGACCAGTCTTAGCTTTTGTGTTAAGGTGAAAGGCCCTCCATCAGCAAGGCTGTGTTGGGGCACATCTTGTGACTTTGTGTACACTGTCCAATGTCACACAAAGTAGACTGAGAAAGGGTTGCAGTGGTCCTGTTTCTTCTTCACCTAGGTAATAGGTGTTTTAATTACTCACAGCTGATTCCCAAGTGTATCTCACTGTTGGAAAAATCTGCTTGTTAAATCTTTATTTTGATTTTGGCTTTGAATTTATTTTTTTTGTCTTTCGAAGCACCACTTCTATTCTTTCAAAGTAATTGTAATTTTTCTGAAAAGTTAGCTGAGCTTACTAAGTTTGAACAACATAAAGAATGTTGAATTCTTTTATCTCTTATGAACTAGCTCTTCAGTGTACTCCTCAGTTTTCCTTGTCTTGAAAGTATTAGAAGTCAATGTGTAGTGATGTTAATAGTAGCACTATTAAAAAGTTCAAACCTTGAAGTCTCTACTGTGCTAAACCCAAAAATAATGGCGTTTTTCCTGAACTTTTGTGATCTGGGATTCCATAAATTAAAATTCTTGTCCTCCAGAGAAAAGTGTAGTTTATGTCATGTCAGCTGAACCCAATAAGGTGAGAAAAGATGAATTGGCTCCTGCCAAGATGTTCAGTTAAGCATCGGGAGTTTTCTTCTTTATAGAGAAGAAAATTATTTTCTATAATTTAAAGGAAACTTTTGTGCTTTTGTCTGATTGCTAGTATTTGATTTATTATTGACTGACATCACCATGATCCTAATTTAATATCTGAACATTAATTCTATGCTGGTGTGAGACAGAACTTTTCTGCCTCTGAAAACAAGTAACCTTGCTTTCATGGTCAGTTGTCTTCAGAGCCACGCCAGGAAGCCATCCATCATAAACAGCAGTGTGAGAAAAGCTAAGCATCTTCCTTAGGCAATAGGTGAAGATAAGAGGAAGTGTAAATGTATGCCATAAATCATGACAATACACACCAGAAGGAGCTGCTGGGCAGTAGCACAGCCATAGGGATGAGCAGGCAGAGCTGGCAGCCAGGCTGGACCTGAGAGCTCAGCAGTGAAAGCAGCAGTCCAGGATGCAGGGCCCTGAGCCAGGGAAATCTGAACATCCTATCTGGGTTTTCTAGGCAGCCCCACACACGCAGTAATGTAGGATATCCTCAACAAAGGTACAGAGCACTTGCCATCTCATCAAAGTAGGGAAAATACAGTCTCAATTGCCATCAGAAGCAGAGCAAGAACAATAGATCCTTGCTGTAGAGCACCCAGCTGGGAAGGGAGAGATTTCTTATTCCTGGGAGTTTTCTGTTAGTCCATGATTATCTAATCTGAAGTACAGAAAGAGATCTGTAATACCTGACAGAGGCCTAATTTTCATTAGATATAAAATCTGGATTTTTGCCTTAGATACCTGCATGAGCTAAATGTTTTTGATAGAGAGGAACTCTTGAGTCAAGTAGATAAAAACATGGAAAGCAGCAATGCTGAGAAAGTGAAGATAATTAAGTGTGGGCTGGGAGCAGGAAGAGAGCAGTAGAATTTTTGCTCTTGAGACAAGGGCTTTCAAGAGCAGTGTTATGTGGGAAATCAGATTAGGTGAGGGATGATGAGAAAGTCTCCCCTGTCTCTGAAATAGCCTGGCCTTAAAGCAAGTTTATAAGTCAGCTGAATTTAGTGGACCTATTACAGCTGTGAATGTATCTACTCTTTAGGACTGACCTCCCAGTAATGCACAGAAAATAATTTAGTAGACTCTTGTAACAAGAAAGACATTTTCTTCTTCAAAAGTTGCCTTCTCCTCACACCCTTTTGCTTTCTTTTCCCCTGAGAAATAAGACATCTTATTGCAGCAAACAGTGCTTGCATTTCCCTCGGGTCCTTTGCTGTACCCAGCTCTGCACAAAGTAACTGCTAATTGTTGTCAGGATGACAGAAATAGCTGTGCCTGCTTCCAGTTAACTCAGAAATGAGTCACTAAATTGTAAGGAAAAGTCGAGCAAAATGCTGTGTCTAGGGAGAATATCCCACTGTGCCCTGTGTGGGTCTGTGTGGGGTTTTTCTGCCCAGGTAAAGGATAGAGAAGTGCCATTCCCAAGGGAAGTCTGTGAGTCACTCTATTCCATGCCTGGGAAGGAGCTATAGGAGAAGCTGACAGTTAAATGGGGGAAATGGATTACAGCTATGGATTCCCCTGAAGAACACCTTTTACTTTAACCTATTTGCTGGGAATAGCTAGCACTCAAAATCAGAGAATTTTGTCAGGCTATATATCTCAGTGCCACTGTCTAGTTAATCTTTGCTAATAACAAAGATCAAGAAAAAACTCGTGGAAAGAGCTGACATTGATCTATTCAGGTTTTTCATCTTATAGGAGCAAAAGAAGGGACAGGAAAACATTTGAAAATATGGGAAATATTGAAGCTCTTCAAACAAGTTCCTTCTGTCATAAATCCTGGACATGGTATCCAGTGTTGTGTCACCAAGAATTGCAAGGAAGCTGCAAGGAGAACAAAATCATAGGAAATAACAAAACCCTCTCCAATGAGTCATGACTTATGAGTTCTTACCTGCCATGGAAAACCATAAAGTTTTGTAGAGGGGGTTGTGTCTCAAACCTTGAAAAGGAGAATGGAAATATCCTACTCCTCAAAATTTTAAGCCTTCCTCCACAAGATATAATGGGTGTATGACACCTAGGGCTTCGTATTAACTTAAATCACTTTTAAACCTGATTGTGTAATATATATGTAAATAAAGTTGCAACTTGCCATATCCCAGTCGTGATGTGGTTGTCTGTTTTTTCCATATATGAGTGATCAGAACTAAAGGTTCATCTAGCTGAGGAAGAGAGAGAAAGAAGCAAAATCTTCTTTCACTTTGGGGCTCCCAAATATCATCTGCTTTCTTGGGATTTGGAATGGACACATGTGAAACAATGGAAGTAAGCATTTGTGTTGCTCGGTTCGTTGCAGGCGTCGTGTCCCTGATCTCCCTGGCTGTGCTGTCCTACGAGCGCTACAGCACTCTCACCCTGTGCCACAAGCGCAGCGAGGATTTCCGCAAGGCTCTGCTGGCCGTCGGTGGTGCTTGGATTTATTCCCTGGTCTGGACCGTGCCTCCTCTGCTCGGCTGGAGCAGTTATGGGGTAGAAGGGGCAGGCACAAGCTGTTCAGTACGCTGGTCCTCGGAGTCGGCTGAGTCCACGTCCTACATCATCTGTCTCTTCATCTTCTGCCTGGTTGTCCCCGTGATGGTGATGATGTACTGCTACGGGCGCCTCCTGTACGCGGTTAAACAGGTAAGCAGCTGCCTGCTCTCACAGTGCAGCCTGCTCTGGGGCACGCCCTGCATTGCTCTTCTATCAAATTTGGAACTATTGATGGTAGAGAGCAAATCAGCCAGCCAAAATGAAATTGAAAAGGCCACAGAAATCCTCAAGGAAGGAGCATGGGGTGTTCACCAACCTTTTTAATTCTCCTGAAGCTCCAGTCAAAACAAATAGATAACATCATACAGATACTGATTTTGTGGTTGGTAATACTATGGAAAACATTATATGGGAAAACCAGCATATCAGAGTGAAGTTTACATTTGTAACAAAGTAAAAATACATGTTTACCTGTTTATGAATTAGACATCCATGCAAATACTTCTTCCTGGTTTTGGAGTATAACATTTAATAATTTCTGCTTCTTAATCTCTGTAATCTTAACTCTACATTAATGTAATTTTACTGTGATTTATTGAGTTAACCCAAGAATCAGCTTCTCCTTGTAATTCTAGGCCACAATAAATTTTTTCTTGTAACTACAACCACCATTACCACTATGTCTTGGTTTTGAGACAGGTATCTGCCAGGGAGAGTTGGACTTTCCCTCGGAATGGAGAGTGTAAACCCCTCACCCCTGCCAAATTATAATTTTGCAATTAAGGGCTTTCAGGCAAAGATTTGGGATTAGGAATAACAGTTCTTTACTAGGAATATTAACAAGACAAATGTAGTAGAAAAAAACCAAACAAACAAGCAAACAAATACACAACAATCCTAGAAACCCTGACAGAGTCAGAGCTACAACCTGACACCCTGTTGGTCAGAGTGTTGGAAGCAGTCCAAAGGTAAGTCCTCCTGGAGTGGCAGATGTGGTTCTGTTGGAGCAGAGATGATCCTGAGAGAAAAGGGTCCAGTGATGGTGAGAAGGGTCCAGTGATGGTGAGAAAGGCCCAGTCTTCCTCCGGGAATCGTGGTGAAACCAGATACCTGTGTTCCTACGTCTCAGTTTTTATCCAGGTAGGAATGGTTGGCTCCCCCCCACTGGGTGGAGCATCTCACAATGGGATGATGGAATGTGTCCTGTCCTTGGTGAGCCTTAATTGCCCATCAGCAGAAGATATCCCCCTGGAGGGAGGACTGGTGGTGAAAGAGATAAGAAACACTGCCCCACCTGGTTTTAACAGCTGGCCCATTGTCAGAAAGCATCTGCCCCCTTCCCCCCAAAGTTACAAGAGATAAAGAAAAACATCTCCCCAACTGCTTTCAACAGATGAAATAGAATACACATTTTTGGTTCCATAACCCAAGACACACTACTACTACTACTACTACTCCTGCTCCTACTACAATGATACCTCCCTCAGTATTTTAAAGGTGCACTGCAGATATTCCAAAATGAAACAAAAGACTCTGAAAAGGGTGTGGTATTGTGAAGTTTGAATACTCCTGGGGAGGTAATGAAAGGGTTTAATGATGAATAATGAGAGAGGAATTAATGTATAGGTGTTCTCTAAAAAGCAATTTTCTGAAATGTTCAAATGAATTAAATAAGGGTGTTAAAAGGGAAAAAAAAGCAGTAAATCCCTGAACTGAGGCTCTCATGCAGAATTAAAATGAATGTAGTTTGCTTTGATTAGTCATAAGGAATTAAGTTTGATTGTTTTACACAATTTGTCAAAACTTTGAGAACACTTAAAGCCCAAATGGGAAATCTTCTCTACTTTGAATACTGAGTGGGCCAGTAAAACCTCTTTGATGAATCACACATTAAATCTTAACACGTCTTAAAAGTTGTGCAATATTAATATGGAAAAAAAATCCTGTTATTGTAAACCATTCAAGTGAAGTGTCAGTCCATAACTGAACTATGAACAGCAGTTTCTTTTGCCATCACCTCAAAGTAAGAAGCAGGATCTTGGAATATGTGGTACTAAAAACATGCAGAAAATACGTGTTCCTTAAAATTTTGGCTTCTCTTTCTTTCAGTGCTCACTGCCCTTGCTGACAACAGTCATCATCCACAATATACAAATACCTGTATGGATGAAGCTTCTGCAGCACGTACTTTAGCCTCTAGCGCTATATGTTGACTCCTGTTGTTCTTTTTTCTTTTTTTTTTTTAATTCAGTTATATCAAAGGCATTCATAATCTCACTGATCTTCCTGATGTGTCTCAAGAAGTTGTGGCAAACATACAAAGTATTATAGAAATGATATGTGCACTCTATAGCCATTTTGTACTTGGTCATGAAGACTGGGTAGACTGGGTGGAAGATTAGGTTAATTGATTAATCAACTGTTCAGAGGAAAAAAAAAAGAGTGTAGGAAGAGCATTTTCCACAATCCTCTCTCCTCCATTCTCCTCATGTCTTCCAGAGTGACCCATAAGCCTGTGGGGTGCTGAGGTTAGAGGAACCTGAGAAATTTTGTAAAGGGTGGAAATGAAAGAAAATTGAACCCAATCTTGCATAATCTGTTGGAAGGACAGGCCTTAGGGAACTAATACTTGTTAGATGCAAAGGAACTTCAGTTCCTTAAAAGCACTTTAATTAATTAATTTAAAGCACTTTTAATTAATTTACACTATAACGTTGTTATGACTAGGGATATTTGTGAAGTCTTGAATAGCTAAACCCTAAATTTTTACAAAAAAAATGTCTTATGCTTTCCTGGTGTTTGTAAAAGATTTTCTTGATGCATTATATTCACCAAAGAGAATCTCAATCAGAAAACTCACCAGTCCTCAGCTTTCTGTGAGGTACCAGGGACTATTTTCACCACCATAATCCTAAAACCTTGCATTTCATAATTTTTTTGTGACATATATATAAATTTTTAATACACATATCATGATACAGTCACTGAAGTACAGGCTTCTTTCCCTTTGGTCTGATGTCCTTTAAATATTCTCTAATAAATGGGATAGTTCATGAAATACTAAAGTATGTCATGTTTCAAACTAGAGAAAGAGATGAGCAATATGCAAATGAACATATAGTAGTTCCTATATAAAAGTACAAAGGGTAGGTAGGATAATTTAAAGAAGTTTAAGAGAGTTTCATTCATTGTAATGCTGTAGCATTCTGGTGTGGGCAGAAAAAATTAATTATCTTGCCATTTTCTGGTCTTGTAGATTAAAGTCCTTCTGTGACCCTCTGTGTTATGTATTTGAGGTAATTTGGGAGCATGGCATACATAGTAAGTGCATTATCCCAAATTCAGCACATTGCTACATTTTCTGACTGCCTTTCATAATTTTGCCAGATCTATAGAAATTATTTATGTTAGAGCATTGTAGCAACAATGTATTGCTCCCTGAAATCAAGAGTGCAAGAGTTATACCATTATTAATAGTGCAGTGTAAATTTATTGAGGTGGAAGGAATATCTTAAGATATTTGGGATAGCTAATGCAAGAATTGGCATGGTGCCTTCCTTTTTTCTTTGTGCAGACAGTGATTATAGGTCTCCTTTTCTCTTTTTCTTCTCTATATTTAGTCAGGTGCTGTAGCATTCTGTCACTTGAAGCATTAATAGATCCCATGAAGTCGTCTGCAATCTCTGTAGTTGTTTAGAAAAAGAATTTCAGTAATACAGGTTTTATGAAAGATCATCTTTTCAAGGAATTAGAAGTCAATAACATCCTTGTATAAATGATGCAAATGCCGTTAAACAGCATTAAAACACAACTCCACCACTTATCTCAGAGATCTTGCCATTTATCATGCTTGAAGGCCCTTAGGAATTACCTTTTTTTTTTTTTTTTTTTTAATTTACAGGGGTTTTTTCCAGGCTAGCTGTATCTGGATGGTTGAGTCTGATCAAAGGGGCAAAGTTTTTTCCCCCACAAAATTTTATTCATGCACATTCTACAGCACAAGGGAAGGAAAATGAGGATGGTTTATTTTTCCTTGTACGGTCACATTATTATTTTTTTCAGTTTTTGGCTTGTGATGCTTCTCTGTGACTCTACTCTTTCATTCCCTCTGGAAAAATGTTCTTTGTGAAGTCAGTGTCAGTTGTTTACACTTTGAAAAGTGAGTTCCCAAATGTGGAATTACAGAGATTAGCATTGTGATCACTGTAGCACAAAAGACACAACGTGATTAAAATCCTCCACTGAGGGGCCCAGAGAACTCATGTGAACCAGCCTAATGAAAATTAGCAAAACTTTTAAAAAGAGATCGCTTCAGCTTGCATTATCTCCTACTTACATGCAAAAATCCTGCCCAAGGACAAGAGTCTCAGAAGGATGTTTCAAGAAAAGTTTTCAGTTTGGTTTTATAAAAGACTCTCATCTCATTGTCAGTCTTCTTTCACTGAAAGCTGTGCCTGAACAAAGCTTAACAACTTTTCTTGAAACATAGCTAGGATATGGAAAACAATAAAAAGGACTGTAAGCAGAGCACAAAGACTTAAACATGCAATTTTTACTCTGCAAGAGACGGTTTGTTGAAGTGGGCAAAGTATCAATGTTTTATGGGCTTCTGGAGTTGGTGGACTTACAGCATGACCTGATAGTCCTATAGTGCCATCATTTTTGGTTAATAGTTTGTTTTTTTTCCTGTCATTATTCCAGTTCTACTTTGAGTTTGTATTTGAAAAACAAAAACCAAAAAACAACAAACAAACAAACAAAAACCACCAAAACAAAAAAAAGAAAAAGAAAAAAAGAAAAAAAAGAAAACAGAAAAAATATTTAGGGAAAATTTAAAGACTCTATTAGGCAGAAGTTGGCCTTACTAGTATGTCTTGTTCTCCATCCTGTGATGTACCTGTTATTGCTTAATTCCTCAAAAACTTCTGGTTTTAACTAGTGATCAAAATGTTAGTCCAGGTAGTGGAATTATCCAACTATTTCCCTTTACAACATTTTTCTTTTTGATTCTTTTGAAAAGTGCCATATGATTTCTGAATTCCAGATATCATAGGCGAACCAGATAACCTTTTTTTGTCCTATCTCCTGACTTTTATGAGTCAAAGTTAGTCAGTAGAGAGCTGTCTATTCTTCTCTCTTCCAGATTTCGAAGTACCAAATTTAGTGGGGGAAAAGTGCTTCCATCTCATATGAAAGAAGTAATGCCCCAGAGTGAAATTACCTCTTGGTTATAAACCCAAGGATACTAATTTTTAAATCTTTATGGTGAGATTCTGACTCTAGGTTATTTTTTAAAGATTTGGGTATAAACAACAGAGGTGATTTTGAAATCTCCTGTGCCCACACAGGAAGTCTAAGAGAAAAAGGAAAGAAAAGAATTATAAATTTTTATAATTTCTGATTCTTTAATCTTGTTTTATTTCTACTATTTGGAACAGTTAAACAACATCTGTAAAAGCATTTATTGTATCATTATTCATTAAAGTGGCCAGGAAAGGACAACAAAGTAGAAGGACCACACCTGTGAATGTTTTCAGTTTTTCATCTCGTTTGGAAATGATCATTTGGAGGAAGAGAGCACATTAGGGCAGAATGCTTAGTGATTTAAACTGAAAAAAAACTTCACATAATACAAAGAGTAGGATGGGAACGTAATTATTATTCCATTATTCCTTCATGTGCTTCATATGCCTATTTATAGAGAAACTTGATTTTCTGAAACTTCATCTTTAATGGCACTGAAGTTATGATTTATGTTGAGAAAACTGATAAAACAATTATGCACCATTCAATCTTAACTTCTTAGAACCCTAAATAAAACCAGGTTTGTAGTCATAGATGCAAAGCTCAAAATTTTTCTAGTTGTTTAATTAAAAAAATAAGTCCTAAGAAAAGTAATTCAGGTGAAGATGATGTAGACCTCGTTGTATGGTTCCTGTAGATCACCCCTTTCAAATGTCATTAAATACGTTCGGGATTTGACTTAATTTCAAGTATGTTTGACCTTTGCTGCATCTAAGCCTAAACAGTCAGCTACACTCATTAGACAGCCATATCTTGTTATTTTTTACCATATACTCATAAATTTTATTTCTTTCCTTTGGATCTTCATATACACTTTCCCACCTAGTTTCTGGTGGCATAGAAAAAAATGATAAATAATTTTGCCTTTAAATTTTAGACCTTGCCATAAATATATAATAATTACATCTCATTCAAAGCAAAAAGAGATTTAGTTTGCAAATTAATTAATAGATGTTTTCCATCACATCATCATGAAGAAATTTATTAAAATAGAAGTCTCAGGTTGAGAGAATTGTAATAAACTTACAAAATGTAATGCAAGGTGTTGGCTGGATTATCAATCAACTGCTATAAAGTAATACAGCCTATCTTAAAAAATAATAAAAATAAATATTTCCAAATTTTCCATACAGCATTCAACAAGCATCTAACAGTAAATATTCATCTGCTTACCAGGCAGTTGTTTGACCTTTAGCAAATTCTTCATGTGCAAGCCACTATACAGCCAGCACTCAAAGCTGGCAGCAGACCATTTTTTTGGATTCTGTGATAACAGGAATATTTTGTGATAACAGACACTGTTTTTTGTTTTTTGATTCTATGATATTTTCTATAACAATGGGCTTTAAGAGAGCAATTTACATTCCTGTCTAACATTGTGGTTTTTCAGAATTTCTGGATCATATCTCCAGTGGAAAAGTTGACTGCTTTTTGTTGTTTCGAAGTAGAGGAGCACTGAAAGACATTAGACTGCATATACAATGTATCTGTGATCAGCAATCAGTTCTTTGAAGTTCTGATTATTTTCAAACCTTTTTGGCTTCTAAACATGACCAAAATTATTAGAATTCTGTAGATGAGATGATATCTGGAATAAACAAGCCATGGAATCCTTGGGAAAAAAAAGACGTCTTTCTATTTCTTAGTAAGTTATTAAAATCTGTTGAATATGAAACTTATTTAGACTTAGATTGCAATCTGTAGAGGTATTACATAATAAGAAATCCTTGCATATCAACTCTTTCTGTTTAAAAAATTTCTGATAATTTTTGTAACTACTCTCATCTTCACAGCCCTTGAGTCCCATTGCTTCTTTTCTCCTTTACCCTCACACCATTCTTTACATCGATAGATCTCCTCCTTCCTTCCTTCAGTGATTTCCATACATTTTTCCTTTGGTGGTTTGAAGATGCTGTGAATATACACTGATTTTTCAAGGCTTTGCAAAGCTGATGCTACTATTCCTATTGTACTGAACAAAAGCACATATTTTTGAGAAATTACCTGTGAGAATTCAAGGCATTTTAAGAATCCATCTAGCCTATTTTCTTTCTCTACGTTCCCTCTATACTCTATAGAGAAAGAAAATCACATCAAGGAGATTATTCTTAAAACCAGCAACTTTTTTTCAGCTGCTAGTACATAAGATGAGTAGCATTAAAAGAAGCAAACTATATTATAACAAAACAAGGACATACCCTGAAAAGGGAATATGGAGTATCAATAATTATTATTTTTTAATGGAACCTGTTTTCAATTATTTTCCAAAAATGCTATAATAGTTAAATTATTATGCCATTATGTCACTGTTATTTAATGCCAGGTCATAATATAAAGTACAAACATAGCATAACTTTTCAAGCAAAATTGGTAGCATTCTGACACTAACTTCTGACATTCATACTTCTGTAAACAGCAATTTTCAGATGTAAGTATTTCATATTTCAAACAGTTCTATCCTTACATTTTTGTTCAAGAATATTTCAGTGAAGTGCTGATTATTCCTGTTAGCTGATTTTTGTTGTTATTTTTAATGGGAAACATGTTTGAGTAAAAAGTTGCTTTCATTAGCTAGAAGGAAGATTTACTAGCATGCTTAATTTTTAAAGAGGTTACTTAGTCTTGTACTCTTTCATAACTATTAGGGTTTTCCCAGGAGCTGAAGTGATTATTAGGTAGCTATCATGAAAACACTATAAATATAGTATTGATTTTTGGGGTTTTCTGCTTTCAACTGCAAAAATATTTCAGTTTTGTGCACTACATTTTTACCAGCTTTTATTAAAGGATTCTGTCTCAAGGGAATAAAGTTCAGTGTTTCCTGTAACAGTGGAGAAAAGTGTTAAATCCTGAGAAATAAAGGAGAAAGCTCACATTTTTTTTCTTTGTGTATAGCTGCAAGGTTTATAAGTTCACCATCTCAGCTTTTAGGAGAGTAAAGGTATGGTGAATCAATCTACATAAAATACCTTTCAAAGTCTTTAAGGATATCAACAGCTGTGCTTGCACAGACATGTCTAGCTCATGAGTGACAGGTATACTCAGGGTTTTTCTCATTATTTCTGGTTAAAAAGCGTCCACTGAATGCTAAGGCATGTCATCAGATTTGTCTTTGAAGTCTGATAAGACTGGAAAGGAAACAGACATGAGAAAAGATTACGATTTTCTTTCCCCTGTGCTTGCAGCAGTATAAATCATTAGTTAATTGTCTGCTTTTTGCAGAGAAGCAGAGATAAAACTTTAGTGTAAATCAGGCATTGTACAAATTCATTGTAAATCACATTAATGGCTGGTCAGAAAATAGATATTCATTGGGTTTGCCACTTTTCATACTTTAGATAAACTAGGGAGAAAATAAATGTGTCATAATCTTTAATAACAAGCTAATAGAAATTTAAGACCTGATCCATTAATCTCTGTGTGCATTATGTCCATAAAAAACAGCCTGTGGTTTCATGAGTCTTTCAGTTTACAGCAAATGGTGTGCATCAATACCAAGCACTCATAACATCTCAGTTCAGGATATGATTTAGTAAAGGTTTTTCCTTATAAGAAAAAGCAGGAGAGTTGTTTTTTTGGTTTTTTTGCTTACCACTTATAAAACTGTAAAGGTTAAATGTACAGAAGGGTGTTTTGCCCTGTAAAACATGCAGAGTTTTGTAGTTAGATTTCAGCATGCAAGAACTTAGCTACACTTACTTACTCTTCTGTAGTTTAACTTCAGAGACTAACTTGTGAACTCAGGCAAACTCCCTGACTGAAGACTTGGAGCAAAATTAATTGCCCAGCATGTAGCAGCAATGTGGCATTGTCCCCTTGAGAAACACTTCTGAAGGTCTGTCTGCAAAGGGACACTGCTGTACAATGAAAAGGAGAAATGTGCAATGCCCAAAGGCCTTCCCTGGTGATCACCATGCACTTGGTAGCACATTAACTGTGCTGTTGTGTGAGAGGCCACTCCCCAGCCAGTGTTGGGAAGTCAAAGCAGAGGGCCTTGGTTAGCAGCCTATAAACTATAATGTATATAGCAAAGCCTTCAGTCACCATTGTAGAATCATGGAAGAGTCTGGGTTGGAAGAGACACTACACATCATCTAGTTCCAACACCCTTGCCGTGGGCAGGAGCATCTTCCACTAGACCAGGTTGCTCAATGCCCCATCCAAGGTGTCCTTGAATAGTTCCAGGGCACAGCTTCTCTGGGCAACCTGTTCCAATGTCTCACCACTATCACAGTAAAGAATTTTTTCCTAATATCCAATCTAAACCTGCCCTTTCAGTTTGGAGTCATTCCCTTTGTTCTATTGCTACATGCCCACCTAAAAAGTCCCTCTCAAGCTTTCCTGTAGGTAGGTCACCTTTAGTTTCTGGAAGTTGCTGTAAGATCTCCTGCAAGCCAAAGTGTACTTCTGCTTTTTCCTAGTGGAGCAAAGTGAGTTAACAAGGATGTTTGCTTTGACTTTTTCATCCTTATTTCATCTCACCGTAAGTCCCGTGTTACAGCTCCAAGGTTTGGCCAGGGACATTTGTAATGGCTATTACTGTTCATTGGTTCTGTGATTTAGCCTCCTTTCCACTACTGAAAATCCCAAAGGTGCCTGAGGCAGCATATGTTGGCAGTAACTGAAGGAAATAATTTTACCTGAGAACTTTATCATATAATGGAGAACAATGTTGTGAAATACCCACATGCTACAGAGGTATGAAAAGGATGCAAATGATTATATGCTTATGGAATGAAAATCAAAAGCATATAAAAGAAGAAAGTTAAATATGTAAAATCTAGAACACACTTTGTTTCAAAATTTCTAATCCAGTGTCTCATTAGTTTGTAATGCTACCCACTAGGTAGGATTTTTTTTACCATCTCTGTTGAGTCAGAATGCAATTGAGTTATCATGCTTGTATTATTTTAATAATAGAAATGTGTTAAACTATGTAAATGAATTATAATGATCATACATTTTTACTACAAATTAAATAAGTCAAAACTTAGGTTTCCTGGATAGTTGGCACTAAAGCTGTTTTTTTCAAGAACTAAAGGTGAGAAAACCCAGTGAGATTTGTCTTACCATCTCCAATATTTTCTGATCCTGTATCTTGAGCTTAACCTGACTAAAGCTAAGGTGGCCTAACCTACCTGTAATGGATATTACTCTTGCTCAATGATTACTCATATTGTAATATTTTTTATCACTTACTATATCCCATGTTTTTATGATGAATGTTATACACCCTACTAAAGAGGTAGACTAAAATATATATGCTTCCTTTATGAAATCAACATTTGTTTTCAGTAGAGCTAAACCCAAATGCGATATGAATATAACAGATTAAATGAGAGTAAGTGCAACATTTTGCAAGTGATTCAAGCTTATATTGTCTTCAGTCTTATACCATCTTGAAACTTAACACGTATCTGAAACAAGCAGGCCAGTCTTTTAAAGCAGAACAAATTTTTTTGCATGTGTTTGTGTAGACTCTGCATGCAGGAGCATGCATGCAGACAAGTCTGCACATGCAATGTTAACATGTTTCTACATGGTCAGGAAACAAATAGTACAAGCTGCCTATGTTCATACTACACAGCATTTGGCCTTGATCATCCTCTGGACCTTACATGTCCCTAAGAGATGGTCGTTGATATCTTCTTTATTTGCCAAAACCAAAGTGTCTAAAATAAGACAAGGGCTGACTCAAGATAAGGGCTCAACAGAGTTGTGTGCTCCTCTAGTGTGGAGCTGAAAGTTGATGTGCAATACCCTGATCTGCATAGCAGAGGTGTGTGTGAGTGCAAGCCTGTGGCATCTGTGTAGAAAGAATGGAGCCAAACATGGTGCAGCCTTTTTCATGCCATCTACTGGAAGTTGTCATTGATATTCTTGGGCACCTTCTTAGAGAGTTCTGAGGCAAAATTGCAGGGGATTCAAGCATGCTGAAAATTAAGCAGGATGGATGATCAGAGACAAGAGCTTTATCTTACTTTGTGAAGTAGTTTTATGCAGTAAAGTGTACATAGTTATGCATGCTTTTAAAAATATGCACCTATTCCATGTCTTCCTTTTCCAAAGAGGTTTAGTTTTAATTTGTGTGTGTGTGTGCGTTATGAAAACTGGAATTTTCTTTTTTCCTTTAAGGGCAGCTTGTTGTATGAAAAAGTGCTTTGTGTGCACATGACTGTCTAAGATTTTGGCTTTCTTTCTTGACTTCAGACAAATGTGCATACTGCTTTAAATAGACCTGGCTGAGAAATAAAATTTCTTGTCTTCTTCCAGTTAGAGATTTTTTTGATGGAGATTTTTGTTTTCTTGAAAAAGGGGGACACACACAACACAAATCTTAACCTCACTATTTTTCACCAGTTTCACCAGCAATTCATCAGTATTTTATTTTTACTTAATCCTCCTCTGGAACATTTAGATGTTGAGTATAAAACAATGTCCTCTTGACCCTGAAACCACTCAGGGCCCTATTACCCTTGAACAGCAGCGCTTAGCCAAAGTGAAATGGAACCAAAGATCCTGGAAATCCCTGGAGCTGATGGCCTAAAATGCCTGTGAGATCCAGTGTCCTGAATGAAATAGCTCTGTGAGGTAACAAGGCACTAAAAGACTGGGCATTTTTTGGTCTCTGTCAGGCATATCGTCAAGGAACAAGCGAGAAGTCCGGGGACACTTGGATACCACCAGAAATGTCTCAGGTTTGCATGTTCCCACAGGATGTTTTCATTTTTGTGAATCAGTTTCCCCAGTGCAAAAACATCCTTAGCTGATCCATAGATTGCCAAGGAAACACTTCTGTTGTGGTGAAGCTGTCTTGTAGAATGTTAAGAGGGTTTCTGTGTTTCTAGCTTTTCCCACCTTGTCCATCTTCTCCACCTTGCTCAGTATGCAGATGTGGTATAATAATAAACATGCAGTTCTTTCATTCACATAATAGTTCATTTCCCCTGGGGTTTAACAAGGGTAAAGGTGCGAATACTGGTGTTCAGCTCACTTTGCCTCATCATTACAGCAAAGAAGCGTTGAGAAGTCACACTAATTTTGATGTTCTAAGAGTGTATTCTCTTATGTTCATGCAGTCAACCCAAACCTGTGTTATCACAAGTTTTGTGCTGGGGTTTATAGGTCTATACTTGCCTTCCCCCCCTCTTTGTTATTAAAATAAATAGGCAGGAGGATATTTTATGGAGTTCTTCCGCTTGATTAAATTGTTGCTGCTTTGCAGACTACTTGTCTCCATCTTCTGGTGAATCAGTGGAAATTAGCTTTGTGTTGTCTGTAGCAGATTGGAACTGAGGTCATACTTCAATTTACAAGTATCTTTTGTCTTACTATATGCATTGTACTTATTTCAGTGGGCCTGATAGTAAAGTGAGGGCCACTGCCACAAGTAAAAAATTACAGCAGAAATAGGGCCAGTAATATTTAACATAGATTTATACTTCATGCAGAGTTGGATTAATTTGAGTCAATAGTAATTGATGACCAATACTCTAAGTGCCTTTAGTTACTGGCCCTGGCAGAATAAAACCTTAGAGCACAGCAACTTGGGGCAGTCAGCTGGGTGACTAATAATGTTTTTGGTTGGTTGGTTGGTTGGTTGGTTGGTTGGTTGGTTGGGTGTAATGTGTGGCAGGGGACTCAGTGGGAAAATCAGGCTGGAACAGGAGGAAGGGAGCAGTCTGTAGTCAAGGCCACTGCCCTGGCCACAGCAAGAATTGGTGCAGTTTGTTGGGGTCAGGTGGCTGCTCCTGGGCAGGTCTGGGAAAACACACTGCACCCTGATGGAGAGCAGCTTCCAGCAGAGTGAAACTCATCCTTGTGAACTATGTAGAGTAGAGTCTTCTGAGGCTTTTTAAAATTAAGTACTAACATATAGCTTTTCAAAGCTTCTGCTCCTGCTGGAAGAAAAGAGATGCAGTTCAGGCACTCTCCAATTTGCCCCTGACAGCGTATGGGGAGCTTCCTTTACTGAGGGAGTGCCTGTCCAAGCCTTCCCAGGAGAAATGATACTCATCTATAACACCATGTAGAAAGCTTTCCATTTCTTCTTATTAGGCAGATGTTTTATTTGAATTTTACATTGTTAGTAATGGAGTTGTTAGATGAGCTCTTCAGCTACTTAATTATAAAGATCGTCGTATTAAAAAGCACAGGAATCCTTACGCAGTAAATCAATATCCCTGTGCACAGGTAAAGGATAGGAAAGAAAAAGATAAGGTCTTAAATAGATAATGTTCCCTTCAGAGAAATATGCATAAGGTGTTTTACTCTACTTCTCAAGTTATTTTTAATTTGTTGACTCACCAACTTTTCTATTTCATACAGTTTTCATTGGAAGTTAACCACTGTCCCTTTTGTGGTCTTAATTAATTCTTCCCTTTTATTTTAAGATATAAAACTAAAAAGAGTGAACATTCACTCTTAATTTATAGTGTTTAGGGTCCTGAGACTTCACTTTTCTCTTCATTAAGCATCTTTTTAAATTATTATTTTTGCATGGTTCTTACTTTAAAGTGTCTACACCATATGCATCTTAAAACAACAAACAATGGCCTCTGGCTTCAGGTGGAGTCACACAGGCTTACAAAAAATGGGTAATTATTTGACTTTTAGCAGTACAACTGACATCTGCTAAGCAGCTGAATTAATCACAGATGAGTATGTGCTAGGGTTGCCTTAGGGTATATTCCAGACCTTCTCCTGTAATTGAGAGTGGTAATCTGAATTTAAATGGGAGACCTGTCAACTTAACAGCTTCTAAGGTAATAAAAAGCATGTAAGATGTTTTCTAAGTGGAGCTCAGCAATATTTGTTTTGTTTCTAGTCACTTACATGGCAGAAGAGGCACAACATTGCAGTTTTAGAAGGCTGTGATATTAATGTTATCTGGTAAAGTAAGACTTCACTTGAAACTGCCCCAAACATGGCAAGATAGATTTCCATTTACTTGAGATCTTGCTACTTATATCTGGCCCATTAAAGATTAAATATAAACAAAGTTTGAATAAAACCTACCTGCACAGAAATCAAAAAGGAAGAAATTAATAAATATTCTGAGGCTAAATTAAAAACAGACAAACAAAAATCAAGCAAACACTTCCATAAAGAATGGAACTTCCCCTACCTGGAGCACATGGAAGTACACACATTTTTTTATTCCCATTGGCAGTCCCATTAAACATACTTAAAAATTTGGCTATATGTCTGTAAAACACTGCATACAAGCTACTGCCTTGCACAGAAAAGAATGAATATTGCCACTAGTTCCCTAGTGGCATTTATCCCTGGTTAAATACCAGTAGCACTCTGCTCTGGTCTGGTGCCCTCATGGGCATTTAAAAACACCTATCTCCGGGAAGGTTCATTTAACAAAATCACCTTGAATATTGCTTTCTACTTTCTCTATTGTTATGGCTTGCAACAGCTCAAGTCCTTAAGCCCTTAAAGGCCTTACCTGACACTTTTCTCTCTCTCACTCCCTGACCAGCTTCAGGATATTAGTTCAGTTTAAATGTCAGGTTGAAAGAACTGACTTTCACATTGCTCCAACCTGGCCTTTCTGCATCAATGTTTAATCTTTCTGAAGAGAACTTGTAACTGTGGTTGGTAGTCTGGCCTTGGCCTTTTGTTAATTGCATGCTACTGCCGGGAGAATTTTCTTTTTGTATGTATTCTTTCACTGTTCAGCAGTGTAAATGCTCTTCTGCCCTGCTTATGCTTCTGTGCTCCAGGATGGTCAAGGCTCAGTAGGTGCTTAGTCACGTCAGCCTGGAACACTCCAGATTTTCTCAATATATAATTAAATGGATTTGCTTTGGTCTCCATTGCTTGCCAAGTTCAGGATGTTAATTCAGTCTAAATGTCAAGTTAAAAGAAATACAATTCCAGCCTGCTGAATCGTCTTGTTAACTCATTCTTCTTTTTACTTTGACCTTTCCTTAGGGAGGTACAGGTATTGCTCGATTAGTTTCAGCCTTTCCAGAAGGATGGTGGAATTTTATATGACTACACCATCTCTGAGGTCATTAAATTCACAGTGGACAGGTTTTATACTGGCTTTAACTATGTCTATCCCTACTTACTCATTGCACTGTAAAGAATTCTTCTGTCCTAAAGCTCAGAAATGAAAGTGTTGCTCACAAGTGAGCTGAACTTGCAATATCTATATTTAATAAACACTGACTCAAAGAGGGTTGGACTTGTTAATGAACCATTTAGAATAGTTTGTATCTGGACACTAATTGTCCCAGATGTATTGACCCTATTGAAACTAGAATTAGGAGGAATTCTAGAGAATTATTAAAATTATCTGTGTTGATTTTTCCTGGCTGTAATAATCAAACCAACAAACAAACAAACAAACAAACAAACCAAAAAAACCCAAAAAAGCAGAACAAAATTAGGTTGTAAAAATATTGTTCTAGTGCCAATCTCTTCCTTGCAAAATAAAGGATATATTATACCTCAGTAGTTACAGCCCCCTTTAGCAGACTTACAGTAAATACCCATGGAGATCATCAACTCCATGGAAGTGAGTGCAGTTGATTAGGAAAGCAAGGGACAATGGCCAACAACAATTGTCTGAAGCAGGAAAGCTGAGAACAAGGTGTGTGAGTAGCTTTGTCAGCAGTGTCATAGATCAGGAGCACCTGAGGTGCAGTTATTTGTGCAAAGTAACTCTACCATACATCATTTATATACATACATGTATAAAGGGCTCCTGGTTATCACCCTTCAAAGGCATGGCAGAGTTAGTTTGAGTAATTTAATGAAAAGTTCAGTTCTCTATTCAGGAAAATCACAATAAATAAGATGTTAGAAATTGCTAGGAAAGGGATTGAAAGAAACATCCCCATGTTGTCATACCATTATATAAACTTGAATATTGCAAGGAGTACTGGTCATCCATTTAAAAAGAATATAAGGAAAACAGAAAAGTTGCAAAAGGGGTAACAAATGCTATCAGGACTAGCTGATACTACACTACAGAAGTAATGTTCAAGGAGAGATTAAAAGAGAGAAAAATATCCTCAGAAACCAATATTCAAATATTACTGTCTTTCAAGTATGGTACTACATTTCAGATACTCAAGGTGAAATCCCAGATTCCAAGATTAGTATAATATGATTAACATGATATGATCCAAGCTGGAAAGCATTCAGGCCCATATAGAGTACCACTGAGAACCCTGTGTATACAGATGGTGTTTCAGAAGCAGAACATTAGCTCTGAATTTCCACGTACAGCTCCATATGTGAGCAAGAGTTGACCATATCACACCAATTCCTTCCTTCCCTTTCCCTTCCCCTTTTTGTTTCCTTTGCTCTTCTTTCCATCACCCTCCCCCCACCACCACCATTGTCCCCTCCTCTTCCATCCTCTCCTGTCCTTTTCTCTCCTTATTCCTGTTAGTCAACAAGAAGCTTGCTGAAAACAATTGTTTTCATCTAAATTAAAGCACAAATTGAGGTCTACCTGATCATGTTTCCTGACTGAATCACTCTAGTGGAATCCCTGTATTAGATTACTCTTAGATTGCTCCTGAAAAAACCTTCAGCTGTATGAATTGATGCCTTCTTGGACACAGTCAGTGGTCTCACTGGCAGAAGACCAGTTTGCCATCTGTTCAACTGCCACTTTACTCTTTCAGGATTTAAATCACCACAGAAGCAAATCAAAATATACTAAAGAATAGCCATCATGTAGTTTTAATTTGTAAAATTTTTCTACTGCACCTTTGTCTGTCTCCTTGGAGTATGTGAGAATACATGGCAAGTAACTCAAATGAACCATTACAGAGTGATAGTGATTTTTCTGCTTGGATACAAAATTTGGAATCTGTATTGATTGTTTTCAGTTGTCATAAGTACTGTGTTGTTCATCGTGTTCCCCTATAACCGAGAAATCTGTGCTACCTGAAGAAATCATTTATAAAAATGCTACCTTTTGTACAGCAGCAGAGTAACAACAATATACTTGTGCTTGCTGTACCATTCCCCTTCAACAAATAAGAAACAAATTTCAGGGAAAAACAATATTATTTAAAAGTAAAGTTCCAAACCCAGGTATATTGTATCTCAGTCATCTTCTAAGAGGTTATTTTGGTCTTTTTCTTACTGAAATTGTTTCTTTGCTATAATACTACTCTTTTACAGGCTCAGAGCTGTCAGGATTCAAAAGAATTAGCAGTATCAAAGCCAATATAACCTGATGGGCTATTGGTGTTTTTCAGTCTTTTCTTTCAAAGTAAAAATGCCTATCAGGAAGGCATTTTCAGGAAGGCATGTGTTTTACTTTATGCATGATTACAGTTCACATATAAAAATGAAATGGAGTTTGCCAACTAACCAAGTTTTGCAAAGTTGCACATTTTATTTTTAATATGTAATCTATTTCTCTTCCCTATCAACAGTATAATTCAGCATCAGTATACTTTACAATTGTGTGTCAGCACTATCTGCACTGTGCTCCTTCTGCAGAGAAATGACAAGGATTTATCTAAGTCTGGTGAAGTTAACACAGCTCATCATTTTTACAAATGCCTGGCTTTCTCCTAGAAATGCCAGTAGGATGCCAACTGGGCTATTAGTGCTATAAAACTGCCACTTCTTCCCTAAATGATGGTGGTGACTCTATAAAAATCACTGACCTGCCTTCAAGCAAGCTTGGTGAACTTCATTTCAGCAAAGACCATTGGCAGCCTGTTGCAAAGTCAGCAGGAAATACTCAGTAGATCTCCACTTCTCAGATGAATGCTCTGTGCTATGGGCAAATTTAACATTTACTCAGCATTAATAGGCTTAGTAGTGGCCTGCTAATCCTTAGTAGGATTCATAAGAGAAAACCCCTCTTTTCTATCCATCAATCTGGCCATTTACTACAGAAACATCAACCAAGGAGATTTGTTTCCCAATGATCTACTACCTGGACATTTCCAAGTACCTCCTTTCAATGGACACCCCATTAAGTCATAGTTTGGCAACACCAAACAGGAGGTAGAAGGTGTTTTTTGAAGTTTTTCTCTCAGTACTCTAAATAGACTTTGAAGTCTTTGAAGTTGAATATTCTGAATCAGAACTGCCAACATGAGTTGCCCAAAAGTTGGCCAGAATCAACTGTACTCATATTCTGATAGGTAACCTGGTCTAGAGGATAAAAGGGAAACTAGTCCTGATACAACTCAAGTTCTTTGCACATGACATGCCCTTAGCAACTAGAAAAATTACTGTCCTAGAGGACTCCCTTTAAGGTGCCCATTTCATAGAGATCTGTCAAGCGCTTTCAGCACTCTCATTAATGATACTGATCTATAATTAACACTCAGTGGACATCAGGATTGGTCAATGCAAGTGCAGGGTTTTGCACAATGAGAAATCATACAAGATGAATAAACACAGGCTGGGAATCAGTGCGGTCTAAAGGATCTGATTTGAGTCCCACACGATGTGTGGGTTTGGGAACACAATATCTTTGCAAAAAAGAGTAAATCTTATTGTGGGAAAGGTGAGCAGAGGTGTGGAACTCTTGGTTGTGCTCTGTTCAGTCTGCTTGGTTTTGTTAAACCAAAATATGCACATTTTGAGAAGGGATACATGAACAGATACAGTTTTCAAAAGTAAAAACACTGCTATTAAAGAGAAGCAGTTGTGTCTCATTGTGCTTGTGTACCCTTACACCAATGGAAAGACACCAAGGAACATTTTCTAAAAATGAAGATCTAGATCAGATGTTGCTAAAAGGTTTGTGAGGACCTAAGTGTTGAAATCATGGAGGAGGTTCTTCAAGGGTACAAAATATCTTTCTATTAGACAGTAACTCTCAGGCTGATTGAGGAGTATTTGTCCTGCATTTAGTTCGTACAGGGGAAGGCAGAATGATGGACAACACCAAATCCCTTGAGAATCCTTCCAGCCCTCTGGCTGTAAGATTTTAAATGCATTAAAATTCATGGAATCCCTAATATTTATTTGCAAAGATAGTAAAACCACTTTATCATGGTAACAGGAGAAGTACGGTACTAGAGTAGTTTATGACAACATGAAAATGAAATGGTAGGAAAGCAGAGAAAATCAGTCCTTTGACTCCACCATTTATTTTAATGTGCATCTGACAAAGTAATATAAACTTTAAGAATGCCAGATTTGTGAATATGTAACAAAAGCTATAACCCAAAAGTTTGCTGACTCTGTCACACTTAGCATTTGTTTTCACTTAGAGAATATTTTAGGGCATGCTTATTATGCTTTGGGATGCAGTGTTTCTGTTGCATTAGAAAACACATACTTCCTTTTCTTTTCAAATATTATGTCCAACTTCAGAGGATAGACAAAGGAAAAAAAAAATTGGTTTAATCATGTGTGCTGGTAAAAGTATAATTCAGAGATATTTTACTAAGAAGGGCTCATATATATATCTGATTTTTTTTATACTCCTTTGGTCTATTTTCTAATGATGTTGCTGACTCTGCAGGGAAGACATCTAAATGGTTCCACTTTAGGCCATAATTTGGTGTAAAGCTGAAATAAAGAAAAAATGGCATTTATATCCCTCCCTCAGCCATATGTATATAGAACTTAAAAATTTTCAAGCATCATTGCTTCCACAGATCAACAGCATTTTATCAGGGAGGATACAGGGGGTAGAAATTTGAAGTCTCTCAGCAAGCTCATCCATTTGAGTTGTAAGCATTTGGAAAATTAGAATGTTTTGAGCTATATAAGAATTCATGTTATTTTTGTTAGTTTTGTTGAAAATTCTATCAAGGAATAGTATTTAAAACACAACTGCCTCTCTTTTCTGTATTATGTAGGTCATAGTGTGTTTTTACACGTCATGCTGCATGTCACCACACTATGATCAGAACATACAAATGCTGGATCTTGCTTGTCTCAGAGTACTAGGCATAGATAAACTCTGGTCAATTCTTTTATACTGGGTACTCTGGGGCTTGTTTCTCTAGTCCGTTTGTTTCCATCCCATACTGCTGCCCACCAGCTGCCTTATGCTGTATCTGACACCTTCAAAGTCTTTCCTGTTATTTACACCATTTTTTCTTTTGTCACTTTTGGGTATGGCATGTCTTAAATATCCTTTAAAAGGTTCCTAAAAATTGAATTTATGGATCTCTGCAAATAGATCCAATGTTGAATTTCTGAAGGCATGATGATTCCAAGTGCTGCAGGCTTGGAGAAGTCACTCCCCCAAGCCCAGTTTCCTACATCTTGTTTCTGTGTGAATGTCTGTCTGCTCACAGTGAACATGCTGCCCCCCTCTTTAGAGAACATTTCTGACAGAGTGTGTTCATTCTGACTGAGAGATTGAACAAGCTCACTACCTTCTCTTTCTTGGTGGGCCCTGATGTAAAGAGGAATGCTGCTTTGAGACGGTCCTCAAGGTAGCATTAGAGGGGTAAGCAGAATAGATGTTTCCAGACTGAAGCTGTGATGGTTCTCCCAAAAAGCTGCAAGTGCCAGTGGGAAAGGCAGCATCACAAAAGGCAGAGCCTGTAGCACCAGACTAGAAAAACCTCTGTGGACAAATCACTAGAAAGGGCCAAATATACACTAGAGAATGGATATTACTTACTCCATGTCTAATTCTTTATTCTTTCCTTACCCATTCCCTAATCTTTTTCTTAGAATCTTTTATGCTGCCTTCACCTTGTAATGACAAATTTTGGTCTAATGCCATAAATACCCTAACTCCAATAGAACATTTTTTTTAAATTTGTTTTTAGGGCAGGAATGAAAATTTTAACAAGAAAAAGGAATTTTGTTGTTGGATTGGTTTTTTTGGTGTTGTGGTTTTTTTTTTTTTTTTTTTTTTTTTTAATTAATTGTACTTATTCTAGGTGGATATAAAAATCAGCCAAAGTACCTCATGCTCCTGGTTATTTCCAGTTGCCACTAATTTTATATAATTTATAAAGGACTGTCTGTAATCCACAACCTCTCTCAAGGAAAAAATTGTGTACACTCGAGCTTCAGTCTTATTGGTTAAATTTAATTTGTCTAACTTAGATGTTTAAGTGCCATTAATTGCTCTGTCCAATTTGTCATTCTAAGTTGAAAAAAGGATGATATGCTGTAGAGTGGGATTTAAAATCAGGAGGGTATCAAGGGTCCTGCTGAGAGGAGAACTGAAGACTTACAGACTTCTGAGGGTCGGGTTGGTTTTGTTCTGATTTTTTCTGAATACACCTGTGCCGTGGCAGGTGTATAAGAATTTGGGGGAAAGCATCTGGAGGAGAACATTTTCAGGCTTTTTTGGCATAATTCCTATATTTTGAAAGATACCCATTAGATGAGAGTTTTGAAAACACTTTGTATTTATATTCTTTGTAGGGTCTATAGGATTTGACAAGCAGATCCAAGCACATCTATTTGGCTTATTTAAATATGAATAGCTACGTGTCAAAAGCATACTCACATGTCCTTAATGATTCCTTGCTTCAAGTCAGTAGAAATTTTCAGGAAAGTGGGAGAGGATCCCTCAGTAAAATGTGGGAAAGTCCTCCCTCTTCCCAGCAGAAAGGTTAATTGTGGTCAGGTACTAAAAGACTGATGATGCCCGAGAGATTTCATCATCAGATTTCACTGTAAGGAGTGCAGCTACCAATCCAGAGGAAAGCAAAGCTCTTGTTCTCACCCACATATGCTAGCCTGGTGAAAAGTAGCATTAAATGTGAGTGGGAGCTTACATACCTGCAAAAATGGACCTAGGGAGATAGCCAAGATCCATTTTCAGGGAAAACATTACCCTGACACTTAAAAAAAAAAAAAATCACGCCCCAGATTCAGAGAAAGTATTGATATTTAGAGCAGAAAAGGTCATGTTTAATTTAATTCATGAGGTAAAGAGGGTGGTGAGTAATACTTGCATCATAACTTGCTTTTTTCTGACTTTCTTCTCCAAACTTGGATGACTCTGGAGTAAAAATTTTCACATAATTATGGAAATACATAATGTATATATTTTTAAGATATATAGTGTGTGATAAGTTTTTGCATAAATACAAATATATTTATGCAAAAATATATGCAAAAAAGTATATACATATTTCAAAATGTTATTTTTTGTCATTGATTGAAAATATTTTTCCTTTAGGTGCAGGAAAGTGTGCAGTCAATTTTCTGTGTAGGTAGTAGCATATTGCTGTTTAGCATAAAGTAGCCTAGATGGAAACCTGGAAAGAAATTTTACACCTATCACTTCATCTGTTGTTGAAGAGTTCAACTTTATTAGTGATGTTGCATATACACATTCTACATTTTGCTGTATCTGGAAGAAAGAACACAGAAACCAAGAAGGAAATAAGGTCTGACGTTTTCCCTTCCTGCTTCAGAAATTCTTCAATGCAAAATACATCAGTCAGCTTTATTTTTTTTTTACATTTTTCCTTTCCTTTATTGTCAGCTGGGCTGTTCCATCAGTCAAAGCCATCAGAAAAGTTTTTAAAACAACAAAAACCCTAACACAAACCAGAAGTTTGGTTATTAAATTATTGGTTAAAAATATTATTTGTTGGCAAGCTTTTCAGGAAGAAGAATGTTAAACTAAATTACTGCCTTGATTTTCTGAAAGTGATCTCAGCACCTTCCACCTTTATAATAGCAAGCTATGTTGCAGAGCAGCAACACATGTAGTAATATAATAATGCAGGTTCACATCTTCTTTGTGTTAAGGATTCCAGAGCTGGATGCAGCACTCCAGGTGGTCTCTCATGAGGGCAGAGTACAGGAGGGAAATCACCTCCCCCAGCCTGCTGTCCAGTCCTCTTTTGATGCAGCCCAGGATGCTCCTGGGCTGAGAGTGCACATTGCTGGCTTACATCCACCCTTTCATCCATGAGAACCTGAATTCCTCTTCTGCAGGGATGATCTCAATGACTTTTCCCAGTCTGCAGTAATTTTTGGGGTTTCCCCAACCCATATGCAGCATCTGGCACTTGGACTTGTTGAGTTTCCAAAACTTAGAGTTTGGGCAATGCTGTCAGTTACATGGCACAATTACTGTGCGAAGGCAGGAGTTGGACTTTGATAATCCTTGTGAGAGTATCTAATGGACTTCTCTTTCTAAAACCAAACTATTAATGTAACCCAAATGATAGAGGGCATACACACCTTTAATCTTCTCATGCACACTGATGCTAGAAAATACTCAGAGAATAAAGAAGGTCAGGATAAAACATAAATTATCAATGACAAGAGTGACACCATGGGCTCCTTGTTTATATGTGGGAATGTGTTCACTGTGTTAGTCAAATTGCTGCTAAAAGCCCTTTAGCAGTGAAAAAAAAAAAAATAAATCCTGCATCTAAGAGGATTATAGTGTTCCTTAAGTCCATAATAAAACTTGGCTGATTTTAGCATCAATAGCAGTTATGCTTTAGGGGCAATGTACAAAATCATGAATTTTGTATTTAAAGCATCACTTCACCTTGAGGCATTAAGGCAGCTATTTCCCATTTCAATAACAAAAATTTACAATAAAACCAGTCTTCAGCTGATAAAATATCCTTCCTGTGGACTTAAATCCCTACACTTAACAGTGACATAAAATAATTAGCTATATAGCCCCTTGTGTGGTTTTATGGCTTCTGCCTTCTGTATTTGTTGCTATGAACTCATTATGTGGCCCCAGCTGAGCAAAATGCTCATGTGCATGCTTAAATCTCAGTTTGCTCACTGAATATATAAGTGTAAATGCTTTGTAGAGTCAAGGCCCATTGAATTCTAAGATGACCCAAAACAGATGTTTCTGTTCACTCTCCATTTCCACAGGACAATACATCTCTTCAGTGTTCACTCATTTTTAACTTAGCCACCTAACTGCTAACAAAGGAGGCATTTATTTTTTAAGCCAGTGAGCCCTTTTTTCCAGGATTGCCTATTTTAAACAACAAAGTATTTAATCCCCCTTATTGTCAATCTGTACAGTACTGGTCCTGGGGTAGCTCACACTGAGAAATAGCTTACTTGGAGAGTATGTTTCCTACAGCTTTTTAGAGCTTTACATGCTTTGTAGGTGTGGTTGTTCTTTCTCCTCCTTTTTTCCTTGTTTTGCCCTAGGACGGAATCCATGGAGAAGGGAGAGGAGAAAGGTCATCACAACTGACATTTCAGTCACTGCTTATTTTGCTTGCAAGGTTTAGTAGAGGTTTATTCATACCAATAAATGGAGGCCATATCTGATATTTTTTTTTTTTTTTTTAGAAATGAGACAGTGGTCTGTCTTATTTGACTGGTTCATGATGGAAGAAGAATGATCTTTCTCCAGTTTCTTCCTCTACTGCAGCTTTTGCATAAGAAGTCTAGATGCCTTCTGTTCATTTCAAGAAGCCATAGTAGACTAAATGCTCAAAGATTGGCAGAATTCCCTCAGATGATTATGAATATTTTACTGAAATATTGTCAGGTTTTGACAGTACTGTCAAATACTTGATCATGTCAAAACAAGCACTTATAGCTGATACTGAAAAATGCTGGTGGCAACAAACACTGCTGCTGATAAATAGCCTTTTCTTCACTGTGCAGTTCTGAAGTAGTGAAGTAAACATGGTTATATGAGTGTAAGATGCACAAATACAGATCCAGGAATGATGCATCAGCTGTGATGAAAGAAGCACTTTATGTTCTGTTTCCATATTGCTTGTTTAGAGCAAGCTTCATAAAGGATGTTTACAGCATCCACTATTTAGGTGCACAGGGTATAGTTAGTGATACTATTTCCATCTTAAAAAATAGCTGGAGAAAGAGAAAGTGACTTGAAGGACAAAACTTACAAACAGGACCCCTGATTTCTAAGATGTTATGATGTACATGTCCCTTGCTTGAAGTAACTATGGATGGCGCATAGTTTCTTCATCAAGTGGTTAGATGGATGGGATGCCATGTATTCCTCATAATCTTTCAAGATGTTCACAGCTGAAAATGGATGCTGCTAAAATATGAAGGAAATGCTTTATGAGAAAAAGCTCATAGCTACAGTAATTAAGGAGGAGAGACTAGGGTAAGTGTGAAAAAGAAAACACAGGGGAATTCAAAACTGTCAGGTTAGATCATTATTGAAGCTTCCCCTTAATAGCTAACTTTGGCCCAGCTCCCTTGCCTTACATATATAAAAAAAAACCCAGCTTGCCCATGGAGGATGGGAATATGATGGACTGACTGCACATGTGCCTCTGGCAATGTGGGCCTCGCAGTTGCCTCACAACCACTATTCACAGACATCCTTCAGGCCTTTTCTGGCACTTCTGCCTTCTACTGAGTAGATGAAGTGCCATCAGTACTCCCTTGGTCCCATAAGTCATGCCCAGATAAATCCAGAGAGACCTGAGCCAGGGGCTGCAGTAGGTCAAACTTGTGGCTCTGGAGCACAGGAAGGGGCAGGCTGTCCAGGTCTCTTCTCCATATGAGAAGATGGCTAAAAAAATATTTGATGGCTAAAAAAAATTATTTCAAGCAGCAAATCCCTGCACAGAGGCAGGTAGCTGCTGTCTTCTTCTGTCTGGGCTGGAAGGCTCCAGTGTTTGGCCTGACAAAAACCCATGGACTCAGCTGTGGTTGCCATCTGGCTGCTCCCTCCAGGAACAGGCTGACTTTTCCAGTTGACCTGGACAGTGATGAGGTCTGGACTGACATCCGCACTGCCTAAATTGGGTAACCACAACCTATTACCTTAAAATGATTCCTATGACCTACAGTCCTATTATTATCTCCCATACCGCTGTACAACAGTGTTTATGTGTTTGGAAGGTTTACTTGTTTTCTGCCAAGACAGACCCATTCTCTTTTCTCTTTAAGGAAAGGACAGACTTGTTCTCCTTAGAGGAAGTCAAGCTTCCTCTAGGTCATACCTTTTCTCTGGGTCCTTGTTGTGACAGGCCCACACATTTGCCTGCGTGCAGTTTAAAGACTTTTCTCTCTCCTTGCAGAGTACCTGTCACAGCAGATACTTTGAATCCTTTCCTTGAATCTCCAACCCAAGAATCTCCACAGTTACAGCAAAAGCTCTTTGCATCTCTTTTTACTAACCCTCTCCACATCCCCTTGTCTTTGGTTTACAACCTCTCTAGCCTTTCACCAGTGCTGTTGAAGTTTTCTATGCTCTGCTCAGAGCTCCCCAGTTTCCAAAACATGGAATAGCAATGCAGCCCATCACTTGGTGAGTGATGTATCTGCTACATCTTGTCAGCTGTGGATGCAGCTTTTGAGGTCAACCAATCAGTGTGTCACTTGGGTTCCTTCTGAGGACACTTCTGAGGACTTCTTCTGAGGACCATGCCAGCCTCCTCACTGAACCACCCTGGCTTCTCCCACACTCTGTGGCCTGTCACATCTAATGTACGTGCTCAGCATGCTGCCCTAGTGAGCTAAGTAGTGGTATTTTTTGTGTCAGATTGACTCGAAAAAAGTGTTGGATATACGTGAGATGCAGCGTGGCTGCAGGGCAAACCCAGACCAGAGCTAATTGTGCCACTGCTACGCTCCGTGCCTGAGATTAGACAAGCTTGCCTGTCACTGCCTCCAGCTGAGTTCTGAAAAACCAAAACATTTCTGTGACTTCCCAGGATGAAAGTAGGGGAGAAACACAATTTCCTCATTAAAAACCCCTCAACAACCAATCGCTCAAACTTCTTTTCTTTAAATATAGTGTTTTCCCAACCTCTATATTCCTACATTTGGAAGGAGATGGTCTTTGTCCCAGAGAAAACAGCTGAGTTAACAGCAAAGGAGTTTTTTCCAGCCATCCTACATAAGTACAATCTGATCCTAATGGACCAGTATTTCTTGTGCCATTTTAAAATGTGGTTTAGATCTTCTAAGTATTTAAAATTTATATTATATATACCCTGTATGTTCACATTTAGACAGAGATTTACAAGCTCAGCTATTCTAGAATATTATTTGAATCTATTTTTTCTCATCACTATTTGATGCTCTTCTACCAGCTGGGTATTGAGGGAAGCATTTCCATTTGATTACTGAAAATACAGTGTAGCAGTTGTGTTAAATTGTCCAGTAGTTTTAAAATAACAAATAGAATTATTTTAATGTTAAAATGTCTACTGCTTTTTCACCTGCAAAAGTGTAATATTTCTGTAGGTTGCATGAACCTGAGTTATATTTTGCTGGAGGCCTTCCAGTACCTATAAAGAGACAATTTTTAAAGATAACACCTTCTAAAGGTAGGCTGCAAAACTGCAAAGGCAATGAAACCAAGAGTGTGAGGACAAATATGGTACACAATTTTAAAACTTCCCTTCCTATGGAAATGACATAAAGGTGTGAAAGTGGAATGATACATACCAAAATCACAGTCCCTAGCCACTCTAATTTAGATATCTTTCCTTCCTTTGTTCATCGTCTCTATTTTGTCCATACAGATGGTAAATTCTTGAAAAGTTTTCAAGACACATATCTAAACACAGAGCAAAAATGTGTTGCCTGATCTTCCTGTGTTTATTGAAGATCTTCAGCTGGGGATGCCATGGCTAACTGGGGCTTTGCATTACTTGGTTAATATTTAATTTGTAGCATAGCTGCAGCTCACATGGGATCCTGGATTCATCAGTCAGAGAAATTTCCCATTAGTCATGAAAAATTTAGTTCAAATAAGCAATATTTGGACCATTATCTATTATTAATCCTTTTTTCAAGCTGAAGTAATTATAAAATAAATAGGTTGCAATCTTATAAAAAAGTAGACCCAAGTCTTCTCAGAAAGGATAGACTTTGTTACTGCCTTTTTGCAGAAAATCATTAAAAACAGTCAGGAAAAAGACTTACTAGTTTTGGGCTGACAAAGTTAGTGTGTTTTTCATTTACGGGAACATTTCCACTGAAACTCTAGATAGAACCAAGAGCTCTAGAAGCCTAGAGTCCTAATGAACTACAAAGAAACTGTAACCATATTACTTTGCCTTCATGTGTACCGTATACAGTCACTACACGTGTGTTTAACTCACAATCTGATACATAAACACATACATTATGCAAAAAGACCCATACTACAAAGAGGTAGAAAATGCTCTGACTATTTCCTCAGCATGCATAAAGTATGTGTCAGGCAACAGCAAATGACATTTGACTGGGATGGTTGGTGACTTCCACCTTTAACTGTGCCCTATTCATTTACCTGTATCCATTGAAACCTATTGATTTTTTTATTATTATTAATATTTGATTAAGTAAAGTTCGGATGTGTTCAATTACGCAGAGGTGCTTTTTTGCTTATTTATGTTTGTAGTTTTACATGGGCTTAATTCCCCTGAGTGCAATTTACACTCAAGTGCTTCAGTCAAGAGGCAAAAAGACCTTAAAATGGAAATTAATTAGATTTGCCTGAGTAAAAAGTTCAATCAATATAGTTTAAACATTTGAATAGTTCCTGAAGTCCTTCTGGCACATCTGGGTTTGCTAAGCACACGCTGGGGTAAAGCTGAGGAATCAACTATAACCTCAGGAGACCAGTATGCTGTCTCCATCTAGAGTCAGCAGAGAGAGAATCTCCAAAATTAACCTCCTTGCAGAGTTTGCTTTCGATTTTTAGGGAATGAGCTTGTTCCTCACTCATACCACCCATGCACTCAGCTGCCCAAACACTAAAAGAGCATTTTGGAGTTGTCTACAGAAAAATGTATTCACACCAAGGCTTACAAATAAAAGTTGGCTGTTATTTTAATGCTAAAGCTTTATCTTAGATGTCTAGACTCCTAAAGGGCATGATTCTTCAATCCAGAATAGGTTTAAGGAGAATAAATTTTGAAGCACATATTATAAGTACTTCCACAGCAGATCTGCCCACACACTGTAACTACTGGCAAATCCACGGTAACAAGATAGACTCTTGTACCATCACTTTGAAGCTGCTCATTTACATCTGCTTTTCCTGTTTAGCCAATTCTACTCCATTTCCCCAAAAACCCAATGAACCACAATGAATTAGCATTCAGCACACTTTTTTAACAGCACAAAAACCTGTTTCTGATCATTATCAGGAGTGAAGCCCTTTTATTACAATGGGTAAGTACCTGGAAGAAATCATCTGGAAGGAATGAATCCTACTAATTAAAACTTTATCAAGTGATGAAAAAACTTCAGCAAGGCTTCTCTGGTGTCCTACTCCAAGTATGACCATGGCTAACACTATGTCAGGCCAGCTGAGGCTTTATCCAGTGTTGAAAAGATCCAAGGACAGAGATACTAAGTGCAGTCCCAGTGTTGTTCTGCTTTTTCCACATCCTTAACAGAAAATACTTCTGGTGGTTCAGATGGGTTATGTAAAGCTTCTTCATCTTAAGCAAGTTCTGTGTACCAGCACAATTTGAATGAAAACATGGTACATTTACACAAAATCCCATACCTTAAAAGCAACTGCAGATGACCTAGCATCTGTTAAGGACTGGATGCTTTGTCACTGTTCTACATTTTCTCCAACCTCCACTGAGACTCTGGTTTATGCTGGCATGCAGTGTGGTCTCTGAGAGCTTCCCCTAGTACCTAATGGAGATGATGAAAGTCTTTTCACTGTATTCAATCACTTTTGGGTTTGCATTTTTTTTGCTTCTGGAGCTACAGTGTTGATTGTTATTGCTATTGTTATTGATCCAAGACCAACAGTCCCAGGTTGTTCATGCAGTCAACCCAACAGCTCTGCTTGTTAAATTTTATCTCTTTTTAAACCTTTCCCTAGGTTGGAAAAATCCACAAGAATGCTGCCCGCAAAAGAGAATACCACGTGCTGTTCATGGTGATCACTACAGTTATCTGTTACCTGGTGTGCTGGATCCCATACGGGGTTATAGCATTACTTGCAACATTTGGCAAGCCGGGTGTTGTGACTCCGGTTACAAGCATCATACCTTCCATCCTAGCAAAAAGCAGCACTGTTTGCAATCCCATTATCTACATACTTATGAATAAGCAGGTAAGACATACATTATTTTTAAACTGTATTATCTTCAGGGTCCATCAGGCATTCTTGACCATTGTGATACCAGTCTTGAAGATGTATCTTTAAGGACATTGAAAGCTTGTCCAAACAATACTACGGGAGCCTTGGGGTGGAAGTGTTTGCATACAACAGCAAATTGCTAGATAGGAAGAACAGAAAAATGTTTGCTCACTGAAATTTCTTGTGCTTTTCTGAGGGCACATTGGGTATTAATTTGTATCCTTCAGAGTTAGTTGCCAAAGGTATTTACAAGAACATTTGGTTGAGGAGGTTGAGGAGTGGGGGAAAAATGGACAAAGAGACAAAGGGATTTCGTGACCTTGATAACAAAATAAGGGAGATCGTTTGTAAACACCATTTTCATGATAGATCCCCTTGAAACCAAATATCATTGCAGTTACTGTTTTTGTGGACATCTACATCCTTACTGTTAAATTCACAGTTCAAATGTGCCAAAATAGATAATGAATTTCATGAGCACCAAGGCATATTCTAAAATGCCTACCTCCAGTTCAGGTCCTCATTCCTGTAAGTGCCATTTTCAGTACCCAAAAGTGAGCCTCCTAATGTTTCTGTGTTGGCACTTCTGACTCTAAAGTTTGATAATGGCAGATCTGGAAGTTTTAAAATTGTTTTGCAGTGGAAAATTTGAAAAATATGCATAGTTTATGAAAACTTTTTTTTTTTATTTGATTACATGTTAGAAGTTGTTCTGTTTTCTTTATATGTCATTATATGTCCATTACACTATTACAAAGCAAAGGAACACCCTTTATCTTGTCTTGCTCAGTGTATGCTGGAGTCCACCCCTAGTATTTATCAACAGCAGCAAAATATTATTATGGAGCTGCCTGAGATCATTCTTGGCCTGCTTCATCTAACCTAAATTTCTTAAACAACAAAAAAATCTACTCTTGGAATTTGAGGGAAAAATCTCAACCAAGGCGTGAAACCTCCCTGAAATCAGAAGGGAAAAGTTCTGCTGCCTTCCTGAAGACCAGAGCTTCATTTGCAAAGTCTAGCTTGAGCTGACATTGAAGCAAATAAAACATTCCATTTGAAAAGTGTTAATGCTGAAGAAAACCAGTAACTTTTCCCCCTTACCTTTTACGATTCTTATGAAAACTTCTCAAAAACCGCATCTGTCTTGCTTCTTTATTCTCTGAACACTTTGACTGAAGTCCTTGGCTGAGAGATAATCTGATTGTGCTGTGATCACTGGAGCAGGTTATATAATATTGATAGCAGATACATTTTGGCATTGTCTTTACACATGGAGAGGTGATGAACCACCCTGAAGGGGAGGAGCTTGGTCAGACTGGGATAGATACTCATCAAACCAAAATGATAGCTAATGTGCAGCATTAACCTGCAGCTCTCCTCTGCTGTGCCACTGTGTATTAGCAGTGAAAATATTTGGTTTTAATTCACACTGAGAAATGTTTTTCACTCAAAAAGGTGAAATGCATCCCTTTGTCTGTTCCCCCACCTTTCAGAACAGGAGCAATAGTAACGCCCCCATTCAGTGCATCACTGGTGTTCTTGGCACCTCTGTAGTTGTTCTCTCACTTTCTTGTAAATTTAACACCTCAGGAAAAGAAGTTGTTAATCTTCCTGGCACTCAGCTTTCCTGGTCTTCATGCTTAGCTGAGAATTGTCACGGAAGACTGGTGCCTCCCAACACAGAAATTATCTGCATTTTTCACAGTTCTCTGTTTGCAGATGTGAGGTACCATGGTAGGGTATTTACTCCTGCACCTTATAAATACACAGAACATACCACATAATTTTTAGCTCTCTATGTATAAGTCTTTTTGCTCTGGGAAATGCCCTGAAGATTGGAAAATGGTGTTGGTTGATTGCAGCTGTGCTGTTAGCTTCCAGCTGTCATAAATCTGTGCAGAGTAATGTGGAACCATCAGCCTCTGAGTCAGCTTTAAAACTCATCCTACAGAGCACATCTCTAAATTAACTCTCAAGCAGTCCCTGAGTCACTTTCATGGTCCTGGAAATCTAGAGTTTTGTCTTTGGCATTGCCTACTGCACTGACCTGAGGTGGTAAATCACTGAGGAAAATAGTGAATTTCTTTCCAGCTGCAGGAACTCCCTCAGAAGGGATGGCATGAGGTGTGCTGCTGCCCTTCTTCCTGTGCTGTCCTCCAGGAGGAAAGAGATTTAAGCTGGACTGTTACTGGGCTCATAACATGCCAGGCAGACATCAAGATTCACTGACAAAACTAAAGCACTAAAGCCTGAGACCAAATGATGCTGGGGTGAAGCTGGAGGAGACAGTAGAGGAGATTCTATTTTCCCCTGTTCTCTCTTTATAGAAGGCTCTTTTGGCTCTTGGCAATATGACTGTGAGTGCCTGGGGCAACTGCCCCAAAGGTCAGGTCCCAAAAAGGCAGCACACAGCCTAGTAGCTGGGCAAGGTCAGTGTGCTTACACTTTCAGTGCATCAGTCCTTTATAGTTATATAGTTAATGTAGGTGTGCAGATTTTGTTTCATCTTCTCCTACCTCTCTCAGTGTCTTTTATTCCCAGCACACAGACCTGTCAAGTTCCCATTTCAAACTTCCACCCATGCAACCACCCCAAACAGATTTTTAATGACAGCTCTGACTACCTTCCTCTCACCATGGTGGTGCTGACAGAAGCCTCCTCTTTCACACATTACATTCAAGCAAATATTAAGCATTCACCAAGGAGATAGGGAGTTTCCCTGTAGCTGTGGGTTTGCTGCTGAGGAGGTGATTGCTACGAGAATCCTGCTGTTGTGTGTTCCACAGAACAGCACAGGAACCCCAGCATGGAAGTGCTTTCTGGCTGGTGTAACTGTGCATGAGGACATACTGCACCAAGAAACAGGGATTATTAGCTGGATGGCCTGATAGTGCAGCAGCCTCAGAGGTTAACCTTGTTTTAAATACCAGAAATTCATTTTTTATTGACATAGAAGTCAAGATACTGAGTGTTCAAGAAGGTGTGGTTATGGATGGGATTACAGTGAGATTGTGTGAATCTCCACTCGCTATTTCACATAATTTGAAGATGGCACTCAGAGAAAACAGAAATTTGCTGCATTGCTACTGACAGCCAAATTTAAGTCAAGTTTAAACCTGTATCACTTACTGATCTAGAGAACCAATTGTTTGAAAACTACCAATCAGATTACAAGTCACAATCTTCGCTGAAGCAAAATAGCCTTGCTCCCCTGCAGCTCATGAGCTTTACACTAATTTCTTTCACTTTTTTGTTGCTCAGGTAGTGCACCTAAGTCTCCCTGGACTACTGAAACTTAGGCTAGCTCATCTAATACTCAATTGCATATTACGATTGCAGAAAAAGTCCACCCGAACTATATGACCAGTAATGTGCTATTTCTGGTGTCAGAAAGTGCCTCTGAGCAAAATAAGCAGGGAGAGTGTAAGGAAAGGGGTGTATTAAATGCGAATATAAGTCCCTGATAAGTGATTTGATTTCCAATGTCTGTCTTCTTGTATTAAAATCATTGCACTTCTGAAAAATAGGTGACCCTGTCATTTCCCTTGAGGATCTTGAGAAGTGATGCTCAAAAGAATATACACACTTACTTGGAAGTCTTTACTACTGTGACCTTTCCAAATTTATCATCTAATGGAGCATGATGGGTAAGGGAGAAATTAAGGAGAAAGAATGACAAAACTGAGCCAAGTACAAAGACTTTTTTTTTCCTGAAGAGATTTGAATAATAATGATAATGATGTACTTAGAGAGTGTTCCTCAATGGGACCTGGGCCCAACATCACACATCAGACACCTCCCAGGTGTCTCTCCTGTGGCTCTGACAATCCCCAGGAAGCCATGCCACCCCCTCTTACCTAATGGCTTATTATTCAGGCCAGCCCCCTCTTCCAGGGCCTTCTTGGAACTTCCCAGCTGCCAGATGAATAACAAAGAGTCTTTCTGTCCACAATAATAATATATTTGTTTTCTGTATATGCAGTTTTCTAGCAACCCTTTTCAGTCCTTCTTGATCTTACCTTTGCACTTCACAGGGAGAATGCATATGAGCTTTGGGATATACACATGATTTTGATAAAAAAATAAATTACCTTAACATTCCTCCACTGGCTGTTATAACAGCTATATTTTCAGTCACGTTTCATGGGGTATTTCGCAGTTTTCAGTATTTCCAACAAAAGATAATGGCTCATTTTTAAAGCTGGAGGAATATATGTGTAAGTTAACAGTGTATTTTATAAGTTGCTCATTTTCACATTTGGAAAACTGAGATATTTTAGCTGTGTGAGAACACAAAACCACAGATCCAGAAAGACAGTATGCAATTCAGGGATAATTGTGCCAAACCTCATTTTATACATAATTTGGGACACATCTATTAAGTCCTGAAAAGAGTCCTTGTTTGCTTTGTTCAAACCTTTGAGAGGTTTGTGGACTTACCATAAAATTTATTATCGTTATAATTTTTCATTGAAAATACTCATGATTCATAGATTTCATAGATTCATAGAATTCATAGAAAATTCAGATTTCAATACTCATGATTTGCTTTTTTTTCCTCTCTTCACTGGTAGTTAAGTTGTCTTTGAGTAATTAATGGTCCAAATAGAATGGCATACCTGAGCTTTTCAGTTGAAAATAGGTCAAGTCAAAATGATCTCTTACTGCAGAATACTCTACCATAGTACAGCTCAGAAATGTTTTGACTTTATTTCTCTGCCAACATGTAGTGTTACGTCTTTTTAAAGCAGAGGGGCAAAGAGAAGAAAGGTCTCAAGGGCACCTCTGCTGCTGTCTTAAAGTATAATTGCATTTCACACAGTAAGTTTAAAATTACTTTAGGAATTTCTCTTGCAGCTCATGACAAAAAGATCAGTTCAAGTAAATAATGGGCATTTAACTAGGATCCCAAGCAACCCCAGCCAGATTTCATGCTGTCCCAGGCTACATCCTTTGATACATCTTGTCTATGTTGACATGTTCTGCCTGCCCTGGACTGGCTTCAATATCACAGAAGCGTTTAGAACTTTCCTCTTTTAGAAACAGGGCAAAACTAGGAAGCAGGAAGCCAGACCACCTTTCATGCAAGCAAAATACTGAATAAAGTTGAAAACTAATGCAGATGAATAATAAGAGAAATACAGGATAAGCACATGTTTAAACTATATAATGATTTTCAATTTATGGCTAGGAAATGCATTAATGGAAATGAAATCCAGTTAAAAGATCCTTCTTCTGGAAGACACAGAAAGTGAAGGGCAGCAATATCTCTTTATATCTTATTTTAAACAGCATCTAATATGTTAATGTCTCTTCCTATATTGCTCTTCTCATAGCAACAGAGAAACATGAGGCTTCACAGAAAGGGGAAGAGACCTCCACATTAGACAAGGGAAATAAATGGGTGGGAAACCCAAGGGAAGATGCAGTGAGCAGGGTTTGTAGCAAAGATGATGGGATCCTTTTGTAGTCCATATCCACCCTGCAAAAGAAAATAGGCACTTCTGAAAGGACGAGAGGAGACTCCAAAGAGGGAAGCTGAGGTGTTGAATTTGAAGTGACGAGTATGACGAAAAGAGAGAAGGAGGGCCCAATATCATTTGGCATCCTCATCGAGGACACAGGAGGATTGCATGCACCCTTGGATGACACCAAACCAAGTGATGCCCTTTATGTACTTCAGGGAAGAGATGCCATCCATAGGGATCTTTACAAACTTGAGGAGTGGGCCTGAGCAAATGCTATGAAGTTCAACAAGGTCAAGTGCAAGGTCCTGCACCTGGGTCAGGGCAGCCACCAGTATCCACACAGAATGGGGAATAAATGGATTGAGAGCAGCCCCGTGGAGAAGGACTTGGCAGTACTGGTGAGTGAAAAGCTGGACATGACCTGTCAATGTGAGCTTGCAGCCCAGAAAGCCAATTGCATCTTGGGCTGCAGCCAAAGCAGCATGGCCAGCAGGGCCCCTCTACCCTGCTCTGCTGAGGCTCCACCTTTGGTACTGCATCCAGCTCTGGGCTCCCAGCACAGGAAAGACATGAACCTGTTGGAGCAAATCCAGAAAAAGGTCATGATAATGGTCAGAGGGCTGGAAGTCTTCTCCACTGAAGAAAGGCCTGAGAAAGTTTGTGTTGCTCAGCACGGAGTAGAAAAAGCTTGGAGGAAATCTTGTTGTGGTTTTTCAATACTTAGAGGAGGCTTACAAGGAAGACAGATGGAGAGTTTTCACCAGGGTCTGTTGTGACAGGAAAAGAGGAAATGCTTTTAATCTGAAAGAAGGAAGATTTATACTGGGTATAAAAAAGGAATTTTTTATTATTATTTTTTTACAATGAGGATAATAAGACATGTTGTCCAGAGAAGTGTGGATACCCTGTGGATACCCTGAATTGTTCAAGGCCAGGCTGGACAGGGCTTTGAGAAACACAGTCCTGTGAAAGATATCTCTGCCCATGGCAGGGTGGTTTGAACTAAATGACCTTTAAAGGTCCCTTCCAACCCAATTCATGATAACATTGTATGATACAAGAAGAAATCTTTTCATATAACATATGTAATAGGTCTTTTCTTGTCTCCTCCACTTATTCTCTAAACCTGGATGGGCTAACCTCTTTCTTCAAAGGTTTAAGTGATCAGTGTAATTTAGAATAAGTCCCCTAGGCAAGATGCAGGTAATTTTGTTATATTTGGACCAGCAATATTTCAAAACAAAAGTATAGCTGTGTCTCAGTTTAAGAGGCCACGTCCACTCCAGTGCATCTTCATTGTGATTAGCTTAGAGAAGAGAGAACATTGCCTTAACTGCTTCCTGACAACCTTGTAGGCCATGCTGGTCAACAGAAGGGGTCAGAGTCACACTTACCCTAGTGGAGACAGGGAAATAAATTAGCATAAGCTGCAATGATTGAATGACAGGAGATTTACATTGCTGTCTGTTTGAGGGCTAGCAAGGAAATAGCTGTAGGGGAAGACTTGACCTCTAGAACCATTGTCACTACCTAAAACAACAAACTGTTTAAGGATTCAGATAAACTGTAGGGTTACATATCTCAAATTTTCTCCAGTAAAGGGAAAACAGCTTCAGTCAAATAGTTTATCCTTGCCTATCATTATCAGTCTACAGCTGTGCTGCAGTTTCAGAACTTAATTTACAATTAGCTGGTTTTCATACACTTCCACCTGTAATATTAAACCTGCAGGATAGATCAATAGATAAATGGAAATTTCCAGTACTCAGAGCTTACTGTAGAACAAGAAATGTGGTATGTTCACAGCTAAAAAAAAAGGTGTTAGGATTTTTGTATGCAAGGTCCCTTGGTAGCCTCATTGCTCTTGCAAGTAGACATCCTAGAAAGCTCAGCCAAAGTGGTGTTTCTCTGCTGGCTTCACAGGTACACCTGTCCTCAAGGGAGAGTCTGGATGGTCAAGAGCTCAGCCAGTCCTAGGAGAAATACAGGGGGAAAAAGGATGAAATATTAACAACTGTGCTGTTTCTCATTTTCCATTACTTCAGTGGGATCTAGAAGTTGGGTGAAAGCACTTGGCAGTTAAGTCTTTTTTCTGAACTGATTTCCAAGTTTGGTGTGGACTGTTAAAGTCCTACAAAGGCATATGTGATCCACAGGTAGTCTAAACTTGAACTACTCTTCAAAATGGCATTGCCAAGCCACACTGAATGGATGTCACAGGATCTTCTGTGGTCTAAACTGCAAGGGCAGGTCAGGGATCAGACTCAGTTTTAGCCCACACCTTGGTTTGGTTAAGGTCAAGCATTTATTTAACCTCAGAATTTCCCATTTCAATTCTAATATTTCTGTTTTTCTACAGTATGTCCAAGTTTTATAAGTAGGACTCCAGTTAAGCATTTGGAACTACTTACCACTTCAAAGCTGAGTACAAGTATAGGTCAGCTGAAAAAAACAGAATACAACATACTAGATAAACAAAGAATTTAGTTGCTTTATAAGGACAATCAAATTCAACAGATGAAAAAGTATTGAAAAAGTAAGTGTAACCCTGGCAGTGACAGAGCCTCTAATTTTCCTCTCCTGTTCAATAACTGAGTAATCTTTTGTCATATGGTAATGGCATAATACCAAAATTTTACTCAGAGCAGGACATTTTTTCTACATTTTGTGTCAGTTGAGATTACTTCTCAGAGTTTTACTGTGTGTACCAGGCTTATCTTTGCAGTCATGTATCTTACTATGAATTGAAGCGACAATTGTTTCAGATTACATGGATAGAGAAAAAACAAAATGAGTTTTCCTAGACAGAGAATATTTCTCAGCATTTAATAAATAAATATTTTTAATTGGATTAATCCTTGGTATCCTTGTAAAGCATATGAATACCATCATCGTAGTCTTACAGCAGGGGAAATATGAGGATTAAAGGTTAGATTAGTGCTCAAACCCTCATGGACTTGCTTGGCAATTCTAATTCAAATCTGTAGAACTTTATTTTATGATTTTATCCTGATGTCCTGCTTCCTCCAGGGCAGAAAATCTGCTGTACTCAAAGAAATAATCATTGCCACAGTATAGAAAATACAATATAAAACTGTACTGGGCCTGTAATTCATTAGAATAATCCCCTTTTCATTATAAACTGCAACATTTAATGCAATTCAGAAATCCGGCTGTGTCCAAATGAAAATAAATTTGAGGTTCATTGTCTTTTGAAGTAGAAGCTATTACAGGGCTTTGTTCCCCTGATGTTTAGTATAATAACTGCTCTCAAACTAAATTTACTTGTAGCCAGTTTATAAACCTTTATTCCTCAAAAAGCCCTTTTTTGGTAGTTGTGTTTTCTTCATATTGTGACACCATAAAGAGATCACTTTCTACCCCCACATTGCTAGTGTGAACTAGTTAATTCTTTTCATAATCTCATGTTCAAAACAAATATTCAAATTATAATTTTGGTACTCATAAATACTCAGGTTTGGAACTGGGTATTTTCATTTGGGAAACTTTTAGGCATTCACTTGATGTTAGAGAACCAACACCTCGGCGTAGTAGGAGTTATTTCTTGTTTCTGTCTTGTTTGCAGTGTTTAATGCTCTTGATTATCTTCAGAATCTGAACTGAAAACAAGAATATCGGCTCTATAGTGACTTTCTAAATCCCTTTATCTAAATTAGAAGCAGATTTTCAGAAATGGGTGTATGGAAATACTCAGGGATCTGCTATGTAAGGTACAACTATTGTATGCTGAGTGCTTTATGGATGACCCTGCTTCAGATGCAATGTTCTAACCCTTCAGGGAAAATACTTACTCAAGATCTTACATCTCACCCAAGGCTTTACAGGACTTCTGTGTTTGCTGGCTTTGGGCCAATAGGAATTCACTACAAGTAGGATTCAAAGGTTAACCAAAAACTTACATCACTTGTCTTCGTTTTCACCCTCACCACTCTTCCCCTCTCTCACAGTGAGCACCAACTTCAAAATCAAGGAATTTCTATGTGAATTAGACAAACAAAAACACAAAACTAGGTGCTTTTGTCACTTGTTAGTCAATTTCCCAGTAAAGCATTTTCTCAGTGTGAAATGTGGCTTCTTCAATATTAGAGAAGCTGTTAATTTTGCCAGTTTTATTTTCAGCAGGGAAAAATGAAAAAGGACATTTCAGCCCAGATCTCCATGCTTAAGCTTCTACACCCTGGTTCTTGTGAAAAGTATCTTCAATGAAAAACACTGTCCTTCACTCAGCAGATCAAGCTCCCTTACCAGACTGCATCCCCCACGTGCAGGAACAGCAGTGGCTCAGTAAGAGGGAGGAAATGCAGTGAAATGTAGCCCAGCACAGTGATCTACTCTGTAGGGGAATGGTCAGAATGAAGTTGAATTATAGATGCATAAAGACATCTACATGTAACTGGATATTTTGACAGTCTGGGGTTTTGCCTGGAATTTTTTGATGATTTGTTTTGGTTTTGTTCAATATGAGAAAGAAATTATAGAAGAAATAAAAACTCTGTCAGAACAGAAATTTTGATTTCTCAGCCCAATGGTTCTGTTATTGCATTACTTACACATAAAATCAAATGACTGCTACTAAAACACAGTCACAAATCAACCCCCTCTCAGTAATTTTTAATTCTGCCGTGGGTAAAATCAATACCTAATTGCCTGCAAACGAAGATAAAAGTAAAACCCAGGGAAGACTTAGTCCTCATCCTTTATACCCACCACTTACTATACTGCACTCTCATTTCTTGAAAAAGTAACAAGTGCCCTTGTCCAGCAGTCGAATGCTTATCTGGCAATTAAAATGTTCTTCCAGCATTCCCACATCAGAGAACTTCCTGTATCTCATTCATAGCAATTGATGGAAATATAATTTTGGGCAACAGAAGCAACAGGGAAGGTGGTCAGGAAATCTGAGGGAGAAGGCCTGTAAGAATTTATGTTTTAGCCAGAGGTAGAATTAATTAGTGCCAAGGAAGAAGAATCAGTATGTAATATCCCCAAGAGCTGCTGAAGTTTCTGTGTGCATGGGACTTAGAAGAAAGCAAGTGACCAATCCTCAAGTAAAAATATCCTAAGAAATTCACAAGGGAAGATAGCCATTGGTGTTTTACTACACAAATAACCTCATGGAAAGAACACTTTGGATTTCCTTGTGCAGTGTTCTGGGTCTCAGCCTTAATGAAACTCTATACGGAACATCCGGAAGATCTGCTTTCCCTAAACGTGTTACATACATAGCCAAAGATAGGCAGTTCATAACCCACCCCCCCAAAAAAAAACCCCACCCAATCACAAACACCCCCCCACACACAGTAAGATCACATTTATACAAATATTTAATAATATGCTATATTCATAGCAAGATTGGGGCAGGAATATACCAGCATAAACCCATCACAATCAGATGGAGTTTTTATTTTAATCCTTTTGGGCTGATCTAGAGTTCATGGCTGAAGAACTGAAAATACAAGAAAAAACTGGGTCAGCAGAACAGTATATTGACTGTAACTAAGCAAACACATAGATTTTTCAAGTGTCAAAATAATTCTCATTGTAATGCTTTGAACTTCCAGCAAAATGTGAGTTATTTTAAAATGATCTGGACTCACTCATCCCATGTTATGGTGGTAATAGACCATTCATTTCTCCTCATGAAGTAGAATGTTACTGTAGGCACTAGTAAATTTGCTGCAGCCTCTGTTAGTCAGGATCCATCAATCACACTGCAAAACCCTAAACAATTCTAACTTATGAAATGGGAATAGGAAACAAAGGGAGGATCCAGTTTTTTGCTATTCACTGAAGTTCCTCACGTTGCTTTAGGAAACTCTCCTTAAGTTTCTTTTAGGTAGGAGGAATTAACTTCACATGTTACTTGTATTGTATACTGTATGGGGTTTAGTAGCTCTGCTTAAGGCCAGGGAAGAGCATTTGTGAGATAAATATGACAACTGGTCTGTTTTTCCTGCAGTGATAAACCCATTGAAACCCATTGAAACCACCCATGTGCTGTCTTAAACCCGTGTGCATTGAAGACACAGCATTGTTAATATTTGCTTTCATGTGCATAACCAATCCCTTTGAAGTTCAGCAGCCATGCTGATTACACTGAAGTGGGCAAAGAAAAGTTTCTCCCTGTTTCCTCTGACAAAATAACTATCCCCACTTTATGATCCCTTCAGCTTTGATCTCTCACTTTGTTAACTTTTATATGAGAGTACATGCTTCATGGGGACTTATCTAAAAGGAGTACTTTAAAATAATTATCTGAATAGCATGTTATAGCCATGAAAATAAGGCAATATTTCTCAGACATGGTATATGTTTTGTTGTTTCTGCCTTTCTTGCTCTTCTACCATGGAACAACTTTGTTAATATTGTTTTGGTAACAGCTTACACATTTTCTTCTTATCTCTATTTCTTGGGATGCTACAACTGCTCATTAAAATGCCTAATGTCCTGACAGCTACATTCAGCCCCATGCATTCGTAAAATCTAAAATAGGTCCATCAGATAGCTTATAATTTCATTTATATAAATAAAAACAAGCACTGGAAACAACTGAAAAACAACCCAACACTTCTAAAGAGGAATATTGCTAGGGGAAAAAATTAATGCTGCTTGATCCAGTTTGGAAGCATCAGCTAAGACTTCTACTCCTTTTACTGAAAAAGTAGGCTCAGAAACAGGTCCAGAACCTTCCCCTCTATTCCTTTCTGGTCATTTGTCTTCTCCTGCTCAGGATACAGCACTTTATATAAACTTCCTGGATTGTGTGTCTCATGAGCAGTAAGGCTAGGGCTGTGGGTAGCCCTCTGGCACTTTTAGCTTACCCCAGACACATATTGAATGTTTCTTGCCTTAATTTGCCAAAAATTCTTCATGCTGTCCCTTAGTTCAAAGCGTAGATACTTTAGATGGAGAATGCTGCCTAGTTTACAAAACATCAGACAACTCCCAAGTCATGAACTCTTTTAACTTCTTGATGCACATTCATGTCAGGTTTCCTACAACTGCTATTACTAAACAATGTTTAAAAGATAAAACAAAGCCTTCTAGATTTACACAAACCAAAACAATCCAGAATCACCCAAACCTCTTCCATTAACAACACTCCCACCCCCTGCCCCCAAGGCCCTCACCTGCACAGGAGACATACCTGCTGCACATGTAGCAGCAGTGCAGGATGCAGCCAGTACAACCCATCCATCAGTGCTCCAGGGTGGATAACAACTACTGTGTAGAAGGTGGGGCAGTAAAACATTTTAATCAGGCAGCTCAGTTGCAGTCAGACAACTGTCTGGGAGCAAGGTAATTAACAGCAGCTGACACAGCCTGGAGTCAGCACTGGCACTAATTCTCCCCTCTGGCTGCTTCCATAAAATCAAGGCATCCTGCCCTCCGTAACCCTCAGGGTTTCTGGAGTCCTCTTACAAGCATGTAAGAAATTGTTGCTACAGTAATTATCCCCTACCTGTCAGCATCTTGGAACCAAGAGAAAATTTGATTTGTATTTGTCTATGTGCAGAAACAGGCCACCAGAGGAAATTTGTTTTCTTATTTCAGTTATCATAGATGACTATAAGCACAGGAAGGAGGTTCTTCAGAGTGTAGCAGTGTAACCCCGTTGAGTCTTTTCTCAGTTAAATTTGTGGGATTCATTTATTCACAAAGAAGCTGAACTCCAGCAAAAGTCTGTTCTTTACTATAGTTCTTCATTTTAAGATCACATCCCAGCACACTAAACCTGACATCAGCAATAAGAGCACCAATGTGCTGAGTTGGATTTCTTTCCAAATGTGCAGCAAAAAAAACCCGTAAGAAAACAAAATGCCAAACCCAAGTAAGTGACTATTAGTAAAAAGCATCAGTCCTGCCCATCTGTTGTGGTACATCTTCTAGATGATTCTTTCTGTTTTCTTGGTGTCTTTCATAATTCCTTGTCTCTCTCCCTTCCTTTCACTGAACCTCATTCTTTACTTTTATAATTTCTAAGAATCCAGCAATCACACCTGCAATGACTCCCCCGTGATCTGTCACAACCTACTAGTGCTCCCAGCCTTCTGGTAGCAATTCTGCCTCCAGTTTAAAAAATCCCACTGTATTACTACTGCATTATAGTTACTTCTCAGTCAGCTTAATATAATCAAGTAATGTTTCCATCAAACTAAATAAGCATTTATTTAGCTTATCTTTAGGAAAAAGAAATAACCTACCTTATGCACTTTCTTGCCTTGGTTATCAGGGCACAAAGCTTTGGGGTCAGACTACTCCCATAACAGCACTGCCATTTCTTTGAAGTGCATTCTCTGGAGTAACTTACTGTGTGAGAAACTAGAATCTAAAAAAACAAGGAAGGATACCTGTATGGAGTAGGCATTGGTAAGTTTTGGGGTGCAGCAGATAAATCCATGCTATTCTGATGAAGCAATCAAATTTGTCACCCAGGAAAGATCAACATACCAGAAAAGCTAGAACACAAGTCCAAACAAACCACAAGTGTTAGTGCTCTGCTCACACTAATGGATGCAGTCCCACAGTAAGGTACTGTTAATTACTGCTGCAGGTGCAGTTACCTGCAGAGGATGGTGGATGTGATTATAGTAAAAGACTGACTCCTCCCTTGCTTGTCTAGCTGTTCTTAACATAGTATCACAGAGTACTTTGCGTTGGAAGGTCACTTTTAAAGCTCATCTAAAGCCCTGCAGTGATCATCTAAAGCTCTGCATTTAAAGCCCTGTAGTGATCAGGACCTTCTTCAACTCAGCCAGTTGTTCAAAGTCTCATCCAATCTGACCTTTAATATTTCCAGCAATGGAGCACCTACCACCTCTCTGGACAACTTGTTCCAGTGTTCCACCATGCTCATCATAAAAAAATTCTTTCTAGTCAAAATCTACACTATTTTAGATTAAAACCATTACTCCCTGTCTTATTGCTACAGGACCTCCTAAAAAGCCTGTCCCACCTCTCTTTTAAGTCCACTTTAAATATTGAAAGGCCACAGTAAGGTCTCCCCAGAGCCTTCTCCAGGCTGAACAACCCTAACTGTCTCAGCCTTTCCTCACAAGAGAGATGCTCAAGCCCTCTGACCTCTTTGTGCACCTCCTGTGGATTTGCTCCAACAAGTCCTCATTATGCTGGAGGTCCCAGGTCTGGATGCAGTGCCCTAGCTGGGGTCTCACCAGAGTGGAGGAGAGGGGGAGAATCACTTCAACAAGTTCACATTGTAGCCAAGACAGCAAGCTGAATTAAAACTCCTGAGATATGTCTTTCAGCCAGATCACAACAGGCAAGCTAATAATGCAGAGAAACAGACCAAAATGCCTGTATGAAGTTTCACCTGTCAATAGAACTATGCCCCCAAGAACTACTCAAGTGAAACACAGCTGGCTTCTACAAGTAAAACAATAAAAGGTACCTCTGACAAAGGCATGTTTTCCAAAAAAGGGCAGTGCAATTTTGGGAATAAACCCAAAAATGAGTTGCCTCCAAGGCTATCTGAGATACTATCAGAAAGGTAATGTCACACCTCCTCTAGCTGTCCCTGCTAAAGAACAGTGTGAGCAAGATGTCCTCTGTACCCCACACAATACAGTTCATGGACTTACACCTCCTGCTGAGGTACAGTTTGAAGGCAGTGGGACAAGAATTGTCCTCTCTGTGTCACAGAGAGTGAAGCTGACTGATTATTTTTAATAGATGGAACATAGCGATCATATTTTCTTGTTAGTTTTTTAAGTAAAAAAAGTTGCTGGATTTAAAAAGTATCAATTAGTTGCTTCATTCATAGGTCCCAGTATTCAGTTTATCCCCTAGAGCATCTCGCTGATGAGAGTTTTCTGAGAGGTGTTACTTGCATATCATGACAGTAACTAGCCCCTCAACACTGTCAGGAGGCAGGGGTATACACAGGATGAGCTGGGTGATCACTGTCTGCCAAGAGTGTACATGATGGCAATCCAACTTTTATCTTTGCACTAATGTGTAACCAACTTTCCTGTTGGCACGGACTCAAGATGAGTCCCTGGGATGTAAACACTGATTAGCACCTCCACTGGCCCAACTCAGGCCCCTGTGTAGTTCAAGAACCACAAAAAGCAGCAGTATGCCCCACATTTAATGGATGTACACAGGCTAGTTGTGGTTGGATTACACAGTACTTCATCACAGACTGGATGGCAAGTTACGTTTTCCCTTGGTAAACTGTTTTTCATTTTAATTAATAATTTATTTTAAAACCTGTTCTTCTCCCTTAAACACAACACTGGATTCCTTGAATGGGTAGCACGGCCATTTAGCTGAAGTCTATCAGCATTTCAAGTACATCACCAAGGCATCAGAGCATGACCTCCATAGAGGGCTTGACAATAACAAGAAATTTACTGCTCAGAAATTTACTGAGCAGTATGGTGAATATATTTACCCAGGATACCCTAGCACATCTGCTTGGGTACACATGTTCACTTTAGAAAAAGCTAGTTTTACAATATTTGCCTCTCTCCTGTACTTGACTGTGATACCTCCTTGTCAGATTAGCTGTCCATTTCCATTTGAGATTTCACTGAAATTATGGGCAGAACTGACAGGCACCTTCCCTCTTTTGTTCCACTGCAGTTCAGTGTCATTCATTTAAGGCAATATGAAAAGACCAGCACTCCTAAACAAATGAAAACAAATGTTTTATTTACAGGAAAAAATCTGTACACAGTGTATACATAAAAATATACAAAATCATAATAGAAAATATAGAAAGTGTTAAAATGTATACAAACACTGCTTAAAAATGTGACTCCTGTAAAATCTTAAGGTTTGTTATTAGAGTACACATTCATTTAAAAAAATCATCATACAAAATAATTCTCAAAGCTATTAAAAAAGTACACAGTCTATATTTGAATAGTTCAATGACTACATATTTTAAGAGTGATGAGATGATATGAAAAAAAGTAAGGCTTTTACACACAACTCTTATTTCAAGAACAAAATTCTGAATCTGATTGCTAAGCCAGAGAGAAGATATCTGCACTGTCAAAATTCATTAAGTGATTCGCGTACTCCTGACATGGGCTACTTTAAATTTCAAACAGTTAAATCAGGTATCCTCCTTGTTTGTGAGAGGATAGATGCTGGGAAAGATTCAAATCATTTTAACAGTGGGTTTCTGAATTACCTACTTCAAAGCAGGATTTCATTTAAATATGCATCAACTTCAGAAAGCATCAAGGGAAAAATAGTAACCATTTATTGTTGCAGTCAATGCATTTAATACTCCTTTCATGGTACATCTGTGTCACTGTCCAAATGGCATTTTCCATCCTTAAAAACTTCTGAAGGAAAAAGAAATTAAAAACCCCACTAGGGATTGCTCTGCATGTGTTTTGAACTCCTGTTTAATTCAGTCTCCAAAATGACTCTGCTCAGTCTGTGCAATCAGTGAGTGTAGACACTTGTCTTCACTTTAAGAAAAAACAACTCTTTTGGTTTTTCTGACTTTGGCAAGAGATCTACAGCAACAAGTTCAGAATTTGGATGTCTTCACCAATGAAAATGTCTTGACCAAAGACAAGCAACACTTAAATTAAATTTGTACAGTGAAAGTGTACATTAGAGTGTTTATATCGCCCCTCTCTCTCTTCAAAGGTACATCATGGTAATTTCACTGCATTTACCAGAGTTTCTACAGCATAAAACTGCATAACAAGGTAAAAAAAAAATGTAGTAGCTTAATCCAAGGAAGGACTGAGCTATGAGTTTATGCTGAGGTAACCTTTAGAACTATAGAGGAATGAAACAAAAGAATGGGTTTTTTCTAGTAAAAAGATTTTGGCTCAAAATAAGGCAAAATATTTCATAATATTTTCTTGATTAAACAAAAGAATACCTTGATTTAACCACCCAAAACTGAACCCACAAAATGATAGAGCACCACAAGTCAAAAAAGGTACAGAATTCACAGTGGGGAAAGAAGAGCATAATTCAATTCAGCATAAACTCAGCACATTTCCTTTAGCTGCTGCTGTCTTTCTGGTTTGTTTCAGTAACTCTTGGCCACAGCACCAGGGCACAGAAATGAGGCTCGATAGTGTTTGAAGGCAACTTGTCAGTAAAACTCCATAAACTTAAAGCCTACAAGTGCAAAGGAGCTCAGGGGCCCAATAGCAGAGGCAATTGCTTGGCTGATGATGCACCTCAAGATGCATCAGGTTTGTGCAAACCTCTCTTGTCTAGGTGCTGTCCCACTCTGTTAGTGTGTGACAGCCACATGGGAGAGCTAGTAAGCCATGCCTGTATCTTTTCTCCGAAAAGTCCCATGATCTTGGGGAAAAAATACACTTCCTTTCACATTGCTGTATTTAACAGGCATCTAAAACCAGCACTCTCACCCATTATTTTTGGAAGAGCCATGGTTCAGTGTTATTACACATTGACTGTTTTAAATTTACTGAATGTGGTTCTTTGCAAACATTTCTCTGCCCTCATAAGGGATGGGGAAATGCCCATTAATTCAAAAACACTTGGAGGGCTCTTACAAAAGCCAGCAATGCCAATGCCACAGAGAGTAAGAAGTGGTGAGAGAAGCACCTCTGCAGGTCCTTCATGTTTCCCCTTTACTTCTGCCACTTCCCCCTTGCAGCAAGTGGAGGGGAGCCCTCAATTAGCAGATCAAATACACTTGCACTTGTGCCAAAAACTGAAGGAGGACAAGACAAGGTAGGAGAGAATAAGCAACCACAATATTTTTGAGCAGGCAGACCAGTAAAATATCACAGTGGAAACAAGTGTTAGAAAGCCATTCCAGGCTCATTTTTTAAAGGTGGCATCACAGGTTGGTCTTCCTCCTCTGTGACCAAACGTGTTTGCAGCACAGCTCTGCAGCATCTTCTGAGGTGATGGTGCTACAACAACAGCATTTGCACTTTGGAAGGAGGACTGACTGCCTTATAAGGAAGGATATGGCAAAGAAAAAATTTTGGCTGCAAGGGCTTGAGTGTGCAGTCCAGTAAACTAAAAATACATAGTTCATTATATAACATCTCAGACCTGGTTCTGCATTGGTACATAAATGATGTACTAAGTAGGTATGCTTAGCACTTGTTACATGAAACTTTATGATTTGCCTTGTTCTGTATAATCAACAGCTATGTTGATTATTCTGACAAATTATTGAGAGAATAAATAATACTACATAATCCTGCTGTGGGTGGTTGAGCAATGCAGTTAGTATATTTCATCTTTGTGAAAATCAAGGTTAAAAGTTAGTGGTTGCAGGCCAAAGTGATTTTTTTTTCTTTTTGGAACTCTAGAAGTTCCTGTTTATTGAAAAGTAGTATATTCACTAGTCTTAGAAAGCTAAACTCTCCTCCTTTACAGTTATGTCATAGCTAACCCAGGGTACAGCAGAGAGAGACATATTTGATTGCACTCTTCAGACTGCTTATGTTTTGCAAACATATGGAAAAATAGATTAGTTCTGTGTAGGCTATCTATCGTCCATGCATTTAAATAACAATGTTACTAACTTCAAGAATAAAAGTTGCCACCACACATAACATTAAAAAGAAATTGGTATGTACTATATCCAGAGTCCAAGGCTAGTATGAGTAAAACCTATTAATTTTGATATGTACTAAAATGCCTTATGGACATAACTATCCATACAACACAGAAGTACAGTTATTAGATCACATACACAATTTCTGTCAAAAAGAAGAATCTTAAGATCATCATAAAGCCCAAAAAGAAGGCCAAGTCCTATGTAAGATATATATTCTTCATTTTGAGGAAGGAAAATAATCCTTCCAAAAGATCATTCCAATACTGCTTCCCAAAAAGCTGAGTGAGAGAAAAAGGATTTTGTGATTACAGTTACATTACAATTGAAGGTGAAATAGTCATTAGCATTGTTTGCCTTTTTTCTTTTTTTTTTTTTTTTTGCCTTTTTGGCAAAAGGCTTTTTGTTTAAGTCAAAATACAAAAAATACTTTCCACCACCACCAGTTAGCTATTCTTTTCAATGCCCCTTTGAGCTGTCTGCTTTTTTTACTGGATGGATATGAGTAGGATATAGCTGTGCTTTTGTGTACACATATTCCTGCTGCACTTATTCTAAAAGAAAATGTACAGTCAGGTGGGAAAAAACCAAACCAAAACAAAAAACTGAGAAAACCATTCCAGACCATTAACTTATAGAATTGCCTTAAAGAATATTGTCCTTATGTGTTATGAATGAAAATATCAAACAATCTCCATATGCAATCTGTAGTCAGGTTTTTTTGCAGGCATTATAGCTTTTCTGTGTTACAGTCTTTCAAACATTAAGCAAAAATGCTGATATCTTTTGTGAGAAAACTTCTCCTTTGTGAACAGCAAGAATTTGTGAACAAGTGACTTTGGTTTAGATACCAAGGAAATACCTAACAAATGTCTGTATTCCTGAATGCTATCTTTGTTGACAAGAGGTGAGCCCCCTCTATGCTTGCTTTCAGTGTGATGGGTGAAGGCTGCACAGCCTCCCTTGGCTTTCTCTGCATCTTTTGTATCTGTGCAGACTGAGGGAAGGCAGCATTTCCATCTCACACCTTCCTGACAGCCCTTTCAGGGAGAGTTTTTCTTCCTAACTGGGTTACAAATACTTTCTTTTTTCTCTAAAGAAATGAGAAATTTCTCTCTTCCCTTGTCAGTCAATGTGAGAATGGGAGACTGGCATCCAAAAATACATCCAGGAGTTTAACTGGTTTAGCTGTGTACAGCCACCTCCGACTGCACGCACTTCAGGGCCACCCTAAGTCCCTGTTCAGCTGGAGGCCTGGAACTGAACCTGTGTAGGAACAGGCATTGAAGTCTGCTCTAGTGAACGACTGCACAGCTTGCAGTAGCAATTACTTCATTCTGGGAGAGTGCGAAAATCCCATGGAGCCACGGGAAATGCTGCATTGTTCAACTGGCCGCTCTGTACATACATGAACAATAGAGGCTGTTTCACAATGCCAGGTTTGACAATTAAATAAATTCATTTAAAAAAACTTACAGTCTAGCATATGTGGCATATGAAACCACTGACAAATTCTGACAGTCACACCAAAAACAATACATTATATTTCTGCCTAAGCACGTTCTTTGCACCTTCATAAGCTAAGCCTTTTCTTTTTTTCTGTAACTATTTGCAAAGCAGTAATAAATACTCAGGCTCAGAAAAGAAGTCTTTCTTATGCCTGCTACTTAATTACAATTTATAGACTCAAGACTAGATTGGTCTAAGATATATTTTTTCAAGTATTCTCTTCTTGTTTATAGTACGACAGTAGTACCTTATTGCACATTGCTTCTGAAAGACTTACTTCTACAAGTGTGGGAAATTATTTCGTTTGGGGCACTTGACAGCTTTGAACCCTGGCAAGATGACTTTCCCCTTCCGATACAGATCATCCTGCAAACCTTTGTTCATCCTCTGCACCAGGAGCTTCTCGTAGAGCAGCGGATGGTAGGCCCCCAAGGTGCAAGCTGCATCGTAGTAGAGTTCATGGTAGTGACACAGGTCGGTCTGTCGCACCGAAGGGATGTACTCGTACACATGCACCTCATTACACATGGACATCATGATGAGGATACCTGCAACAAGAAGCGAAAACAAAAGTGAACACCAGCTTTTGCTTTTCTTGCAGAAATTTCCATGCAGTCATCCAATCCATTTTTTCTTTCCCTCTTTTCTTTGCTGTTGCACACCTTAAGTATTCTGTAAAATCATTCAGTGAAGCAATCATTTCTCTTATTTGAGTAGCTTTCACTTGTCCCTGATACATAAAGATTGTCATCCCTGTAGAGTCAACAGGGTAGGATAAGAGTCATAAAGAAATAGTGAAAAGCCTGTAAAGAACTTACATATCACCATCAGCCTCCTGAGTGAGAAGACTGCTCTTACCCAATTCCCCCGCCATTTCCTCTATGGACTGCCCACAAAACATCCCCCACAAGAATCATTGAAACATCTCCACCTTATTGCAATGTTGGTCTTTCTTAGTCTGAAATTGAACCAATTCCACTTTACCCATCCATTTGCTTCTCTCTAAGCAGCAAGACTTGGCCAAACACATGCAGAAGGGCATATAAAGAAACATCACCCATGTGGTGGTGGCACAGAAGCCCACAGCTTCAGACAATTCTGTGAAGAGTCTCATGGAGAGACACCAGAGATGAATTCCTACTTAAAGAAGTTCTGTCATAAGGTAAAGCACCACTTCCTTGCTCAGCAAGGAGAAATCCACAAAATGCTAACTCGTTTTTTTCTGCCATGTGCCAATGGCACACTATCATCAGCACCATCAACTTGCAGTCTTTATAGCCTTGAAACAAGAGAAATATTGCTGTTACAGCTGCACATTTTCAGACAAACTAATATGAGATAATGATCAACAACATTGCCTAAACGACAATACTTTCACATCAATCACAGCTCCTGGAAGCCTTTTCTGCTTCATAAAGCCATGCAAAAGGAAAGCCACATGAAGTTTTGGATGCCGTTTTTGGGTTTTTTTAAAGATTTTACTTAAAAAACAAATCTGTGTAGAAAATGTATTGAGGCATTTGTAGCAATACCGGTATCCTTGTCTGTCGAACAGGACTGTCAGCTCTCAGAGGAGGTAGCTGTATAACTGCTCACTTGGCACTTACAGATGAGAACTGAGGTAACTGTTAGGGTTTGTTTTCCGGCTCAACAGCTTTGGCATCATCAGTGGTGTTCTGGGTAGATCTCAGAAGTGAAATGAATTAACATAAAAACATAATTTTGGTTTCTTAATTAAGCAAAGCCATTTTCTGAAGTTTACTTTACAGTTTGGGAATGCAGGGATTTCTTGCTAATGAAAAGAACCCCATGTCCTCCCTGCTGTGTATCATTAGATTATCAAAATGACTTTTCCCTGCCTCATGTGTGAAGTAACTGAAAACCAATTACTTCTGTGATTAAATCTTTTATCATAAATTAAAGGTTCTGAAAATATTTTATAATTGTTCTACAGCTTTACAATCTACAGAACCTATAGTCTTAGAAAAGCTAAGCATATCAATTCTGAGTTTCAAATTCACAATTTTGAGTGAACTTTAGTCATCAGCAAGAAACACAGTGAAAAAATATTTAATCCCTATTTGAACAAAAAGTACTACCTTAACAAACCAAGCTTCTTAGCCTTGAAGATGTTACAGAGATGCTCTGAATTGTAACCTGACAAGCAGCTATATCTAGAATTGTTTGGTTTTTTGTTGTTTTAGTTTTACAAATGCTTTCGTCAGCTTTTCCACTGCCAGCCTCCCTCCTCCACTGATGGAGAGCCCACCTGCCATTCCAAGGTAACCGTTATCCAGCTGGATCACAGGGTGGATGGTGGAAACACGTGCAATAATGAACCACATCCAGAAACAGACACGAAAACGACTTCTCTCCTGCGCCCAGAGCCCATTTCAAAAGCTATACCACCAACATCTTAGGAAAACTGGCTCTGATGGAAAGTACAAGCCTTAACCAAAGCGTATTTTATTTCACTGCCACATTACCAAGCTAACTCTAAAAGTAATAAAGGAAGTTGACCTTTGTGGGATTGGAAAACTGTCAAGAACAAAAATTGTGATTCCTTAATAACTGAAAAATAGTCACTTAACTCCAGGTATGATTTTAAGCAGTATCATTCACTTTCCTGTAAATTAGTTAATGGACGACTTAGAAGTAGTAGAGTTTTAGCTTTTAGTCATCAGTGAGTGGTTCAGTGTCCTCCAGAACCAATCCAAAAGGCATGCTGGGCTATCTAGTTTAGCTCCTTACCTTTCCTGCCTGGTTCCACCCAGACCACCTCTTGGGATTTCAGTCTAGGTTGCTCATAAATAACCGTAACTTCTACTCACTTTTTGCTCATGTTGGACAATGATGTTTGGTAGGATGAAAGATATGGCAGAAGTGACTTGGCAGACTATTTTTTTGAGTGGTAACAGCTAAGTTACAGCACATTCATCTGTTGAAGTCTGAAAGATGAGCTACAACAAGTAGAGATTACCACGTACAGAACTGTCCCTGTGCTGGAGGCTTATCTGTCCTGGTGGAAACAGGAGCACTCCTGATAATTCCAGACCTTGTGTACATGTCAAATGTTCAAACCCCAGTCTGGGCAAAAATGGTGGTCAGTGCCAGGTTGATCCTGCTTTAGCACCTCGAACACTACAGATCTCCAAGCCCATGGGACCAACGGTGTGGTGCAACCAGGACTTCCATCCAAACCATCTATGGGTGAGATGCAGGATTACGCATGAACCTGAGGAGGTGGTGCCTCCACTTGGCTGGTGCAGCCCCCAGATTCTCCCTCAAAATGATCTGCTCCTGCTGATTTACACTACATAAAACAAACAAACAAACAAACACACACACACAAAAGCACCAAACCAAACCAAAACAAACACCACAAGAAAACAAGGAGATGGAGAAGAAAGGAAAAAAAGAAGGTTTTTTTGGAAAGGAAGCCATCTTTTTTTTGTACAAATATAGTCCTCTCTAAAACGGTTTCATTTCTGTCTCATGCCTTGGAGTATGTGAAACCCCTCCACAGGGGACAGCCCTAGTGTTCTAGAGCCATTACTGTAAACTCAGTTTACAAAATATGTTAATTGACCATCTTTAAAATAGCAGCAATTTAGACCACTAGGGCATTTATATCAGTCCATACGATATATCATATATATCAGGATATATTCAAGTTTTATTCTATTTTTTTTCTAATGCCATGTGTCTATGTTGTTTTTCTTAAGTCCTTAAACAGGGCTGCCAACAGAGCTTCCTGGACTACAGGTTTCACGTTCCATCCCACGTTTTTCATACCACTCTTTAACTCAGTTCCTCTCTTTCCTTAGTTTTAACAAAATTGCGGGGAGTTACTGACATCTGTATCCAGCAGGTATAAATGTGCCAAGCTGTCTATATTTTCATCTACCTTACAACTTAGTTTTCCCATCTTCCCTTCTCTCCTCCTCTTAGCTTCAGTGGTATTATAAATGTTTTAAATCACCAATTGGTTTTTGCCACTTACATGACCCCCAAAATATTTTTAACTTATGTTTGTACTTTTATGTTTTGGATGCAGACTCAAAGCTAAAGAAGAGGCATGTGCCTGACTGCTTTCAGACTTGGTCCCATTAACTAAAATTGCTTGCCTGTCTATTCTGAAAAGTCCCATGTTGCTTCCCAATTGTTATCTTTACACACTTCTTTCTGTGTTATTGCTTCCTAAGTTTCTCTTCTGTGGCTGAATTTCTTGGCATTTTCTCCCACACCTGTAGTGTCCAAGTGTGCCTTGTTTATGTCCTATCCCTGAATGTACTTACGTACTGCCCTCTGAATATGTCTATACACTTATTTCTTTTGTCTGTGTACTTTTCACATCACTGCCCAATTCAACATCATCTGCTGACTTTTTTCCGTATCTCAACGGTCCTCCAAGATTATCAGTATGAATTAAAACCTCACTGTTTGATAGCCTGTAGGGTGAAGAATTTCCATATGACACACTTCAATATTTGTCTTTGCTAAGAGTCCTTACAACAATTTTCAGTCAATGCACAATTATTATATATATAAAACAGCACAGACTGTCTTACATGTCACCTAAGCAGCTATTAATAAATAGGATGAGACAGTCCAACACAAAATAGAGTCTGGACAGAATTAATTTTACTGAGATGTTCATGCACATCTCCGACCTTGCTAGTTTAAAGCATTCTTTACAGGCAATGCAGGAGACAGGTATTTATTTCTAGGGCAAAACTCATCTGACTTATTTTAGATGTCTCCTTTAGGATGTGTTGAATTGTTCACTTACAGACAACTTTCCTTTTAGTGTTCTTTCTCTCCAGTGACTAGACAGAAACCAAAAATAAGAGTCTGGCACTTGGCTATCAAGAACCTCCTCCACTCTCCTATGTAAGTAGCTTTTGGAGTTTCATGAAAAACAATATAATTGGCTTTTCCAGAAGCACAATGAGAAGAAATAAAAACAAGGCATGATCAACAGTGCCCCCAGCAGAGTTACCCACACCTGAGATAGGTATCACAGTCTCCTTTGCTGTCAGCAGAAGAAAGAGGGCAATTTTAGGAAGCAGTGCATGTCTAATGGATCATACAAACCATTCCCCAGAAGTTCCTGTTTTTTTCTGTTGGCTGTAGGGGAAGCCTGAGTGGCAGCATGGATAGCTGCCCTACTATGGGATAAAAATTTCACATACTGGGGGAAATACGGGGCTCACAGTAATATTTAAGAATTTAAGAGGTACCTATTTTTTTCCTCTAATAATTCTGAGGGTGACTAACACAAATACAGATCTGCACTGGAAACAGCTGAAGTTAGGACACACAAATCCTGCTCTCTGACTGACCCAGACATGGACCATACAGATATGGCAAATTTATGTGCACAGATTAAGCTGAAGGGAGATTTTTTTTTTTTTTCTCCCCAGCATTCATTAATACTAAGATTTGGGAATGGGTGTAAAAGCAGAGAATTGCAAAGTATTTAGGGAAGGCCAGAAGACATGCACAACTTGAGAAAACGTAAAACCCGAAAGGACAAGCCTTTAGATTGTCTATAGCATCTAAGTATCAAAATCTTTTTAAATCTTAAATATCCAATTCATATTTCAAATTACGGAAAAGGTCAGGGTATCCAGCCTGATTTTAGCTTTGACAAACATAACTGGTGCTACCATATATTCAAAATCACAACTGAAGATAATTCTGCATAGGCCACTCTAATCTAATTCTAATACCCTTGCTGGATTTTTGAAAGTCCTGTTTGGATTACAACTGTAAAAATGGAAAAATGCAAAATATTTCTGCCTATATTGTGGTAGAACATTCAAAGGTGTTCTTTGTGAATGTTTCATAATTGAATGGCAATGTTCGTGAACACCCAACTGAACATTTAAAAGAAAAAGGAAAAGATAATTGTGAGCACAGAATACTTTTTAAAATACTATAAAATACATCCTTCCTAAGAAATGATGTGGTTGTCAGAGAAACAGTCAAATGAGACTGTGTTATAACAGTACAATTGTAGACACTGAAACAGTATTACATATTTTGAAATATTATATATTACTATTTCAAAATCCTTAGAAAAGTGTGTTATCTCTTCTTGGCCTTTTGGTTAAGATCAAGTGTAGTATAGTACTTTTATTTTTTCCTATTTGGCAGATATCTATGGTGTTAGGAAGTGTTTGGTATAGTTTAAATTCAGTCCAACTGGCACAAATAAACCTAGCTTTTACAATCTGCACTGAGAACATTAAAATCAGAATGATATGACAATTAAATTCCTTGCATGGATGGCTTTTACAAATGAACATGCACTATGGATTCTAATCAAAAGGAGAAAATGTTTTTTCGATTTGTTCTTGGCCATTTGAATAATTCCAAAGGTTTTGATTTTCCGACATGAATATTGCATGGTATGATTTAGCTTTGTAGTTAGCACTCTAATTTAAAAAAGAATGTTTTCTAGTTTACAAATATATAAAATATAGTTTAATATATCTGAATCAACAGATGCTGTATGAAAGCATCTAGAAGTATAACTCAAACATTTATTAAGAACAAAGAATCATTATAATGTAAGAGATGCTGAAAATCTTTAAATACACATAATCTGATTCATACTCATAATGTCTCATTTCACACTCACCGTAAATTCAGTTACAGAAAATAATTTAGTAAGTTTGTGTTTGATAATCTGTGTATTTGAAAGCATTACAAACAGGCATAAAGCATTTACAGTATGTAATGTATAGTTTTCTACATGATAGTCTACTACTACGGTCTCTCTTGACTGGATTGCAGATACCACAGGAAACTCCATGAAACTGGGCCAAATGTGCCTCAGTAATTCTTTAGCACATGCAGTAAAAGTAGCTCTGGCTTTTTAAAGCACTTTGTTTCTAAAAAAGCGTTTTTTTACCTCTGGTTTAGCTCATGAACTATGTGAAAAATATTAACCACAAGAAAACCAAATTATTTATCAAAGAATTGTCACCATATGGCCCTGTGCCTAAGCTTAATAATTTTCACAAGACTTGTCATCTTTGATGTATAGATACTAGCATTACACAGTAGACCTGGAAATTACATATTTATAACTTGGTGAATGCAAAAAGCTCTACATTAATCACAATAATACATTCTGTAATATGAGCATAAACTGGAAAATACTGACCAGTAATATAATGTAATTCTAAATGTATTATTTAATTTTGGGTGATACACTAGAATAATAAAATTTTTCATGCGATTTAAGAGGAGAGTTTGCTCTTTTATGTCTCCATTTTGGGAAGTGGGAGATACTCAAATTTCAATGTGCTTTTTATTAGAGTAAAAATAACTTGAAGCTTATGTATTGGAGATACTATTTATTTGTGTGCTAATACTTGAACAACACTGAGCTGGAAAGAGTGAGCACTATTCTGTTCCTGCACCAACTGCTGTTAAAACAACTGAATAATAGCAACAAAGGCAACTCTTAATATGTCCAGGTGTTTCTTTCAGTTCATGAAAGTGCATTTTTTCCTAAGCAGAGCTGGAGATCAGCTGTATAAGCAACATGCTCTCCGAAGCCATTTTAAATTTAAGTTCTTAGTCATACAACGTCTTGCTAATGTTGCAGTGTAATGCTTGTACTATTGTCTTGATGCATGCAAATGAAGATTAAAATAAAATGCTATCAACTATTAATGATGCATAACTGCTAAAACTGTAATGTCAACTGTAAAGCCTCAAAAAACATTTCTCTTCTCCCAACAATAAAGTAATCTGGGCTTAGTTATTTTGTGTTCAGTGGATTGTATGTTATGCTAAAATTTATGGCACATAGCAAAACTACCACCTACATAGACAACCTGAAACGTAAGAATCTACACAGGTCATGTTTTGACTGAAAACAAACCAAAATACTGCAGTCACAGCTTTCAGCTAGCTTTTAAAAGGATAAAAGTCACTGCTCTACAGGAGTATATAAATGTGAATTTCAATTAAAGTCACCTCCAAAGAGATAAATCAGCAAAGCCTACTGATGGACAATGGTAAGTAAGAATTTATAGAAAATCCACTAAGTAAATAGTGGACAGGAGCAAAACCCCCACAGAAAAGCCTTTATATAATCCTGACATTATTAAAAAGCCCTCAAACTTTCTGAATGCTAACGTGCCATCCCACCCAATGAACGCAGAATGCTGCTCTTGAGAAACTCTGCAGTTTTACTTTTGGTCTTTAGATGACAAAACTTTAAGGTCAGAATAGTCTGTTTACACTGGCTACCAAAGAGGGTACAGGAACAGTCAGTTCTTACTGCAGAATGGTAACAGAAGAGACTGACACTTCATGTACTATCAAATTCAATTAAAAACTGAACTTTGATATGTACAGAAGGACAGGAGGAGAACTGAGTTCACATTTCACAGTGAAAGACTTATTAACAGGAAGTGAGAGGTGACTTACTTCTGTTGCCAAAAGGTAGGGCAAATCCTTCCCTAGTAACAGTACTAATTTAGGATTTGCCAGTGGAATCTCAGTCTGAGGTTTGGTGCTTGGATGCTTATTTATCTTCTGAGAAAAATGGCATAGACCCAAGTCTAAGATGAGATGTAAACATATCAATAGTCACTTAGCAAACTTACTTTAAGCCAAATGTGAGCCAACAACTTTAACTGTGAAAAGCCACCATGGCAATTGCCTAATGCTAATGCAAGATGATGAGAAGAATACATGCAGAAATTTGTTTAGAAGCATTAAGGCAGCAGCTGCAAAAGTGATGCAAAAATATGAAGGAATGGCTTCTCAAAGCTCTTATAAGGACTAGATTAGGAAGACAAACACTGGCCCCCTTTTTGAGAGATTTAATAATATTGTGACTTAAGTACTGTAATACAGTTATTAACCATGTTAAAAGATTCCCCTGACATCAGTCACTGTGGAAGGATGCTGACTCATTGCTGCAGACGAACACCTTGAGGACACATTCCACCAACATCCTCCCTTTGGCAAGATTCAGTTTCTTATAAATGGTGCTAAGTGGCAGGAATTGCCAGGATAAAAAGGTAATTACACAAGAAACAGTGTAAGACCATGCTAAAACATTCCTGACATTTGTGAAAAGTAACATTCTGATGTTTCCATATTTTAATTAATACATTTGTCCAATTTTGTGAACTGGGCCTATTGACAGCTAAAAATCATGAAACCAAAGTGCCACACTTGACTCAGAATCATTCTTGTAACCTTTTCTATACGGTTAGAATCATCATGGCCCATGCTAGAAATTGTTTAGATTCAGGAATGTGTATCTCTGTAAAAATTCATACCCTTTATTTAACATCAGCCTGTTTTCCTTCATATAGCTGTTTTAAGCACAGTGGTATTTAGTAGTGTGGTCATTTAAGAAATTATTTCCTCTTCTTGAAATTAAGAAATTCGTATTTCATGATGGCCATCACTTACTCAACCCTTCCACTAATTCTATAGGAAATAATTTTATAGATTTTACAAGAATCAGATAGAAGCTCAATATTCAGGATACTCCCTTCATACAGGTACACTAGTTGTGTCTGCCAGCTTCAGTTCCAACAGGATTATTTGCTGCATGAGTGATTGAGAGATACCTGACCTGAAGACCAACATGACTTTTCAGCTTTCTGCCAAGCTGCATTATATTTTTTATGCTTTATCTTGCCCTTTATGTCCCTGACAATATGCTTTTACTGTTTCTGTACTATGTTACATTGCAATGCATAGATGTTAATTCAATAAGGTTACCAAAACAGGAAGACTCCCCCTAATAAAATATTTTAAATATATCTATCTGAACAGTAGCTAGTTATGAAATGGGGTGGAGAGGACATTCAATAATCTTACTAACTTGTTTTTTTGAATATAGTAACAGCCTACCAAAAAGCACTGCTCCTTGGAAAAGAACAATATAAATAAAATTCCCACTAGAGAAGAAGGCAAATTTGCATCTGTACACTGAGTATATTTATCTGTACAGCTTTTGTTGTTAAAATTTTGCTTGTTTAATGGTTTATATTTTCAAAGCTTTCTCTGCTTGAAGGATATTTTTTGTCACTAACATTTAGACTGGGGATTGAAGACTGCTGTTCTATTCTCATAGTGAAATTAATTCCATTTCTTCAAAGAAAGCTTTTGAAGTGTTTTTTATGTATGGTGGAAGTACAGAATGACAGCACAATGATCCTCTTCACTATTCTTACAATCAGCAGCTGTTAACCTATTTTTATCAACAACATCATTGCTACAAGAAACACTTTTTCAAAATGTGAATGCAGCTGGTGAGATCATTCCACATGAGCTGTCTTCTCCCAGTGAATTTTTACAAGCAGGTTCCAAACAAACCTCACTTCAAGAAGTAACCAACTGCCAAGCCCCCCTCCAACAACACACCAGGCCTCCTTTATTTTCCACTCATGTTCCAGGTATGCACAACCCACTCAAGGCATAGATGGGCATCTCCCAAACACCTTTAGGCCACCCCTCTGGGAGCTTCTGCACCCTCTCTAAGGCTTTTGGTGTGCTCCAAGGTATCCTAGGACGCCAGCACTGCATACAGAAGCCAAGATAAATGCTCACAACCAGTTTTCCCATATCAGATACAATCTCAGGTGTCTTTGCTTTCAAATTCAGATACAAAGAAAAAAAGCAGACCATTTTCTGACTGCAGCAAATACCTAGATCAGGATCACAATGTCAGTGAGGAAAGGATGGAGTTTCCAAAGCAGAAGATGGTATTTGAAGCTCTACTGCCAACTGAGTCTAGAAGCATAAGCACAGATGACCCTGACTCAGCCTTGCCACTCCGACTACTTGTGTCCTTTAGACCTGTCCACAGTCAGGACCTGTTGTACATCAGGTAAGTTGTTCTGCTGCATGAATTGTGGGCACAGAGCCAAATTATCCCCACTGAAATACTAAGGAAGGACCAAAAAATACAGTGAAATACTATTGCTTCCGGTGAAGAAGAGAAGGGCTCAGACTGAGCACTGGAAGCCCCTGGCCTATGTAGGGAATACAGCTCAGCCTGCCATTGATTTCACCCCATCTATATGATCTGCCATCTGCTTTCATTTGTTGTCTGAGGATTCTCTACTCTGTGATCCCAATGAGGAACTTCAGAATTGAATAAGTCCTCAACAGATAAATTAATGTAGAATAATACAAATTTCTCATAGATACATGCATGTTTTATAGATATGGTAGACATACTATGGATGTGAAGGGCAAGAAAGCAGAACATCAAATTCACTCAACTATGTTCTAGTTCTCATACTATGTGTTTTTGCTAGTCATTGTTTCTGTGTAGAGCACCAAGCAACAAACAGCACACATGTATGGACTCGATTCCCATGCCACTGCATGTATATACTGCATGTATAAATTTTAAATTATTTTTTTATCTGACATGTCTACTGGGACCACCTTTGATACACCTACCAATAAACCCTGAAGAAGGAGGGTTGGGCTGTATCTTCTCTTTAGTGTTCTCCTGAATGATGTCCCAGAGCTGCCATATAAACTTTGGATGGAGGATGTAGAATGGCTGGGTTGGATTCTTCCTGCGATGCTGTACGTAGGGAGTGAACAGATTGTAGTCTGGCTTCTTATACCACTGGGAGAAAAAAAAGTCAGATGTTTTGTAATAGTATTAAACATGTTTTGAACACTGCATGTACAATAGCATAAACTGGCTTCATTTGGGTTCTGCAGAACAGAAGCAAAGGTAGCAAAGCAGCCTGCACTGGTGGATGCTTCTGCTAGAAAGACATTCCTCACCCTGGGCTATTTTGTTTCCTTTCTTCATACAGAGACCCCCAATAAGTAATTGGCTGCTGTGGGATGAGCTGAGATCATTTTTTTCCCTCACAGATCCACATTAAAGAAGAGGTTCAAAGAGCTTTGACACGATATCTGGGCCTGGGGGTGAATCTTCCTCTGAAAGCATCCCTGTCCCTGACGGAGGAGCAGCAGCGCGTGACGCAGGCTGATGGCAGCCTGCGTGGGAAGCAGGCAGCCTCTGGCATCTGTTGCTAAGGGACTTCAGCAGATGAAGGCTTACTTTCTACTTTGCAGCCTGCTCAGCTCCAAGCTCCCTGTGCCAAAAGCCATCAGATCAACTTGTCTGCTGGAGCTGCAGCAACAGCCAAAGTAGAGACTCCCCCAGTGACAACCAGATGGACATCTGCTGCTCTCAGTGAGGGGGTGGACGGCAGGGCAGATGGCTGTGGGACAGTGGGCTAAAGGGAAGACTGGTGGGGAGGAAGCCTGAGAAATGGGGAAGGCACTCAGAGATTTTCACTAGGATGTTGTATTTTGTTTGGGAAGGCAGAGGGAAAGGTAGGGAAAAATGGATGCAGTGTTTTACCTTTCCTGATAAAACCTACTTCTGAAATCTAGCAATATTCCCTCCTTGGCAAGCATACAGAAAACTTGCTGTTATGTGAAAATAGTAATGTTTTATCAAACAAATGCCACCATTCATCTATCCTAGCATCTCAGAACAGTCCTTTCCAGTATAATTGCTGACTACTAAAAAGTTTTTGACCAATAAACCAATTTAGAGCAATTCCTATAGACATAGCATTCTCCATTGAGATAAATGGGGTTCGTGGTGAAAAGGGAGAATTGGGAGACTGAAGCAGTAAATTAATTTTCTCCAGTACTTTCAAATAATTGGGAAGAAAGGTTTAAGTGGATATCTTACCACATTTAGATTTGCAGAGTAGGGAGCCGGATCCCAGGCTACTAAGATAACATCTTTATACAAGGAACTGTCGACAAAGTGGTGGTTTGGATTGGTGAGAATCTGCAAACACAGATGCAAAGAATTTCACAGCATTAAAAGCAAGTGGGATCCAGAAAAATGGCAAAATCCTTCTCTCAAGTGAACAGCCCTACCCACGCTGCTGTTTGTTATGCTTCAGTTCTGGTTGATTTTAAGCATCTTGTTTTGTTAAAAAAATATACAAAAAAAAGCTTAGCCATAAACAGCACTCTTTACAGTTTCAAGTAGCAGTATGCTGAATTACCCTCCATCTGTGAGGGATGTGATGGGACCACTTGAGATGCTGTGTAATTGTGTATCAACATTACCGTGTATTCTGGAACTTGAGAACGAAAGCTACAGTATTCCAGATCGCCTGCGGGATCCTCTTGGACACAGAGCAGCTTTCTTTGAAGGGCTACAGCCTCCAAGGGTAATGTCTTTCCCTGCCACCCATCCCCAACCACCTTTTACATGGCTTTCTCATTTTAACAGCAAGTCAGTCTCATTTCAATCAAAAAAAATGTAGATTAGACCATGAGTGTATAAACTGGAATACCTAGAAAAACAATTCCAACAACAGGCATGTTACAGGGCTATTTTCGAAGGAACTGTCATTTTGCTTTAATCTACTGCTCTCATGTAACTCCTTCCTGCACCTTCAAGTACTCTGCCTGATCATCCCACCACACTGCAAGTCTACTCTTCACTCCTGCTGGCTCACCCCTTCCAGGACCCTCCATGTCTAACCAGATCTCTTTGATTCCTGGTGCGTCCAATGCCAGGCAGTTCAGCATTGGTCAAAACAGCATGAATTTTGTTCCAGCTGTTAAAATAATCAACATTCCAGACAAATAAATTCATAATAATTTTCATTTCCCTTTAGGATCCAATGAGCCATATTTAATTATGCATATTTTTCTTCAGAAAAATAATACTGTTGCCATAGCAATATCCTTCCTACCATAAACTTTGAGTTTAATGATTTCCATCAGCCTTCTACAGTAAGAACAGAATCAGTCATGCTGCTATCAGCATCCCCAACTTAATTTCTCAGGACAATTTTCACCTAAGAGTATAAACTCTTTTTTTTGAGTGTACAGAACAAACTGACCAAAAGGGCAAGGTTTTAAAAGCTTGGTTCCACATTTACCACACAAAGGAGCTCTTACTTGTCTTTCAGTAAGCAAGAGTCCTCTGGAGGTGCTGTCCACACAAATTTTGCTTTCAGTGAGTCTGCACTCACATGTATGAGTTTTATCTGCAATAACAGTATCTGCTGCCACTGCACAGGCTTCCTTCATGTCCTTTGGGCTTTCACAGCAGAGAATATGAAGCATGAAGGGGCTACAGCAGCCTTTTAATTAAGTGAATGCAGGAGTTTCCAAGAGCGAGGAGGGGAGGAGGGTCAGTAAACCTGTACAGGTAGGGAAAGCAACTTCCATCAAGTGGCCTGTGCAGATTTCACTCTTGGAGAGAGCAAGGCTAATTTCTCAGCAAGTGGACAGATTATCATGGATGGCTTCTGACCTCTTTGAAGGAGCACAAAGCTGGGGGGAATACAAACACTTGTGAGGAACACAAGTGAGCTGACCTGGCCAGAACTTTGCCATGCCCTCTGTTTTCTTGAGAGACCTTATGGGGAGCAAGCCTTACACAGTGTAGATGAGAAGACCATGGGACCTTCCATTACCATCCCAGTGGGAATGTACTGCAACAACTCTGGGAGCCAGAAGACCCCAGTCTGCCCTGCATGGAGAGCAGCTAATTTAGCCATTAAATCTCTCTGAATTTGCTGGAGCTAAAAATGCTCTGATCACTCCCTGAGAACATTTCTCTCTTCTACAGGGAGACTACTGAGTCTAGTAAACTATAAAGAGTTTTTAAACCTTTCTCTTTGCCCAGCTGAGGAGTTGAGTCAATGTCAGGACATTCTGGCTAGCAGTAAAATGGAGAATCATCAAAGAAAAGGAAAAAAGCCCAATAAAACCAAAAAGAGTAAAATAAAATACATGAAAATCCATGTTCCTTGACACACTGATTACAGTACTTAAGGCAGAATAAGATATTGCTGCTTTCTTCTTGCGAACAAAAGAAAGGGGGCATATTTAACCCAAATCACTTCAAAGATCTAGTCTGTTCTGCAGCCTCACAAAGACCTACAAAATAATTGTGAAGGGAATGACAGCGAACAGTCCTCTTTTTGGTAGCAAAGAACATGAGCTTATACACATAAAAAACACACCCACCAAGAATAGACTTAGCATGGGCAGTTACTCAAAGCAGAAGAAAAAACGAACTCATAAAAATTACAGTAACTGAAAATTTTGCTCTCCTTCAACAAGACTCAATATGTGCAGAGCATGCTACATGGCCAACCATACTCCTGATGTTGACTAAGCAAACTCATTTCAGTATGTCATAAAATTTCACAGAAATTCTGTTGCTGTTTTTTTGTCTACATTTCATAAAGAGGTAAGAGGTTTGGTTTGCCTGAGACAGGAATTCAGGCGATAGCATTTTTGAAATTGAAAAACTAATCTCAACCATAAGGTGTCACTGCAGTTCAAGTCACAATTATTTATGTACACCCATACACAGAAAATTCCATTTTCTATTGTTTCCATTCAGATGAACAAACTCACCTGATGTGTAATACCCAGTACACAATAAGGTTTTTTACTAGTTCTTTCCAAATTTTTAAACAATGATGACTTGCCTAGTGTTACAGAACTCGGTTCCCATTTCTTTTGCCTTCCAGCAAGGAAATAATTGGGGAACTGGAAAATATGAGAAAACAGCTTTGAAATCTCCACAGCCTGAACTTCATGAAAATCCTGGAGGCAATGGCTTCTCCAGGAGGTCAAGGTTTTCTGTACTGACAGCTCTGGCATCCTGCAGAGACTTTACAGATTAGCTCACATGAAACAGTTCTCTGAAACAAGGCTATCGAGTCACTCCACTGACAGAAGCAAAAACATCCCTGTAAGGGAAAACTTTCACCTTCTCTGCATCATGACTGTTGAATCACTACATGCTTCCCATGATACTTAACACTTCTTCAGAGGTTATTAACTTGCTGTCATATTGCACAGAAGAGACGCTGACTTGAACTCTGAAAAGGAAGATCTTACCTGAGAATTAATGATCCGCATGGTTGTTTTATTTCCAACATCTTTTTCATAGCCACGTGTTGGAGCAGAATTAAATCTTAAAACGGCATCATGAGAATCTAGGAGCATAAACGAATGGGTGACTCTTTTCTTAGTATATAGAACAGTAAAATAAAACCAGTTATCTAAACTAGTACAAAACTTACACATTTGTCCTAATCTGGATATGCTAAGGATGATGAATGTTCTGCTTAGCACAAACAAAAATCCTCTTGCATCTGCCATATGTTATTAACATAAAAGCCCACTGGGAAAAAAGTTCAGAATCATCTATTAATTTAGCATGCAATACTTAAATGCTTCTCTTAATTGGATAGACTTAGAGTGGGAAGACTATTAGTACACCCAGTACACACAATTGCTCACTACTTCTATCAGAAAATTTACAGAGAATTACTCCATGCAAAAGCATGTAAACTGCAGGGATATCTAATTGCACATTTGAATGAACAACAATGCCTAACTATAAGCTTGTGTTTCACAGTATTTTATAATACCTTAAAATCTCAAACTACCTCAAATCTATTAATCATACTGTGTACTTGTTCTCAAGCTCAGTACAAATCTTAAAGAGCCTCTGTATGGAAGCCAGCCCACACATCTGCTCACACAAAGAAACATCAGGATCCCCTGGTAGCAAAGATCTAACAGAGTTAAACTGTCAAAGTTACTCCACAAGCAGTTGTCCTTGGAGTCATGGAGAAGAGAAAGCAGCTCTAGGTCAAGTATGGGTCAAGCACAGACACCACGTGCAAGCTGGATAAGAGATAATCATCCTCCCAGCGCTTCTTTTAAGGGGAACTCAAAGCCCAAAAGGTGCGAAGGAGAGCAAGACATTTTATCTACTGTCCAGAAACACACAGCCCCTGTTGGTAGCCTCATATTTGGTCTGTTTTTATCCCTTCTATTGATGGAAGCTGAGAATATGAAATGCCTTAACCCACAGGTAGTTGTACAGTTGTTCATCTCTAGTCACTTAAAATGTGTTGTCTATAGCTCAAAAACTGGAGGAGGCAAAACTCTCCAAAGATAACCAACATGCCTCAGTGGAGTCTTGGCTTGATCCTATCAAACTAGGATCTTCCATTTTTTCCCTCCTTTACTCTGCACTTCTGTTACTCCATACAGGGAAACACTATGTGGCATGCAGCCAGCAGTCTGACCTCAGCCATACATGTTAGCATTAATACGTCATGTCTGAAAAGAGGGATTTTGCCAAATGCCCACCACACCCAACTCCTCAGGACCTAAGGAGTGGAAGTTTTTTCTGTGTCCCCATGCAGGGACAACCCTAGCCTCAACACCTAGACTTCATCTACCACGTATCTTGATTGTGCAGGAACTAGACAAAACAAATAGAAGCTGCAGGTACTTTACACATTTGGAGAGGGAAAAGAAAAATACAAGTTTGTCATAATGAATTTAAGAACATAAATTTGGACCCGTGACTGACAACTTTCAGACAATCTGTTGACTGAGAACTGGATTATGAAATGGGAATTGTATGGTTTGCAGCTTAATTGCGAGTCAGTGTGATGCATTTCCAACATCCTTCATGCTGGTTCTTCATATACAGATGCAAAACTTCTCCTCTGCCAGAAACATAGGACCAGGAAAGAGCTTAACACTGATAATAGCTGGGTTGAAATAAACTGATTTTAATTTTAGTACTTATTTGTAGATAAGCATTTTAAAGATCCAAAGAAGTTCGGGGTTTGATCACAGATGCCTGCTACTTCCTGTGATGCCAAAATAATTGGTTCTCTCAATTCACATGATCACAATGGGAGTGTTTGCTATACTTGCACAGTATTTCCATACCTAGTTTCATTTTAAAATGGTCAGAGGGGTGGTGAAGAGGAGGGCAAAAGGTAGAACACAAATTAACATTTTTGCTTGTGTTTCTAATAGGAACACAGAAGAGGGAGCTAAAGGCCTATGAAGGGAAATGTCCTCTTTGCTGCTTCTTTTATAGGGTTTTGGGCTTTTTTTTCCCTTGGAAGAATAAACCATAGAATCACAGAATGGTTTGGGTGGGGAGGGACCTTAAAGACCGTCCAGTTCCAACCACCTTGCCATGGGCAGAGACACTTCCACTAGACCAGGTTGCTCAGAGCTCCATCCAACCTGGCCTTGAACACTTGCAGGAATGGGGCATCAGCAGCTTATCTGGGCAACCTGTTCCAATGCCTCACCATCCTCACCGTAAAGAATTTCTCCCTAGCACCTAATCTAGGTCTCCTCTCTTCTAGCTTAAAATCTCTCTCTCCCTTGTTTGCTGCGATTGCTGTAAGCAGTCGCTTGGCCCACCACAGGCTGGGCCAAATCCTCTCCTAAGCCACAGGTATCTGCCCTGATATCTGGCCTGAGAGAACTTAAAAAAAACTCTTTGGTGATTCCTGGTACTCCAGCACTGCCTTGCACAATATGCATGTGATCTGAAAATTCTATGTAGGCTTTTTCAAACCCCATCTTCCTCCCTTTAGGTGGCATCAGAAGACAATTTCCCATTTAATCCAAAGCTCCTCCAGAGAAAATGTCATAAGCTTCTGTGCCCAGAAGCTTCCTAAGAAAACGGGTACACACAGGAGCAAGCAGGCCCCAGGTACCATGTCAAGCACCCAAATCCATACTGGGGCTGCACCCAAGTGTGCAAATATGACTTGAAGCATGCTGTAATACATAATTATGTAAATACATCACAATGTGATACATATTCTACAGTACAGCACTAATCCACACTGGTGTAAACTGGGCGTACTGGGGAACACTGACAGAAGATTCTGCTTCACTCAAAGATAACATGTTGGAGAAGGTAGGGATTGCTAAGCTTTTTCACCTCAAAGATTTCTAAATCAGTGAGGCTTCCTGTGAAATTGGGGGTTACCCTGATGTGATTTTAGCCGCAGCTAGCTGGGCACATCTGCTGTGCTGGAAGCCTATTGAAGCAGTCTGATAATCCTAGCAGCTCCAACATATCCCAGAGATTTAAAGGAAACCTATCTGTGTCAAAGAGATGATAGAGTGTGATGAAGAAAGTATTGGGATGTGAAGTTCTGGAAGATGGGGAGGATTAATAAGCAAAAATCAAAAGGTTTTTATAGAGAGCTGAAGGGGATAACTCTTCTTGTACCAGAAACAAGTTTGAGACATACCTTTCATCCTTCTTTCAACACTCATAGCATACTGAACATGTACTACTAAAGCGAAGAACTACTGAGACATTAACACAAGTAGTAGCTCTCATTTCTGAAAAGAAAACTGACCTGGATTAGCTTTATTACCCCATCATCCTTTTCTGAATAGCTACCACAAAACTCCCACCTTGAGGTGGGGGATTCTGAGTAACACTGACATCTCAGCACACCTGTAACCTCACTGACTCAGTGCTGCAAGGGGAAAACAATGGGTGAACACACTTGAACTCATCTAAATTCACTCTCAGAAAAGAGGCCGGGGGACTTGATCTCAGTGCATGAAGCTACTCAAAGGTCTGAATTCTTTATGTCTGTGAACTCTAAACCAGCAAGAGATGAAGAGGACACACTACTGCTTCCTGACATGGAGACAAACATCTGGGACAGCCATACAACAGCAGTTTCTCATGAGCTACTGCAAAATAAAGACCAGTATAACACAGCTTTGCAGAATAAAACCTGAACATGGCTCTAATCTGCTGAAGAAATAAATGCATGTTGCACACAAACGGTGAATATGGCAGATCTGAGGAAATCAGTGCTGCCTCCATACTACAAGCTGTAATATGATATGAAGACATCATTGCTTTCTTTAAATTAGGTTATGACTTTAGGCCTGATTTTCCTTTCAGTTATATTGTTTTGAAAGGGAACAGCCTCACTGAAGTCCATTAGTTTACATTCATGCAGCTCTAGTGAGAGAGAACAACCAGACTTTACAGATCTGTGCATGAGAAGCACGAACCTTTTGAAATTTAAAGATGAACACACACATGTACATATATATACACACATTAATAGATGCATTTCACCCACCTATTTCGTCCCCTAGAGAGGAGTTCAGTATTGCACCCGCAGACATAACTACTGCACAGCTCCCAAAGCCATGTGTATATAATTTGCCCAGCGGAATTTGGGGAACGTGCTTTTCCCATCCAAGAGTGGAGAAGGGAGCCTCCTTGCCATCTATTGTTTTCACATTCACTCTTTCTTTCAGCTCGCAGAATAGCTGGTCTCCTGTCAACTTGGAGTTTCGTTTCCCCTTGAACCGCACCCCATGCTTATTGGTACTCAAATAATCTTTCATCGCCTTCTGCAGTCGAGGGTTTAGCATCTTGGAAGAGACATCCCCTTTCCAAAGCTTGTAAAGAAAGGATTTTGACATTGTGGAATACAGCTCATCCCAGTCATCAGACTCATCAAGCATCTGGCCTCTCCTATGCTTTGTGCTCCTTCTCCTCATTCTTCTCTGATGGCTCCAGTTGTTGTGTAAAATATTTCCTTTTGGATTACTCACATCAGCCGAAATGAATTTTTCTATCTCTTGAAGGTGGTTGTGTGACTGAGGCTGACCAGCAGCAAATAAATAATCATCATTCACTTGGTAGAAAGCACTTTTTGATTTTCTTCCTAACTGGGATGGAAAAAACTCATCTTCATTTCTAAAGGCATCTTCCAATACAGTCCATTTCTTAGCATTTCCAGCCCCCGATTTAAAAGTACCTAGGAGATCTTCATTAAGAAGTACCTCATTCCCATCGATGGTTTCAGAGAATGATGGGTCATGAATGGCTCCCATGATGACTCTCTGCTTGCCCTGAAGGGGCAGAAGTCTCTTAGTTTCAATGTAAGAAAAGGAACTTGGAACAGGTTCAGCAGTGTTGCTATCTGTAAAATAGATGAATATCACCAAGAAAAGCAGGCCCCATGCAAAGATACCAAAGAGCATGAGTTGTTTCCATTGCTTCAAGTTAGGTTTCATGGCAATGCCTTTACCAGCTCCTCTGTGCCTTGAAGTATTGGTGAAGGAAACCTGCAAAGAACATCAAATACTATTAAAAATTGTTCTGAAAATAAATACAACTCAGAAATATCTTAACACATACTGAGAGATGGTGCAGAACTAATCTCCAAGCAGTAGCACAAAGGATTCAGTAGCAGAAGCAGAACTCCAGAGCCTGCAGACACTGTAGGAGTGACACGCTTTGGCTGTAACCACACCGTGACAGCTGCTAGCTACAAAAGAAGCTGGTGGCCAGTTTCTACAGTAACATTGGATGCTGCCTTCAGGGAGATCATGTGCCTGCCTGCTTCGGCTATACCGAGCATAGCATTAAGAGAGCAAAAGCAAACCCATGCCTGGCTGCATGCACAGTGGGTACAATATAAGCTGTCCTCTCTTTACCACTGAAAGTCCTTACACAGAACTGTGAGCAAGCCTGTCTCCAAAGGGAGCACAAGCTCTAAGCTGCAGCCCTCCTCTGCCCACAGCCTGGAAAGGATGCTGCTCTGTGAATATCACCAAGGGGTGAAGGGGAGAGCATCACACAAATGGGTTAGAGGGGAACCTCTTCCTCGGCTGGTATGAACTGGCACAGCCCCAGTGGCTACATCATTTGTTGCCTAGTACCAGACCCAAGTAAGAACTGTCCTGTACTGCTGCTACAGATGCTGCATGCACACTGAAGTGGCATGAAGGAGTTGTGCACATCAAGGTGCCAGGGGTTTTGTATTTTCCAAAAAGGAGAATGGGTGGCACAACTATGTAAATACATTCCTTTAGTATAAGATAGAGATTTACTAAAAAGGAGTGGGTAGAGAATGTCAGACCTAGTCCTGGAAATATGTGCCCTACTAATACCTGGGGGCTTTGGACAGCTTGTGCATTAGTGTAGGGATGCATGGTCCAAATGAAACAAAGTTTGACTGAGGGGGCTGTGTTCCAAGGAAAATACATAACACATTGCTAGACCACTGAATACACTATGCCCTTACACGAACTCACTTGCTTAATCAAGTGGTGTGACTATCAGTTACAAGTTTGACTGAAGCAAATCCCCACCATAAGCCTTAGCATTCACCTCCCTGCACCACAGTCATCATTAGCCTCAGTTGCTACACTGCAGTGTAACTTGGTGTACTAATTAGTGACTGATCACTCACCTGATCTGAATTAAAAATAAGCCAAGCCCCTTCTTCTGGAGTTTTCTTTCTAACCCATTTGTTTCAATGGCCACTTAATGGTGGGACTTAAGAGCCACTTCTACCAGCCAGCTCTGATCAGCAAAGAGGAATGGGAGAAGGGACAAGCTTGAATTTCATTACCAGCCTTGCCTCAGGAGCCACCACCTCATCACATCCAAACAGCACGCACAGCTTACATGCCTGTGATAACACACTGCCTGCTCACACTGGCCATCAGGAGGGACCAAAACCACAGTCACCACACGCTATCACCTTTCTGCAAGCTGCTAAAGTACATCAAAGCTGAGTGCAAAGTTTAAACCAAAGCTGTAACTAAGACTGTGTTTTCACATGAAAATGAACCCAGCAGTAACACCAGTGTAAGATGTTCTCTCCTCTGTCCTTCATTCCTGCACTGTGCCTCTGCTGCTGCCAACACCCCCGTGTATGGAACTGATACAGCAGGGGAAATACATGTTGGAGGGCTTTTTCTTGTTTTTTTAAACTAGGTCAGCCCCTTTATCCACTTCAGTGTGGTCACACATCCAGTTGTTTCAGCACAAATGGGGAAATCGCCTACCACAATGCAGAGGCAAGAACAAACCGCAGGTGGTATTAGCAGAGAGACTTCAGGCTGCGTTTCTGCTGACCCCTGAGAATGTGAGACCGCACTATTACATGTCCAAACAGTCTATTTTAATGATCTAGACAAAACCTAGAACATCAGACAAACACAGCTGACTTTGGGGCTCAAGGCAGTGTCCAAATAGAGGGAGGATTCATAAAGTTACGCCTGGATGACCAAATTTCATTGCAATTTCTAATACACAGAAAAAAAAAAAAATCATGACTGTGATAACCCAGTGCTCCACATACGTTTGGCTTGGCTCACACAAACCACATGGAAGAAAGCTATTGCTCCAACTGACCCATTTCCTACTCGCACTCTGCTGCTGCAAGATTGCTCTCTGCAGTACCTCGACACTCCCACACCTTCCAATTTTAAATCACTGCAGGTGATGTCCTGTGGGAGTTGCTTTACAGTAAATGGCTGTTGTGCAAGTTAGGTCTGCCCTGAAGTTATTGCAACCTGCCCACTCATCAGCGTTCAGATGGTTTGCATTTTAAAACCAGCATTCTTCACCCATCTGAACTGCTTTCATCTCTTTTTATCATTTTCCCTGATGCAATTCCCCTGCACTTTTCAACATGTGGCTTCCAAACCACTGTGTAAGTTAGTCTTTGCTAAGTCAGATGTTTCTCCTGCTGAATATACATTTCTTACAGGATCTGCAATGGAAGCATCTTGCATGATCTTTTTAACAGATAAGCTTGCAGGAAGTCAAGGTCATAAAGGAAGAGGTCACTAATATTTTCCACTGAATCACGTAAGTCCATACACAATTTAATCTATAACACAAACCTACAATTTGCTCATTCCCCCCCCACCCTCATCCCTAGTTTTATTGTATCTTATAACCAGAAGTTGCTAAGAAATAGAAAGGTTTAGCCTTAATTCAGGTGTGAGACTACAAATTTCTAATTGTCTGTGATCATGTGATTGGCACGGCAGACTGCCTCTGGTTACAATCTGAAAAAGGACTGAGACACATCATTAATTATTTTTAAATTAAAGCAAACAAAAATATGCCCCCCCCCAAGCCCTCCATGAAAGCACACTCATCTTGGTCAGCATGCACATATAAGCATGCATATGATTAGCTTCTTTGTACAGCAAAAAAATATCCACGTAAAACAAAAAACAGCATCCAACAGTATATTTGTCAACACTACAAGCAAAAGGAGAGGCACCAGTGACAATAAATCTAAAAACTTTACACATTAACTACTGCAGAAGCTTATCTTCAATTCCTTGTTGCAAGTGGGGCCTCAGAAAGGATACCCAAATCTCTTGAAGACTGGAGCTATGCAGGCAAATCTCTGTGCTGCTTTAATGTTTTTTTGCTCACAAGAAATGCCTTGTCCTCCAGCAGTACAGCTGAGCTGGAAGCAAATTCAAGGTCATTACTGTATTAGTTGCAAGAGGATCTCTACAACCTCACAGGATCTTGAAGGCTGTGTGTCGAAAGCTACACTAAGTTCAGAGAAATATCAGTTTATCTTATCTCCCTCTACACTAAACATCCCGTCCTCTCCCCCTCAGCCCTTGCACCTTCTCACACCTCACAGTCCCTGGCTTTGAAAATGCTTGGGAGGAGGGGGCAGCCCTTCCACATGGTCCCCACCACCCTCCTGCTGGCAGCAGACCCCTCCGCTGCTCAAGGAGGTGTCTTCCTCAGCACCATCTGGGGATGCACTTGGATTCCTGCCCTGTGCTGCCTTCAGCAGCACATCTCAATTCCAAAGAGAAAAGTATTTGTGTAGGAAACCAGAAACAACAACTGCAATGAATTACACTGGCTAAATAAATAAAAACAGGTGATTTCGTGGGTGCAGTTACTGAAGTCCGCTGGACGCCTCAAGAATAAGCTTCCATCTCTTTTACCTATGCTCAACATACAGCTCTTAAACTGTTAAAGCAGTTCTACACAAGTTTTTAAATTATCATTAGCATTTCTTATTGTCCCCACCCCCCTGCTGTAATAATCCTCCCTACTTACAGACTGCTGGAGTCAAAGCTGCTGAAGAGGAGGAACAGAGGAATAAGTCTACCCCTGGGGGAAACAACTGAGACTTAACCCAACCCAGCTTCCTCTTCAGCAGAAGTGATAAGCCTGTTTTGCCTCAGAGGCTGAAGATCTCATTTTCCTATGTATCTCCCTTCTGATGGGCTCTTTCAATCATTAACTGATTTAAGTTCCAACTACCATATGGAGAATGGCTCCTCTCCTTTCCCAGTCTGGTCATTCGCACAAAAGCCCTGGAAAACATGAGGCAAGGTACAAACCAATGAAGTGGGCAGAAAGGGAAGACTTACTTACTTGCTTAATAGAAGTATTAGCAGCAGCTATGAAACAGAAAGGTAAACCCCAATGGTATCCTTGAGGCATCCCAGGAAATAAAGGCAATTCCCCAGTGGAAATTAAAGGCTGATTTTCCAGAAGCAGGACCCACTTGTGGGAAATTTCATCTTGCCACGCTAAGATGCAAGAAACCAAAGAGTTCCCCCTCCCTTTATAAAGCCTATTGTTTTGCAACAAGGAGCACTTTTCATTTTTCTAAAGTAGGCCTCCTGACTATTTCTTAAACGAGAAGAGATGGATAAGGGAGATTTTTTTAATTCCTTTGAAACATTCCTTCCTTTCAACACTGTCTATTGTTAAAATTAATTTGTACAGACCCTGGCAGCTCAGAGGTCAGGATGGTTCAAGTTGATGTGCTAAGATGTGCACTGTTATGTTAAACAGGGTTTTTCTTGGCTGCAGCTTTGCAGCGAAGGTCACCACGGGGTTATTTGGGGTAGCAAATGTTAGCAGTGGGCAACCATTCCCAAAGGGCTGAGAATCAGACCAAGGTTTATTTGATGGAAAGCTTAGGCAGCCTGAACAGATAGCAAATGCTCAGTTATGTTTGCTTCATCTCTTAGTCAGCTAATTCCAGAGTATTAAGAAAGCTCTGGCATAGGGCAAGACAGCTGGAGGCTGCATTTCCAGGGTGGGGAATACACTCGTCCTCTCATGTGGAAAGTGCCAAATTGGTTTTAGTGTTATCACATCATTTCTGTGGTGGAGGCCATACAGTCGGCAGCAACAGACAGGCAAGCCTGTGGGGAGTGGTGACTGCCAGAAGATGTATATTAGTCTGTGGATGGCCGGAGCATTTGTCTTATTGGCTCTGATTAGGCCTCCTAATTAATGAATCTCTTTTGGACAACTTCCTTGTTAGTCCTGATAAATCTGGCTCTTTCCTTCAGAGGAGTCAAGCTGCATTCAGTATTTTTTGTGGCAACCTAAGAAACTGTCTTCTGAAATAAAGAAAAAACACCCAAAGAAATCTGGGGTAGGATTTTTTTTTCCAATATTGCCTTTTGAACGTATATTTAATTGTCTACTTAGAGAAAATTCCTTGGGAGGTATTCAAATAATGGCATTGCTAACCTGAATCACCTACTAAATGTGAGCCAGGTGTCCCAAGTCAGAGCATTTGGAAAGAGCAGTCCCAGGTTCTTGCTTCTGAGGATGCAGGCAGGCAGTGTGCCTGTTCCTAGATCCTCTGATAAAACCTAGGATTTCAAGTTAAAGGGGGTGGGAGCGAAGCGACTTTTTTTAAAATTTATTTATTTTTACTAATGACCCATTTCCAGGAGCTTAGGCTGTAAGAAAATTGCCAAATATAGTGAAACTTGCAGTAAAACTCACTCAAGCTGGCAACCCGGCAGCTGGAGAAATGCTCAGTGGGGTTTCTGCCAAGGAGCGCGTCCTAGATTATTACGTAGGAGCATGGAGGCTTAGATGCATCAATCTCTGGGGCTTAGTGGAAGGTCAAAGTTATCCTCTATGCATCTGATATCTAGTCTCCATGCTCCATCATCAAGTTCAAGCTTCCTGGCATTGAAGCCAGCTATCACTTTCCCACAGCCCACAGCCCACATCCAGGTTGTCCTGAGTGTGGGCTGACAGGAGGGAAGTAAAAATAGCCATACCAGCTCTGATCCTTCACATGCAGACTTTCCCACCACCAGTGGAAATGTTTAACACAGCAACAATGGCCAGGAAGAACCTGATTTCCCAGTGACTGACTGCACCTCGCAGGTTCAACCTCCACCTACCCACTTGCAGCAGCTTTTCTCAGGAGCCATGAGAGCAGCTCTCTCGCCCTGAGATTCACCACTCCGGCCAGGATTTCCTCACAAATTTCAGGTCAGGGGAGACAACTGAACCTCTCTGGCTTTTCTAGACTGGTTATGAGCTGACCACAGTCTTGATATTCTAACTGTCGTTTCCATAGAAATGTGCTACATACCACTTCATATGAAATTTAGTACAACTTCAGTGTAAATCACTTCCAGGCTCTTTAATCAAAACTGCAAAGGGGCAGAAGTGTCACACAGTTGTGTGAAGACAAGCAGCTTTCACAACATAAATCACCCCCACAGCCTCCCAAGGAGTGCCTCAGAGAGCCACGTACTACCTGCACTCAGCCTTATCTACTTCTGACCCCTTTTTCTGCCGTTTGCTCTTGCCACACTTTTGCTGTGTCCTGGCCCTGTTCACAGCAAGATGCAAAGGTTCAAGGCTGCTTCAAGTTGCTGCAACTCCAGCAGAGTTTGGTTCTACCACAGGACATCGGTGCAGAAACCACCACTTCTGCCACAGTCCCTAGCATGCCCTCACATGCAATAAAGAAGCAGATGAAGTATCTTTATGGCCCTTGCAGACCTACCAGCTGGATATTTTGGATGGGTTTTGGTCACATTTCAGCTGCCACAGCACTGTCTCTTGATCCAAACAGCAGGAGAAAAAAATCCACTCATATCTACGTCAATATAAAACCATTGCAGATATCCAAAGACAGTGCAAGTCACTTTTCCAAAGTGAAATTCAGTATGCCACTGCACAGTCATGGAGGGATCTAGGTTTGCACAAACACCATCCCAGCAGGCTCCACTCTTACACGTCAGTAGTTCCTCTGCAGATCAAACCACAGAGCTGCATGTGGTTTTTCTATGCTACTTTTGTGCAGCTCTCCTACCTCTCACAAACTGCAGGTTGCAGAGGAACTGCAGCTGTTCCCAGGGGATCTGATCACCATGAAGGTCCCAGGAAGCTGAATGCTGTGCAGAAACATCAAGCTGGCTGGAGACAAAAGCCAGGTGTGGAAACAAGGTGACCAGACTGATGGCCATCTTGTGCATCCTCTGCTCATACATAACCACTTCATTAAGGTATTTAGTTTTATTGCTGCAGTGAGGTCAATGACGAGGAAGTGAGCTGTACACCAACACAGGGAGGAAGAAGCAGAGGCTGGGGGAGGCTGTGGCACTGGGCCAGGAGAGAAGGAAGCCTGGCTGCAGGGCAGCACGGAGGGCAGGAAGGCAGAGAGACTGAAAATAAACTACACCCATAGTGCTACTGGAGAAGCAAAACAACACCTGCCAGAGAGGCAGCGACACCTTAGCACCATAGGGATTAGAACTGGAAGTGAAAACTTCCTCCCAGCAGAACGATCACATCCTTCCCTTTGGGAAAGCACCATGAGAGGCTTGCTACTGCTGAGGGAAGGCTCTGACTTGAGGATCCTATCCTATTCCTCCCAAGATGGGAAAGAGGCTGCCATGTTCCTTCAGCAGATGGGAAGCCTGGGTGAGTGGCAGGAGCCACGCTGTGTCCTTCCCCCTTATTCTGGAAGGCCACTCCCAGGTCAATGTGCTGCTTCCTGCCACCCCTGTGACTGGGAAAGGGGCCCTGGAGCACTGACCTTGGTCCCTGCAGGTGGAGCACAGCCCTTGCTGCAGGGCACTTTCAGACTGAGCTTTGCAATGGATCAGCACCCAAAAGAGTTGCCCATATTTTCCCCTGTGAACGTTACTTCACAGCTCATGCAGGGATGCTTCAAAACACAGGCATGGATGGTGCCTGAGGACACAAAACACAAGCAGGAATTTATGCCCATCTTCAGCACAGCTGGGCTTTCTTTGGGAATTATTCCCCACCCACAGAATAAAGTTTTAATCCCAGTCTCCCCTTGAGAAGCAGAGTTCAGGAGCAGCCTGTGCTTACGTTCTGTTTTCATGTGTAACTGAATAGGATGGTAGGAACCTCTTAATGCACCACAACAAGACAGAGAGGCACAGAGAAATGGATAATACTACTCAGTGTCTAATAAAACACAAGAAAAAAAATCCAGCCAACATACATAACTGTATTGGGTTCCCCTCCCTCTTTTTAAGGGACAGCTTTTGATACCATACTTGCAAAAACACATAATTCAAAAAAGGAAGGAAGTGCTTTGAGGGTTTTTATTTAAAGCTTGACAGGATAAACGAATCACAGTCTCATTAAATCACACAAATCTCAGGCTGCACACAAGACTAAACCACAAGAAATAGGACGTTACAAATCCTCATGCAGTTCTACACTTCCAGCACAACAGCTCATTTTATTTCTGCTCTTGGCAAGGTTAGAATAAAAGGCTTCTTTTCTTTGCTCCAGAAATGTTTTTAGATGCTATATTACTTGAACTTAACACAGTAGTAATTGCCCTGAAAAAGGGCAATCTGAATTGCTTCCTTAAAGAAGGAAACATTTATACTAACACACACATGAACAGAGAGTACAGTTACAAAAGACCTGTTTCAATCCCATCACAAAGGAACTTGACCAAATTCACTAACTCTTCCAGGCAGAAATGATTAGAGAATTTTGATTTTCCACTCTAAAGCAACATTCTGAGATATACTGATTATCCACATCTCTGTGTAGCAGTACATTTTACATCTGCCAAGTATGTTCTTACTGTATGCTTCTAACACTGTAGCCATTGTTTTGCTTTCCTTTTAATTACTAAATTCTTTATTAGACTGTAATAGTTTTTACATTTGTTCCAGAAAGCAAGCACCTCAGCCCTTGTTTAAAAACTCTAATACAGACAATGTTAAACAAATTGTTCCCTATTTCTCAGCTCCAGCTCAGTGCCAGTTCCCATTTGTTTATGTTAGCAAAGTAATTGTAGGAGAATATTTAGAAAATTATCATTGTTAACATCTCATTTCTGTATATTCATACATATACATACAAACAACATGCTTTCTATGTGCTTATTTGACTTAGCCTAAAAGCTTGAATGAAAAATTTCACCCTGGAAGAAGGCTTGCCAAACTGAAGGATGAAGTCAGTTTAGCCCTTTGTTACATTACAATCTTAAAATGAAATTTCCTGGACTGAAACAATTTTCCCCTCTTTTTTGTATATTTTAATACTTAACATGACTATGCTGATAATGAGCCAACCTACACTAGCTGGGATATTTTGGTTGGCTTCCTAAAACAAAATGAAGTGGTATTAGTATTTCCCCCCCTCCCTTTCTTTCCCTCTCCATTCTGGCACTGTTTTATGCATGGCTGTGGACAAAATTAGTTTAAACTATGACTAGATCAACAGAAATCTCTTCTGTGGGGGATACAGCTGTTTCTAACCTGACATGAACCACTGGAACCTGAATCCTCTCTGTCTGGAAATTTTACAGAGAAACAAGCTCTCTAGCAACTACCAACATGAAACTAGCATGAGCAATAGCAACAAACTGGCTATTGGCTGGGTGCTTCATCCCTTCCCTCTTTGTCAACCACTGATACCCATGTCCAGCACACAAGAAGTCTTTTCCCCCTGAACCTGCCATTCATTCCCTACAATACAAGTGACTTCTACAAGATGAAAGGTAGCACAAAAAACATTACGTTCTCTGAAAGATCTGACACCATTAAAACAATCGAAACTGAGGTGAGAAGCAGATTATTTACATTAGTTCTTCTTGTTATAAAAGTTAGAAGGATGGGATAAGATTGAGGCCATCCTCACTGGATGTAACTGTGGAATTATCATTTGATGGTAATTTTCACCATCCTATGAGACAGCAAAACCTAAAACCTTGTCTTTTGAGATCTATAGGCTACTACAGATGAATCTGTGGAAGAGTAAATACTTTACTTTCCAAGATACTTGGTAGAGTTCTTTTTGGTGCCATACTGGCTTTAAAACCTGAAGCTATGCAGTATATATGTAATATATTCACTTCCTTGAATTGTTCAACAGATGGGATAATCAAAATTTTCATTAAAATATTTCTTAGTATTTCAGATGCTGGCTGCACTTCTTGGTTTTCAGCCAACAGGAAGGCCTTTGAAATACCACCCATTTCATTTAAAAACCCTCCTTCTAAGACTCCCTTTAAGCAGCCAAGACATGCAAACTCCTGCCTGTCTTTTGCACACTCTGTTTAGAAGATGTAGATGCATCTGCTGAGAAGGTGCAGATGAAGCACATCCTCTTCCCCAGCACAGAGCGTAGCCATCCTCTCATCAAGATGTCAGAAACATCTGAAACCCTCTCCTCTCCTCTCCTCTCCTCTCCTCTCCTCTCCTCTCCTCTCCTCTCCTCTCCTCTCCTCTCCTCTCCTCTCCCCTCCCCCCTCCCCTCCCCGTGGGAGTAGGTGGGGTGTGCCCACACTGCCCTAGCAATCCCCACCTGCTTGCTTTCCCAGGGAGCCTCTTCTGAGACAGTGAGTGCTTGCTTCTCGTCTGGCTCATGCCCTTCCCAGGAAACAGGAGTTTTCCCTCACCATGGCACCATTTGTCATTTAGGAAACCTACTGGCAACATTCAAACCAACCACTGGGAGAATTAGAAAAAGAGTTTTTGCAAGGGTGAAGGTGAAACATGTATGTGATTTTGACCCTTGCCTAGGATAATACAACCCCAACCCTTGCCTGCAGCTTTTAAGTGCTAAAGGCATGAGACAAGTAATAAAGTAAAGCCAATTCACTGCCCTAAATCAATCAGAAGAAGGTTTTCTCTACCAACATGAAAAGAGACTGTTCTGACAAATAAATCCTTGTTTTAACATAGATTGATTCCTCAGCAACTCCCAGTCCTGTCAAACATATTCTGCTGATGGGGTTTAGTCCTCCTTCAGTCCCATTCAGACAGTAAATAAATGGGGGAAAATGTTAGCCTAATCTAAAAACTAATGCCTAACATTTCTAAAATTTTCAGGTGTTTTGCTTTTATTTCCTGATTTACATCTATACTCCTAGTCAGTGTGTTAACAGAAATGTTCTACTAACAGTTAAAACTTCTGTGGCAGATATAGACAACACTACACAGGAGGACTGCAAGCAAAGCAAAATTTTCCTACTTTCATCAGGCTGGGTTGTTAGGTATTTTTTAATGTTGGAGAAAAATGCATTGAAGTTCATACTAAAGATGAGTATAAAAATGCAAATAGATGTATTAGTAGCAATCGTAAGTGATGTCAAGCAGTGACAAGACTCTTCTTCAGGTGTTCAGCTGTGTTCAATCTGCTCCAAACTCTTTCAAAATTTTCTGTATCTATGCAAAAAAGTCTGTTGTGCTTGCTCTGCCCTAGGAAAAGAGTAAAATTCTTACATATCAGTATTTGGACATGAGGCAGTATAGCAAGGTGCTGGTAATCAGCTAGGACACCTGCCACTAGTAGTATACCTATCAATCACCAAACCTGGTTTGGTGAATTGATTAAACCAAATTTACCATTAGAAAAAAGCAGAAGGAAATCTATATGGGAACTGTATATGTGTTTTAATCCATTTTAATGTAGTGTATAATTTCATAGTACTTCCAGTAACTGGAGTGACTTTTATTATATAAACCCTCCAAATGTGAAACCTGATATTAGATCTAACAGGCCCTGGAGGGTCATGAGACACACCAGGTTGTTCCCAGGAAGTAATGGCAGAATTTTGTGTGTTCCACTACCCCACCAGTGCAATGATGCAGAACTACAGGAGAATTCTGTAGCACCTCACTCCCATAAGTAGAGGGATATAAAGATTTTAAGATGAATTTATGAGCAGTTGTTGACCGCTTTACTTACAGGTGACATTTATTCAAGCATATCTTGTACCTCAAATTCTGCTTTTCCACTTAAAGAGTCCAAAGTAGTGAACAGTAGCAGCCACATAATCTGGGTTTTTTGACTTCAGCATAAGAAAATAAATGAGCACCACAGGGTTTTTTTAAACAAGAAGGTAGACAATATGTTATGGCCTACAAGAACCAAGAGAAATATTGTTTGAAGTCAGATGGGGAGGAGTGAGTAGGTCTGAGGATCAGCTCTGGACCCAGAACCCCACTGACAGCATTTGCACACAAACAAGATCTCACTACAAGTCAGAATCTGGACACTGTCAAAATTTAGTCTAAAGATGCTGTGCTATTACAGATTTTCTTCTATTTTAACTACTTTTTCAAATTCCTAAACCTCTTCAGATTGCTCCAAAAGCAGCAGAAACTATTAACAGTGAATTAATTTATGATAAAATGGACTTATCATACTAACTAGAGATAATTTTTTTTAAACTTTAATTGTTCAGATTTGATACAGCTCTTTAAGAATCCTATCCAATGTGCCTTCACAAATCTCAGTGGATAGTATTTATCTGACTTATTTACTAATTGCTTCCAAATTACAAGTGTCCCTCAGGTCTGAATCATTTTTGATGAAAGAATGAGCAGACTTTTATACCATGAGGGAAGTGAAATTAAAGGAGAAGAATTTCTGTGGCTCAGATCAGGCTAATGGAAAGTTTGATTTCTTTAAAGTATTTTCTAACTTTATCACAACATGCAGTTAACAATTTGTATTTGCTAAGTGTTCTATGTAATTGCCTTGCCTAGACCTCCTAGGGGTTTTTTAGTAAAAGGAGATGATCGTTAAAAGCTATGGCAAAGGCAATATTCCAGACTGCAGATACTGTAAATGTCACACTCTCCATAAACAAACTGAGCATGGACAAGCACATGAGAAATGATCACGTATTTTCAAGACACTTAAACAGAACATGCCCAAGGGCACACTGTAGAGGAGCCCATGTTTCCATCAGTGGGTAACATATACACTCTCCTTTCCAGGAGCTGAAGAATCCAAGCTTATGTGAATTCTAATACATCACTTTTCTGCCAAGCACACTGTTGTACAAAACAGGCACACTTCAATTTAAAATCAATGCACTTGGCTTGGGCATCAGAGAATCAGGGAAAAAATAGACTTTCACCATATGACATTAGCTCTCTGAAAGCACTGTATTTCTTGGAAAAATAATATTGTTAACATAATAAATACTTTATGTCCTCTGTACTTTCTCTACTGCTACTATTTCTCCAGCATTTCAGCCAGTGACTGATAATTCCAGATTACAGTGGTGTGTTCCTCTGGCACCACCATATCACTATAATCAACCCTTGATTGCCAAAATTCAGAAGTAGTACCTTTATTCTGAACTGCAAGACCTATGAACCAGTCGAATTCCTAGAAGTCTTGACCCAATTTCTCTTTCTCTTGATGGCATTTTTATTTAGCATGCCTGTTTCCAAGTCACTTGACATTTTCCCTAAGTACTTTACATGCATGGGACTTGCAACAGTCTTCTTTTGTAACCTCACTTCAGATCGGTAGAAAATAAATGAGGGGAATCTTTTGCTTAAAAAAGGTACTGCATTTCAAAGAACAAAAATGTAACTTTTTTTTGTCTAGGAACTCTGAATGAAAAATTCAGTTTCAGTTTATATCCCTAAACCACAGTGGAACTGACGTGGCATTGAATTTTACTTTCTGAGAAACTTGGGCAGCAGCATAAGGAAGAACTCCCTTGTTGCTCTGCTGTCACTGACCACGCTTCTGCCTTATAACCAAATCCAAACAATTGTGGGGAAATATCACATATAAAGATGCTGACTTTAACTCAGTGGTAAGGTAAGGAAAACTTCACACTCTTACTTAAAGGGTAGATTCAGCGCTCATATTATAGTTTTGAGTCATAAAACCCCAGTAGTGTCCATCTAATAGCTTTCTTGCCCTTGCACGGTTGTATTATTTGTCTGGCTGTTAGCATTCCTGCCTCATTTACTTAAAATGTTAAAAGCCAGTAAGTAAGGAGCTAAGATCAAGGACTTAAGGGGATATTTTAATTAGTCATACTTTTAAAAAATATTCTTTAGAAAAGAAGTGAGAAAATTCAGAAACATAGTTAAAGCACCTCAGTCAAAAAGCAAACTGCTGTGGGAAGCTGCCTTTACTTTCTTGAGCTGGATCAGATGTCTATCTTAGCCACGCTGAATTTCTCAGCAGTCAAGGCTATGAATTACTATTGGCTGCTTGACTGATTAACCATGGTGCTGGTATGCTTGAGACCTTCCAAACACAGCAGGGTTATTGCAGCAGTAGACAATACTATAACATTGCAGTATTACAGGCTTTGCAGTTTTCTATTCCTTCTCTCAGCTTGTGCAAGGGGTTTATGACACTCCTTGGAAACTTTCATCTGGGAGCATGGGATGCAGCAGCACCAGTAGTAACTCAAAATTTTTCAGATCTGCAGCCTGAAGAGTGCAGACATACTATTTCTAAAAACACCAAGAAGATAAAACTTCTTTGAGGTGACCTCCTCCTTCGAGGCCCTGCTTACTGAAGAAATCATGCAGAGAGTCACTATGCAGGCACTCCAATGCCATGCAGTGACATATATCTGAGCTAACTCAGGAATCAAAAGATGCATCCTCATATCTACATATTTTGCTTTGCATTTCCACTTTGATGGCTCTGGTTTTAGTGGTATCATCACCTGAAGAATTCTCAGGGCACTTTCAAATGCAACTAGTCATCATTTTATAAAAATAAAGAGGATAATAATGTACTACAGGACAGAAGCAAAGTTCCACATATACAGTGTGCTCTACCTAGTGCTGGTGTCCCTATTTATCTCATTATGACCTTGCAAGATGAATATATATTTCAGAGACTGCAAGACTTAATTATTTTAATTCCATGTCCAGGAGTTTTCCCTAGGGTTTCTCTCCTGCTTGAAGCTCCTGCAGACTGTAGTGTATACCTGATCACTGGTTTAAGTAGCTGTGATCACATTACCTGCACCCTTCTCAGTGGCTGCCTATATAGAGGCACATTGGTTTTTAGCTGACTCTGTTGGTCTTTTCAATGCTCCTAAATAATAAAAGGCCCAAGCAAATAGAAACCTAATGATCAGTGTTTTACAAAGATACCCTTTTACAGGAATTAACCCAAGAAAAACTACTATAACAATTGTATTTTTGGTGTGGGGTGTGCTAGGCAAGAAGCAGGCATGCCCCCCTGCTACAGCTGCTAGCCAGTAGCAGTCCAGATGGCAAACAGGACAAAGACTGGCCTTGCACAGACACACAGAGCACCTCCTGGCTTCAGCAACTGCAGAGTTCAGCAGGTGCTGACTGATCCTGCCTAAAAGACAGCCCTACCAAACAGTGCTGCACAGTGAGTGCCCTGTTTCTTCAGGAGCAGCACCTCCTGACTTCTGCCAAGGGTCTCGTAGAGCTTTATAACTTAAGCCCCAGAAAGAAAAATACGGACGAGCAGTGACTTTGAACACTCTCAGCCCCTGCCTCAGGGTGAGGGCTCATTCCAGCCTGACATCTGCTCCAGCCCTGCTTGCTCTGTCTACACAGTGGCTCAATCAAACTAATTAAATGTACTGAAATACAGCATATTTAGAGACCTTTGCTCATTTGGCTCCATCCAACAATAGCAAGTATCTGCAATAGCATGCTGTGGTCTTCACATCACTCAGAAAACAGCAGTCAAAGCAGAGTAAAGGGCTGGTGCACAACCAGATCCCACCCCTGTGCAGAAGTCACTGCTAAGGTGCCTCTAACTTGAAAAATAAAAGGCACTTCCAGGCCCACAAACATTTTCTCTCTGTTTTCTAATGCCTATCTGAAATCTTGCAATTTTGAAAGCCAGACATTCCAGCCTACAGATTTTTGGACACAATGAAGAGCAGCTCAAAAGCACCCATGGAGAATACTGATCCCCATCTTAGGCCATTGCCACCCTCACAGCTTTCCACAGCAGGAGCTGCCACTAGGGAAACCCTAAATGCCAAGCTGGCCATCAGTCAGAAACATATTTTGCCTCGAGGTGAGAGTATAACTAGGCCAACAGAGATAGTCTCTTCTACTGAGCAGAGAGGGAAAAGCTGTACTAAATAGTGATCTCTCAAACCAGACACTCCAAAAAGCCTTCAGTGACAGTATGGTGGGAGTAGGACTCCAAGTGCAAATCCTTCTGCAGTGGTTACAGGGCTAATGCTTCTGCCTTACCACATGTGCCTATAGCCAGCCATGCACACTTTGGCTCCAACCTACACTGCTCTGAATTTATCCTTAAAAAAACCCCAAAACTGAAATAAATAGCAAAAATACGATCAGTCTGAACAAGCAGTGACCAATGACAATGGAATGAATATTAACTATGCACAAATATTTCTAATGGAGAGATTAGCTTTCTATAACAAACTCTGGTTTTAACCTTCATAACTTCAACAAAGCAAAACCCAGTCACATGAAATTTCAGAGTTGTGGTCTCATGCCAAGGAAAGCTCCTCTGGAAAGTTTGAGGTAGATCGGCCAAGGCATCTTGAAGATATGAGAGTTCCTGAAAAGTGAGGTGTTCTCCATTTCTTGGACTGTTCCCTAATTTTTTTTGGCTCACCATAACTTAAAAACGGTTGGCTTAGACATTCCAAGTTTGCTTGGCTACTACTGGTGCCTTTGACTAGTTGCAGGCTATTTTATTACCAAATGTGGGTTTGTGCAAGTTCTGAGCGCTGCAGTTAACACCACATGTTGGCTTGTGCATGCCCCAGGCAAGCCAGCCTGGCCCACTGCAGGCTCCTCCATCACCTCATCAGCTGTGCTCAAGAGGCAGTCCAGAAGCTCAGGACCCTTCCCTCAGGTCCAACTGGGTGTAAGAACTTGGCTGGACTGTACAGATTCCATGGGGAGACATTCTGTCAAGCTGGAGAGAAATGGTCCTGGAGTGCTTCCCATCCTTGCCAGCACCAAAGTTCCTTTCTTGGAAAGGTGAGTGAACACCAGACACAGATGATTTTCTCCCCTGACCTAGTGTTGCCCTCTTCCTAGTCCTTCAATCCATACTTAGCCTTACTCTCTGATGAACCCAAAAAATTTTCTCAGTGAACATCCACACAGTTCCCAACCCTTTCTTCCATGAATTACTGACCCAATCTCTTTCCCATTTCCATGCTGATTGCAGAATCTGTGCTGCGGTCTGGGTGCTTCTATTGCAACAGATTCCCCCTCTCTGCTCCACTCTCTTGGTCTTCAATGCCCTCTTCTAGACCAGGAGCCTTGTACACATAGACACAACATAGAGCATTAGACTTCTGGACAGGAACACCCAGGGGGAAGATTTCAGCCCTCAAGAAGCAAATTTGCTCCCCTGAGCAAACTTTTAATTTGTCTGATGAACCCTGGAAAGCCTGTGGGTAAGGAATTCACTCCTGATGGGAACTGTTCTGTTCACAGCCTTGATTTTGATAACAGATACTATGGCAACCACATGTATCACTTAGCTTTCAGCATGGTCAACTACTTTAAACAATTCTCCTTAGTCTTTGATATTTACTTTGACAAGGACTATCACCTGCTACCTTGCCAGGAAAACAAGCAGTACACAGCTGACTAGTGGTGGGAAACATTAGGCTATTAAAATACTTCTCGGTGAAGTATGTTTCTACAGGGAAACAGTGTTACAAAGAGACCCATTCTTTTTGAGATGCACACATGCATGACTCCCATTCACAGGAGCTACGCGAGTGAATCCAAAGTAAAATAGGCTCGAAAGTGTCTACATTTACCAAACATTGATCCCACACAGAAAGCACCTTTTAAGAATGACATATGCTTCAACCTTCTGCATCTTACTTTTGCTCTTCAAAAACAAAAGACTTTGCAATGAGCAGGACCCAACATTAAAAAGCAAAACCGGTAATATAATCCCCAAAAACACCCCAGAAAATAAAAATTATCTACCTAATAGGCAGTAAGGATAGAAGTTTTTTTCCACATTTCTTATCCAATTGGAGATTTATCGGAGCTCTTTCATTTGTACCAACTTCAAATATGTGTTCTGTCACCTTTAAAATGCAGATAACCTAACTCAGAGGTGTGCTCTTCTCAGGAGAGACCACGCAATGCTCAATCAAGTTTTACAAAACACATAGCCCCGTGCTCGGCCAGCACAAACCTGAGGAGCACCAAGAAGGTACAAGAAGAGAACTTCTCAAAGCCTCTCACAGAGCTCCAGCCTGCACTGCCCTTTGGGAAGGGTGCTTCCCAGCTCCAGCCCGCCTGCCGCCCTGTGAGCTAATGAAAAGAGCATGAGCAGGATCCGCAGGCACTTTCCTCCCCCTCTCAATCCACAAAGGGCGAGTCACAGTCTGACCCTAACTTAACACTCCGGCTGTAAACTTACTTAACACTTGTAGAAGAATTTATTTTTTTCAAACACACTGATGGCAGCATATGGCCCATCGACAGGTTTATTATTATAAGACACTTTTTCCACCAGGTTATAGTCTTTTTTATAAACATATGTTTCAGCACATAATAAAACCCCTAAGAACTGTTTCTGAAATGTGCAGGCACAGAAACTACTTTTCAAGGTTTGTCAAGACAATGAAAGAAACAATGTTTAAAGAGACTTCCATTTTTCTAAAGGTCTTTCTCTAAATGTCTGTTAAATCCAAGAGTGCTTGGGAGTTATGCATGTTTAAAAAAACAAAAGAAAGAAAAAGAAAAATGAGTTCTCTTTGTTAATGCCACATTCCTCTCTATTTTTTCAAAGCAATCATTTTTATATTTAGTAAAACTTCTCCTTCCACTAAATAGACCTTTTGACTATGCTTTATATCAGAACATGTGGTTTATGGGTGAATGATAAGATTCCAAAAATTTGGTGGGATATTATAAAGAAAATGTAAACACCACACTGCTAAAGTCACGCAAACCCATGGGTGCAAATCCACTCTCAATACTCTGTGCCCTTCAGCTGCCCTAATAAAGATCTGCCTGTGGAGTCAAAGTGGTTCAATCACAAACTTCCATCTCCAAGACTGTATCCAAGTCAGATGTCTAAAAACAAGTCACTGCTCGATCTTCCTATAGACCACATTTGTGTTCGTAAGAAAGAAGACTCCTTGTTCACGCAGCTATAATGCAATTTCTGTGATAGCACCACAATCTTTAGGGGGAAAAAAAAGAAGAGTCACATAGTGTACACTGCTTTATTAAAAAAAATCCTACACTCCTCTTATTCTTAATGCTTTTTCCCTAATGTCTCACAATATATTTAGCCCAAGCAGGCTTGATTTTAAAAGCAGCTTCCTCAATAAATCAAAATATGACCCAACTCAGGTATGTTTGCTAGCAGCTTTGTTTCCTGACACCCAAGTTCAGAGTCTCCTGTTAAAAGGAGCCAGCAGCTAGAACACAAACTAGGATTCACTGAGGTCTAGACCCTGAGGCCACTTAAAGGTGGTACAAAATCTTTCACTAGTTTTATGGGACTGGATATTAGACCTGTGGTTCACTGAGGATACCAGAGGCCTTACAGGATGCAGGATACAATGATATATTAAATACTCCTTAGCACTAAAGAGGAATTTTGCAATTGCTTTGAATGTTTCATTGGTATTTAGGGTATTCTGGGAAAGAAAGAACACTTCTTTTCTATGTGTGTTTGGCCCCTTCCCCCACTGATATTCCCCACAAAAGGCAGATGTTTTAGGACACTGGAAAAAATAATCATACACAAGCAGATTTGAAGCTTAACGAATAAAAATCTCTACTTTTATCACGGGCATACTGTTACAATTGGCATGCATGAGCTTGCATTCAAAGAAAGAAAGAAAACTCATTTATTAAAATTAATCACTGACTTCTCAGCCAATTTGTCAGTTAACTACTACCACGTCTGGACATGATTAGTTAGCTTCACTGGGAGATACAGGGTGCCCTCTATGATGCTTCCACAGGATGAAATCCTAAACCCAGTGAAGCCTTTGAACATTTTGCAAGCAACTTATGCAGATGGAGCCAACACCTCACGGATGCTGCTGTAGGCTCTACTTTTTTCTTCTTTCACAGATTAAGCCTTTCTAGGAGAGAGAGGCCAACAGCTTCGACAACAAGCACGCTCTTTCTCCACCAGCAGACAGAGCAATCACGGGTCCCTGGGCTGCGTTTGGGAACACTTAACTGGCGGGATCGGTCTGAGGCTAAGATGAGGCATGATGTACGAGGCTTCTGACAAGGGGGCTGGCTCTGCTCAACTAATTGCAGTTGCTGCTCCTATGATGTGGAAACCTGTCTATTAGAAACCACATTTCACAGGTGACTGAACAGCCATCAGATGGTAACAGCTTTCATTTGTTACTGACCTCCCCTCCCTGACACAGCGTAAGGGTGAATGGCCCAATATTCCATTGTCAGTCCAGAGCCAAACACCTCCTGCTTTGTATAGTGAATTATAAAATATCTGCATTTTTCAGATTGTGTTGAAACAGCACTCCTAACTAGCATTTTCTCATCTAGGCATCAGCCTCATAAGAGAATGGCAAATTCTTCACTACTCAATTATGCAATGTTTGAGGGCATTTTGGACTACGACTGTAGAGTACATCACTACATTTTTATACACAGAGGGTATTTACTCAGAACATCATGGGCAGATGTGACTTGGTACTTCACAGAGACGGGACCAGGGCCTTTGCTGAGAAACCGATATGACAGTGACTAGACTGAAGTAGCCCTTCAGTGATGGACAGAAAGACAACTCTGCTACCAAAATTAGCACAGTTACTTTAAACTGAGGATCCTACAATCCTTTGATCTCATCAAATTTTACACCCTCCAGACCTCTGGTTCCATCAATGACATAATGGATTCAGGAAGTGACAGAACAGATCTCCCCATCTTGCTAAGCCCACTGCATCTGGTTGGCCGCATATCTTCCGGCCAGACAAATACACATCACATGTGAAGAAGAAACTTTCCTTCCAAAGCTAACAGCCATTTGGTTATTACAAAGATTTTGTGTTCATACCTCGGAGCACTCACAGTCATTTCACAACCCCAGCAACGTAACACCCTACTCTGGGATGGTGTTTGTACAATTTAATACAATAAACAGTGGACTGTACAAACCCCACGGTGAATCCTACTGTGATGACAACTGCAGAGCGATGCAATGAATAACATTTAGTTTTAATTTACATTTAGATTTCTTAAGCACACCTTCCAGAAAGCACAGTGCGCTAACACACACACACAACCAGCTGTACGGCTGCATCTCCAGTGAAACATAACAGCAATCCAGGCCACCACACCTCACAGCTAAGCCCTGTTCTATCTCCCCAGCTCCTCCAAGCCTCTGGTCGTCTTCAGCAGCATGGAAGAACTGGCCTCTCCAAAGTGACTGGTGTCAGAAGGCTTTGAAGAGCTGTAGACCAATAAGATCTGCCAGAGCATCTGTCGGTGCAAGCTCCCAAGGTCAAGGACCCTCATCAGGAACACTGGGAACAGCTCCCTGATATTTAACTCTTCAAGTGTTTATCCTTCTGGAAAGAGACAGTCTCTGAAAAATGCATACAGCAAACAGAATGCTTTTGCCATGCTTTGCCCTTAAGGCCAACTACTGAAGCACTGATTCCAGTCTATGTAAAATTTTCAGACCAGATAAAAAGAAATCTGATTTTCTTTACAAGATTTTTTTTTAGAACTGTTACAAATTAAGAAAATCGGTTTTCTATGGTTGCACCTTAGAAAAAACTGGATCTAAAATACAAAATGTTCACAAACCCAGTAACAAATATCAGGGTTGATATGCAATCAAACCCTAATCAGGGTTTAGAATGCAAGTTCACATGATCTTGCATTCTAAATATGTCATCATGAGTTCTACTAGAGGAAGATGGCATTTATTGTGAAATTAATATATGTAATTAAGCACATGAAGAAGGGTTTGCTGAATTTGAACCCTTTATTGTAAATTCTTTGTGGTGTTGATTTCATCCCATGCCACTCCTTTCACACTTTTAACATAATTTTCAATACATACAATGTCACTGGAAGAAATACTCTTAACTTCAGTAACCATTTAAAAACTTTAGAAAGAAAATAATTATTACAACTTTCCCATTTGTGTCATGGATTGATTGATACCTAAATATGAACTAAAGAATTTTAAGGAAGCTCAAAACACATTAACATACGAATGGCATGCAGAACAATTGCTCTGAATTACTACCAGCAAAATCAAAACACAACTGCTTTTAGTTATATAAATTGAAAATGTAGTGTCAGGACTGCAGGAGAGCCTAAGAAGTGCAAAGTTCAGGGAAAAGCCATGTATGTAGCTGCTCCAAAAATAACCATAGTCAGATAAAAGTCTGAAAGCAATTATTTGGGGTGAATATTGTACACAGACCACTGCACTAAGCTTCTATAATTAAACAAGGCAAAAGTTCAGATGGCGCCTAATAAGCCATTTACTACATTAATTATATTCAAGTGTGGCAGTCTAATGCTTGGTAATAACTAACAACAAGGGAAATAATTTAAAGAAAGTATCTGATGTTGTAAATTTCTCTCTTTTTCATTCATCAGTACCAATGTTTCCAGCCAGCCTTTCTAACACACTTCAAACACATGAAAGGGATACTGCTTAGTGTTAGGAAGAGCTATTTAAGGGTTGTAAACCTTTAGGCTGAGAAAGCCAACAGCCTTACTCAACAAAAATGATCCCTTCACTACAAAAGTAGCAGTAAAGTCAGATTTTCCATTCCTTGAAGCAAGTCCCTATGTCTTTGTTCCAAAGTTACAATGCCACAGGACCAACCAATTTTTTTTTTTTTTTTTTTTGTGGCAACAACAGCATCTTAGCAAAGCTTTGTAGAACAACAGATTTCCCACTGACCCTATTCCCTGGATTTGCCTTGACACTGATCACACAGCCTTTGTACACATCTGTGATTTTAATAGTATTTTCAGCAAATTCTTAACAAGATAATTATTATTAGAGAGTTATTTAATGTATTTTGGCTTATTTTAATGCCATTAGTAGCTAAATACATGGAAAATGAGCATATACCATATGCCCAAATACTTCTATGCAGACTGCTAGCCAATTCCCTAACAAGTACAGAGAAGTTTCCAACTCACAGTTTGAAAATCACTGCAGAGAGATTTGCATACTATTTCTGACGGGCCAGTAGCATTCCAACAACTCATGTAAAAGTCAGTATGCCCCAATCATTTGTGGAATAAGCAGCACACACAGCATCAATTCACAATGCAATTGTTAGGATGCAACTACCCGGATGCTGTTCTACCTTACTTAACTAATCTGTAATTTAAAAAAACAAAACCAAACAAAACAACAACAACAACAACAACAACAACAACAACAACAACAACAACAACAAAAAAAACAAAAAAAACCCAAAAAAACCATCACCACCCCCCAAAAAAAAACCAAAAAAACCCACAAACCCACCAAAAAAAAAACCACACACACAAAAACAAAACAACAACTAAAAAACCCCAACCAAACAATTTCTGTAGTATTACAGTTATTTTTTAATTTTGCTTTCTTGATTTTAAATCAGGAAACAAAAATGCCAGATTTTACTTATGCACAACTCCATGTTTAACCTGAGAGGGCATACAACAATCATTTTGCAGATTCCAAAGAACACGAGATCAGATGAACATACAACTTCATCCATGACATCTTTTCACCATGACATTGACATATGCAACCCTAGCATAACTTCAAGCTCCATTTAAAGAGTTTTTATAACACTTTCCCTATTGTTTGGCCTTTCTTTTCATGACCTTGATAGAAAACACATAAGAAACCGTAGATGGAGAACTCTGTAACCTTGCAACAAACCTCTAACATTTTGTATACATCCTCCAACTCTAAATGTGCAGTGTGGACAATGCTGGGAAATCCTGTCCTCTGCCCAGATGAAGTGCAGAACAGAAAAAAGTACTCTGACTACCACACTAGTAGTTTTAGACATCCTAAACTCAACCAGAGAAGAATTCTGCCTACAAATAGTTTGAAGTCTTCACTTACAAGATCTCCAATCCAGCACTTCCACAGCAAATGGTAAGAGGAGCCTGCCTCCTACAGCAGAGGTGTCCACAAAGTTGTCAGCTGCAGAAATCAGTGTTGAGTGTCCTTGGGTTTAAGTACACAGAAAGGACCTCACCTCCAAACCCTTTATCACAGCTTCTCATTCAGCAAATATAGCACATATTTTCCCAGTAGTGCAGCAGTTGGTCTTAGCAAGATACACACAAAATTAGTAGGGATTCATAGCAGGATTTCCATTCAAACAGTATTTTAATCAGAAACTGCCTGTGAAAGAGTAATACCTCTAAAGCATAGTTCAGATTTACATAAATAATAAAATACCCTTAAAAAAAAAAAAAAAACAACCTGCAAGAGCTCTATCTTTAAATGGAAAAAATGTGGCAATTCTTTCCCCATATCCAACAGCACCATATTATCCAAACCAGCTGAGTTATTTTCACCTAAGTTTTCCAAACAAAATATATAGATACATACATATATATGTATTAAAATTACCTGGATGCAGACACCACGCCTGGAAAGTTTCATTGCAAAAAGGGTTAAAGTTCAGAAAGTTTGCAAGACTGAAAAAGGAAAATCAAATTAAAAAATGTGCAAAAACCTAAACCTTGAGGTTTGCCTCTGCCTCCTGCCTTTCTCTTAGCATTTCCCTCCACATCTGAAATGAGATGACTAAACGTTCCTCCAAGTTATCAACTAAATTACTTGAATGAGTAATACAACCAAATTTTTCTAGTACCAAAAGAAACACATTGCCATAACAAAATAAACTAGAAATGGTAGTTGAGCATTAGAGACTATAACATTCCCGATAATTTATAAAACGAGACCACAGAAGTGATCCACACCGCTCAGCAGAGGTGAATTTGCCGAGACTTTCTGTTTTTTCCTTTGAGAACATCGATTTTTATATGCTACCACAGCTGCCTAACTATTGATAAGAGCAATCTGCAAAAGCAAATATAGAACTAACAGAACAGCCTTGAAAAGCAACCACAAAAAAGGGTCTCATTTAAATTCCTGGAAAGCGCCGCTTCTCTAAACCTATCTATTCAAGCTCTCTTGAGCAGGCGAGCCCTTCTAAAACACACCCTGCACACTCCCCGCGCGAAAACTGTTCAGCCAAGAAGCCACTAAGCCATGCCACTGAGAACCCATACGGCTTCACCTACAGGGTTTCCTTCCAGCAAACGCTGCACAGTAGAAATCCTCCCCTTCGCCATCACCACCCACCCCCCAGAAAAAAAAAAAAAAATTAAAAAAAATCCGAGAAGTGCTCTCCGCCCGGGGTCGCCCCTACGTACCGCCGGGCGCTCAGGGCTCTCTGGGGGCCCTGCCCCCCGAGGTGCAGCAGCCGGGGCGCTCCGCCTCGCCGCGTCCCACGCGGAGCCGCTCCCCCCGCATGCTGGTGGCCGCCGCACGCACAAAGCGCAGGGCAGCGGCTGGGGGCGGGCGGCACCGCGGCTCGGCCGGATCGCGGCGGCACGGGCGGCGCGGCTCGGCTCGGCACGGCTCGGCTCGGCTCGGCTCGGCACCGCCCCCGCCCCCGGGAGCCGCCGCCCGCCGGGGCCGCCCCCCGCACGCGGCCGAGCGCCCCCCGCGCCGCCGCCCGGCCCCTCCCGGGATGGGGGTGCCCCCGCCCCCGGTACCTCGCGGGCGGAGCCGGGCGCTACGGCGGCGGGGTGGATGGCTGCGCTCGCTGGCGGGCGGAGGGGGCCGGGCGGACGTGCCGGGGTTTGCCCCGGGGCCGTGCCGCGCTGTCCCGGCTCATTGTTCGGGAAGGGCAGCGGCGGCAGGGGCGGGAGCCGCGGCGGGAGAGGGTCACCCCGGCGGCGGGGGTAGTGCCGCGCTTTCCTCTGCGCGGGCAGGGGGCTGGGGACGGCGTCGCATCTTCTCCGCGTGGGGGGAGCGTGTGGGGCCGGCGGCAGAGGCGCGTCTTCCTCCGCGCCGGCGGGGACGGGGGGATGCGCGGGGACGGGGGGATGCGCGGGGATGGGGCGCTGGCGCCGCGCCTTCCCCGGCGTGGCGTGGCGTGCCGGGGCCGCGCTGCACCTTCAGGGGTCTGTGCTGGAGAAGTTCAAAGCGGCAGGGAAGGGTGGGAGGGGCACGGGCGGGGGGCCGGCAGCCTTCTCGCCTTGTCTCTGTGCCCCCCCGCCTGCCGAGCGCGGAGAGCGCCGGAGCGTACCGGGACCCCGGGGGCCGGCCGGGGACGCGGGGTCTCTCCGTGACCGGTCCGGCAAGTTGAAGGCATGGTCCTTTCCTCCGCCCTCCCCCGTGAGCCGCGGCGGTGGGACTCCCGCACTCGCGCGGTGTGGAAGCGCCGCAGCCGGCTTTGGCTCTTTAAGATTAGGCTCCGTTAATTAAAGAAATATGTTAAGCTTAAAGGTCTCCTGAGAAGAAACACATTAACTCGCTAATAAAGCGGCTAGAAAAACAATGCGATACAGGGCTGTTGGATCAGCGATCACAAAGGAAAGGAGAGATCAGAGAGATGCTACCAGAGTGCGGTGAATGCGCCCTCCCGCCGCCGGACCCACGCGGCACCGATCGCTCCGGCGGGACTTCCACTGTCTGTCCAGGGGCACAGGAAAAGGGAAATGTTCTCCGTGCAGTCGTTGCTGTGCTTTCTCAGCTTGCTGAAAGGCTAGAAATACCTTAAAGCGTATTTTACTTTTGGTTCAAATTTAATAGTAGTTTACTTTGCAAATAATGTAATATTAAGTCGTCACTTACAAATAATTAGGATAATGACAGATAACCCTTTTTTTGTGCTGAGTCTATGCTCGAAGATAAGCATCTGTGTAAAAGCATCTGAGACTGAAGCTTCTTTGTGCCCACATTTGTAAGGTGTAAGCTGATCGGAGCAGCATGCCTGCAAAAGGCACGCCTTCTAAGCTGTGAAACAAGTGTCGAAATAAAAGCCATTAGAACTAAAGGAAAAAAAGGTGCCATTTCCGAAATTAAGAGGCAGCATCACGAGGATGTGAAAGACAAAGCACAATCAAGAATAGGTTAACAGGTTAAAAACTGTGATTGTTTTAAATGATAACGCTTAATCCCAAAAGCAAATAATGTTTCTAAATTCTAGATAAGTTCATGCACTTATTCCATTTTGAGGAATTTGCAATGAAATGGCATTGAATCGCAAAGGAATTAATGAATAAAAAGAACATATTTACCCCCAGTCTAGGACATTTTGGAAACAAATTTCAAACCTAGAGCTAACTTCTTCAAAAATATAAAAATCCTTTTTCAGTGTGATAGGAGAGGTTGTCTTACACACATAAGGACAACAAAAATTCTATTCAAGGGCTCTGTAATGTAGATACATCCACAAACTGGGATTTTTTTGGAAATGGTGCTGCTTGAGGAATAGTCCTGTATAGCATTAATTCAAAAATCTAAATTTTTAAAGATAGTTAGCTGTTAAGGGATGGATATTTTCCCACTATTTTTTTTTTTTGCCCACACTTGCTGCACCTGTCCACAAAATGATATTATATTGCATGCTGGCTCAAAGAATAAACTATAAGCACGTGTTTCAAGAAATGAAGTGAAAGGTGGATAGTGCTTACTCAATTCTTTAAAATTATATAATTAAATTAGGAATCTAAATCTGTACAACTCTACAGACATATCCATCTGTTACTATTTTAAAATGCACTGTTCTTTAGTATGCTCATTTTAATATGCCAGTGAAATAGAACTTCAATTTGGAATAGAATGTAAATGAATAGCATAAATTAGGTGAGTATTTCAGGGAAGCTGGTAAAGCTAAGAGATTCTACGTGGGAATCTGAGATAGTTTAAACACAGTATCAGAAATGCTTGTTGCCTGAAGACTCCCCTTTTTTTCAGCAAAGCACTTATAGAATGGGCAGTTGGATTGGTGACAAATAACGCTGGATGAGCATAATTTTTATTGACTGCAGTGGGACTCTCCCCTATGAATCTAAATGTAAAATTTATCTGCAGAAGGCAGGAGGAGTTATTCTGCAATCCAATAAGGTTTGCTTCAGCCTTTGACATTCTGCTTTTGGCTTAGACTCTGAACTCCAAAATGGAAGAACTCTGCATCCTGTATATTTCCGATCACTGGCCTGATTCTGCCTTCAATTTCAGCAGAGTAATAAAGAACAGGTTCTCTGGAAGCCAGAAGGTGAATTGGGATAAGGTCTGTGAGATGAACATCAGGTCTCTGTGTTGCGGGAGCTGCCTGGGGAAGGATTTTAGATCAGAGGACAAACTAATAGCTTGCAAGTCCAGAATGGTAAAGAATTTACTTTCATATGTTTGCAGCTTGAAGAATTTGTCTTTTATATGAATTGATGGCAATAGGGTAAAGTTACACACATTTGCTGTTGCTTTGTTATTGAGTTTGACGAGTGGTATAGATGCATCTATCACTTTGGTTTGTTACTGTGTTAGAGCAGTGAATATAAACAAAGGGGATAAATAACCTAATTTACTATGAGCAAGAGTCACAGTATATTAAAAACAGTGGCACAAAGAAAGCTTTTGCCTCTCCTGGAAAAAGTTTTATAAAGATTTTTGTAGTCATCATTTAAACTGGCAGGTACACAAAGATCCTTAAAGCCCAGGCACAAGCCTGTTTAACCTTTTCAGTATATATTCTTGGCTAATATGACTCCACTGATGGAAAAGGGAATTTTTCTATTGACTCCACCAAAACTCTACAAATCTCGAGTTTCACCCAAGTAATTGCAATTTTATTTCAGAACTATTTTTGGTTTAGAACAAATAACTGCTATTAATGTTACATGAACGTGTAAGCTCTGGGTGTCCACAGATTGTGCGTCTCCCACTTCTCATGGTTCCCTGAGGTATTTGTCTGTTATTACTTCCAAAGGGAACTTGTTAGGTGGGTTCCCACCGTCTTTCTGCAAACCCTCAAACAGCTTGGGGAAGTGTGCTTTCCTTCCTTGGAGTGGGAAGGAAGGAACATGCTCCAGACTGGTCCCTCTAGCACCTTGTGAGGTGGTGAGTCTGCAGCAGTGCTGCCTCTGGGTAATGCTCCTTTGGCCTGGCATTCCTATCCTGCTAAACCCATAGGGACCTATCACATGCCATGATTTTTGTTAGTTCAGACCTGCATTTTGTTTCTAGTGATCAAGCAGACTTTTAATAAGCTGAAGATACTGTTGTGGGCTTCTGCACACATCAGATGCATTTCAGCGTTGCAGTTGTTCAGTTGCCTATGTGGATTTAGGATTGGAACCTACAGAGCTCAATTAACAGCTCTCCCTTAGGAGAGAGAGTGGCCTGGTTTCTTTTTCTCGGATCATCTCATGGCAGATGATTGGCAGAATTGCCTCCTCTCCCAAGCAAGCTGTTTCTCTGCCCTTCAGAAACATTGTGACAAAATTCTCCCTGACTCAGTGGTGAGGTGGTTTAGTTTCAGATGTGTTTCACATTTGGCTGCGCTCACAAGGCTTGTTGCTTCCTTGCTGATGGATGTCTGCACAAAGTTACATCCTTGCTGTGTGTGTGCACAAAGTTTTTCCAGGGACTCTTTTTGCTTGCACTGGAACTGGCAGGGGAAAAAAGAAGGGAAGAAAGAGTGTTTGCCAGCATGGCATGGATCATATCAGGAAGAATTCTGTGTGTATCCTGTTGCATGTGTGTCTCAAGAGCCAGCCCAGTTGCTGGCTAATGTTCACTGTGTCTGGGCAAGGTGCAGTAGGAAACAGAACTGACTACAAATCCAGAGTCTGGCCACCGAGTGTGTGCTACACTGTCTCTGAAGCAGCCCTGGGACTCAAAGATATGATGGACACAATTTCTTTCTGGTTTTCCCTGGCCTTGAAGGAAAGTGCTAGCTTACTGCTGACCTCACCTGTATTAATAAGTAATTCTTATCCTCCGGTGCTGGCTCAGATGTGGAAGCCAATAAGCAGAGTCAGAGCCTATTCTTTGCTTTCCTCTCCCTCATATTTGCCTTAGGAAGGAAACATGGACTTCCAAGTCTATAGCATGAGCTTTTAACAACTCCAGGGTCACCTCTCCATTTACTCGCTTGTACATGCAACTCACCTCTCTGACTTCTCCTCATCAAGAATTCAGTTTCATAAGAAACAGCAAAGAGCTGAAATGAAAAGACAAAGGTACCAGAGCTACCTTCAGCTTGGGTTTTTTTCGGTAGTCGTCACATTATTGTGGAAGTCATCCTCAAGCTGTGAAAAACGCTGAACTTCAGCTGCATTTGTAAAACAACTAAGTAACAGGATGAGGACCTCAAAGTGAGTAGGGCTGGGAGCTCCCTGCTGCTGGCTCTGGTGCTCTGTCCCACTGACCTCAGCAGTCATCCTCCAGCCAGTGTTTTCATGGCACTGCACAAGCATTATAGGCAGAATCACGCAGTTAAAATCACAAATGTCATAAATCTCAGTTTGTCACATTAGGAAGATCACAAATCCTTTACAAGCAAAAGACTAGCAGCATCCTAATGACATGGGCAGTAAAATGTTCCTAAAACCTGACTGCTCTGATGAACTTGAACAATGTTCTCATCCAATTTTCTTCTGAAGCATTGGAACTTTCTGTCCATTTTTCCCCATTTTTCTCTCTGTTATTTATTAGTACTGGCAGCACTCATTGGGTGCTATGTGCCTTGACACCTTGTCAATTTCTAGTGGAAGTTGAAGATGCTAAAATAATTTGTAGTGTTTGGGGAATTTTTATTAAAAGAGTCAGTGCTGGAATTCAAACCCTGGATACTCTGTATAGTTAAATAAATATGTAGATACAGATGAGTTTTAGAGCAAATTTTATATACAAAATTACATTGAATTAATCTCTGTCTGCACTCTGAGTGGTTGTGATATATGGAGGCATTACTGATGAGCTGCAGTGAGTTCTCTCTTTGGGTGAAAAGGTTAACTGAAATAAACAGGGGTTTATGTAGCAGGTTTTTGAAGAAAAAATAATGTGCCTTATCTGCTGAATCATCAAGATGTGAGAATGGAGAAAAAAAACTGTGTTTAGAATCAGAGTTTTCTCAATGTACAGTGCAATACTTCCTTCCAAAGAAGAAATACATATTTGCCTGGATGGTGTTATCAATAGGGAGATAGATACATATTCACTTCCTGAAATTTTGCAGTCTGAAAAGCTGTTCTGCCCAGGCTGCCCAGGGCAGCACACACTGGCTCAGTGGCAGCCCAGCCTGTGCAGAGCGAGGCAGGGCAGCATGCAAGGGCAGGAGCAATCCCTTCAGTCCAGGCAGCGCAGGGCGGCACAGCAAAGTGGGCACCTCCATGGAGGAGAAGGCCTCTCCTGTTCTGCCACCTCTTCCCCTTCTCTGATCTCCTGCTGACCACTGTGGAGGTCTGATTTAGGGCATTTGTACCTGAAGGGATATAGAAGATTCTTCCATCTGTCCTAATCACCACAACCAGCCTCCATCTTCTCAAATTAAAGGTTTATCAGACATAACCAAAAAGTCAAAAAAGAGCACCCTGATACTTGATCGGAAAGCACTCAAGAACTCATCCTTAGTGCCTGCTCCCACTTCAAGTGTCCCTCCTAATGTTGTCTGGCCAACAGCATTTGCAGTTCCAGGGCAATGTGTAATGTTCCCGCAGATGGGATTCATAGACTCAAGTGGGATTGTGGCTTTGCAGAAGTCCCATACACTGGTTTTGCCTTGTTAGGAACAGCTGAAGAAAGTTAGTTTTCTTACAGGAATGACTTTATGCTTTGAAAATGGGTCATCATTTTCTTCTTGATTTAAAATGCAAGGGCGCTTTCCCAGGAGTAACTTGGTTGTTGGTTATTCATTGCTCCAGAGCTGGTTATTGCTAGTGCACTGTTTCATGTAACTTTGCATCTGGCCTGGGAAATGCTGCCTTGCTTGCTGCTGTACACAGCCTAAAAAACACCCCCTGGCATCATCTCTGCTGCAACAGAGTATGGATAGATCAGTGTAGCAAAGCTGCTCTCATCATGCATGCTTTCCAAATGCTTTAAGACAAGTAAAGAAATATGAAGAGTGCTGTGGTTTAATGGTGGTTTGCATATATACAGGCTATGAATCATACTTTAAATATGCAGATATATTTTTTAAGACAGATAAAACCACAATTAAAATATGGGGAGGTTTAGCCAATTAGTGTCACAAAGTGAGTCAGCAAGTTTTAGCCTCCATTGTTAATAGGAAGATTTGGCAAAAGCTGTTCCTACCTTGCTTTGGTATTTTCAGTTCAGAACTTTACAGTGCAAATGTTATCTGGTTTCTTTAAATAACAAAGGCAGGAGTTCTGACGTCAATATGGGAAAACAACACTCAGGCTGATTGATCTCGTGTTCCACACCTTTTTGGATACACCAAGTATACCAGAGAATTTTATCCTACGTTGCATGGTTCTTGAATGTCTTGCAGTTACTCTTGCAAAGATGTTAAATATGTTGCTGAAATTGGTTAAATAGAAGCTATTGTATGAAAAATGAGAAAACAAATGGAGACATATGAGAAAAGCTGTGTTTTGAAATGGTGTCACTTTTCTGCAAGGAATAGGCATTGAAAAGACAACTTTTTAATTAAAGTCTTTATTTTCCGGCATATTTCACAGTTTAAAGACAGTAAACAGTAAGCACTGTTTCCCATTTGGTGATAAAACTTAATCTTTCCCAAAAAAAAGCATTATGTCCATTTAGTGCAGGGAACCTTCTCCTCCTGTTGATAGCATGGTATAAACAGGAGGAGGATTGTCCTGTTTTGAGAAGCCAGGTGGCATTCTGGCACCTGTCACCATGGCTGTAAGATCATGTCCCTTTTCCTGATTCTCTTGCCCATCTGACATTGCTTCAGTCCTTGTCTCACCCAGGTCTTCCTGCACAGAATCAAACTTTACTGTTTCTGTTTTCTATGCTCTTTTTTAAGTAAATGGAAGCCTTACTCTATCTCTTTATTTTTTCCTCCAAACTTAACCCTTTTATGTTCTAAAATTTTCTGCAGCTTTCTTGCTGGGCTGATACGCTTCTCAAATTTGCAGTTTGCTCTGAGACAGAAATATCTCTGTTCCAAAACCAAGACAATTTATAGCAAGAGGTCAGTCAAGTTGCTAAAATCTTACTGAAAAAGTTGGAGATCAATGTTTGAGAGGCATTGTTTTATTTTTCCAGTTGTTTTATAAGACAGCAGCTCAGATAGAGGCACTTATGGTTCCACCGTATGGGCCCTCTTCCGTCTCCCAAACCTTTATTTTAGCCACACAGAAAAGGCAGCAGAGAGTTGGAAAGGAAACTTAATGTTACCCTTTGCTGGAAAATGCAATTTTGGTTTGAAAAAAGAGAAGAAAATCAAAGGAAAATGACAACATTTTGTTCTTAATTGAAGAGAAACAGAAGCTTTTTGAATAGGTTCAAGGGAACACATGCTTCCAGAAGAGCCAGTCATCACTGTACTTTTCTGAGCTGTGGAAGATTTCAGGTGTTTATTCTTACTCTTCCTCACAAGGAGCAGACACTTGAAACCCATATCCCTTCCACTTGAACAACCTGTGGCTTCTGGCTTGCCCCCAGTTAATGCTTCTCTTTCCCTCTGGATTTTGAACAAGAGTCTTGAGCTGCAAATGGAAATTTCATTGAAACTGATGTGTTTCTGTTTTCATTAAATTGTAATTTTGTGGCAAAAGTATCAGTTTGAAAAATTCTGGCAAGATGGACTGACGGAGCACATATAGTTCTCAAAACAGAGGGGATGCTGAAGACAATTATTTTAGGTCCAAACTCCGTTCTTGGCTTCAGAGACAAAATATGGGTGCAGCTGAGGGCACACACCCTTTGATTTGCCAGGCAAGTAAAGCATTTCTCCAAACAAGTGAATTGAATATTGTGTCCCTTTTAGCGCAGTAATGATTACACAACTCTGTTTATTCTCTGGGGTTTTTTTCAGCTCATCCATCATTCACAGCTCAGATTTCTACAGTGATTTCACCAAGCTGGTTTGCTGTATGATGCAAAATGGAAGTCAAGTTAATTTCGCGCTCTACCCACCTCAGTCTGATTAACTCAAATTAAATTTTGTGCTAATAAGTCTGAGTGTGTGACCATAATTGGAAAGCCTTGAGCTCCTCTGACTGTAGGGAAAGTGCTTTTTTCCCCTTACATCATGAAAACATTTGAATCATAACATCTGGGAAATTTGCAACAAACAATGGTATCAATTTGAAGCCTCCATACGAAGTTTTTTCTGTTTCTCATCAGAATTGCAGCTCTTGGAACATTTGGCCCATCTGCCCACCAGAGGAAAACTAAAGAAGTAGGGACATTCACCTATTAAGTGGAAACTGCAGAACATCTGTGTTTCTCCATTAAGTGGAAATCCTCTTGGACTAATAAGTGGCTGCTATGTCTTAAATAACTTAAATCTGTTACAAAAGGCTGAAACGGTCAAGTCAGTGGAAGTCTAGCTAAGGTTGAAATCATTCACTAGCAGTTTGGAGAAAAAGGAAAAAAACACAGAAATTAAAGCTGAAAGATGGAAGGGAAAGCAAGGCAAGGCAAAGCTTTGATCTAAGGATAAAGAAAGCTTCAGCATGGTAGGGAAATGAAACATTCAGTTTGGTGAATATGAGTTTGAGCTTATAGTCCTATAAGACCTTTATCCTTCCTGTATTTGCTAAGGCAAAGGGCTACTGTTTTTCTTAACTCCAGAAAGACCTCTTGCTCCAATTATCATCTGGTCCCAGAAGAATAAAATCATAAACCCAAAGTAAAACAACAGCAGGTGGAGTTTGGGAAACGGTAACTCTGTATTCTGAGAAATCCTGGTATCTGTGAAGAAGACCAAGGAAATGTGCCTGGTGCCAAAGATAATGCAGGAGCACACTGAGATTTCAATAGTGTAGAGGCATGTAAATCTGGTTGGATTACAAACAGAGAAGCCTATCGAATGTCAAACAGGATGGAAGTAGTTGTAAATATACCTGCATTATAATTGAACATCTACACCTCCTGATGGGAATTCATGGGGGTGTATATCATCCATGGGCTGTCTCCCATAACAGCAGGAATGTCATGATTGCACAGCAAGTTTATTAAGTATGAAACAAGCCAGCAAACCTAATGAAGGGTTTGAGAGTCAGAAATGTCAGCACTCACCAGAGAGCTGTTCAGCAGATGTTTTGAAGTCAAGTCCTGCTTTCTAACCTTGGGATCAATGGGGATTTGCTATTATTTTCCATAGAGGTAAGATCAAAAGCAGAGGCACGATGAAACACCCAACTGGAAGGACTGCGGCACAACTTCTGTGTCTCTATCATTTCTGAATTTAGTTTTAGCAATACGGAACAGGCCTCTCCTATTTGTCCTCTGTCTCTCCGACAAATGGCCTTATAAACAAAACATTCTCAAAGCAGAAAGAACAGATTGTACATGGCTCTAACAACATGTTTTTGGTCTGACTGCCCCATAATATAGGAAAATCAGAGTACAAAATAACTGCAAATAAGACAAGATAACTTACTTGTACATCATTTCTATTGCAAAATGAAGCAATGGGATCTGGACTTGTGTAGTAAATAGCCCTAAATTTCTTCCCTCCCTGCTGCCATGGAGTATTAGCCAGGGAGTATTGTCTATATGTGACATCATCGTGAAACAACAGCTTTAAAAGTGGAGACAGGTAATATTATCCATTAATTATATTCCACGTCTGTAAAGCATATACAGTGCACTGTGGATAAATAGCACAATCTTTGGTGGGGAATTTCCTGAATATCTGTAGCCAGATTTCTCACTTGCAGTTTTCTTATGGTTTTGTACAATGGGAGCAGATTGGTCTCTAGCAGTGGATGGGGAAAGGTAGGATTTTAATGAGGTAGGAGCATGAAGAAAATGAAGGGGGCTTCATCTCCCAGAACTGTGCATGGCCACCTACCATAGCAGAAGTCAGCTGTAAAACCTGGTTCTTGAAAACAACATGCACCCAGTGGGCCAACACTTGTGATGGTTTTGTTTTGGTTTATTTTTTTTTACACTAGGTATGGTGAGTATTTTTATTTTAGCAGATAAAAAACACGAACGGAAGTCCCAAGGATCTAGTTCATACACCAAGAGTTGTGGATTGACATGTGTATGGTTGGTCATGGTTTGATTTAGGTGCCTGCTGAGCCCTTGCTTTAAGTCTTATATTTGGCTGCAACAGGACAAAGTCACAGAGAAATCTCTTCAAGAACTAAAGATCTTCTTACCTGAACCATTGGAGACCCTCAAAGCATAGAGATTTCTTTCTGACACACAGGAGGAAATAGGGCGCCGAGCACGGTGCAAATGTTCTCCTATTGATCTGAGTAGCTGCTGTTACTCAGGAGGCTGCTCCAAGCTGGGGGTGCTGTCTCAGAGCCTGCCAGTCCGTGCCAAGTCTGAGCTCTCTCCCACGTCCAGGCTGGCTAGAGAGGAGGCTCCAAGTCACGCTGCTGTGCTCTTTTCTGAGTGCTCCCACTCTCTTACTCCTCACACTTCTTCGTGCCAGAGGATGAGGCAAGGATAGACTTCAACCCACTTAGTCTGTGGTATGCTTTTGAGTGGTTTGTTTGGCCTCAATAGATAAGTCACAAATTTTCTTGTCATTGTGACTGGCTCTTGCTATATTATCAGCTTGAATGTTGCTGAGGGGTTTTTGAACTGGGGATGTGACTGGGCTTTTAACAGTCATATGGGAATATACATTAAGCCATTGGGAATATTTCATCACAAAGGAGCTTTGGAAAGAGCACCTCATATACACCTGCCAAGAAGCATCTCAAATAATTGAGTTGATGATAGTGGAACAAGTAAACTGTTTATGAGAGAGTGAAACTGCGCCCAGCACACAGAGGACTAGCATTATACTTAATTAATGCTCATAGATGTTTCCTTAGTACAGATGCTATGGTTTTCTGTACTTCATCTTTGACAGGGGAATGCAGGAGGAGTGAAAATGCTCTGTCGTTTTTGTCATGCCTTCCCTACAATTGCTAGTTTCAAGGTCACTTTATTTACTGATGATTCTCTGTCACCAGCAATACCAATGTTGTGCTAAAATGAATTGAAATATGTTTATTGTAACACCCTCCTAGATCCCTTACTTAATCTTCATTCCCAACAGTGGTAAAATAGCAATAAGGTAAGTTCAATTAATATAAAAATAAAATTTGCTTAGAGTATGTGTTTTAGAGCCCTGGTATTTAATGACAAACCACATTATTAATAGGAATAGGAATGAAAATATTTATAGATTGTGTTTTTCAGATGGCTTTGCAGTAGAGCCAGCACGGGTAACGTATGATGAGATTCCACAATCACATTTCTCCCACATATATTGATGGAAATCCTCCCATCCAAACACAATTGCATACATCTCTTTTTTCAATCTGTGCATACCTTATTACTGTAGAGGTGGAAGGGCTGCATACATAAACTGCTCACTGCCCTACCTGCAGTAACAGAGCCACAAGTCATCTCTTGGATGCATCCATCTGAATTTTTATTATTTACATCATTTGATGAAGGTGGATTCCTGCCAGCATCCCACTGAAATGCAATTGTTAACAGATCTGAGTGTTACCAAGACTTCTGAAAGATGAGGTAAAAACATGGCAAGGTAGCTTGCAACCTCTAATATCTTTTTAAGTCAAATACATAACAACAGTAGCACATTTTGCTACCAATTTTTTAGGGTTATACTAAACTGAAAGAACAGGATGAAAATATTTTACTTTGATGCTGCATTTATTCCTTTCTTAGGTGTCTGGAACATGATGCAGATTTGTGTCATGTTGTATCCTGGCAGAAGTTTTCAGGATTTTAGTACAGGGATGGCAGTTTTACACAAACTGAATGTTGGATCTATATGTGATTAAGTGTGCAGTGTGCTTGTGGACACACTTAACATGATGATTAGCAGTTCTGTCCTTTATAAAATATCTCTGGCTGACAATTTTGCAAGGTTTGAGAGCTGTGACTGCTTATGGACTTTTGCAAGCATTACTTTGGTGCACTGGAGTTTTGCTTGGGCTTTGCAGTGGCATTCATCTTAGGAATAATCTCTATCAGTGACACCCGATCTCTTACTGACAAGGTGACATTAGTTCTGTGAGTGGTCTTTACTTTCCTTAACTTTTTTCTTCATTAAGGCAGCATCTTTGGTTTATTTGCTACCTATGTCTTCATTGCTCTCATTTTGAAGAGTGATTTTTCTTTTACTCTGGCAGCATAATTTCTTGTGACAGCCACCCACTGTGTTTGTGGGTTCTCATTCATTTGCCACAGACTTTTCCTTCATTTGCAGGTGTATAACCTCCACATAAGATGCGAACACTTACAGCTATGTTTTGATTGGAAATGGATTTTATCAGCACTTTCATCATCCCAGTAGTTTTAGAAGTACTTTTTGCTTAGTTTCAGTCAATCTGAATTAATTCTTACTGCATTTTTCTCATATATTACTTAGTATTGGATCAATTTCATCCCTATAAATAAACACAGAATCCTTCATTAGCAAACCTGTCATAAACCACTCTGTGGGTTCACTTTGGATCTTGTTCCAAGTCATTAAATTCATGGCTTGCCAATACTGGATTAGCTTTTTGGAGAGAACAGTTTAGATATTCAGCTAAAATCTAGCCAAGCTCTATCCGTGTTGCTGTCTCTTCTTCCCACTCAGGTTAAACAGAAAATGTGTAGTTCCTTCTTTATTGTGACCTGCAGTGAGATACAAGCCAAGCTTTGTCTGTTGCTTGGAGTCCTACTGCTTGTCAGAAGAGCTGCCTTTGTCCCCTTCAGCTACACTAGGCGTGGACTCCAGAATATTCTGTCCTCTCAAGGAGTGTCCTGTCCTTTGCTTTGTGTTAAGTCCTACCATATGTTGTACTGTACTGAGATTTGGAAATCAGGACTCTGTACAGTGGGAATTATTATGGCAGTGCAAAGTGCTCCAAAATGTGCTGAAAAGTGTGTGTATATGAGAATGGTGTTAGAATTATTTTTCTATTTGCTTTACTCTATGTAGGTATAGTAAAGAAGAGCAGTGAAGTCAAAACAGAGAAGTAACAATTATATTGTAACAAGAGAAAATACTAAAACCTTCTTTACTATTCTTGTTACAAAGTACAGTCTCAGCATCATTAATGAATTTTGCTGCTGGGGATATCCTGTAGGCATCAGCTGTGCCTTTAAAAAAAAAATATCCAGTGAGAAGAACAGCACCTTTTCCTGCAGATCTGATCAGCTTCCAAGCATACCAAATAGAAACAAGCATATTAGAAAGAACTGAGCAGAGTTCATGAAATGATTTACAATAGTGTCACAGGGTGACTCCCAATAAATTGAGTGTATGGTAATTGTTCACATCTGACCGTAAGCTTTCAGATGTAAACTAAAAAGAAAGAAACAAACACAAGTATGGTATTTTTCTGGCCAATAATTATAAATTCAGGAGCATCCAGCAGAACATTAGCATATTAATTACATGGTAATCTTGTAACAACAACCCAATCATAATGTGTTGCTAGTTGCTATCTTTGGGTAGCATTTTGATAGCGGCCTTCACACTTTAGGAGCCAATGCCAAAACAGTGTGGGTGGCTACTGAAGGTTACTTAAAAATTTTTGAGAATGCTGCTGAGAATGCTTCTTTTGCCTTCAAAGCACCCTTGATCTTGACGTTATCTTTTTATTTGCTGTCTTGGTTTGGAAAGACAGGTATCTGCCAGGGAAGACATTGCTATTACTAATCTTTTAGTTTTAAATGAGTTTATTGGTTGATTTCTCATGAGCTTTTAAATGGTTCTGGGAGTCTCCCGCAGATTGCAAAGCCCTACAGAAGTTCCCAGGAATGGCACTGTGCTGTGGCATGGGCCTTCCAGCTCCAGGTCTCCTGGGAGGCTCAGGTTGATGTCTGACACCTAAGCCATTGGGTACAGTTTCACCACTAGATGGGAGCATCGGTTATTTAGCCTTTACTTTGAAATGATGCTCTCCCAGCCTTGGAAAATCATCTTCCCTCTTGGCTCTTGTTTCAAACTTGCCTGAACCTCCTCCCGTTGCTGTGCAGCACATTCCAGAAACACTGGCTAACACTGATCCCTAGAGAACATCCCTCTCAGTTGACGCCTTACAGACCAGCGTTGAAAGTGGTCCCTACTGTTCAGTATGGAAGCACTCAGTTACTGCCCAAGTCTTGAGGGACATGCTGAGAATTGCAAGAATGGTCTAGTAAAATTGTTTTATGGCTCATTGTTTCATTGGGAAATCGAGCATCAGAAGTTTGCCAATTGTCTTAAAATCACCCTGATCACCAGAGAAAATGAAGAAAAAGGAAAGACAGACCTGACTTCCATGTTTCAACAAACAGTGGTGGACTTGCTGCATTTCTAGAAAGACACACAGAAAGAAAAGGAAACTTTACAGTCTAACCCACTTGTAGGACACCCTCTCCAACTCCTGAAGCTACTTGGGATGCTTCCACAACTCTTTAAGGTGAGCTCCAATGTTTAAACAGGGCCATGGTCCAGTGAATGTCCCTCACCAAAAGGATCTCCATCTAGGGGTGTCTCTGATTCTTAGGGGCTCTGGTCAGTTAAAATATCCCCTTCCTCACCCAAGCCATATTTGTAATGCTTGAACTTGATACAGATACTCTTCAGCACCTTTTCCACACAACCATTACCTGTTCTTGCCTTGCTGCTGCTTGAGTAGGAAGAAGGCACACAGAAAACTAAGCTAAAGGATGTCTCTGGGCTCAGTTTAATTATAATCATCCATTATGAGGGAAATTCTGCCTACAGAAGTAGGATGGAGTACAGACCTCAATGCACAACCTCTTTTTTGAATTGAGAACTGCTTTGTCTTCACATGTGCATGACTGGCAGCCACACTTAAGAAACAACCAAGAGAAATAATGCATGTGGAGCATTACTAACTCAGGACTGAGACTTGGCATGAGTGCAGCCCAAAAGCTGCTGGGTGGTAAAGGGTTTATTGTGTGCCTCCTGCCCTGGGCTGTGAGTGTTATGAGAAACAGGGTCTGCAGCAGTCAGTCTATCAAGCCTTCTCCCAAGCAGTCATTCTTTTCTGAGAAAAAAAAATCTGAGAAAGGACATGTGGCCAAGATCTTTCTAGGAAAGGCAGCAGTTCAATTCAGCACTTACATGAGAGATAGCCCAGAGATTTCAGGAAATGGAAGGAGATTGCAAAAAAAGAAGGCACAAGGGTGAAGAATCAGGCTGTCTGCCAGTCAAGTGAGAATGAGCAGTGGAGGAGATACAACAAGTGGCTGTGGTGTGGACATGGAAAACTGAAATTGCAAATCAGAGGGGAGAGCGGGTTGATGCAGGTAGCAGGACACAGGGATAATGAAGTGTCCCAGGGCAGCCCTCACTATCAGCATTGAGCTTTGTCAGGAGAGATGTACCAGCCAGGAAATAGTTGTTGGCATTGGGCTGCTGGAATATGAGGCATGGGCTGCACTTAGGAGGCATGACATGTGGCTGTATCAAGGGAGTTTCACTTTTCTCCAAGCACCTCCTGTGGGAGTTGGCCCCACTGAAGCAACTTTAAACCTAAGAATGTGGGAAACCCCTTTCTAGCTGTGGCGAGTAGTAAAGATTCATGGGAGTTTGCATGTTAACGAAGTTGTTCCATATAATATTATGTTTTTATGATTGGTCAGTTACTGGGCACTGTTTTGGGACACCAATCCTGTTTTCTTTTACCCATTATTAAAGTGTTCTTTTTCTAGTGCCAACCGTCATTCCCACTCCTAATTATTTTCTTGCCATCCTCTGCCCTGAAGTCAGAGGATCTAAAGGTTACCCTCACTGCAACAACCCCCCACTTCCATTTTCACAAAAAAGAGACTTAGCCTCTGCATCTAGCAAGAACCTCTTGAAAAGAGGAAGGCTGCTATGTCTTCAAGAACCTGAAAACTGAAGGCAAATGGAAAACATAAAACTTGGGGGAAAATGTACTTTAAACACAGTCATGATTTTCTCTGAGCATGACATTTTGGAAAGTGGATGAGAGGCTGGACATGAGCTGACAGTGCAAGCTCACAGCTTGCTCAGAAAAGCAATCACATCCTGGGCTGCATTCAAAGCAGCATGGCCACCAGGGTGAAGGAGGTGCTCTGCTCTGCTCTGCTCTGCTCTGCTCTGCTCTGCTCTGCTCTGCTGAGACCCCGTGTGGAACACTGCATCCAACTCTGTGATCGCCAATATAGGAAGAACATCAACCTGTTGGAGCAAGTCCGGTGGAGGCCATGAAGATGATTAGAGGGATAGAACACCTCTCCTCTGAGGAAAGGTGAAGAAAATGGGTATTGTTCCATCTGGAAAAGAGAAGGTGAAGAAAATGGGTATTGTTCTATCTGGAAAAGAGAAGGCTTTGGGGTGACCTCACTGCAGCCTTCCAATACCTGAAGTGAGCCTAAAAGAAAGATGGAGCGAGATTATTTGCAAGGACATGTAGTGACAGGACAAGGGGGAATGACTTTAAATTGAAAGGTTTAGATTAGATACTGGGAAGAAATTCTTGGCTCCGAGGGTGGTGAGACACTGGAACAGGTTGCCCAGAGCACTGGTGGTTGCCCCATCCCTGAAAGCAATCAAGGCCAGTTTGGATGGGGCCCTACACAACCTGGTCTAGTGCAAGGTATCACTGCCCATGGCAGGGGGACTGAAACTAAATGATCTTTAAGGTCCCTCCCAACCCAAGCCAAAACATTCTATGATTTTTTGATGTCTAAAAGTTGATGTTACCATAAATACCCTTCTGCTGTGCCAGAGCTTTTAGCTTGAAGTGTCCTGTTATCTTTGACTGCAATGACTTGAGCCTCCTTGCTGTGTCCTGACAACCTGCTTTTCCAAGGTGTGATGCAGAACCGTGTTCCTCAGCGGCTGCCAACAGCAGAGATGAAGACACACTCTGAAGTCTGGGGTGTGTGAGGAATTGTATTTCCTCTTCATTAGCACTCTTTGGTGTGCACACAGTGCAGGCCTCCCAGTGCTGCAGGAGCACACAGCCCTGTCTGGGAACACAGGAGTACACACCACACAAACAGTAAAATGGCATCGCTGTTTATGGCTGGGCGGAGCCTACCTGATTAAAGTATGACAAACGGTTGAGCCACAAAGTACACAGATTTGCTGTAAAACACAAATACTCTGTTGAAACCAATTGGTTTTTCACAGAAACATTCAATTTATCTGTAGCCTCAAAAAAGATTGTAGTTTATTGACCAAGTGAGTAGTGAAGTGGCTGAGTATCACATTCCGTCAAAATTATATAGGTTCAGCTAGGAGTAAAACCTGTCTTCAGCTTAGTTTCATACAAGACTGTGATGTGACTAACACTGAGATCAGATTTCATTGGCAAATAAGTAAGAAGCAAAGTGAGGTACAGAGAACTCATTTAAAATCACAGCTGAAATAATACCAAACATGTAAGTGAAAAAATTACTGACAAAGTTAATTGCTTTTCTTCGATATTAAAATAGTTTCAAGTTTGTTCCAGTGTGAAAGTCACTTGCAAAGACTCTAGGGCATTAAAATTAAGCTTTCTACTTTTGATTTAGTCAAGGAATTAGCTGCATTAGAAACTCAAGCAGAGACACCAGCTAGAAGAAAATCAGAACCGTCAAAGATATGAGATCTGGCAAAGCTCTCAAAGGCAGTACATTGACAATTAAGTTTCTCACTAATCGCCATGATACATGTGCTTCTAAGCCTATGGAAATTGTGTTTGATTATTTTTCTTCTAAATTAGTAGGTTATTTCTCCAGTTATTCATTGGATTTCCTCTCCTCTCCTCTCCTCTCCTCTCCTCTCCTCTCCTCTCCTCTCCTCTCCTCTCCTCTCCTCTCCTCTCCTCTCCTCTCCTCTCCTCTCCTCTCCTCTCCTCTCCTCTCCTCTCCTCTCCTCTCCTCTCCTCTCCTCTCCTCTCCTCTCCTCTCCCATTTAAATAGTTAACTTGTTCTGTTTGGATATGGTTACTCTGTAAGGTGAGCAGCAGCTTAAGCAGCTGTTTAGGACTTAGAAAATATTTGGACATGCACAATTTGGTACTGTAAGTTTTTTGTGCCAGGATTTGCTCTCAGCATCTAGATTGAACTTTATGGTCGTGACAGGATCAGAATTGAAAAAGTTGTACCAAATTTCATCTCATTTATATGCATGTAAGTCCAGTTTAATTAATAAGGTTGTATAGTTAACATAGCTACTTCTTTATAAGTAAGGTCCATTCTGGATCCCGTTTATTCAGTAACTCACTGAAACAAACATTGGTTTGTTTTAAGACATTCTAATCTCTAACTACTTAAAATGCAGCTCATGGGATTGATAAATATGCTAGGCTCAGGAGGAAAAATGTCACATTTACAAAGATGCATATCAGCATTAAGTATGGAATGTAAAAGCCCATAAAAATGTTGGCTTGATAGAGGAAGATGGAGCATCCACTCTCTTCCTCTGAGGCTAGGTAACTTCATTAGTGTTCAGCTTAGAGTGGGTACATTGCCTCTTTCACCACTCACATTTTCATTCTTTCAAAGGGCACAATCTTCCTTTACAAGCAACAGCTCACATCTTGCATGCAGTGCTCCTGGCCAGCAAGGGCTCCCCAGGAGCACTTAAAGAAGTAACTATTATACTTTGCTAACACATACTGAACTTCTGCAGATTACTCTGCTCAGTATCTGAAGTTCAGTGCCTTGGAAATATTCCAGAAAAGCAGCTTGTCCAACATTGAAAAATAGTATTTTCTGGTGCTTGAAAAGTTCACAGAAGAGGGTCAGCTTTACCAGATCTTCTGATTCACACCAAAGCAGCTGAAATCACATTAGTTGCTTCAAAATAAAGTTTTTTTCTATCTTATGAAGAAAGATGAAGACATGCTTAAAAAGATGTAATAAAGACAAAATGTGAAAACTAAAACCAAACATTACAAATAACTATTAGCTGAAAGCTTTTTGGATAATTTCCTTGGGCTATTGTTAAAAAAATGGTTGAAGTAACATTTTTGAAGTAACTGATTTGGGATAGAAATGTGCTTTTTAGATTAAAATCTCTTTTAGGGCAAAATGCATATGGAGTTGTGTCTCCATGTCTGAGCAAATAAACTGGCCACAGTGAACTCAAAGGAATGTGGCTTGATATCATGCTGGAGAGCTATACCTTTGGAAAAAGGAAAAGAAAAATTCACCTGTCCTGTGGAAAGGAACAAATGAACTAAGTTCTTTTCCCATGTAACCTTAAAAAGAAAACTAATTAAGGAACTGCACAGAAAGAAGTGCAGGGATATGCTTGTCTTTTCAATGGAAGTGAGTAAGAATCATCTCTATATGACAGAAGTCTTCTATGTTTGTCACGTAACCTGAACGAGCTTGGCAAGTCTCATCTGGAAGGGACCTCTGTGTTGAATTTTTGCCATGAGGGAGATTCTATCACTTCAGGACAGCCTCAGACAATGTTTTAATTGTTTCACAGTGAAAATTTTTTTCTTATATCCAGACAGAAATTCCCTTGATGAAACTCTGTGCATCATTGTAAGGACGTCCATTGACTCTGTAGCTGCATTTCAGGTACTGAAAGACCGTGAATATATCCCCCTGGAGCCTTTCATTCTCTAGAACAAGCAAACCCAATTTCTTCAAGATTTCTTCATGCCATATTCTGCAATCCTTGCATCATCTTCATGACCTCTCTCTGGGCCCTCTCCATTTTTTCAATGCTTCTCTCAAACTGGGGCACAGTGTTCTATGTGTGGCCTAAAAAGTCCAAATATTATGAGATAATCACTTCCCTTGATCTGCTGGCTGTACTCTTGCTGATACAGGCTAGGGTATGGCTTGTTGCAAGGACAGACTCCTAGCTCATGCTTGGTCTGCTTCTCACTTTTCAGCAGAGCTGAACCTCCCCAGCCTGTATCCTCAAATGATGACTCAAGTTCTATTTATTGCAGCTTGGACTCCTTCACCACAACAAAGGGAACTTTTCATTTTTGCATCTTTCTGCACCAGATCTCTTCAGTGCAGTCCTTCTGCTGGTCAGGGTTACTTCAGTACTGCATGAGGAAAAAAAAGAATGGGGCCGAGTGGGTGGTGGACAGGATGCAATTCATCCTCCTACATAGTTCCTGTCTGAAATGTGAACCACTGGGACTGGCATTAAGTCCAGCACCAGAAATCTGCTTGGGTAAAGGAGCTTATTGGTACATGACCAATAAGTCTCAAATGTTTTTTCTCAAGGCCACGCACATGTGGATCAACCAGAGTAGTGAGCTCCTCCTACTTTGAAGACATACCAAAGGCACTTCCATTGGGCAGCAAAAGAAGGAAAGATTACACATCAAGGCAGATGCTAATGCCTCAGGAAGAGAAACGTAAGGAAGGAAGCACATTATCTGAGTCAAACTGCTCAGCTCCTGGTGCCATACACTGAGAGCCATTGAAGTCTCCTTTGCACCTCTGCTGCACAGGGGTACCTTCTTCTTAGTGGTATGTTCCTACCTCTTAAAAAAAAGAAAGTACATATTGTTCCATATGACATTATTTATCTTGTTCATTCCCAATTAGTACTGGCAACTTGTTCAGTCTGTTTTTCAAATTATCAAAGCAAGAGTTGTTTTCTCTTTCTATTTCCATTGGTTTCTGGAATTCAGTGATCCATCTCTTGGTTACAACAATGCTACAAATACGCCCAAGGAGTTTTGTTTACATTTCCTTTAGTCAATGCCACTCCTTTGTTACTAGCTATTCCTTAAATCATTTTAAACAAGGTTTCTCTCTTTCTTTGCACCTGCAGAGACTTTTATGGAGTTATCTTTTCCCCCCTTAGTCAGTTAGAGATACTGAGCTAAATTTTTATTTCTTTAATCTTCTCTGGAAATGAATCTCTCAAGTCCTTTGAGCATTTTTTGTTGCCCTTTTCTGAATTTCCTGCAGTTTTTTTGGAGCCTGTCTGGCAGAGATGTGCTTAGACTGGGGTGCAATATTCTACCTGCAGCTTCCTTGTTTGCTCCTCTCTGCACCTTGTCTCTGGGTTCTCAATTCTCCAGCTGGGAAATCAGTGGTACAGCCCTCAGCAGCCCTTGAAAAATGTAGCAGTAGCCAGAAATCAGCTTCAGCAGCACTAATGGTGTTGGAACTGAGCCCTCTGTATGGTGTTTGGCAGAGACAGAGGAATACAGATGCTGCCAGTCCTGAGAAAGCTGCAGCCCTCCTGAGATGTGTTCCCGAAGCTTTGCATTTTTACATAAGATATAAATCAGAGTGCTTTGTAACTGAAAGCACATGCATGTGTAGTAGGCAGATGGAGGCAGTGATCGCATGCCAAAATGTAGTTTTGGGGGAAAAAAAATTTAAAAAAATAAAGAAAACAGCATGGTGTAGTACATATTCTCAGCCAAAGTGGAATCCCTCTTAATAGAGGAGCACAGGCTGGGAGTTAGGGGACATAAAGATTGCTTTGCAGTTTTCACTTCCTGTGGAAGAGTATATAGAAATTCAAATCCCAGCACGAGTTTTAGCACACAGCTTCCAACAGCTGTTGGGTATCACATAAGGAATTGGCAAGTCTGTGGCAGCAGCTGTGACTTGCCACATCCCTGGCAGTACCACAGAGCTGTAAGAGATGGAGGTGATGCAGGTACTTTTGCAGGGCATTTTCCACTTGGGTTGTATTGAAACAGAGCAGCTGTGGTGACAGAAGACATTCAAGACCTCCCATGTTACTTTCTCCAATAGAGTCAAAAGATCTTTTCCTTTTTTTGTCTATAAAACATGTTTACTAATTTATGGTGCTATATACACTAAGTCAAAATACGAGTGTTTGATCTTCATAAGACAGAATATATTTTGAAGTCAGAAGCAACCTATTTCATGCATGGTCACATGATTTTAGAGACAGCTATGAATTACACTTGCAGTGCAATCATTTCAGGTGCTTTATTTGCATTTGTCCCCAAAACAAGATGAACACATTAATCTGAAGAAAGGATGCCCCTTCTGACATCTCTGAAAACTCACCTTTTTTCCATTCCTGTTGGTGGGGAAAGAATGCAGCCACAATGCAGCAGTCCTCTAGGTGGGTCTTTATTCAAAGCTGGATCAAAGGAGTTAAGTATCTGTTCCATGACCTTCATTGCTGTCATACTTCAGGGCATTTGAGCATTACTATTCCTTTGTAATAGACAAGCAGCACACAGTAGACAGGGAAGTAATATCTGGGCAGAAAATCAGCACTGTCCTTATACAAGAGAAAAATTTTATCCCTTGCAAATATTTATACCCTACCCCCTAGAACAGCTGGTGTTTTTTTTCCTGTATCTGTCCAAAGGAACATCAAAGAGATGTGTGTATGTTGCATTTTTTTTACAATAAAAGCCAGCCTTGCTTTTACAAATAGTGAAATGTCTGAAGGGGTTAAGCCTGTACAGGTTTCAGTGCTTAAGGGTCAGGTCAAAGAAAGGAATGAATTTTCTTCCCCTGCTTTTAGAGCACAAACTACTGAGTGTGCAAGATTAAATATCAGATAGGTATTTCTATGGAACTAGTCTGTACTTGCAGCAAATTCAGTGGCACCACATATGTTCCATAGGGAACACACACATATTCCATATGGAATAGGATTTCAGGGAGTGTTGTGTGCAGTCATTTGGGAGTGAGTTCTCTCTACTCACTTCATCTACTGTTTCTGATTACTTTCAGAGTCCTCAAAGATATAATCCCCCTCCATATAATAATGTCTCTGGATAAAGTTTCTAATATATTCTAAAGAGCTGGACCAGAAAATGAGTATGTATGTATGAATATATTTTCATACAGGAGCTGAGTATCCATTATAATAAAACAAAACTTGTAGTCATGAATGAAATTAAGAAAAACAAGAGAAATCACTTCCTTTCACTCTGGAGAGTCTATCCTGAGACTTCCAGGACATCATGCAGAGTACTTCAGAGTTGGACTTGGTCTCCAAATATTCCAGGCATAGCCCCTTCTCCCCTTCCCCCAAATTCTCAAAACTTTACTATTTGTTTAAGCACTGGAAGACCCACAAATCAGTTGATCATTGACTATTTAGATAAGATTATTTAGATTAGATATAAGGAACAAGTTTTTTTTCAGGGAGGGTGGTAAAACACTGAAGCAGATTTCCCAGACGTATGGTAGATGCCCCATCCCTGGAAACACTGAAGATCAGTTTGGATGGGGATCTGAGCAACCTGATCAAGTTGAAGATGTCCCTGTGCATTGCCAGGGGATGGGATTAGATGAGCTCTAAAGGTTCTTTCCAGCTCAAACTCTTCTATGGTACTATGATTCTATAATTCTTCTGCTAGGAACAGGTCTCTGACACTTTTGGGAAAAAAAAAAAAATCTGTGAGATTATATGCTTGAAAATCTTTAGAAACACTGTTTGTGTCTATATAACTGAGCGTCTCAGTCCTGAAGCTTCTTATCTTTTCTCAGGTGTCTTAAATATGTGACCACATCAGATGTTGGTTTCTTGACTTTTGCAGCAATTTTGAATCTCTGGCATCCACAAAATTATGGTAATCCTATCTTATTAATACTGTCTCTGATGAGAATCAATAAAAATGTCTATAGCTGTTGTATTCAGTTTGATTTGACCATGAACTTCTCTCTTTCTCTATCTCTGTATACTCAGTGGAGTCTGGAAGGGATTCACCTGACCAGCTAATAGGCATTTATTTCAGGCTGAGATAAATCTCTCTCCATGTTCTATCCCTGTACTGACCAGCTCCCCACTGAGTAGGGAGGTTCCCAGAACCCAAATCCTCAACCTCAAGCTCTGAGAATGTGAAAGATGTGTCAGAATGTGGCTTAGGCTGGCCACATACATGTAACACTGGCCTATCCCAAGCCAAGCCCTCAGGCACCATACCCATATTTTAAAAAGAAATAAAAAAAAATCAAGCAAAAAGAATACTGAAAGCAGAAAATGCCAGAAGAAAGGTATCATTCTACCCAAGAAAAGTTGTTCTTTTGTAATTAAGCTCACTCCATTTAAAGTAAATCCTCTCCTGTCTGTTCTCTTTATTCAGAGGCTCTGTGCACTTGGCATGCCTCTAGCTGAAACAGTATCCTTCAGAAGGTGGGCAGACAATTTTCCAGTGGTTATTAGGCAGCAAGAGAGTGTGTACAGCGATCTGGGGGAGTGTGGAGGGAGCTGTGTGCAGAAAGAGGGTGGGCAAGCTTAGGCCATGCTTGCAGAACAAGCTTATTTCCGGGCAGAACCCAAAGGCCTTATTCACACATGCAGATTCATCACTGTAATCAAGCTGGTTAAAAATAAACCATTGTTGCACACCATGGCCTCTCCACTAGTTTGGTACTCAGAAAGAAAGCAGATGTGGTTTTCAATTCCATCTCCCTCGCTGCACTCCATGTTGCAGTGAGGGACCTGAGAACTCTGGGAGTGTTATGGATGAAAACAGCTGGAGTTAGGAAAAGTGCATCTAAAGACTTTTTTAGGCTAGCAAGTCTTGCAGCTTTAGCTGCGCTAGTAAAGAAGCCATTCTTACTTCCCTGAGACCTGGTGTAATCATACCAGTTAAAGGTGCTTCTAGAAGCAGAGCTTATTCTTCTTCCATCTGCAAAATTAGTTTCTCTAGGACAAACGGTACTTTCAAATTGATATAACTACACATAAACTGCAGCTTCCAGAAACAGGTGTAAAACACACACAAAAAGGGCCTGTGTCATTGTGTGTTAGTAAAAATAACAGGATAAAGCCTCTCTAACACGGGCCAGCCCTAAAAGGCAGGCAGAAATATGGTATTCTGACTGGTATTCTCTCTGGCACAGAGAGACTTGTGTAAACTACAAGCTCTGGTCAACGTGTACAAAATATCTCTGCCCCACATTCCTTCTATATTTAGCCATGCAAAATCTCCATCCCTATCATGTGCATCAGCAGGAGAAGGAATTGACTGGGTAATTTATGCTGAAACTCATTCACTGCATTCATTGAGATAGCTGTGTTAAACCTCTCTGTAGATTTTTCATAACACATAATGCAGTGCTATTGATTTATTCCCCCTGGATTCTTTCTGTCTACCTCAGTACCGCTGCCAAGCATCCAAGCCTTTGAGTCCTGTGCAGCACAAGCTACCCACTTCTTCATTCCACATAAGTGAAAAATGCCCTGCAGTGGTAGTCAAGGGTTTTGTTGTTATGAGTTTGAGTGTTTCCTTGCATGAGGCTTCCCAAGGCTCCTCAGAGCCTGCTGTTCACTTAACCTGTTCACCAGGGAAGAACTGACACTACCAACCACAATTGGAGCTGTCAGAGCTGCCCCTGTGCAGGGCAGTCTTCCAACTGCCTTCCTCTTCCCTAAGCTGCAGCAAAAATGAACCAATAATAACATAGCATGCCAGGAACTTAGGCAAGCAAAGACAAATATAATTTCCCTGCTTCTACTATGCACAGCCTATGTGTAGGCTGTTTTAGCATAGGACTCCATGAACCCAGCCTTAGGGGCTGTGGCCTGTCTTGTTTGCATGATGCAGGTAACTCTTCAGTATCTAGAATTTGTTTCACTCTAAGCCTTAAACCCCTCTTGACTCCTTCTGCTCCCCAAAGTGGTGTGGATTCTACATATGACAGTGACAGACTGGAGGTTCAGATGATGGGAGACAGGGTGCTAACACTGTCACCTCTGGGTACGTCCAAGTCTTGCAGGCAGCAGAGAGGCAAGTTTGCTTAGCTTTTAATATGTTATTGAGCTAAAAATCTGTTTATACTAAAGACTCCTTTTCTTCCACTCCCCAAAACAGGCTTGGAAAACACATACTGGGTCTGGGGGTTCATGGCTTACCCTTATGACAGGGTAGAATATTAGGAGGAAAGACATGGAGATAGGGCCACAAACCCTGGGACAGAGATGCTTGAGGGTATGACAGCTGCAGTGCAGAAATCTCTCTGACACTGTAGGTCAAACTGAACAAGCATAAGATTTACACTGATTTGCACATGGAGTCTCTGCAATCACTAAAGTTGCATCTACTCTTGTTCAAAAGCCCTGGTCCTGGCCTCCCAGAAGTTAGGCCTTTCAGCAGAGACTGTAGAGATGTTTCATGGCAACCAGGAAGATCATTCTAATTCTAAATATATGTCCCTCAACAGGTCTATACTATAGCTGAAGCCTACACTTAAGGCAGATCAAAGTTTCACTGTGTGGCATAGTAGCTGGCATCTGATTTTAAAAGCACAAGCAGACTCTTTAAAAAAGCAATGAAGTGAAACAACTGACACTATAATTTAAATAGAAATGGTGTTTAGTTGCCTTTTCCTGTATCACTTCTAAAAATATGTGCTGCATACGCTCTCAGTATTTGCATACATATATGCATACATATAGTGGCTGTCAATCACTTAGTAAAAAGTGCACAGTTTAAAATGGAAGTGTTTGCAACTTAGGAAATGAAGAAATAATATAACTCAAGCAACCTGAAGATGAGTCTGTCTTAAAGATCATACAATCCTTAACTTTATAAGCAAGCATTCCATTTCCTTTACAGAATATCTGCCCCTTTCAGGGCACTGAGCAGCCCCGGGTGGTGATGATCAGGACTGTGCAGTGGGAGAATCAGTTAGCTGTAGAACACGTCTCATACATCTACTTCAATCCCAAATGAGAAATTGTAGCTCAGATAGTTGTGATTTCTGCTCTATCTAATGACCAGATAGTCTTAGGTCTTACAATGGAGAGCATTAAGAATATTTTGTAAGCCATGGAGCTGCTGATCTTTCTGATAAAAAAAAGTAAAATAAAGCCTATTCTCTCAGGATTTGTGGTTCTTACACTGCCTTTCCCTGCTGGGCAGAGCTGAGTAGATACTAAATGTGTTAGCTCTTAGCTGTGTTATCTTAGTATTACTAAGATCTACTACTTAGATACTACTGTTTAGCTCTTCTTTCTGGTCTGCCACAGGTCTCGTTTCAGACTTCTTCAAGTCTTTCAAGCCAAGTCACCTTACAATCAGAACTAATGCTCACAGACAGAAGCCATGAAGAAGAGCAGTTAAGGATTCCAACATCTAATAACAAAAAGAGGAAAATACATTTGAGAACCATTCAAGATGCTTTACCATTCTTCCTTAGAGCTCCTGCCCTGCCACATCTGTTGCTTAATTTTTCCCACAAGAAATATACTGGAGCACAACCAGTAAATTTTAAAGGAAGACATTTATAGCTCTGTCATATCTCCAACAGTCATTTTGAAGTCTGACATAAGAAGACCAGCTGCAAAGGATATGTTTACAAACATGAATGTTTTGAATGATTGATGACCACATGCCAAACCGTAAATGCTGAGTAATTAATTATCCAGAGTGCCTTGTGAATCATAAAGGCAATTCATCTTTATGTTTAGTTAAGCCCTCTTGCAGGACATTATCAAAGTTGTATAAACCAAGTAAGAAAGAAAAAAAAAATAAGTTCCAAAACAATCTTAAGAAATAAGGCAACTGAAACCCCCTCCACCCAAAACAACAAAGCAAATGATTATAACTATTTAATCAAATTCCAAGCTATTTTTTCATGTATTAATCCATTTCTAAATTATATATCTGTTATCATATCTAGGCATGCATGTGATTTACTGCTTCTGACACCCTTCAGCACATGTAATTCCTCTTGCAATCAATGAGATTTTGTCATACAGGTGTAGGAAAGCTCTCCTCTTTTTTATCTACATATGTTTGATAGCAGAAGGACTGTGTGCATAAGATCTAAGTCCTGAAATGAGGAAAATTGGGTTTCCAGCTCAAGGCTTCTCATTTAACATTTCATGCAAAGGTCTCCAAGTTAACAGCTACCTTTACATCAAAGCTGCTATTAAAACTTTCCTATGTCCCACATCTCTTGTGAGGATAAAAGTCACTAATAATAGCTGGGTTACAAATCTAAGGGTAGTGAGGGTAATCTAAGTACACACTATATTTCATACACACAAAGAGGTCAAAACCTCTGTCTTGGACATTTCAATAGAGATGAAATTGCCTTTACAAAAATCAGGCTAATTTCAGTGGAAGATTTCACCAATATAATTGGTAGCAGCTTTCTAGGGAGAGGAACTACTGGAGGGATTGGGTACTGAGGGCAAAGGGACATTAAACACACTCTGTCAGCTGCAGACTGCAAACTGTGCAGTAGCACTCCCACTGAGAGCTAATGGATGATGAAGAGACACAGCTAAAATGTCTCTGCAATGCTCATGAGCCCCGGCTGTGCTCAGGGAGAGATTTCTTCCTGAAAATCCAAAATCCTGAACCCTCCTCCCTTGGAGCAGAGCAAGAAGGAAGAGCAGCAGAGGAAACTGCTTTGAATGAAAACCACATGCACAGTGTGTGTGAGGGGGACATGACCAAGGGTGGTATGTTTTATACTTTATGGAAGTGGCTCCTGGGAAACTTCTCTTTGGATGGTTTATGAATGTAATATATGTTCCGCCATGTGCTCAGCCATTTTATCTCTAAGGTCTCTCTGCTGCAAAATATAGCCCTGAACAGAGTGGTGTGCTCTTGCAAGGCTTCACTGACTCAATGGGATTCTCACCAGTGCACAGGCTGCATTCACCCTAAAATAAAACTCCAAAGGAGTTAGTGACTTGTGCACGCAAGACTTTGCATGCTGCGTGTTAAATCTATCTGTAGGTGGTGTTAAACTTAGAGTGTGGTCTGTCATTTGGAATGCCAGTGCACTAAATAGAGATTGTCAGGAGGATATTGTCTAGGAATATAAATGCCATGTGTTAAGTGCAGTTTTTATTTGAAAGCTAGGAAGAAAAAAATATTTGGTTATTGCGCTGGTTTTTGTTTGCCTGTGCTATTTCGAAAATGTGGCATTTCATGTATTGCACTCCAGCAAGTTTGGAGCAATTTGGTAGGAATCCTGAAACCTCTCTTATCACAGTAGACCACTGCACATTGAGAAAATCTGTCTATCATTTGAGTGTTACTATAGCAACAACCTAGTTCCAGCTGGAAAATACTGGTCCACTTCTGCCTGCATACTCTGCTCTACGGGCTAGCTTTCTCCCATGGAGCAGCAATAAAACATCTTTTAGCATTTGAGGCATAAAATAACACTTGGGAAGGGAAACTCCATGGAAAGGACACCGCCCTACCATCCTGGCATGCACTAGTAGGCAACTTATCTGCTTCCAGATGAATAAAGTAGTGTATCTAAAACAGATTCCTGATAATTATTTCCAATTTTGTTGCTGAACTCATCTACATGAAGAAAAGCAGATTCACAGCTTTTTAACCAATTAAACACTTTCCTTAGTATTGCTATAAATCAAGACACCCTTTTCTTGGTGGTTATCATCAGTTCTTCTCCAGCTATTGCAAGGAGTGTACACTAACACACTAGATATAGTGATTACAAATGATCTCCAGATGGTGCCATGGCAGGCCAAACTGATGGTGAATTTAAATCCAAATGTTTATCCTTCCAGTCACAAGCAAGGAATTGTTTCAAAATGTATCTGAGGTTTCCCAGGAGAGAAGAGGTGGGATCCCCTGTTTGGACTCAGGAAGGAGCTCTCCTGTGCTGTTCCCAAAGTCAGGTCACCACTGGTGTTGGTGAAACAGAGTGCTTCAGCAGCATGGGATGTTTCTTTAGGGCAATATGTTTTGCATGTTCCAGCTGTCACAATTGTCTAGGCATGAGGACAGTGTGCTGGTAACAGGCCTACTTTGTAGCACAAAGTAGACAGGTTTAGCTTAGTCCATCATTCTTTTCCAGCAGCAAAGTTTCTGCAAGCAAATTATTCCCTGATGGACACACCATAGCTTGTGGGTTCTGTTGACACTGGCCCCAGGACAGCCCACTGTGTCCTCAATGCAGTTGCTGAGGTTAATAATGAGGTTCATAAAGGATAATAATGAGACCTTTGTTCACCTTTTTCTTTCCCTGCCTTCCAATAAAACAGTTTCTAATTCCTTTCCTGCAGATCAAGCCCACAGGAAGCAGCAGGGTTTGTATCTACCTTGCTGAGGAGAAGGAAAAAGGAAAGTACTTTAAAGGCAATAGGTTGCTGTAAACACAGTTGATCAGCTCATTAATGTGTGATCTGGACTTCAATGTACAGCTATATCAATACAAAAAGCAATAAGGAGCAAAAAAATCTCACAAGTCAATCAAGTTAGATGCCAAGCTGTTTGCGGGACTTGGAGTTTCTTAGCCCATTTTGTTCTGGTGTCCTCAAAGGATGATTTCAGTAGGATTCACCCTGAGTGAATTCCAACAGGATTTACTCTGAGTGTTCTTTCAATATCTTTGGCTTCCTTCCCCAAATTCTCTGGCATACTTATCTGTACGAGTGGGAAGAATGTAAGGAAATGTCTTTAGTTTTGAAAATTAGGTAGGTAGAATCTTTTTGAGGATCATCTCTGAATATATCATAGATCATTGGTATTATGCACACCAAGGCAAAGAAATTATGCTCACTCTTCTGTTACATATATTCTTTTAATCTTGTACCCTGAACCCAACAGAGACACCATTTTCTATGATGTCTATGTCTCTGCCAGCTTCTTAAAAGTTTTAATCTTTTTTTTTTTTTTTTTTTTTTTTTTTTTTATCCCAGCAGTGAACAGCACAATTGCAATTTTAATAGTGAAGTTTTTATTCTGCCTCCCTTGGTTCAGGTTGGTAGAGTGTTGAGCCTCTAACTATTGAACTGCCTCATCATGATAATAATGCAGAGATAGTTGCTTAACAAATTTCATCTTCAAATGATGCACTAAGGAATGGAGGGAGTATTAATGCAATTGGTTTTGCAGCCTCCATTAGAATGGAGGAGGTTTCACTTCTCCCTCTTTTGTGTCTTAATCCTCTTTGGAGATATCTCTCCTGCACACAGCCCAATGCAACTTTATTGGAGCAGGAGCATTGTGGGGGCAGCCAAAACAAGAGGTTACAATAGGATGACCTTGCATGGAAGAGTGTGCCCAGGGAGGCTGAAACTGGTCAAAACACCTGGAACAAAAACTGTGTGTGTGGAATCCTGTTTTCTTCACTTAAAGTTCCTGATATTTAGGATGGAAAAAACCTGAAGTCTCAATGTTTTTCTCAGAACATCATTCTGCGTTCAGCTCAGGTGGTGCATCCATTTTATGCTTGGAATCCTTGAACTGTTAGAGACTATAACATTCTTTCTCTCTCCTAGTTCCCTCATGCCCTTCACCCATAGCAAAATTATTAGGGTCATTTATGAAGTTATTACAACGTATAACAGGCTTAACTTCTTAGTAATTTTTACTCTCTCCTATGTTATTTATCCACCTATGCACGTGGTCTTTAGAGATGGGTAAGCCTCCTTGAAAGGGAAGGCTGGGAAATGCACCCTCTAGTAATGGCACAAGGTACTATTTCATTTGGTTTTTAACGTGATTTTCAAGGCAATATGGCCAAGAACTTATCTTTCTGGTTGAAAGAAACTGCCATTCTTTAGCACCTGTTAGGCAGTTTTCTAAATTAATTTAAGAAATCACATTGTTATGAACATCTCCTATTAAAAGGCTTGTTGTGGGTATGGGGTTTATTCTTCCAACATGCTGTTTTGCTATCCACTCATCCCTTTCTGAGCCTGGCTGGCCTGAGAATCCAACCTGTCTCTTGCACATTAAATTGTGAAGCCCTAACCATAGCCCAAGGGAACAGTGCCGAACAACATGATTTTTTAATGAGCACACTCAGTGTGGGTTGTTCTTGTTTAACATAAAAGAAAAACATAATCCCTGCACTAAGCCATTTGCAGTCTAAGGGCTGGGTTGTGGCTCTAAGCTACATCCAGCAGTGGGGGGAAGGTACAGAGGGAGCTACTCCTGAAGGCATTTTTACCAAGTCTGTGGGAGCTCAAAGAGTAGAAACTGCTGCTACTCTCATGTATAAACATGGGGAACATGACTGACACAAATTGGTAGCTCAGCTCTCACTCAGGGGGAGGCACGAAGCTTCTCTCTATGTCTGAATGCCAGCAATGATGCAGAGAGAAGGGTCCGTGTCTCCACCTCATTTTTTCACTTGTGCAGAATTACAGCACAAGTACATGCAGGGATGTTATAGGAGGTTACAGCAGAGCAGACACGTTGTTCTCACAGCTTTTTGCCCCAAACGCTGATAAGGCTACCAAAACAATTTTCTTCCTGGGCAAACAGGTTGCAGTTGTCTAAACAGGAGTGGCAAATAGATTTGGGTTCAGACAAAAAACTGAAGGTAGGCCACAAAAGGCACTTTTGAGCCATTCTGGTTATGCAGGTTGAGAAATGGCATCATGAACCATGTCATGTGTTTGTCCAGCATATGACTCAGAGAAGATGCTTCCTCTCCATCACCTGCTTTTGGAGATAGTAACTCACAAAGGACCTTGGTCTGAAACATTTTACAGAAATGGACTTCTTGAATCAGTACTGTTTCAGTCCTTCAGAGGAAGAAGAATTTGCACAGCCAAGGAAGGAAAGTTCTTATTGCTACACACAAAGAGCATCTGTTCCTAAACAACCAGCTGTATCTTAACAATTTTTTTCTGCAGGATATAAAACTAAAAATAGAAAAAAATAGTTTGAGTCGTCAGTCTGGCAAACCTTCCAGGTAAGAACTGATACTATAGATTCAGAGATTTTATTTTCTTCTTGGCATCAGAGAGGCATTTTGCAAAGAGAGAGGTGTTCAGAAGTAGGTTGTTAAGAAATTAGTTGTGGAAGGCATCTCAAAACATGGAAATCTGCCAGGTGTCAAATGAATAGCTATCGAGGGAATGAGAACAGGAAGAAAGAAATAGAGAATGGGAAAAAGAGGAATCAGGATGATCTGGGACACTTCCTGCACTTCTACATCTGCATGTAGTAAAGAGAAAATGGTAGAAAGAAGATTCATGGAGAAAACAGCATATGAAATGAAGCAGCCTAAAAAAGGGAATATTTTTAGACCAAAGGAAGAAACCAGTGGAAAACAGATGCCAACTAAAGTCAGGTTAGCAAACCTGACCTTTTGCAAGCATGTATGACTTCAGAGCACTTTTCTAGCAACAGAAATGTGCACTTGTCCCTAAAAAATGCAACAGCCTTCCATGCTGGTTAGCAACCCACTACACCTGCACATCAGAGAGCCAGACACAAAACCTGAGCAGTGGCAACTCAGAAGTCTATAAAAGATGCTAGGAATGAAATATCTAGATAAGTCTGATATAAAGAGTTACAGTATCTCAGTATGAACAAAATTGCTAGTACCCCTTCCTTTGTAAATAGAATCTGTACAAATATTAAGAACTTTTTAGCCTGACATAACTGTGTACACAGTAAGAATTATACCAGTATTACTATTTAAAAAAATAAAACAAGTAATTGAACTAATTTCATCCAATGAAAAACCTGTTTTCAAATTAGGTTTAATCAGGACTGACAGAGAGCTCAATATCCCTAGTTTTCCAGCATACCCATACTTTGGGTTGGGAAAACTTTCCAGTGTTCCCTGCTTTGGGAAGAGAATCAAAGAACCTGCAATGGCACCTAAACTAAGACCTCATATGGCAGCACTGAAAACCATCCACAGCCCAGAAGTCCCTAGCCTGGGATGAGCTTGCAAAAAGCCAGCAAAATCTAGCAGATGCCTGAATGTGCATGTTTGGACAAAAGACTGGTGAGCTGGATATATTGTCCCTACCCAAAGGCAGAGCCCTCTGTTTAAAACCTCTGGTCAGATATGGCCAGCAATCATGTGATAGAATCATAGGATGGTTTGTGCTGGAAGGGTCCTTAAATATAATCTAGTTCCTATGGGCAGGAACACCTTCCACTAGGCCAAGGCTCTCAAAGCCCCATCCAAACTGGCCTTGTACACTTGCAGGAATGCAGCATTTTCAGCATGTACCTAATGTGCAGGAACAGCAGCAGGTCCAGGCTCATTTCAAAATAGCTTTGAGAAAGGCAAGGCCCTCTTTTCTGGTACAGTGACTAAAGCCTACATATGAGATAAGAGGAAGTTGCTTCCATCACCCCATCAATCCCCAAAATTTGCAAACCCACTTGTCTTTCTCCATAAGTGCTACACAAAACAGACAGAAGATGAGTTTGAATGGGGTGCTGTCCCACTCTCCTCTTGGGGAGACAGTGTAGCCAGTTGCAGGCACATAAGCAGAATAGGGCAAAGGGTGCCTGGTCTAGCCACGTGCTGGGGCAGAATTTCCTTTTCAACTGGGTTTTTTCAGCATTAAATGCACCCACCCTGAAGCCTGTATGGACAGCAGGAGAATGTAACCTTTTGATGACAAGCATATGCACCATGGATAACCTTATCAGACCTCAGCACAGGCACACACAGGTTGAAAAACATTTGGCATGACAACACAGATTTTTCTTGCAGCCTTGCCAAGCTTATCTGAGCCAATTCAATCAAACACTACAACGTATTGTTAAGTAATGAGTTTCCTAAAAAGGGCCAAACTCTGTGTTATGCCTCATAGGAACAACTGTGTGAGTGGTCCTTTTGTGCACAAGGCTCTAAAAGTTAATATGATTTGAAACCAGCATCTCTTTCGTTTGGCTGTAGTTTCTTGCCGAAAGAAAGCTGATTATGGTTTTGCAACAGTAAATGGGGAACTGTGCAGACCTTTGAGCTTGGTTATTAATTACTGCTGCAGACATACAGACACATGAAATATCTGATGAGAGGTGGGAACCACAGTTCCATAAAACTGGTTCCAGCTCCCTATTATTGAAGGCAGTCACATCTCACACAATTTTCAAATTATGTTTGTCCAAACACTATTATGCCTATGTTAAGAATTATGGTGGCATTACTCTGTATTTAAAAAAAAAAAAAAAAAAAAAAAAAAAAAGCAATTAAATCTTTGACTTACTTAAATAAATGAAGCTTAGTCTAATATTCTCCCTGCTGGAGTACTGAGTTTCTCCTTGTTGGTCTGGCAAAAATACCATCAGTGACTCTGCACACTGGGCCATATACAGGTGCTATGTAGGGAACATTCTGCTATTTGCTTTCATGCATTGTCCTGCCAAGACAGCAAAATGTTTTCAACACCTCAGAGCTGTCACTGGACCCTTCTGCATGACAAAGTTTTAGAGTCATTTGTCCATACTATCTCACCTGGAATTCTGCTATGTGACTTTGCTGTAGTTTAAACAGTAATTGTAAGGTTTTTTCTTGTTTCTGCCCGGCCTTTGATCACCATGGAACTGACCTCAGAGACATCTGCTGCCAGTCTTCCTGCCATTCCCAGCTGTTCTCTCCCCCAAGGACCAGCACACTTTCCCTGTTGATTCTAAGTGAGCAGTGAGCTCAAGGCACAGTAATCACATAAATAAATCAGTAATTTCAAAAGTCAGATATACGATGGCAGCTACTATGAGAGGTTTAGATACAAACCATAGGCTAGATGATGTCTGCACAAATATGCCATTTTAAACTGTTGGGGAAACCAGTCCCATCATTCATTATTTTATTTAGAAATGGTTGCCATATTATCTTTTGTCTCTCCATCTAGCAGTTTTTTTCCTTGCAGGAATATGGTCATAGGAAAACAAAGAATGTAGGAGAATGGGTAGAAGTGATAGACAGGAATGCTTCACAAGGTTTGCATAGTGGTTGCAACCAGTGCCATGATGCACACATAGGTCAGGGATGTGCAAGAAGTTAGAGCCCACTAATCCTTATGAACAGTCAAGGTCAGGTCAGGTAATCGGTTCACAGAATCACAGAATCTCAGCATGGTCAGTTCAGGTTGGAAGGGACCATGTTGGATAATCTGGTCCAACCTCCCTGCACATTCAGTGTTATCTCAGAGCACATTGCACAGAATTTTCATCCAGATGCTTCTTGAATATCTCCAGTGAGGGAGAGCCTCCAGTCTCTCTGGGAAGTCTCTCTCTTCCAGTGCACAGTTCCCTGCACAACAAAGTTCTTCTTCATGTTCAGGTGGAACTTCCTTTACATCAGTTTGTATCTGTTGCCTCTTGTCCCATTCCTTGTCACCAGTGAGACAAGCTTGGCTGCATCCTCTGACACTCTCCCTCCAGATAAATTATATGTGTTATAAGGTCCTCTCTATGTCACCTCTTCTTGAGTCTGAACAAGCACAGTTGCCTCAGCCTATTCTCATGAGAGAGATGCTCCAGTCCTCTCATCATCTTTGTCACCTACCCCTGGACCTGCTCCAGATGCTCCATGTCTGTCTTGCAGTGAAGACCCCAGACCTGGACACAGCACTCCAGAAAGTGCCTCACAGGGCTGAGTAGAGGGACAGGATCACCTCCCTCAACCTGCTGGCAGTAGTCTTTATCCAGGTAGTTGTTTCATCATAGAGGGCAACCAGGTTGGTCAAGCATGTTTTGCCTTTAATGAATCCATGCTAACTACTCCTCATTACCTCCTTGTGGATAGAAATGGCCTCCAGAATGAGGCATCTCATCACCTTTTTAGGGATTGAGGTAGGGCTGACTGGCTAGTAGTTCCCTGGGTCCTCCTCCTTTCTCTTTTTGAAGACTGGGGTGATGTTTGATTTCTTCCAGTCCTCAGGCACCTTTCCATGCCGTGACCTTTCAAAGATAATCGTGAGCTGCCTCATTATGGTGTCTGCCAGCTCTCCCAGCACTCATGGATCATTCCAGCAGGATTCATCAACTTGTGGATTTTGAGTTTGCCTCTGTGTTCTTCAACACAATCCTCTGTTACCAGAGGAAGGTCTTTCTCTCAGTGGCCCATCCTGTCTTTGGAGTCCTCTCCAAGAGAGAATGGACCCTCAGAAATTGTTTTGTCCATCATTCTTGAGGCTTCTGGACATGTCAGTGATAGTTCATGGGCAATGACATCAATCAGTAGCTACAAAGACTCAGTGAAGACTCTTGATACTCATCTGAAGAGAAGGAAACTAGAGACAACACTACTTCTGCAGTGTCTGATACTTACTCAAGTATGTCCTAGAAAGCTGCAGGTCAGGACATGGTCATCAACAATATCACACCTAACCTCCCATTGTGCCAAAGTCTCCTGTTAAAAATGTTATTTTTATTCTTATTATTAATTACTTGCTCATTTCATGGTAAAATGTACAAACAAAAGGAAAAGTAAACAAAAGGCATATAATAGTATATTCACAGTTAATGGAAATTTTCACCATGTCAATTGCACCCCCGTTCAACACAGTTGAGATGGTTCAGAGTAAAATCTGGTTCATAATGCTGTGGGATTCTGACACACACTTAATAGGCATAATCCTAGGCTCTTCCCTGCCTAAACCTGCCCTAATACTTTTAATTTCTAGTTCAATAATACAGTAGTTGTTTTATATGCAACTGTGGCCTCAAAATCAGTATTTTCTACTGTGAGTAAATTCCCTAAATTAGAAGATTATACTTAATAAAGAGGTAATTGCCAGACACATGACCATATGAGACACCTCACCTTTCATGCCAGGTCATCCACACAGAAAACACTGTGACACAGTTTCCTAGTGCTACCAGTTCTCTTTCACTTGGAAACACTGAGAACTCCATTTCATATTTTCAGGCACTAAGTTGTAGCCACAGCTTGTGCCTGCCATGTTTTGGTTTTGGGAAATTCTTTTCCCACAGGCACCTGTTGTAAACAGGAGCATGTTATTATAAACTATCTTGTTTTTCTCCATTCTTTCCCAAAGAAGGGATTTCGCTTGATGGCCCTTTGGGGTGACCAATGGGCCAAAGGATCCCACCTCTTAGGTGGGCTCATTGTAAAGAAGTATATAAAGCAAGTTTGAAAAATAAAGTTCAGACTTCGAGTCTCACACAGCCTTCTGAAAACCAGAGTCCGTGTCCTCATTTCGTGTCCCACAGCGACACTAAGTATGTGGGAGTCCACAAGCCACAGGACCTGTGACAAGCTAAAGCTCCTACATGTAAATGTTGATTACTCTTTTTGTTTAAAAAAAAAATCCTAAACCAAACCTAGACTGATCCAGCCAAAATCCAGTGCCACATGCTGGCTATCTAGTCCATCTATAGAGAAGTAATTATGATTTGTGCAGGAGGTATGTGACCAAGATATCAAGAACACTCCTCCCAGTTAACTCTTTAAAGATTAGATGTCTGGTGGCCCTGGACAGTAGGACATGGAAACCACTCCATTTTTTCCTTGATCTTAAGCAACACTGTTCTCAATTCTAATGGCAAAATTAGAAACTATTTTTATTCAAATGAAATGCTTTTTCAACCAGCAAGAAAATAATTTTATGAATGCTACTCTTTTTATTATAGGCATAAAACAACTGCCTTTCATATGAAATAATTCTTAGACATTTATATTTGAAAAACAGTGTTGTAAATAACGAGCTCAAATACCTCAGGGACTGAGGATATAAAATCATAGCTACTAAAATTAAGTAATTTTTAAAGCTAAGCATGGCCACAATGTCTTTCAATAGGTGTGAGGATATCCTAAAATAAAAAATAACATTTTTTTTCATCTCTCTAGTTTTGAAGTGTGACTGATTGTACTTAAAACAAAAATTTGAAGAATTTTCTTTTTCTGTGAAATGAATTGTGGTTATGAATAGCAAGTTTCATCCCTGAAAGTTGTAAAATAACTGAGACATAAATCTTGCAAAAGAAATGTTTTGAATAAGCATAATAATTCAGACCTAACTTCATGGTCATAAATAGGATTCTTTAATGTATTATAGGGTCCAAAGTTTCATAACTCTCACAATAAATCTTTTTTCTGTCTGGAGAAAATGGCAGGGTCATGCTCAAACGGGCTCATTTAGATTTATAATTTCTTTTAGCCTGGTTCATAAGACCAGTTCATATTAGCCTTAATATCATTAGTGAGTTCTGTAGGCAATATAAATCTTGGATGGAGTTTTTGCAGAAGGCTAATAATTTGTCCTAAAAACTCTTGGTTATATTGAATCATTTTCTCACATCATTAAATTAATTTTGTTTTCTCTCAAAGTCTATAAATTTCTTTCTCACAGCATTCTAGACATTTCAACCCTGCATGGAAAAGAACCATATAGAGGGATTTCACATTTAGTGACAATAACATTAAAACCAAAAGAGTAATAACTAAACACAACAAATCAGAGGCTCCAGTCCCATATTTAGTATGCATCATCAGTAAAAATCAGATGTACTGATCAGTGAAGCAATTTGCAGGCAGGAGTTAGGAGTGAGAAAGCCTGGGATTTCCTGCCAGCTGCATCACAGAGTTCCTGTCAGATGCTGGCCTCATCATTCAGCTCTTGCAATGCTGCCAAGCCCCAGTATGCAAATTAATTAACCAACTCTTCACTTCACCAGCCACTGAGACTAAAAAAATATTTCTGAAAGTACCTCTTGTTTCTTTGCTTTCTAGGCTGATGGGGGTCCTCTTTTTCAGGTTCTCACCACTACCTTCCAGAACTGCACACATACCCCATTTTATTCCTGAATATAATTTATATTCTCATGCAGTCTCTTGGTTCCAGGAGCTGGAGTGTTCACATATCATATGGTCTTCAGTGGAACCAAGAATTGGTAACTACTGTCCTTGGTGGGTCCTGCATGCAATGAGAATTCCCTTCCACTGATTGCATCCACTTCACACGAATTTACAGACTTCATTCATGTTTGCAGGTCTCTGAACTGCTCAGGAGAATGGTGCAATATCTGTGCTGTGCACAAAATGTTGTAACATCTAGCTTTGAATTCTGCTCAACTGTTGGCCAGACAGCTGATGAGACTTATCCAATTTCTAGAGCCCTTCATCTGCTCTATGAAATGGAAAATAGCTGTATTTACGTAAATAATAAATGAAATGCCAGGAGGTGGCACTTGAAAATATTTACTATGTTTCCTGTGCTTTATTTGGGCCAATAAAAACATGTTACTGTGTACTGCAAATGCTTTCCTCTCTGCAGCTCTTCACATCAGCTTGTAATAAGAGGGGGTGCAGTTCCTGAGCTGTTATATTGGTGCCTGTCAGTGTAACCCCATCTCACTTGCTGCAATGGTAGTAGTGCAAAGGGAGAGTCACACTTAGCCCTGCGTCTGTCTCCTGCATGTGACTGCTTCTGAACTCCAACACACAAGGAGCAGTCCCTTAACCTTCACACAGACCAAGCACCCATCTTTGGGAATGGTGGCTTGCAGTGGAGACACAGCTTTTATAGCAGTGACTTTCTGGAATTGTATTCTTGTGAGATTTAACTGCATACAAAACAACTGTTAATAAGGTCTTCTTTGATCTTTGCACAGACTTCCATGCTTATTCGATTTTACTGCACTTTGAAGTAATTGTAGGCTATACTATGGAAATATAGAAGGAAATCTCTCTAGAGAAACATGGGGAAATTACTGTAGTTGGAGAACGATAGAAAACTGAGCTACAAGGGACCATGAGAGGTTATACATGGAAAGCATTTAATTTAGGATGGATTTTGGATGATTACTACAATATAACAATGTCAAATCAATTTAAAACTGTTCTTTGCAGCACTGTTAAAAAGAAAGAATACCTGTTTCTGAATGCCAGGTGAAATGAAGTAAGTTGAACATTTCCTATTCCAAAATAGTTTTCAACACCTGGACTCTGCCTTTCTCCCTGCTCAAGGCAGTGCAGCTTCAAAAAGATATTGCACTTGTAGCTAGTGATCTTTTCTCAGGAATGCTAGAGAGAGTAGAATCAGATATGGCATAGCACAAAATTTTATATGGTGGTTTTGTAATGAGAGAAACAATAATTTTTGAAGTAGAAGGGTAAAATGGTGCTCTGGTGTGCTTTTTACAGCAGCCAGGAAAAACAAGCAATATGTTAGAAAGTAATTTTATGTCTTGACCTCTCAAATTCCTTCCAAAGTGCTTTCATGTGCTACAAGAACTGAGCTGTCACTCCTATACCAATTATGTGAATTCTCTAATCTCTTTCCATTACTCTGCCAAATCTGAGTTTCTTAATCCCTTCCCTTACTGGAGGGGAAAATCTGTCCTGCACCCATAGAGATTGAAGTGATATTAAAAGGCTGAGGAGAGAACCCGTGCACTTGTTTGCCTTTCAGCAAGGAATAAATCGTAAAAGTGGGAAACTGCCTCTGAGAGTTAAGGAAAAGAAAGAAGATGTGACACAGGAGTGAACCTGGTTTTGTGTGCCCTGTTGTAGTTCCTAAGTGATTCTGCTGAAGCAGCAGTCACGCAGCGTTCAGTGCCACGGAGAGCAGAGTTAGGCCACTTCAGCATGTCTTGTGTCTATCACAATAGACACACGAGGGCAATTTACATTTTATTTCATTGTGGTTGTGCTACTCCTCCTATACCACTTAGAGCCAGCTAGTAAAGACAAGGCAGTAGGAAAACGAGAGAAGGAAGCACTAACTTAGCCACTAAAGCATATATCCGTAAGCATCTAAGCACCGTAAGATGATGCAGAGGTTTTAAACCTTTTCTTGCTTTTCTGAAATGTTCTCTGAGCACTCAGGAACTGCCATGCAGCATTCAGAACCTCTCAGACCTTTGGGAGCCCAGCAGAGTTTCCTGCTTTAGCGAAACAATCAACGAAGAAAAGGCCTTTCACCTGGGGAAAAAGATTGCTGCAAACCAAATCCTTTAGCCAGGAGGAGTCCCTCTGTGGTCAGCAGGCCTTCTGATTCACTGGCAAGGTTAAGAGGACACCCACCTCCCCCCAGACCCCCAACACTTTTTTTCTTTTTAGGAAAAGATACAGGTAAGCATGAAGTGAACCTGTGTGAACCAGCAGAGGCCATCAAGTCCTGAAAACGGGAAAGCTGTTCATTGAAGCCATAGCTGCATTGCAAACTGTGCACACATCTCAGATCACAATTGCTCCCATCCCTGCCATCCCACCCTTCCCAAGGGTCTTGGGCTAAATGAGACACATTCCCTCTGGTTCATAGAAAACAAGAACAAGATGTTGGTTGTAATAACAACTGGCAAGTTGAAGGAAGTAATGCCTGGATCTCCACCATGGACAAAAGCCTCCCAGGGATAAAAAATGAGCTATGTCCTCTAGCAAGGACTTCCAGACCACAGCAAGTCAGGCACTTCAAACTGGCCCGTGCCAAAACAGGGTTTGCCTTTGTTAGCAATGGCTTGGTTGTCAGACTTGCTCTCAAAGTCTCACTGCCAAGGGCTTCTGACCAACACAAAGTTGACTCCGAGCGCTGTATCCACCTGGCCAGTGGCTCTGACAGAGTGCCTTCCACTCTGAGGCTGCAAATGCAGATGCCAGCTCCTCAGCTGAAAAATACAGATGCTAGCCCTGTTCCCCTCCTTCTCTCATTCTCACTGAGTAGTCCTGCTTCTGATACAGTAAGCACATGAGCCTACTGCAGGACTGGAGATCTCGGCTAACATGTGCATACTGGTCTGAGCAAGACCCAGGGTTTATGCTGAGGCTGTGAAGCACTCCACAGCTTTTGGGGAAAATGGATTTGATGCTTTAATATGGACAATAAAAACATCAGAGTTACATCGGTACTTGCATTCCAGCTCTGCGTTAAGTGATTTTTAATTTTTTGATACATAATTTACAATTGTCCTGCCTCAGTGATTTTATATAGTAACAGACAACTCATTCCAATTGTAGAAAAGGGACCATTTTCCCACATTTTTCAGCACTGCAACAGAAACTCTAATCCCACAGCTTTTACTTAATGATGTGCCAAATCCTCATTCATACAGGCAAATTACCTTTAAAAGGTTACTCATAGGTGAATGGTTGCAAGATCATGCCTCCAGAAAGCACTTGTTGGTTTAATTTGTTCTTACATTGTCTTTAGTCTGTCCTGGTATCACTACTGAAACTGTAGCCAGCCATCCTGTTTAAATCAAGTCCATGTATTTTTGTCTTCACAACTGCGAGAGAACAAGTCACGAACATTGTGCTCTCAATAAAGCAGAATCTTCTCAGTGAGCAGTGTGCCAGTGGCAATACACCAAAATTTTGAAACCAAAAGTACAGCAGGTATATAGATTTTGACAGAAAATTAAATTGTAGTAGACAGTTCTATTTCCTTGCCTCCTCAGTTACTTCTGTTAATGATATATTCAGATCAATAAAACTATGTTAACTAAAACAGAAAAAGAAATTGCATCAGCTATATTCATCAACTATGTTTGGAACCTATTCCTAAATCTTTCAAATTGCTTTCCATAAATGAAGAAATTATTTTCCCAGCTCTCTTGGGAGTGAAATTTTCCTTTTTCAGATGAAAAAGTAACTTTCATCCAAGGAAGAAATCAAATGAATAGTGGATAGGGTGCTGCTTTTTTCAGGGACATTTTGCTCCGCCTATATGCATGTAAATACTGCTATGACAGGCATTCTTGCTTTAACCACATTTTCCTTATCAGCAATCCTCCTTTTTCCTTCATTTCTATCAGACACTTGTGACATGTCTTTACTCTTTATTGCCTCACAATATCTGGCCTGTGATAACTACCAATATTCATGTCCATAATAATCACATCACTGTTGCCATCCACTGCTTTTTTGCTTTCAGGTTGTGTTTTTGAGCTTATCGTAAAAAACAAAAAGCTGCTCATCAGTCTGAGAAGTCATCAAACAATACCTAGAACAACACACATTTATATTGGGAGAATGGTAAAGAGATATCCCACTGCACTAATACCACCACTGTGGAGGCTAATGTCGATGCAATGCAAACATTATTAATCTAAACTCTCATTTGAGTTTCATGCAGATTTACTACTTAGATTGCTCCTGCAGAAGAAGTACATCTCAGATCCCTAAATAACAAGTAGTACTGACTCCCTGAGTGATCTCTTCGGTGCAGGTTTGGGAGCTGTATGAACAACAGCAGTTCCAGGGGTGGAGTGCAGAAATAGTGGGGTTGACCGTATTTTAATTGACTGAGGTTCAGAGTCTTATTAATGAACATGTGTTTCCATTTCCATAAGATTTTTTCAATAGGTCTGGCCATGTGAGTTGTTTGCTTAGTAATTCTCAAGTGTGAATTTCAGGTGTGAATTTCCTTATGTGACTTGCCAGTTGCAGGGAGTGAGATGGCATAAAAGAAGGTGAAAGGTTAAGGGAGTGGTTTCTCCTCTATTGATGCCAGTCGTTTCAAGGCAGGAAATGTGGCCACAGGGGTCACAAAGCAGTGCTGCCCTTCCCTTCAGGTCAGGCTGGAGCTGAGTTTATTGCTGCTGAAAAGAAAGGTACACACTTTTGTGATCCAAACTCAGCACCAGAAGTGGTTTCTTCAAGAAATATTACAGTCCTGGAGAGCACATGGATTGTGAAAGTTCTCACACACTTTCATTCTAGTGTTTTTATCCTATAGCCACCACACTTCCTCATGCTGTGCTGTTACACTGCCCTTCATTCAGTGACAAGGTCTTCAGTTTGTGCAGAAATTTTGCAAATTTACTGGCAAAGCATCAGATAAAGTTCAAAAGAGGCAGATAATATTCATCAGCATACCAATTCAGTAAAACAATGCTTTTCTTAATTCTGGGCCATGAAACATAGATGGCTACTTCTCTTCTGACAATTAGCAGTACAAAGCTACTACTTTCAGACCCAAGTTGCTCTGAAGTTACCAATATTTGTTATATCATCCCCAATTTTCTTGACTGACCCGGTCTTCTGAGTACTGATTTGGAGCAACCTGATCTGACCTGACCTGCTTTTCCTTTCTAAAAGAATTTGTTGTTTTTACAAATCTAAAACTTTGGTTTCCAATTCTCTGCTATCTCAGTAAGAAGTTAACTGCATGTCCTTCAATGCTTCCAAGCAGAGTAAAATTCTCTCCACTATGATTCAGTGCTGAAATATTGCAATGAGTAGATGACCCTGCCCAGGCACTGGCCCTGGCCCTTGTAAGAAAGGAATAGAAAGGAGATGATAGACTATCTTCTCATTTGATTTCTTTTCCCATCATGGTTACCAAAACTGCAGGGAGGAAAAAGTAGGGAATGGAGGGGCAAGGCAGAGCTCTGCTTATCCTTGTTCTGCTTTGCTACTCCAGGGGGAGGTTTTCTGAGGAAGTCTGAGAAGATCAAAAAGAAGTCAAGTCCTTAAAATTTCACAGTTCCAGCTAAATTGCCATAATAGTCTATTTTTTTGTAACAGTATTAGAATGACGGAGGTCCCTTCCCTTAGTGCCACTGCATAGGATTTGTCCACTTAATTTATGCAAATTACTTATTTATAATTATCTGGTGAAATAGTCCTCTGACGAAAACACTTCAGTTAGATGCATGGTCAGTGGAGAGATGTAAGAGTCTTCGAGGACCTCAGAGAGGGGCCCTACTCTGATGCATTCATTTATGTGGAACTGGTTCTCCTTGGCCTATTCCTTAGTGCCTCTCCTGCTGTACTGTGTCAGCCTCATGACCAGCCACCCTTTGCATTTTGCTCAGGTGTGTTCAGACTCAGCTTCTTTTGGTGTACCCTCAGTGACAGTGGCCATCTTCTTAAAATATTGCTCCTTGGAGTCTGTTTCTCCCATTTCTTTCTCAGTTTCCCTTTTAACCTGGCTTGTGCTGCCAAATTAACACCAGCTAAATCTTGGAGGCAGGATAAGTGGGCACAGTAAGGCATAGCTCATGTGGCAGGGCGTGGAGTTTCCTGGGAGATTAACTTTAGCAGCTGGGTCCCTTGGATGGGACCATGCAGCCTGGAGATGGACCCATCCCTTTCTCCTTGCTGTGCTGAGAGGAACTGCAGCTATGCAGCTGGAGGGGAGGGCACACATCTCTAGAGCCAGTGCAGAGAATGGGAGTGTCAACCCCTGCATGTTGCATCCCAGGGGCTGCTGCTCTGCCATGGGCAGGGGTTTGTTCCCTATTAGTATTGTGACTGTACTTTTCTCCTCGCCCTGAACAGTGTCTTCTTGGGTCAGATCAATCAGCAAATCATGTCATGTAAAGCTTACAGTATGGGCAGTGGACAATAGTAATTGAAATTTTTTGTGAGCTCCAGAGAGAAAACAGCAATTCTATAAAATTATTATAAAGCAAAAACTAAATAAAAATAAAATTTAAAAATTCAAGTTAAAATTAGAATTAATGCTTTGTGTCCTCCTAGTGATCCATTTGAAAGTCTGATTGTTGTCTCTTATAGATGAAATAACTCTGCAGCTTTCAAAGAGGATGGAATCAACTGAGCAGGTCTTTTCTCTGTCTTGCACTACCCAAGCCCAGTCACATCTCCAGTTTAAGACAAGTTCTGTCATGACAGAGAAAAAATGCCAGACAAATAGCTACACTGAGGTCAGTACAGGATTAGGTCTCCATCAGTGGTGTCAGCCTATACGAATTTTAGGGTAAAAGTTGTCCACAGTTTACAGGTGAGGAAGAGTTAATCCATGTTTGGGTATTATGCTTATCTCCTAACTGTAAATGCCTTTGCACATCAATAATCCTTCCTGCACAGGTCTGAAATTTGGGGTTACAACAAATAATTGAAACAAAAAACATTACAAGTGCCTGTCAATAACAAACCCCAAAATATTTTTTATTGCTACTCCATACATTAGTTACATTAGTCTTAATTTACACAACTTAAACCAGCTGTTTGCAAAGCCCCGAGGACTGGCTGGAATAAGTCTCAACATGCTAATTCCTCATCTTTTTATAACATACAATTGAAGTTATTTGGAAATTATAGTTTTGTATGCACTAGTTAGTGATAACTTGTTATTTAAAAAATAATTCAGAATTGTGTGAATTGGCACCTGCTTAGTAGGGGGTTTTTGACAAAAAAAAACATTCATATGCTTATATTCAAGAGTATGTGATGAACAATGGATGTTACCAGAAAAAAATAGCAAACTATTATAAAATGAAGATGTAACAGTAATGCTGGAAAAACAGGATAACAATCAGAAAACAGTTCTAGCAAACTTCCTGCAGTGTTGGTGCAAACTGGAGTAGTCCTTTGGGCTTTGTGACTGATTACTTCAGCTGACAAACCCCAACACATTAAATTTCCTTCTCATTCTCTCCCACCATCTATGTAAGATAGTGAAAGGAAGAAATAAATAAGAAATAAAAAACACATTGTCTTGATAGATAAAAATGGACTCTGATGCTCTGGTTAACCTAAACACAGATTTTGTCCCTTTCACCTGGAAGCCAAGGAGCTGGACAACAGAAAATTGGAATACCATGTTTTACTAGCTGTACACCTAAAAATTTATAAGGGGAGAGAATACTCTAAGAATATTGATTTTAACACTGTGAAAGCAACAGGAAAAAAAAAATTGTCCCTGGAGGGCAAGAATAAACTAAAATTCTTTTTAAGCAAAAGAGAACAAACAGTAGCCAACAACACATGAATACAGTAGATTTATCGATATAACCTAGCACAGGTGTAGTAACCACATCTGTGAACTTGCCATCCTGAAGAAATTTCAGAGTAAAAGAGCCCAAACAAGCTGGAAGTTCTCCTCTGTGATACCCTGGTTTCACAAACATTTAATATAACACTTCTCTCATTTTGGCATGAAAGCAGGACATAGACAGCATTTTTTTTTCTCAAATACAGGCAGCTGTATTTGTAAAAGGTTAGATATTCAAGCACAGGTAGTTGAAGTACGAGTGGCAGCTTTGTCCCACGTTCCAGGTTTAATGCTGGCAAATGGTGCAGATACACTCAGAAATGAGAGGCAAAGGATGAAGCTCTGAACAAGCTCAAAGGGCCTTTCACTGTGAGCATAGAACCATTTCAATTTAGAGTAATGTCTTTTCAGTTGTGAGTGAGGTAGGTGTGGGTAGACAATCTTCTATTTTTTTTACATAGGACTTATATGTAAAGTCACCTATGTAAAAAAAATGCAAGCAAAATATCTGGTCTACTTGTTCATAAGTGTTCAACGACAATGGGATCATACTCTTGATGGAACACAAAGGGTTGTCAGCTGATGGTGATTTCCTGGTCCCCACTGAAACCAAAGGACCCCAAATCCAGAGGATCACCCACTGATTGATTTTGCAATAAACAGCCTGTGAATCATCAGAACAATGTCCACTGAGGAACAGCAGCAGTTACAAAGAGCTGAAGGTTGTAGCTGCTCCAGATAGGCCTGCAGGAGCATTTCTATCCCTGAGATAAAGACATGCATCATCTGAATAATCTGGGGTTAAGATGCCATTGCTCATCAATGGCACTTTCCTGAGCAAGTATCTTGGTTTGGAAAGACTGGTGTCTCCCAGGGAACACTAGAGCTTCCCTTAGAATAGAGAAGGCAAACTCCCTCCCTCAAAATTATTATAATTATAATTGTAATTATAATTATAATTAAGGGCTTTCAGGCAAAGATATAGGAATAGGAATAACCATTCTTTACTAGGAATATTAAAAATATGAATGTAGTAAGACAAAAAAAAAAAAAAAAAGGCAAACAAAAAAAAACCCTAGCAACACTGACAGAGTCAGAATACAACCTGACACCCTGTTGGTCAGGGTGTTGGGAGTAGTCCAAATAAGTCCTCCTCGAGTGACAGATGTGGTTCTGTTGGAGTACAGATGACCCTGTAGAAGGGTCCAGTGGTGGCAAGATGGGTCCAGTCTTCCTCTGGGAAATCCAGTAGAAAATCAGCTTCCTTGGTGTTCTGGTTCTCAAGTTTTATCCAGGTAGAGATGCTTGGCTCCTCCCACTGGGTGGAGCATCTCACAGTGGGATGATGTAATGTTATCAGTCATGTGGTGAACCTTAATGGCCCATTAACAGAAGATATTCCCCTGGAGGGAGGATGGGTCGTGGAAGAGATAAGGAGCACTGCCCCACTTGGTTTTAGCAGCTGGCCCATTAACACCTCCCCAGCTGGTTTCAGCAGATGATAATAGTATACACACCCATGGTTACATCCTGCATTGCAACCCAAGACAGCAAGATATGGAGGAAAACAGAAAAAGGTGAAGGGCAGGTCAAGAACCACAGATCCCTAGGAAGAATACAGTGCTAAAGAGACAAAAGGTTTGAATTTGTGAATCTATTGGATTAAGGCCCAAATGCTGCATTCCATCCTAGGTAGAGGATATCTACTTTGTTTGGCTCTGCAAAACTTTGTGAGCCAAAATAGCCAAGACTGAACTGGTCCTGGGTCTATAGCTCAGCCAAAGACTGTTTGTTGATTTCACTGTTTAATTTCATTTGAAGTTCCTTTCCCAAGCTCTTTAATTAATTTAAACGTATGTGAAGTACTTCCAAAGTCATTCTGTAGGTCGGGCAGATGTAAGATTAGAGCAGTTTTGGAGCATTTTGCAGGGCATTTAGAGAATGGTTGTACTGGAATACGGTTGTACTGGAATCCCAAGAGTTGCAGTGTCACTGACAGACATGCAGTGTGCAATATCATCATGAACAGCCCTCAGGACACGACAACAAAGTTATTTTACCCTTTACAGGAAATTCAGTAGCCTTTTTGTAAATTGTTTGCCCTCCTTTCCTAGGAGCAAACAGGAATAGGATGAAGAGATGTAGTTGAGCATTAAAAAATTAATTTCTATGACTTAAAAGAGGTGGGGTCTGTTCCCTTGCTTAAAATTTATCATTTTATTTTGAACAGTGTCTGCTTGATATCTGTGGTTTCAGAGAAGGCTGTCAAGTTGGGAGAAATTGTTTTCCTGGCTGTACCATGTATCTTCATAAAGCCAGCAATGGAGCTGCAATTCAAGGATCATTTTTCTTCTACTTTTTGAAATATCTAGTTAGAAAGGAAATCACTCAGGCAGGAGTGCAACAAAAAAAATTAATTATAGCAGAGAGCTTATAATGTAATGGTAAGAATTGTGCTTGCCCTGTTGGATATAGATATGATTGGGAAAAAGAACGATCAGGAGGCCCACAGTGTGTCCCTGGGATCAGAGGTGGTGCTCATCAAAGAAAGATCTCATCTCACAGAGATTCTCCATGTGCTTCATCACTGGCTTTTCTGTGAAGACCCCAAACCTCACTTAGTGAAATGATCTCATTATATTGGATACTGCTAATACTTGTAAGGGGGATTAGCACAAAGGCTTAGCTGGATTGTAGCAAACCACACAGATTGGATCCATAAGGATGAGACAAAGGCGCTGTAAAAAACATTGTATTCCTGAGTACTTTACTCTGTAAATGCCAACAGAGAGTGACATCAATCCCTAGCTCTTAACAAGCTGTGTGTATGATGGGAGAGGGAAGGGACTGGAAAGTAGGACAGTGAGTAGGATGTGGTAAAGTCATCACTGAGGATGTGAGTAAACTTGAGTTCTGCCCTAAATTATTTTCATGTTTAATATCAGATCAATAAAATATTCTGTAGAAGAAAAAGAAGTCATAATATTTTTTTATAGCTATCTGAAAGCTGAGCAGAGAAACTGGTAAAATTAGTACCAGAAATATATTCTTACCAGAGAAAAATGGATAGGATACAAAAAGAAAATTCAACAGTTGAATTTTCCTGTGTTTCTTCTATCTATTTATTGGTTTATATTCTAGAGTGCCTTTTTTCTGAAAGCTAAACTTCACTTCAGAATGAGATAATGTTCTTTTCACAGATCTGGACATTTGAAACTGCAGAGTAAAAAGAGTATCACTGAAATGCTAGCAAAAGGTGTATAAACAGTTGCACACTGTGAAAGGAGATTAGGCAGTCTTTATCCACACCAATGAAATATCAAAACATCTCTTTCTGGTCTGCTGTACAGATGTGACAACCAAAGAATCTGAATTATTCTGTCTTCCACTCTCTTCTGTCATGCTCTTTTTGGCACTTTGCACAGAGTAGATGGATTAGTTGTGAAGAGCTCTGCTGATATTAAAGGAAAAAATGGTTATTTGCTGAAATACAATTCTTTAAATAACTTTATTGGTAGGTTGACCCTCATGGAAAACAGGTACCCACCAAAGCTGCTCTATCACTCCCCTCTTCAGCTGCAGAAGGGAGAGAAAATCCAATGAAAAAATCTCATGGACTGAGAAAAGAACAGGAAGAGATCACTCACCAGTTACCATCATGGGCAAAACAGTCTTAGGTTGGGGAAGTTAATTAAACTTGCTATCCAATCAAATCAGTGTAGGATAATGAGAAGTAAAACCAAATCTTAAAATACTTCCATCTCGTCCCTCCCTTCTTCCAGGGGTTCACTCCCATATTTCTCTAACTTCTTCTCCCTCCCATAGGAGAGGGTCCTCCACAAACTTCTTCAATGTGTTTCCCATGGTCTACATTTCTTCTTCCAGCATGAGTCCTTCCACAGGGTGCAGTCCTTCAAGAACAAGCCAGCAAACCTGCTCCAGCATGGACCCCTCTCTCCACAGGTCCTGCCAGCAGCCTGCTTCAGTCTGGCTTTCCCAGGGGGTCACAGCTTCCCTCAGGCATCCACCTGCTCTGTTAGGGGATCCTTCATGCACTGCAAATGGATCTCTGCTCCACCATGGACCTTCATGGGCTGCAGGGGCACAGCTGCTTCACCATCATCTGCACCGCGGGCTGCAGTGGAATCACTGGTCCAGCACCTGGAGCATGTCCTCTCCTTCCTTCCTCACTGACCTTGGTGTCTGCAGGGCTGCTGCTTTCACATGTTCTCACTCCTCTCTCTGTCTGCAGTGGCTGTTGTGCTGTAACTTTCCCTCTTCTTAAGTTTGTTAGCCCAGAGGTCATACCACTGTTACTGGGTCTCTCTTGGAACCAGCTGGCACTGGCTCCACTGGACATGGGGAGAGAGTCAAGTAATGTCACAGGATGACACCAGTCCCAGTAGCAAAACCTGACCAAGCAAACTCCATAAAAATATGTGGCACTTCTAATCTCAGAGGATGTGTACCAGATAGGTCATCCTGCAAGACCTAGACATTGCCCTCAGCTGTTGAGATCATAATTTTGTTTTGCTGATAGCAATTTAATTGCTTGAATTAGCTCATTTCTGCCAAAGGTAGACCATGGTGTTCAAATGGGAGAGGAAAGCTGATCATTACAGATAATTTGTTTTATCTGTATGAAAATAAAATTACACTGGGAGGTATGTGAATGTTAACTGCCTTCTAGCTTCACCAAGGAAGACTACTATTGACTAATATTGATTAAGTGGGATGAAATCCTTTTTTAATTTTTTTTCTCTGAAGAGGAAAGCAACTTGATTCATTCATTAAATAACACATAGAGAACAGGCCTGTTCCCAAACCATATACTGCTCAGATATTGACACTTCCCCCTTTTTTCTGTGTTTGTCTCTTTTGGTGGAACTACTTACCCGAAGAAGAGTAATAATAGAGAGAATTTTAAAAACTCACTCATAAACAAGTGGGCTATGTTGGGCTCTTCATCACAATCAGCTCTTCAGTGCCCTAATTAGAGTTTGTAAACCTGTTCTCCTGGCACAAGAAATGTCACAGGGTTATTTGCACTGTGGTCCCAGGGAAAGACAATCAGCTAAGATGTTGACATGCTAATTAGCAACTGTGACTTCAGGTTTATTGGTTTGAAAGGAAGAGTCATTAAAATAAATTTAAACAAACCTTAAGGCCACATTGTTGCAGGATTTTTTGTTTCTAGGTAGTAAGCTCTTGCAATCCTCTGAGGTGTTTATCTCTATTACATTAAATTTCAGTCTTCTGAAACTGATCTAAAACTGAACAAATTTGAGTGTGGTGTCCTTGGTGCCTTACTGATGATTCGGATGTGAGAGCCTGCAAGAAGTAGATTGGGTTGAATGAGTTCAGAATAATATTTGTCCAGCTTCCTAGTTTATCTGAAGAGGTTCCAGCTCAAAACTACCTCATATGTATAGAGTAGCAACCTGTAGATATTATTTCCGAGAGAAGACTGTTTTGCCCTTCCAAAATGATGCTTCTGATGCAGCCGCATTAATACTGCCAGGATTAACCCCAAATTACTCTTCCTGCATCCCAGAACGTGATGATTTTATTCGAGGATTTTTTTTCCCAGGAAGTGTTTTAGGGTGGGCTGATAATTTCAAAATATTGGGATTTACTTTGGAATAATGTGTTCACTGGGAAATGTTTTTTGGAATAAAGTGTTCACTGGAAATGCCATGAAATTTCTGTTCATTAAAAATCTTATTTGTTTGTAATTTAACAAGGAGCTATTGCTTTAGGACAGAACCTTTCCAAGTCATCCCTATATTTTTAGTGAACTCTGAGTTTATTCCTTGACAGCTCAGCATGAAGAAGAATCTGTTTCTGCAGCGGAAAAAAAAGTGTGAACAGTTATATTAGAAAACTGTTAACAGAAGTCTGGGGGTCACACTTTGGGCTGAAAGTGTAAGGACATCTTTAGTGGGTAAAGTGCAGGAATGCTCAGGGAAGTGAATACACTGAAAATCCATATTCCACTCAAGACTGTCACTAACTCCTTATTAATTCCAGGAGGACTGAGCCTGCATAGCTGTATAACCTGGATTTGAGGTACGGCCTTCTGGATGCTGCCACTTCTGTGTGCTTTGTTCAAAGGAAAGTACTTTGTAAGGAGTTTTTTCACTCCTTTATGCAGATGGATTTAAAAACAAAACAAAACAACATCTTATGCTTATCAATTAAATTAAAATATTGATAAACATATAGTGCTTTTTTTTTTTTTTTTTTCCCTATCAAATGCATCAGTTCTGGGCCTGTCACTACAAGAAAGACATTGAAGGGCTGGAGCAAGTCCAGAGAAGGGCAGCAGACCTGGGGAAGGATCTGGAGCACAAGTCCTGTGAGGAGCAGCTGAGTGACCTGGTGTTGTTTAGCCTGGAGAAAAGGAGGCTCAGGGGGGACCTCATCACTCTCTACAACTGCCCAAAAGGAAGTGATAGACAGGTGGGGGTCAGTCACTTCTCCCAAGTAACAAGTGGTCAGACAAGAGGAAATGGCCCTAGGTTGTGCCAGAAAAGGTTTATATTGGAAATTGTGATATCATTCTTCAGTGAAAGGGTTGTTAAGTATAAGAACAGGCTGCCCAGGGGAGTGGTGGAGTCACCATCCCTGGTGGTATTTAAAACACTGGTAGATTTAGCATTTAGCAACATGATTCAGTGGTGGGCTTGGCAAGGGTTAATGGCTGGGCTCTGTGATCTGAATTCTATGATTCTGAGTACCAGAGACTTGCAAGAATCTGGAATTGCAGAAAGCTTTTCTCATACTGCAACATTATAGTATCTTTCCATATTTGCTTTTGTCTGTCTCATGGTAATATCCACAGACCTCTTGCTGTTATACAGATTCTTAGAAAGGCGTATGATTCTCAGTAGGGGTAATGGAAGTGACGGTGACAGAACAAATTACAAAGGTAAAAGAAAACCCTGAACATTGTGTTACTGAATTAGGCATATTATCTATTATCATTAAAATAACTATACCTTATCCAATCGTAATGTGACAAAAACCAGGCTAACTTGAAAGTAAAGTATAATAACACGCAGAAAATGTGATTTTATGATGTCTTCTCTGTGACCTTAGTGAGTTTTGATAATTCCAGATAATTCCTGGATGCTGAAATAACCCTAAAAGAAGTAAAACCTGAGCTCTTTTCTCACTGCATTCCCTCACAGCCACAGTATACCTGTGTTTCTATAAGTGATCAGTGGGTTTTAGTATCCACCAAGAGACAGCTGATTTTATTGCTTTTGGAGAGTGAATGCTAGATGCATGCCTGATATCAGCAGAAAAAGAGAGTAGGACAAAGAATGGCATCCAAATGTGCCTTTTGTTTCTCAAAACATGGATCTGAATGAACAAACATTTGCAGCTTAGCCTGAACCAAGCGGTTTTGCTTAGGGATTTCTCTCACCAAGATACACGCAAGATTGTAATTAATTCCTTTTAAATTCTCCTCAAAACATATTTCCTCAAGAAAAACCTATGGATTACCCTTCAGAACCTCCAGCATCTGTTTTGCTTTAAATTTTGATTTTAAACTTTCTTCTCAATCCTTCTTCCTACCACACCAAAGGAGCTTTTTTCTGCTCACCTCTTGCATCCATCCTCACAATTATATTTTTTCTGAGATGTGTTGTGTCTCCCATCAAACCTGCTGGCAGTAACCAAAACAAACCAACCCTCATACCCTAGTGGGGTTTCAGAGCACTACAAAACTCAGTCACTGTTTTAACTGGCTGCTAGACCCTTCTCTGAAGGCTGGGAGTTAGTCTTTTGCGCTGGAAGTGCACAGGCTCTGACTGCCTTGCTGTCCATCTCCATGCTTGTGAGTTGGCATTTGTCTGGTGAGTAGGCTGGCTTTAGAATTGATTACTCATTTCAGTGATTTCTTAGAATTTTTACATTTAAATAGCTTTCTTTCTTTCTTTCTTTCTTTCTTTCTTTCTTTCTTTCTTTCTTTCTTTCTTTCTCTCTCTCTCTTTCTTTCTCTTTCTTTCTTTCTTTCTTTCTTTCTTTCTTTCTTTCTTTCTTTCTTTCTTTCTTTCTTTCTTTCTTTCTTTCTTTCTTTCTTTCTTTCTTCCTTCCTTCCTTCCTTCCTTCCTTCCTTCCTTCCTTCCTTCCTTCCTTCCTTCCTTCCTTCCTTCCTTCCTTCCTTCCTTCCTTCCTTCCTTTCTTTCCTTTCTTTCCTTTCTTTCCTTTCTTTCCTTTCTTTCCTTTCTTTCCTTTCTTTCCTTTCTTTCCTTTCTTTCCTTTCTTTCCTTTCTTTCCTTTCTCAGTAAGTCCTATCCCTCTCCCTGCTAGCTCCAACCATCAGAATTGCCCTTGGTATTCTCTTTCCTCTGCTCTGCAGGTGTGGGAATGCTGGCAGAGCCAGGCAGGAGCAAACCTCATAAAAGAGACAGGCACCCAAGAAGTGTAGGTGGAATTAAGGCAGCTGCCCCAAAATATTGACCCAAAACCTCTGCTGATCTTCACCTGCACTCCTCAAGCCTGTATCTCCATGAATGTATCAAACACATGGGTCTCCTCTTGTTTTCACATTCACCATTCAGCCAGTTTCTGTGCAAACTGTGGTTATGGCTGCTGCTTTCCCCCTAAACATAACAGGAAAATTAGAAGCTTCTACCTCTTCCCTCTTGTATAATATCCCACTGGATCAGAATGCTTGTCCAGAAGTGACAGAATCAACCCAGTTATCTTCTCTATCTGAGAGCATCCATACTTGAAGGCTATTTCTGCCATTCTCTAGTTAGGTCTGCCATCAGTGAGAAGGGCAAACCACTTCCCAGGCCCTGCTTTGAAACCCTCCCCTCTTCTGTGTTTTTCATTGCAGAGATGCAGAGGCTGTGCCTTTCCCATGCCTGTAGCCCTGTGTGCTGGGTGCTACGTAGGTGGGTGGCATCCTACATCCCTGAGCAGCTTGGCAGCCTCCTGTTCCCTGGCACAGCACAGGATGTCCTGGAGCTCAGCACCTGCTTTGCAGGGTGGGCTGTCCCAGACCTGCTCATAGCAATGCCTCTTTTGAGGTGCCCAAACCTCTATAGGTAAAAAAGAGAGAGTTGCAGAGGACCAGTCTGACCCACTTTCACACTGATACCCAATGATCTGAACCACCAGAAGCTAATTCTTGCTATTGGGTGAAGTTATCACAGATTTATTGGTCAAATTGAGCCAACCAGCTTCTGGATTTGACAGTAGCATTGCCGTGTTCTCTGCACCCTGGATATCTTGTGGGACTATGGCATGGATGGAATCATGCCTTTCCTCATTCTCCAGCTGTTTTCCTTTTGCGAATATAATTTCTCTGCCTCCTTCACCATGCCTGCAATTTCTTGGCAATCATTTCTGGGACAAATTGATGTTCTTTTTCCTGGTTTTGTATGTTTGGGTTTTTGTTTGGGTTTTGTGTTGTTTATCCTCACTTGAAAATTTTCTTCTTTCCAGTAGACCAGAGTGAGGACTTTTAGCCATTCTTATTGAAAAGGAAATGGAATGAAAAAAGTGAAGAGGTTTTCTCACACATCTTCAGTAATGAAATATCAACAAGGAACTCTGGATGCAAAAAAACATTAAATAAAAGGATCACTTTCAAAGGCACAAAACATAGCCTATTGAAGGCTTTAGCTAAGTACTTATCCATAAAAAGAAGTAATCTTCTTTTCTCTGAAAGATCACAGTCCCCCTCTGTAAAGGAAGGGCCTGGCCCAAGGTGTGTTGCTGTGACAAGCAATAAAGGTGGAAATGAGTGATTATTTTAACATCCTCTCCCAATAAAACCTGCATCTACCTCTGGCTTTCTACTTGCATTTCACAAGAAAAATACTTCCATGCTGTGTCTGTGAGTGAAAAGCTTGTGTTTCAGAAAGTACATCTAGTCACTGCTGCCAGCAGAAATAATAAAGGTGACAGGCTTTCCCATATGAAGACACACTCCCGTCATGTTTTTATAATCATTACTTTATTTAAAATGGAAAAATCCTCCTCCTCCCACTCAGCATGTCTGCAGGACCAGATGCTTATATTAAAAGCTGCATTACTCATTTAGGTTTTTCCTCTTCTAACATGAAACCTACGGGACTATGAATTTAGAAAAACAAAATGCTGTAATGAATTTTTTTAAAAAACCCAACCTTTTTATACTTCTCATTGAAAACTCCATTGGACCCCTGCATTCACAGTCCATTCTGAGCCCAGGAAGAGGGGGACTCCTGCATGGGGCCACACAGCCATGGGGAAGCAGCTTCTTAGGCTGAAGCTGGAATAGAGGAGTCAGTTTGTGATGGACCCCTAATGTCACTGTGCCTCATTTTTCTATGCTGGTTTTCCTGCCCAGATACACACAGGAGAGGTTCCTCTAGGCAGGAGCACTGCAATCCTGCCCTTGCCCTACATGCCCTTTCCTGATCATCAGAGGCAATCTCTGCTCTTTTTTCTCTTCTGCTTCTTCTAGAGCAGACTCAAAGCCAGCTGTATTGGTGGAGGCATTGCCATGGCTTCAGGGAGCTTAGGTCTTACTCTGCACAGCTGGAAGTAGAATTCCCTGCCATGACTTTTATTGTTATTGTTGTTATGAAACACAGTGTTATTTGGTCTATTTTTCTGGCAGAGGTCTGCTGAAGTGCCAAATGTCTGCCATTCATTCCTAATTTCTGGGGTCAACAGACGCCCTTGCTGCACGACCTAGTACTTTTGAGTCTTTCTTTCATTACTTCTTTATTTTCTTGTAAGACCCAGGGTGGAGGTGTAATCAAGTATTCTCTTGTGATAGAAGCTGTTCCTGCAGGAAGGCAAACCTCTCTTAGAAGCAGAAGGAGGGTTTTGCTGGTCGTTGAAAAATAGGTTGGAAGAGGGATTTGTAATGAAAGAAAGGTGCTCCCCATCTCTATTCCATGAAGCTTTTTGTGTGTGTATGAGAGAGGCTGAAACGAGCTCCCTCCTCTGGGCAGGTGCAACTGAGAGTAGCAGGAGGTCAGCTCAGATTTTCCTTTGGCTCTGCCACAGCATTAGCAAGGTGGAACACGTTTTGATCTCTCTCCTGTCTCCTTCAGCATCATCCACTGCTCTCAGACTGCAGAGAAGCCAGGAAAAAAGCCAGAGCAATGGAGAGGCAAGGATGGAAGAGCAGGGATTTCCAGCAAGTTTCTGTTCCTACTCACCCTTGGACTAAAATAATTCACAGGGAGATGCATAAATTTGTACCTTTACTTATCCATGAAGTATTTTCTAGAAATCAGTTCTGATTAAAAAATACAAAGAACTTTTTGTATTAAGTGCTAAAGAAATACTTTATTACTGCTGACATACAGATAATTGAAACCACTTGGAATGTACAACATATATTTAATAAAAGCACCACTGGTTACAAGAAGTATCTCCTGTTCCCCACACATGCTCCCCCATACTTGAGATGAAAATGTGGTGGTTTCAAAAGCATGTCTCTGTCTTTTCCTATCATGAGAATACCTGAAAACAGGAGTTTTTCCTTGTAATGAACAGAGTCAGATTGCTTCTTGGCTGCCAACATTTCCTACTAACACATAAATAGGCCTGAGTCCAGATAGTTTATCTGCGTTCAGAATCCTACATCTTGATCAGTTCCACTGTGTTTTAAAACTATCAACATTTTTACTTTGTTTTGTGCAAAATGGCCTAAGATTCTACTCAGCTGGTACCTGCTAGGGTACAGTTCTATTTCTGATGTTCAGACTGCTCTGTCATATCACCTTCAAAGCAAAAAGGAAAAAAAAAAAGGTTACTCCCTTTACCAGGAGGTACAAAGCAGTATGAAATAAATAAGACAAGTTAACCAGGTTTTGATTTGCTAAGCTATAAGGAAATAAAATGTCAGTGTCTATCTGTCTGCCTGGATAGATATCCAGTCATCTCACTCTCATTGTTCTCACAAACTTGGATTTTACTTCGTAAAACAAAACCCAGATCAGTGTTAGAAAATTAAATATTAGGAAATAAATATAAGGAACTTAAATAAAGGGAATGCTATACAGTTTGAGCTGAAAAAAAGTGGCAGATGAAAAACTGTAAGGTTAAGTGCGAAAAGGTACCTAAAATAATTTCAAAGGAGTGTTTTAAAATTGCCATGGCAGCAGCCTTTCAACTGTGTGCTGAAGAAACTGGAAAGTTACTAATGATGCTCTTGATACTTCTGCTCCTACAGTCTAGAGTTCTGGCTTCAACTTCAAAGGGAATGATGCTCACACCTTCTGTTTGCAATATAAAGTTCTCTTCAAGTTCAGTCTACAAAACAACAGGTAGCTATGCTCTTTCATGTGTACCAGAAGATATGCAAAGGAAAACTTCCCACTGAGATGAACTCAGCTCAAAGTCCTCTGCCCAGGCCATGGAAGGCTCTTTTCTGGATCTCTCTGCAGCTGCTGTTACAAAGCTGCTTGTTAGAGCACTCTGGTGTGCTCTCAGCAAGCCAGCTGTTTAGATGGTGTGAATGGCTGAATCTCCCTGACATCAGTGGAGATTCAACCATTTATCCCAGCACAGTGTTGAGCTAACAAACTCATTCCTCTCCAAGGCAGATCTAGGGTGTCTGGTCCAATCAAATCTGCACCAACCTTAAGCTCTCTCATCACAACAATCATAGAGATGAAAATATTAATATATTACCCAGCTATTTGGTATATAGTGTCTGAGGGCCAGGAACCAGCAAGAGTGGCAGTGTAATGCAGGTATCAATATCAGACCTGAACTCAAAGCTGGCTCAGGGATGCTGAGTCTGTGCCTGCCTTCAACAGCTTGATGACCCCTGGGTTGTGGTGGCCTCTGTCAGAGCATTTGGCCAACAAGTAATGATGCTGCATGCCTATTTTATACTTGAAAGACCACGTTTATGCTATCAATGAGGATGAAGTAAGGAGTGAAAGTTGTGAAAAACATATTTTTTGCTGAATTTTTGTTATTCTGTGAGCAAAATTACTGTAAAATTGCAATATTTTTGGAAAATTTTCTCCCACTCAAAAAAATCTCAGAATATTTTTTCTTTGCAGTTTTGTGTGATGTGTTTTCATGGAACCTTTCAAAGCAGATAGTCATGTTTTCTGGCTGTATTTTTATTCCACTTTGGCAATTATTGATCACATGGTCTAGCTTACAGTTCTCTTGCATTAAGAACAGGTGAAACCATGCTGACTTTGTTTTCCACAAGAGTATTTTATATTGTGAATCTTTCTGCTAGATAACTAGGTGGTAATCTACTCATCCATCTTTAATAGTTGAAGCAAAAGTGGGACATGACTGCTGTGATTCACAATTAACTCTGTATTTCCTTTTCATTATCAAGGCACACACTATGCTAGGTGATGATTTGATCTGTCAAATTTATAACATCCACCTTTCCTTGGTCTAGAAGTACCTGCATTTTCCCATCTGTGTGCATGTGTGTTCTGCCCATTCAATATTTTTAGCACCCATCTTGTCTTGATCTGACAAGGCTGCCTTTACCTGAGGGTGCTTTCAGTACCCTCTTTCTTCTTTGTTGTCCTCACACTGAGTACCAAGAGTAAATTTTCACTGAGTACCAAGGGTAACTTATCACTGAGCATGAGGGAGCACCTCTCACGACACACAGAGGAGCAATTGCTGCACCAGGATTTGTTGCGTTGTCAGGAGAGGAGAGAAATCCTTCATTTTCAGACAGTTATAGATATCAATGGATGCACAGACAGATGCCAGAGGAAGCAGATGTAACATCAGATGCCTACCTTTCTGCAAAAATGTCCCAGAAATGCCAAAAATTCTAGGATGTAAGCACACATTGCAAAGAAACCCTTAGTTACATATGGCTATGAATAACAAATTGCTTGGAACTATGGTTCCTGTTGAGCTCAGAGGCTGGAAAGTGCAGCTTCTTCACTAAACTGCTGCTAGAAGATCTTTCAGATTTCTGGCAGGGGTTCCATGCAAAGCAAGAGGTATTTCAGATTGATCTTGTGTGACAACATGGCTGTGGGAGCTGAGAGATGCAGATGTGAACTGCTTCTCTGGGATGCTCCAGACTTTCCCATCTCTGCTAGAAATAGTGATCCACTGTATGTTTATTTATGGCTCTGAGCACATTGAAAACAAGCCACTGTGCACACATACTAAAACGCACCGGAATGAACCTGGACCCTTTGGCCATTATTGGTGCATGCTGACAGTGTGAAGTCTTGAGACCTTTTCCTCTTTTATTCAGATATAATAAATGTTGAATGCGACCTCCATCCGTGGGGAACAAAAAAGGTCTACAACAGCAGAACTAATAGCCCAGGACGCTCATGTGGGAGATAGGAAGCCTACATCCAAATCTGTGGTCTAAATCAGGCAGAACTGCAAGAGATCCCACTGATGGTTTAGACTATCAGGTTACTGTTGAGCATCTCCTGTTTCCAAACAGAACTTTCCCAGTCCTTACAGTGATGCCAAGAGACATGCACCCACATAAGAATGCAACATGCACGTACACACAGACCTGATGGCATTAAAGATGACATAAAATGTGGAAGAAAAGCATTCAGCATCTGTCAATCACTCAGCATCCTTCATTTGAACACTAACATCAGATTTCATAAAAAGCAGACTGTTGACTATGTAGAATGGAGGCTATAGGATCTTCCTTGCTGGCCTAAATCATAGCATGCCAGCAAGAGAGTTTGCTGACAGTCATAGAACATTGAATATAAAATGGATGATGAAATTAAAAGGCGGTACTTCTTTCATGCTGTTGGCCTTCAGACTTCAAATGCATGGTTTACATACTAAAAAAAGTCCTTTCACATCCAACTGATGTGACTAATTTCCTATCATACTTAATATTTTATTGTACACTAGATTTTCTTGGAATAGATGTATATTTAATCCCTTCTTTTACAGAGCTTGAATTTTTACTTTCCTCCCTTTTCATCCTTGCAAGAATATAGTTGACTCTTTCTGATTTCTCCCCATCCTACTTCACAGATAAAAGGACCACTTTTTGGAGATAGTGTGCCGCATAGAAAATGTTTTTTGTGTCAATAAATTACTTGTTCCTTCTCAAAGAACATTTCTATATCTCTTACTGACCTCTTGCTCCTGGTGTGCTTGAAACATTTATTGGTTTTCTCACCATTCCCCCACTCTGTGATCTCTAGGATTTTCCACTTGATTTCTCATGTGCTTTCTTCATTCTATTCTTACCATCTTTGTAGTCTATGGCCAGACATTGCTGCAGTTGTGGCCAGCAGATGAGGTCACCAGCTACATGTCTATATTTGGCAGAATTGATAACTGTGTCTCTATTTTTGTTATGGTAATATCAGTCAGAGACCAGAGCTCCAAAGTGGTGTCACAACTTCATTTCCAGTCCTTGCCCTGAACAGGGGAGGGGCTGAATAGGCAAAGAGTGGCACCACATGCACAAAATTCAACTTTCCTTTGCTTTGCTTTATTGGAGTGATTTTCAGCCTAAGCGTGAAGGAAAGTCAGATAAATATTTATCAACTTGATTCTTATCTGAAACAAAACATATGCTTATGTATTCATTATCAGGAGCACAGTAACATAAATAGCATGATGGCACATACATACTACAGATCCAGCTCAGGAAGTGTTTGATTTCGTATATTTATGGGAAAGTGATATTGGATTTTGGCAAATATGGCATATTTTAAATCCTAACTTTTATGTAAAGCTGCAAAACTAGAAACTCTTTGTTGGCCACTCTGAAGGACAGTAAGCACAAATATTCACAACAAGGATGAACCTTCAGGAGGAAGAAAATGCACATAACTACATCACATATTTGAAATGAGAAGTCTGACATTTTTTTACTTGCCTGCAGTAAAGAGAATCTAAAAGTAATTTTGCAGAGGTGCCTCAAATCACAAAGTATTTTTGTTGCCAATGATTTCAGTAGTATTATATTTGTTGTAAGCAATTCATTAGCACTGCCTTTTCCCATCTTATCATAAACTTTTTGACAACGAAATAACTGAATGTTACACTTGCAAAAGGAAAAAAAGAAGAGAATTGATCAAGTGTTAAAGCTAAAGAGATACAAAAAAGCTCTGGTTTAATAGCAGGAAATGACATACATCGTGCTTGTTTTAGTGTTCCTCTTTGGAATGTTTTGACAGGAATAACAGCCAAACCTTGTCAAAGTCAACAAGACTGGCAAAAACAATGTCCATATTTAGGGAAGTTTGTGGAAAATACAGGAAGGTTTGAAAATCCTGGTAAAACTGATCCAGAGGCCAGCACCAACTCCTTGGTTTTGCTGCCAGGATCCTGGGGGACTCCATTCATCCCAGCGGTATTTTTCAAGTCCAGAGGAGACAACAAAGCTAAGTTCACCCTCTAACAGACTCAGCCCTGTGTGTGCTGTTCTGTAGTCTGGCAGAACACTTCCACCAGCAGGTTTTTAACACTGAAAAATCCCCCTGTGCTCCCTGTTCACTGCACTGTGGTCTTAGTAAGAGAACAGCAGGGTTACAAGCCACCCACTTACCCTTCTCCTCTGCGTCCTGGGAAGTCAAGATGCCCTGTACCATTTGAAAGGTAACTGGAACCTGCCCTGGGAAAAAAAAGATCAAAGAATTGAGTTTAACCACTATGTAAAATCATGCAAAAAATATAAAAAATACTACTTGTCTGCCTATAATTTTAATGAAATACGAAATAGTGGCTTTATGCAGCTATTTTCACATACTGAAAAATTATTTTGGTTGCTTTCAGGTGCTGGTGTTTCAAAAGGGGAAAATACTGTTATTCATGAATTGTGATATAGAAAAAATATTCTGGGGGATTTTGATTGAATGATATGCTTGAAAGAAGAGGCATGATGAATAATGTTTGTAAACAATAATGTGCTCAGATAAAAAATTTCATAAAGAAATGTCTTGGAAACAATAGGTTTTAAACTCTGAGAGGTCACATGAAGGGTCATAGCTATGTACAATGTAGAGAGTTTTGGGTTTCGAGAGAAAAGTGTGGATAATAATTTGAAAACACTGTTTATCCTATATTCATCTCAAAAAAACCCCAAATGAACTGCCTGTCTAATTTAATCTAGCCTTTTTTTTATAACATCTGAACAAGTCTGTCACTAAAAGTAGTGAGAATTTCACTGTAGTTTTCTGGTGCATGTACAACTGAATGTCCAAAGACCTGTAACAAGAAGGTCTGTTCTATTTAACAGCAAGGGAGAATAAGAGAAAGAAATTGAATTTGTACAAGAGAAAGAGGAATGTATAACTAAAAAGATTTTTTACCCTTTATTCTAAGGAACCTAGATTTACCCTGCTATGCTGCCTGTGCTCTTTTGTGTCTATGAGCCAGATATGTAACTTTAGAATGTGTTGACTAAATTCAACTTAATGAGCAGAAAGGTAGGATTATCAAACATACTGAGTTCCTACTATTGCCAGAGCTAGAGCATTTGAACTCCCAGTGAGTTATTCCACCACTACTGGACACCAGGAATGCACACCCATCAGGGAAAGTATGAATGAAAATTAGAGGCAACCACTCAGTGCAAGCAAGTTCTTTTGCTCACAGTGTTTCTGATGTGTGACAATTTTTTTCTTAACTTGAAGCAGAAAGATGACTGTGTCTCAAAATGGAATCCAAAATGGATACAAGCTCACTGGTTAGTGAGCAAACCACAGAGAAGGTTGGAGGCTTATAATTTCCATTTGCACTAGTTGGGTTGGTCTTTTAGGGCAACCAATTTTGCTTCCAGAAAATTCTTGGGATGATGATGAAGAAATAGAGAAAGTGAATAGGACTACATTCAGGCCAAAAGAGGAAGGTGAAAAACAGGATCATGGAAATAGTGGAAATAGCATGAAAGTGTGGCATATGGCTATTTCACAGAGACACACCTGAAGGGATTAACACAAAGATGACCAGACCTAAAAGAGTACCAATCAGCAGAATAAAATGGACAGCAGTGAAGTATAGGAAGTTCAGTTACTTTACCACACTATATTAAAAAATTTGTATGAGTACTCCATGTTTTCTTATGAAGAAAAATTGATCCTGAAATGAAGCAGCAAAATCTTTAAAAATGAGGAGTTTTAAATGAAAAATAGCACTTCATCTGGACTTGTCCTAGTAGCTATCAGAAAGGAACCTTCCTGGGCAAAGTTCCTGTGTCTTTCCCCCTCCACATTGAAGGGAATTATGTTTTGACAGGTTCTGAATTCAGAGAGACAAGATGAGGAGTACCTGACCGGAAAACATCCACCATCCAAAATGGAGCAGCATGAATTAAGATGGTGCCCATAAGAAGAGGAGAAGTAGCTCTAGTGCTGCCATAAAAAGGCCTCCCAATTACAGCTCAGATAGGTGGCACTCCTCAGTGGCAGATCACTGAACTTTCAAAATTTGTCCCAGACAGAGGGTAAAAAGAAGAAATCCAGCACAGAGGCTGGTATACCTGGGACACACATGGGTGTTCCAGGCAACAGCACTTCTCTGAAGGAGAAGGTTAAATTTTCTATGACAGTTGTAGGAAAAGGAAATGACAACACTGCTGATCTATAAATCTTGTCAAAGTCACTATCAAAAAAGTGGAAATGACTGATCCGTTTCTGTAAATCAAAGTTGAACTTGACTGCTTTCTTACCCTCAAGAGCTCATTAGTTGCTATGGAGAACTTCTACACAAATATGACATTGTATGTAGAAGTGAGCACCTAGCTGATTAAAAAAATCTGGGATAACACAAACATACAGGAGGTCAGAAAGAATTGTTATTTTAGGTGAATAATGACAGTTATAAATATGTAGTGTAGCTTTGAAAAATATAAAGGGTATGATTTATTAAAATGTGACAGTTGCAGATAATAGATTTGGTTCGCAAGGTAAGGCTGGCATTCATATAACTTTATGTAATTTATCACAACTGCAATGAAACAATACATAACACAAATAGTGTTTCAAAAATAAATGCATCAGCTTTAGTAAAAGTATTAATTACTATTTTATGCCTAGCACCAGAATAATCTGATTATCCATTTTTCAAGATTCAAAGACACGTTTTTTAGTAAATCATCAAAAAGCACTCTCTTAGTTTAGAGAAATAACCCTCCAAGCAGGGAATTATACAGTGTGTTTCTTCATTTTTCCATTACCACAGTGCTCTTTCTGATTTCTATCATGATTAATGCGAGCCAAGATTATTGTTAGCATGAAGTGTTTTCAGCTCTTCCTGGAAGGCAAGTGTATGGAATATTGTATTTCCATCACCTTATGGTAAAAACTGTGGATAATTCAGGTCTGGAATCTCAACAGAACAATTACATTTGTAAGCAAAGAATTGCATAAGGCTTTACAGACAAATCAAATAATAACTGGATGAGAGCTCTTTGTGGAATGTTAAGAATTTTCATAGTCATTAATATGATAGATCAATGAATGGTAAAGGTTTCATACATTACTAACAACAGTTACTTATGAGTGTGCAACAGTTTAATTTAAAATCTCAGAATACCTCTTTTTAAGTAGTAGAATATAGCAATCCCCTCGATTTTCTGAAGATCATCTGCAGATAGCACAGACAGAAATGCAGAGACAAGACTGCATGGAAAGCATATAGTTCAGATGTAGTTTCAACACTCAAAATCAAATGATGAAAAAATTTCTTGCCCCTTAATTTGTTTCCAGATACAACCTGAACAACTCAGCAAAGACTATATTTATCCAACAGTCAGTCTGATTGGCAATATTGTAACCAAAATATTGCCTAAACTGGAACTGTGTGAGACTGACATTTTTTTCATGGTGGGTGTATTCTGCCTAGTTTCAAATACTCTTTTGCATATTCTCAGTTTTTCTTTGGAGTTCAAATTCAGTAAATATGATTTCCTGAGCATGGCCTAAGCTCATAATGAGTTTAGGTGGGATGGTCCTGTGTTTTCTATGCATTTGCTCACACAAGAAAAGCTTGTTCAAGCTTCTGCTGAATCACAGCTTCCCCATGTACATTACCAAGCAGCCTTTTGCATGCACACACTCTCAGGGACTCACCTACTTTATGAGATGAAACAATTGATGGCCAAGGATAGTGGTGACAATGGGTGACTGTAAGAATAGCTGCACTTGTTGGACAGAAGCATTTTTAGCCTGATGTTTCAATTGTGGCCAGGAGTGGATGCTTAGAGAGAACAAAGATGTATAAGATGATTCTTCTCCAAGCACCAGGACCCTGAGGTGATGACATTTGCAGAGAACAGAAAGTATTTTTAATTAGTCAAGACTAGAAATGCATTTGAAGAATTTTAGAAGGACCTTGGGAAAGGGGGAGGTGAGGGCATGACAAATGACATGCTGCTGATCTCAAATACCAGGTAAGGGCCACTGAAGGTGACTGCTTGACACCTGAGCCACTGGGACTGGCTGCTGGGTTATACACCAGGTATAATTACATGAGTAAGAGACATGGACATCAGTATGGAAAATCTAGTAAATCTCAAAAGGCTTATCCTATCGAAAAGGAATGCCAAATGGCAGGATGTGAATAAATGGGATAACGAAGCCAAGAATGTGGGGAAGTTAATTTCATTTAAGTGAATAATATGCATCAGATCTAGTGAATAAGAATTAATAAAGTCATCTGACTTGCAAGTTTGTTGAGATTTCTAAACCTCTCCATTCCTCCTATTTCCATGTTTGTTTCAAGTATTTTTAATAGCAGTAGCACAGACTTTGAACTTATTCTGTAATGAAATCCACTAAAGTTACAATGGTGCCAATGTGTTCAATGAGATCCTGGCAGCCCAAGAGAAAAGGAGATGGTAATAATCAGAAAAAATGTAATGGAGTTCGTATAGCACTTTAAAATAGTTCAGATACCATATATTTTCAAAACTAAAAGAGAAAAGGTGACTAATGAAATTAAATTTAAATGAATTGGGATTTTTTCCAATACACCAGTCAAAATAATGTAATGGTCTGAGTACTGTCATATATTACTATAAAATAAATATATAAAGTGACACTGAATGACCTGACTGGTTCTCTACTCCATGACAGCTTTCTCCAAATCCAATTCACACTTGGAGTGTACTTTGCCACACAAGAGCAGTTGCAGTGATATTCCAAAAGTTATTTTCAACAAACTCCAGAAATTTCGTAATAAACACTCGTATTTGTGATAATGACAATAGAACTGCTAATTATTTATTTACTTGAAATTTTATTTTTTTATGTGTTTCTTCTTTCTAGGGTTGGGGGAAAGCAGAGGAGACATTTTGAGCTACAGTATTGAAACAGTAGGCAAAATATATCACATACTGAAATCTTAGAATCAAACATAATGAAAATTACATATTCAGGCTGCTCTGCACTCTAGATCCTTGTCAGATCTGTCTACACAGCTGCTTAACTTTTACCAATCCCATACATATCAATGCTGGAAAATGGTTATTTAGGTAGCACTGAAAATATTTCCAGTTACTTGAGCAGTGTTATCCATCATTGTGATTGCTTGCTTGAAACTTCTGACATTTACAAGATTATCCTTGGGGGAGGGACTTTGTTGTTGTTTTTAGAAATATTTTTTTTCTGTTTCTAGCACCTTATTAACCTGATTAGAGATTCTTGTACTTCTACTCTTGCTGCAAAACAGAATTCACAAATGCCATGGTGCCTCACACAGGAGCTGATTACGGATTCCCTTTGAGTTTGCCCAACTTAAAATACCAAATATAACTAAAAAGGAGGATAAAAGCAGGATTTTGAGTCCTCAAAATGAATTTAAAAGAATATGAATATCTGCAGTGGTGATCAGGGACTTGGTCAGTATCAGACAGTGTGTGTGTACCAGCACAACAGAAATAGTTTTTTTCCTAGAATACGCATAGGTACAATGATACAGAAGTTGCCTTACACCAGAGCTAATATTTCCATGTCAAAAAATCAGAAAAAGAAAAAGGAAAAAGAAATCTGAAAAATCAGAAAAAGAAGAAGAAAAGGAAAAAGGGAAAGAAAAAGAAACTGGTAAACAATAGCCTTAATGCCAACACAAGTGTTTTTGCAAAAAGGCTTATTATTCAAGAATCTTGTAGCATGTGAGTGCTCATCATTCATATCCTTTATTCCCTCTGCTTGGCATAGGGCTCTTCTGCCATCATTTCAGGTTTGCTTACCTTTAATTTATTTAACTCAAGAACAAAAGGTAAAGATTTTTTCCTTTTCCTGCTCACTTCTGAAACTGATTAGCTCAGGAAAAAAAAAAAAAAAAGTAAAGCATGTTGTTAGATTCCCTTACTGTGGATTCAAGTATTCAAGATGCAAAGTCTTTTTAATTCACACTTGCCATCATGGTCTTGGGGCAATCAGGAATTAAACATGGAGCTTCTGGCTCTCTGGACAGGCTTCTGTTCAGGCTCCTTTCTGTGACCAGCAGCAAACAGTGTGAGCTCTGCTCTGTTTAACATCCCGTGTGGATTTTGTGCCACGTTGCTGACCTTTTATGGTAGACACCCTACTGTAACAATCTTTCTTCTAGTAAAAAATCCTATCACATGGAACAATTTCATCTCCATAATCCCAATGCCTTTTGTATTATCGATGGTGTTCAGGCTATTTCTTGTTAGCCTCAGTCTAAGATAATTCTTTCAAGCTGCTGTGAAGTTGGGTCATTTTACATTTCTTGCTCAAACTTGTCAAATGTTACAGTAATAGGTAGCACTTGAATCACATTTACTTCAAACCCTTCTTCCTGCAGCTTCTTCCATTCAGTGTTTATCAGCACTCTTAAAAGCATGTCTGATATAAAAAACTCTTTACTGGGACAGTATTTCAGTTTAATGAGGATTTTTGCAATTTTATGATCATTTTCTGAAGTCTAGGTGGTGCTTCTTTGCACAATGACTTCTATAATAGGGCTTCTGAAGTTTTTTAGGCTGCATCTCCCCTGACCTATTTCTCTTTATAAATATATTTATGCAACTTCTCACAAACAAAAACATTTGCTGGTATCTATTTTCCAGGCTGAGAATTAAATTTTTGTGTTATAGCTAGTGTTTCAGAAGAATAGACAGCCACTCAGAATGTCAGGATATGTTTGCTACAGGCTGGATTCGATTTTTCTTGACTCAATCAGTGGGAAGAGGCAGCTGCTTCTGCCTCCAGGGTGTTGTTTAACCTCCTGGCTAGCTGCTAAAATCTTCTCCCACTCCCTACCTTGCCCAGCATCCCTGTAGCAGAGTCTGGCCTTTTCAAGGTTTCAGTTTTTCAAGGTGGGAGTGTCGTGCTTAGTTTGACTCAGTATTGAGCTGCTGCACTTTATAATTGCAAAAAAGGAAACTGTCATAACTCTAATGAAAATCTTTATTTTCAAGCCTCCATAATCATTCTCGTAGTCAATTTAATTCATCCCCCCAGCCTCAGGCACTTGGTTTTGTCCTGTCATCTGGCCTGATCATGAGATTCCCTTTTTTTCACTCTGGGTGACAGGCAGAGCTTACTCCAGGAAAGGCATCTGCAGAGGCTAGACCTGATGGCTGAGTAGTCAAGACTTAACAAAGCTGTTAATTACACCAACTTGTAATGGGGATGGTTGTGAAAAAGCTATCAGGCTCAGTCTCTGCCCTTGCATGGGATGGTGAGCAGGCAGAGCGGGCACTCTGCTTACCAGTGCCCTTGGAGGTCAGGAGGGAGGAGGGTGTGAGGCCCAGCCAGGTTTGGTGTAAGATCCTGCATGCTGCCTGCTCTGTGGATTGCTTAAGGCAGGACAAAATCAGAAGCTCCTACTGGGCATCCCTGGTGTTCCCAATAGCTTTGTGCAGCCCAGCCCCTACTGCACAGGGCACTTGAGTCCATCCATCAACAGCCCAGCTGCCTGGACACAAAAGCTCTTTTACCAGTGCACCCTTTAACCAGTCTACAAGCCATGTCTCCATATGCACCACATTCTAGCCCTCGGTGTCTGTAACAAACATGATACTCAGAAGCTGATACTGCAGCCAATAACAATTAATTCATGAGGGAAATAAAAAAAGCCTATGTTAATATATATTAAGTCTCACCTTCATACTTCATGTACCTCACATGATGGGGCTTTAACTGGCTGGAACTGTGACTCCTGCAGTGCCGTGAACAGCTGAATGTTGTGTATAATTTGGGGCAGAGTGGTCAATCAGAGAGCAGCAAGCACTCTGGTTGCAGAATGCACTGATTTGCAACTGGGAGATGACACCAAGAAATGAGTGAGATTTCAAAAGCAGTAGTAACCTGATCTGGGTGCTTCTCTGTAGGCATCTTTAAAGATTACGTAACACAACTTCAGAGCATGGATCTGGGGAGATACCTCTTCATATGGTAAATATGGTCAAATGGTATATGCATCAAATGGTATTTTTAGCATATCTTAACTTTTCTCAGCTTAATTAACTCGAACCATAAATTTATTTTGCTTATGTGCAAGAATTGAAAAATGCTTGTGTGGTATAAGATTAGAAACTTTAAATCAAATAACTGTTAAAAAGAGGTTTGCAAATAGCCTAACACGGATAATGGTAAGTTAAGCTAGCAGCCTTAGTCATAAGAACAAAATTATTCCTTCCTCCCTGAGTTTAATGACAGCAAAAGTCAAGATTTCAATAGAACACTTGTTGTTCACACAACATTAGCCACATTCTGAATAAATTTCATTTGCACAGCCACTATATGTTTACACAAGGCAGTGTGAAACCTGCACGTCATATAAATAATCAAAGGAAATGCAGATCTGTTCAGAGCAAATTTGGGCTCGGAAGTTTCTTGCAGCAGCAAAGTCTCTATGAGTCAGCCAGATGTTCCAGAATGAAATATTCAGAAAAGAATTTTCAAGTTAATTCTGTGAAATTAGTTCCTCATATTCTATATGAAACAAAAAGGTGTTGAGCTTGTGAAGACAAAAAAAAAAATCCAAACTTTCTATTCTTGATACATTTAGGAAATTAAGTCTGCCTCTTCAATTCAAAACTTACAGACAGATAGGAAAATATTATGAGTTATTAATGTGCTTCCAGCATGCTAAAAGCTACAGTAAAGATTTTTAAATGTTACTGATCCCAGAGAAATGTAAAAGAATCCCTGTTTCTGGAATGCCCAGGAAAAAGGAACAGTCTTTCAAGAACACCATAGAATCATAGAATTGCTTGGGTTGGAAAATGTTGCTTTCTCCTGCTGAATTACCACAGAAAAGATCTTCAAGATCTTCATATCCAACCACTAACCCAGCACTGCCATGTCCAGCATTACTCCACGTCCCCAAGTGCCACATCCATATCTTTCAAATACCTCCTGAGGTGGTCAATGCACCACTTCCCAGGCAGCCTGTTTCAGTGATTGACAATCCTCAGTGAATAAATATTTCCTAACATCCAATCTAAAGCTCCTCTGATGTAACTGGAGGCCATTTCCTCTTGTCTTAATTCTTGACATTTGTAAGAAGATGCCAACCCCTACTTGGCTACATCCTCCCTTCAGGGAGTTGTAGAGAGCCATAATGTCCCCTCTGATCCTCCTTTTCTCCAGGCTGAACAATTCCAACTCCCTCAGCTGCTCCTCATAAGATTTGTGCTCCTGACCCTTCCCCAGCTCTGTTGCTCTTCTCTGGAAAGTCTTCAGTCCTGCAATGTCCTTCTTGCAGTGAGGGGCCCAGAATTGAACACAGGATTTGTGGTGTGGCCTCACCAGTGCTGAGTACAGGGGGACAATCCCTGCCCTGGTCCTGCTGGCCACACTATTGCTGATACAGGCCAGGACACCATTGGCCTTCTTGGCCACCTGGGCACTGCTGGCTCAGGTTCAGCTGCTGTCACCAGCACCCCCAGGTCCTTTTCCACCAGGCAGCTTCCCAGCCAATCAGTCCCCAGCCTGTAGCACTGCACAGGGTTGTTGTGACCCACATAAAGGATCTGGCTTTGTTTAACCTCATACAAGTTTACAGTGTCTTTATAGGAACCTGATCCTCCTGTGCTTCCCATACAGATTTAAGCGCAGCCACTTTTTTCAGTGTCAGGTCTTTTTTTTTTCGTATGTATTTGAGTGAAATTCCATACACAATCTCTAACACAGAATGGAATCAAAATCCACAGCGATCAGTGGATTATCTTGAGATATAAAGTAAGCATTAGGCTTTCACTAGGGTGGTTTGGCTTTGGCTTGGAAAGGGTTTGACTACCTAAGAGTCTTGTGTCCTTCATAAATGTGTTTCTGCTTCAAAGTTCTGAATTAGTGTCCTTGATGCAGAAAATGCTGGGTGGTTTGGTTTTTTTTTCCCCCAAGGAAAATTTCAAAAATTACCTATGGAAAATACATAGAAATTTATGTATGTTTGCAATCATAAGTGTTTAATTGTTCCCACCACGCATTTTACAATAAATTCAGCATTAGGACTCCCCCAAAACAAATTCCTGACTATTAAAATGCCAACTAAACAAATAATTGAAATTAAACTATTTTGGAAAAAAGCCAAACCAACCAAAACAAAACAGCTGTGGTTAATAGACTCCCTTTAAAGCATAAACTCAAAATATGGTGCAGAGAAAAAAAAAAAAAGAAAAAAAAAGTATAATTGCATCAGAAGAAATTTGGAAGTATTATCTTTTTTTTTTTTTTTGATAGAGCAATGTGGATTAGGTCTCCTAAAACCCAGGAGGAGTGAGAACATGAGGGCAGAAAACCTTCTAGGAAGCATTAACTGTCAGAGCTGTGGAGGATAGGACAAAGAGGCAGAGGCTTGCTCTGTGGAAGCTCAAGATCCTGTAGTGACACTGCAATGATACTCAAAAGCAGCTTTTCCCTTTATACAAGGATACCAGGAAATAAAGGGGAAGTGATGGAGAGGTTGACCGGACAAGCCAAGAGATGCTTGATCATGGTGCATAACAGCAGATCAGCCACTTCTGGTGGTGGGCCAGACTGAAACTTTGTGAGTTTATGAGTTTCTGTTTTACAAGAGACAGAGGAGTTTCACGCAGTTCATAGTCCAAGGATATAGTGTCTGTACAGTTAAAGCAGAGGGTGCATTATCCCTGCCATGTTTTCTTTCATGTCATTCTTGTCAGCCTTACAAACGTTCTGGGTTTGTCTGCAAAGCTTCCACCATTTCACATTTATAGCCTCTTTGCAGCAGTGGGATTTTACTTAAAACCAAATCCACATCCTTTTCTTTTGGTTTCCCTTAATCTTTGATTGACCTCAGTATAGGGATATCTCAGGGCCATTTTATTTCCCATGAAAATCAAGACTAGGGAGAATACCCCAATAATCCATGAACAGAACTGGGAAAAGAATTAGCCTCAAGTCTGCATGCCTGGAAGACCCCTTTTGCTTCTGCAGAACATAAAACTTCTGTTCCTGCCACAGAAAAGGAAAAGCGGGAATGAAGCTGAACCTGACTAGAATTCCACCAGCTCAGAGTGAGTGCTTCTGAAGTTCAAATAGAATTGAAAATGTAATGTCAGTCAAAAGTGATTATGTCCAAAAAAAAAAGCTATTTATCTCAGAGTAAAAGGATTGAATAAGTACAAAACTGCCTCATCACCTGCCATCCCTACCTCTATTTCAACCTGTAGCTAGTGCTGAGCTTCTTGCGTGTTTTCAGCTAAAAAATGGACTGGCTAGGCTCTATTTTGGGGCCAGTGCAAATCACTATTGATCAGTGAATGTCAGCTGACTTATTCTGGTTTGCTCCTGTTGGTCCTGGGGCAAGGTACAGCAGAGTTCTGGTAGTACTTTTGCAATTAGATGAGATCAGGGCAGATGAATAGATCTACTTTAAAAATGCCACCAAATGTCACTTCTTCCACTGCGTTATCTTCCAGCTCCATGATAAAACTTTAAGACAGTCTCTAAGATTGATCCTGTGAAAACATAGCAGTTAGGCAGGGCTGAGGATAGCTGTACATTTGCTTCCTAGAAGGCCTGGTCTTTCATATAGTATCTTCATAACAACAGACCAGGCATATGATGCTAAGTCACAACTGGGATTTGCCACTAGTCTTTGCATGCCTACAAACTGCACATCATAAAATGGCAAATGGAAGAAACATGAAAGAAAAGACATTTTCACCCCCTTGGAAGTAGAGAAAGGATGTTAATTCCCTAGGCCACACCTCTTCCCTCACAATCCCTTCAGGAATAAGATGATACCAAATTTGCTAATTGCTACGATGTTAGAAGAAGAAAATTTGTTCTTTCTGATTCTATATCCTGAGATGTGCCACAGTACCAAAGCATTAGTAACTGACTGTGCTATTATTATACTATCTCTTAAAAATTTGTCAGTTAGAAACAATAAATTGAAATTAATACAGCTATAGAAAGACTGATGTAAACAACTAGTGCTTGGTTTCCCAACTAGTGGGCATTGTTCTTTTATAGGTATCCCTTAATTGGTACCCTAAGCATTGACAGCTTATTGATTAGGTGGATGTGTCACTCTTTGTCTCTGTAATGTTCCTTTAATGGTATCTAAAAATGGAGTGTCTAGAGTCCAGCATCTAAACCTCTTAGACATTTCTGATAGTCTAACCTCAGCACTTTGTCAGAATTCCCTCAATAAATACCCCTCTCTTTGTCTTTTATCTGCCACAACAGACTGTCTCAAAGCTATAAAAAAATGTCTCTTTCTTCAGTGACAAAAGACACTGCCACACTTCATCCTCCTGAAGGGAATTAGGAGCCTCTTGATTAACTTCAATGGGAGCAGAGTCAGGCCCAGGATCTCACAGTATCCTTTCTTTTGCTTGGTAAGTTGTAGTTAGCTTGCATTGTTTAGCTATGTACAGACCATATTCATTAGTCATTTTCATTCATGATACGAATGAATTCATTAGTTTCTGATGCTGATTTAGATTCATAACTATTACTTATAATTAATTGCTAATGAAGGCTATTAGTGTCTAGCTGACATTTTTCCCTTCCCTGCTAAATGCTAACAAGTTCGAGCACAGGAAAAAGGTCTTGCCTTAGACAGGAATTGACTCATTCTAACAAATAAGCCTAAACAGTGCTATTAGCCTTCTAGAGCATGAGATCTTTTCTACCACAAGTACAAGGCACTGCCTTATAGAAAGTAAAATAGTAAAATATAGAAATATAAATTTGGAATGTAAAATAGTAAAATCAAGGATACAGAAAAAGCTGTTACTTTGTTTTTCTCAGATGCTTGCAAATACAGCCTCACTCATGCTTCCCCTTAATCTTCCTCCATAAAGACATACATGAGCCACTGAGAAGTATTTCTAGTGCATTTATACATTAGTAAGCACAGACAACAGGGCGTCAAGGGAAACTATGGTCTCTACTGCTTGAAAAAAAGTCTTCCAATGATGTCAGAGAAGCTATTCCAGATTGGGTCTGGTGTATAAGATTTCTGAAGCTCAGCTTTCTCCCTTTTCATTTCCCTCATACACCAGGCCAGCTGGAAAGAGCAGTTATAAGATAGACACCATGGGTCTGAAAGCGACATGATATGCTGACAAAAGGGAGCCTTCTGGCCCATGTCAACCTTTGAGAAGACAATTGTCCCCCATATAATTTACTGGTTGAAGACATAAAACAAAATAATATGGTGTAAAGGAATGCGTTTCAACTGGGACATGGGAGTTCCAGTTTTATTTCAACTTTACATTTGTCTTGCCCCTGAAACACAATGTCCTCTTCTTACTGCATTGGTACATGAATTTGTCTCTAGACCATATGAGGTAGCTGCTTCATGAAACCTACCCTTCCCTTGATTTTGGAAGACTACAGAACATACAGAGCTGTGGTCAGACATATATATCAAAAGAAAAAAATGGAGGAAATGAGGTATCTGTTCTCTCAATTGCATGAGTACAAGATGGAAACTAGTCACACAAAGGGGTACTCATGGACCTTGCAGAAATCTTAACTGTGTCCTTGCAACCTTGTTAGGAGCACTTGGCAGGATGAAATAGGAAGAGGGAAAGCCAAGATACTAGATATTTTTTTCCCAGAAAACATTGCTCCTTTGGATGATTTTTTTCCAGCTTTTTGTGTGGGACCACTCTCAGAAGGGATTTATGAAGAAGCACATGCTAAGGCATCAGTATAGAACTGGGAACAGAAAAGGCACAGAAGGTTGAAAAGCCAGAATAATTTGAGGGAGCCTTGGGCAGATACTGTGAATTTGGCATTCCATGGTTGTGCTTTGTAGAGAAGCCCTTTCTAATTGCTCCTGTAATTTAATATTAATCAGAAGAGCCTATTAACTCCAATACTTTATAAAAGCTATATTCAATGGGTTTTTTTGTAAGAAATACTAGATTCTGCTTAGCATTAAATACTGACTAACATTTTAATATGAGATATCAACATGCCTAAAAACATTCAGGGAAATCTTAAAACAAACAATGACTATAGCAAATCTGAAGGATGTTAATATAAAGGTAAATGACCTGCAAAAGGCATCTTTCCAAACCACTGGGAAATCAGAATGTTTATTTATTATGGCAAATATGTACTTGGCATTTGAATTTTTATACTATATCTTCCTATCTCTTCTAATCATTAGTGTCCCCGTGGGCTCAGATATTTCATTTCTGCTTAACTCAAGTGTGCACACAACCTCAACTAGTTTTCCTGTATGGTATTTGTTGATGCTTTCTCAAACTTCTTATTCATAAAATCTCACTGATACAGCCACTGATAATAGCCAAACTCCAAGAGCAGTGTCTAACAGTTGCTATCCATTCTGGCTGCTCCAGTACCCCCAGATTTCATTCTGTTTGTCACCATGCCTGGACTGTTTTGTAATTAATTAAAAATTTAAAATGGAAAGGCAAGGGGAAAAAGAGAAGCTCCAGGACTGAGTGAACGGTTGTGTACTAACCCAACAAATACAAAAGAGACTTGACTGTAAATGATGCACTTTGCTGATGAAGATCAGTGATGTGCATTTGAATAATATTATCTATAAGTAACATTCATCTTGGAGGTGTGGGTAGATCATGGAGTTCATTATGATGAGAGAATGTCTGGAACCTGACACAGAGGGGTTTTCCTTTTGGTATTCAAGGGGACATGTTCTATGAAAGCTGTTTTACTGTATGTGAATAAATAAGACTCACACATGGAGAGGAAACCATGCAAACAGAGATCACAGAGAAGAACTGCATGCCCAGGACTCACTGTTTAGAGCTCTGCTTTGCTCTGTCTTTTTCCATCATTAGCTGTGGAAGGTCGGATGACAGGGCAGGAAGCCCTAAATTGTGGCTGTTCTTTATGTGTTCTATAAATCACATTCCCCATGAGTTCTGAAAGACCTGAGGTTAGACATTTACTAGCAATGTAACCATGAATCAAAATTCAGTGGAAGTCAGTGTAAAAGTTTGCACAGATTTCTATAAACCTTGGATCAAAGAAGTATACACATCATGTGCTCTATCCCCAATATGACAGTGTCCCAGCACTGCAGTTTAACACACTTGGCTATTTTAAAAGCAATGCTAAAAGAACAACATATTTCCTGTCTTGTCTGCTGCATTATTATCATGGATTATTAACATACATTCATTGTCAAAATAAAAATAACAAAACTCTGTTTTGGCAACAGTAGGAGTGACAAAACATAAATAAGAGAAGCAGAAAATGATCAAACAAATTAGTTTTTCTTTATAACAACTTTTTATGAAGAAACGTCATACTGCTTACAATTCATGGATTATAATTAAACACAGCATTAATATTTAGCGCAGTTTTCTTTTAAAGATATTGTATTCAGAAGCTGGTACATTAAGAAAAAGCACCAGACTTTATGACACATGTGATAGGTTCTGCTGTATTTCAAATATGTAAAATAAAGATGAAGGCATCTTATTCATGGGGTGCCATCCATGAACCAAAACTGCCTCTGGATTTACAAATATGTAGTTAAATATAACACTAATTGATTCAATGTGATTCATGATTAAAGGCCATCCTTGCAAATCCGGCTTCTAGTTAACATTCTTCCCAGATGTTTCCTTGGCAGATTCTACATTTAAAATTATTAGAATGTAAATTATTGATGTTCTTTCTCATTTCAATTATTATCAGCATTTTGCACTTCTTTTTCTTAATATTTGAAGTCAGTTCTAAGGATAATTTCTCCCTGAAAAATTCAATGCCAAAACCAGGTGAAATTGAACTTCTCTCACAGAAGAGCTACTCTCCTTCAATGCTGTAATTTGAAGTAGCTTATAACTTTCTCTTTTTCTCAAAGGTCTAAATTACCTTTGTGCAGTTTCAGTACTTGTGGGTTTTGCTCATATATAATTTGGGGACACAAATTTGAAAGAAATCTACTTAGCTAGTTCAGTTATCCATGTATGATTGTAACATATTTTACCCTACTTACTTTTGGGATGCTAGCATAGGCACACACACCTGTACACATCTATACACTCTAATGGATGCCCACGTGCCCAAATACAAACATACACCCACTCTCAGTGAAATGAAAATAGCCAAACATGTCATAATGGATGAAATCTCCAGATGGGCTAAATCAAGGTAGTTAACTGCTGTTAATGCAATTTTGGTGCTCTCTTACTGAGATATAGCCCTGTGTTTGCTTCAGTAAGGAGCACATGACTTCCTGGAGTAGGAGAAAAAAAAGCCTGGCTGGATGTGTAAATAGCACACTTTAAATGTTCCGGTCAGTGTTTCTCAGCATGACTTAAATATACCCTTTCAAATTTTGCTCTGTCTTCCACACTCTGACAGGGAATACAATAGGCCCAAAATCTGCTTCCAGAGAGAGAAGGGTTTACAGAACCCCTGGAGAGCTGAAGGAGTGATTGTGGCCTATGATGCTGTTGCTCATCAGCTGCTGGTAGCACAGTTGGCTGCCCAAGAGATGGAGTTGATCTGCCAGATAATGGCATTTAATAAGGAATCGTTACATCACACACATACATACACACACAGAGATTTCTTTGCTTTCAAAGAAAGAAACATACAGAACGGGAAGAAATTATTAGTATTCAAAGTGTAATCAGCTTTCTGTTCTTTTTTATTTTTATTTTTTTAGGAAGTTTGGAAGTCCTTTGCTAATGATAGACAGCTTAAGCAGTCTCGACATCAGTGGAACAGACCAGAGCTCTGAGTCTTGTAACTGTAAAGAGAATTTGGGTGATGGGGGAAGAGGGAGATGAGGAAGGAGATAAGAAATTTGCAGTCATTTTCCCAAACCTTTGCAGAAGAATGCTCCTCTTTAGCATATATACACAAAAAGTTGAAATCATTGTGTGATTATACTGCTCTACTCTTGACTTTTGTGGGAGGCTTGACTGCCTCCATGACCTTCTTTTTTCCCAAAAAAATCCTAGCGATCCCAGAAAATTAATTTGTCATGGCTCATAAGTTCTGCTGCCTACTGTAGTAAAACAAATGTCTCCAGCTATGATGGGAAAATGTAACAGGATCTCTCTAATCACAGCAGAGGTGGAACTGGTACATCTAAGACAAAACATTAAATTAAATACCTTTCAAAGAGTGAATATAGGCTTCGCTTCTGGGGATAGGGACTCTAGAAAAGATTTGGTTGGCAGTCAGGTTGAGATCTTGGAACAACACAGGAAACAAAGGTGATTAGACTGAAAACTGTGTAAACTGAGGGATGTGGAGTGGAAGCAGGGAGGCTTTATTACTGCTGTTTTGAACTATAGCGGGGAAATGGCTTGTAGCACATTGCAGGTGGTTGCAAGACTGGAATTTGAAGGCAGAAACAGTAGTTGTTAGAAAAGACAGCCACCATGATCAAATAATTGGAAATTGTCCTGTGGAGTGAAACATGACAGAAAAAAATCTATTTCATTTCTCAAAAAAGAAGCCTTAATAAGGCTTGATTGCAACCTAGCAGAAGGTAGAGTAACAGGAGCCAAAGGCTGCAAGCTGAAGTTCAACAAACTCAGAACACAAGCAGGGTGCACATTTCAAATTGCAATGATGAATAGTCTTTGAGACAACTGGGCAATTGTTGACAAAGATCCAACTTTCTAAAATCAAGACAGAATTTTTCTTCCCTCTTCTCCCTTCTCTCCCCCACCCCCAGGAATATAGGTTCAGACTAAACCAGAAGAAGATTCAGATAACCTCTTTGAACAATTCTTTCTTCAAGATCAAGCCTGATGGTTGCAACTGTCTGGCAAGTACTCTCTTCTACTCCATCAATGTTTCTGCCTAAGCTATTGGTTGTAAACTGAACCTATGGTAAGTATGTTTTTTCCACAGAGTTCCCAACATGTCTCTGATTGCTAGTACACTGCTGGGAAGGTCTCTTTTTCTCTCAGCTACATTCTCCTTTTCTCCACATTTCAAAATGTCTTTACTACTGCTCTGTGCTAGAAATTCCATGTGTCTCGTGCATTAGTTCTGTGAAGATATTTGTGTGGTTTTCTGCATGCACCACCAGTCTGGATCCTCTCTAAACCCTAGGAAGCAATGCTTTTCCAGCAGGTCACCTTCAATTCTCTGACTCCACTGGAGCAGCTTTCCATTTCAGCAAGGTTACATTTCAATAATTATTGACACAAAAATCAAACCACTGTATTAACCTCTACTTAAAAACTATTTTTGAAAGGACAGTAAATATCAAAGAAACATAATTATTAGAAGTATAGTTAGACCTTACTAAACTCACACAGGGAAATCCTTAAGGCAAAGAAGAACTCTAAACAACATTGGTGTGGATGAGTATAAAGTATATGTGACCCACTGCTGTGTCCTCAAAGTAGCTCCTTCCCTAAGGAGCTGAATGTCCTCTGCTTCAAAATAAAAAAGCAAAATGCTGCACAGCATGTGTTCTTCAGCCTCAGAGTGATACACAGGAGTCTGTTTTAAACACATTGGCCAGATTCCTCCCACCTGTAACTTTAAGCACTAACTAATCCATATAGCTTTGAGAGAGAGAGGAAAGATCATCTTGTTGAATGGTTCTAGGCTAAAGCACTTATGGCTGTACACAGAATTGGAAGTAACTATGCTCTCAACTTTGGTCTTAAATGAGAAAAGGAGAAGAAAACAGTTTGAATGTTAGCATTTCATAATAACACTCATTTAAGAGGATACAAAATATGATCCCAGACCCATTTCTCAGCCTTTCTAATTTCTGTTTTCTTAATCTTTCTCTTTTCTCCTTTTTCTTTTCATTCTATCCTTTTATGTAGGCCAGCTACTTGATCCACATCTGCTTTCTGTGCCATGTAAGAAATATCTTTCACCAGATAAACATGTACCAGCAATGTTTTCATATTCTGTCAAAATCCCCCACTCTTATCTGCCCCCTTTGTCAGTTGGGCAAGCTTTGCTTTCCACAACAGTTTCTACATATGGACAAATACTCTGATGTCAGCAATTAACTACCTGGGAAAAAATGTGACAAGGTTATATATCATTGTATATTCATTTTGGACAGTCTCATCACTGGACCAAACCCAGAGACATGCTTCTGCAGGTGAGGAGGAAACCCAGCTGTGAATGCAAGTGAAAGAAAAGATGATGTAGAAATGAAGAATGATATTTCTACCCATGCTCTTTCAGTCATGATGCTGTATTAACAGAAGTTTTGCACTTCATGATCATTAACAATGTGTTGCTTTCCATACAAACTGTTGTTAAGTAAATTTGATCAATCACTGAATACCTTATGACCTCCACTGTATAAACCAACCCTAAAAGCACATTCAGGTTATTTGAGCTCCTCTAGGAATTTTGAAGAATATCTACACTGCTAGAATCTCTACATACATACCTCAGCAGTGTCTATGCTTCAATCAGTTCTGCTCTGGTTTAGGAAGTAAAAAGGCTGCTGCTTTGAAAAATTACAGAGGTTTTGATAATATCAGGGCAGCATTGCTATAGAAGTTTCCATCAGATGGGATACAGCTGTTGCATTCTTCCCTACCACCATCAACAGGAGTTTTTCAGTAAGGTTGTTATGCTATAAACCTGAAGAGTAAAGCAAGGACACTTGTCATAATTGATTGACAGCAGCAGTGGGATGCATATATCACCATTGGTTGAGTGCTGTATAGGTGTGATAATGGGTATGTTAAAAATTGAGGTGTGTATTATTACAATGTAGCTAAAAACCCGATCTTGTAGCTTTAATACATACCCTTACGGTCTGAGAAGAATAAGACTGCTCCATGATTAAACACTGCTGAAGGAGTAAATTTCACAGAAGTTGACTTAAAGTCTGAAAGATTGATGAATATGCAGGTAGTCTGAAGGCTATTTTTTCCCTTCCGGTGTTTTGGCTGGGAATCTAATTCTGTATCCCTGTCCAGGTGCTGTCTGTGGCTATCTCACATTTTTTTATTGTCAAATCAATCCAAAGAATTTCATTAATATTTTTCCTGAGTGATGCGAATAAGCTCAGACCAGGCCTTGAGGCTTCACTGGCCTTCCACACGTATCTTCTAGAGGGATTTAATCTATTTTTTCCCTAGCTTTTCTGCTGCAAGATATGTTTGTTCTTTCCAAAATCAAATCCTCAGGAAGGAGACTTGGGCATTTCTCTCCTGGAATAGCATCTATGACCACATTTGCATGAGCAAGACAAAAAGGATTGAAACATAGGACAAAGTACTCTCTCTTGACTGTCCTTGCTGTTGGAGGTTTGGTAAAGCCGTAGGAACAGTTTTGGGCTGGGTTAGAAAGTATGGTTGGAAGCCAAAGGCTGTCTGTTTGCATGGGGTTTCCCAGTGATGGAAGGGAAAGAGCAATGATTGCAATGCCCCTGAGTTGTGCTGCACCATTTACTCTCAGAGTGTGAAACCCTTCCATCACAGTTCCCACCTCATTTATTCATACCTAGAGGCATGTCACTGTAGAGAAGGATTTAAGTGTACTGGTGGATAAAAAACTGAATGTGGCCCAGCAATGCACTCTTACAACCCAGAAAACCAACTGCATCCCAGGCGGCGTCAAGGGAATTGATTTGACAACACAAAGCTGGGAGGAGTGGCTGGATCACCAGAGGGCTGTGTTGACCTTCAGAAGGACCTCAACAGGTTGGGAAGATGGGCAGAGAACTGCCTGAAATTCAACAAATGCAAGTGGATGGGTCCTGCTCCTGGAGAGGATTAATCCCATGTACAGGCTGGGGACTGACCTGCTGGGAAGCAGCTCTGAGGAGAACAACCCAGGGGTCCTGGTGGACAAAAAACTGTCCACAGGCCAGCAGTTTGCCTGGGGGCCAAGAAGGCCAATAGTGTCCTGGGGAGCATTAGGAAGAGCATTGCCAAGGGAGGTGATCCAGCCCCTTGGCTCAGCCCTTTGAGGTCACATCTGGAGTGCTGTGCCCAGTTCTGGTTCCTTAGTGCAAGAGGGAGATGGAGCTCCTGGAGCAGGTCCAGCAGAGGGTGACAAAAATGATGAGGGGATGGGAGCATCTCTCTTAGGAGGAAAGACTGAGGGAACCGAGACTGTCCAGACCCAAGAAGAGACAACTGAGAGGGGACTTCATCAATATCTATAAATATCTGAAGGAAAGGTATCAAGAGGATGGCACCAGGCTCTTCTCACTGGTGACAAGGAATGGGACAAGAGGCAACAGGTATAAACTGATGTAAAGGAAGTTCCACCTGAACATGAAGAACTTTGGTATGCAAGTAACTGTGCACTGGAAGAGAGACTGGAGAGTCTCCCTCACTGGAGATACTCAAGAAGCGTCTGGATGCAATTCTGTGCAATGTGCTCTGGGATGACCCTGCTTGTGCAGGGAGGCTAGATCTGATGGTCCACCATGGTTCCTTTCAGTCTTACTCATTCTGTGACTCTGTGATTGTCTCCCTGCCTGAAATACTGTGTACAGCTCTGGAGCCCTCAGCACAGAAAAGACATGGACCTGCCCAGATGAGGGTCACGAAGATGAAGATGGTTAGAGGAATGGAGCACCTGTCCTATGAAGATAGATTGAATAAGTTGGGGTTGTTTTGCCTGGAGAAAAGAAGGCTCCAGGGAGACCTTAGTGCACTTTCCAGTACATAAAGGGGGCCTACAAGAAAGAGGGAAAGGAATATTTTTACAAGGACAATGATTTTAAATTGAAAGAGGGTAGATTTACATTAAATAGAAGGAACAAATTCTGTATGGTGAGGATGGTGAGGCACTGGAACAAGTTACTCAGGGAAGTTGTGGCTTCCCCATCCCTGGAATTGTTCAAGGACATATTGGATGAGCCTTTGAGCAACCTGGTCTAGAGGGACATATCTGGCCATGCAACAGTGCTGGAACTAGATAATCTTTAAGGACTCTTTCAACCCAAACCATTCTATAATTCTACAGTTCTATGATAATATTAAAAAATACAGTGGAATGGGTGGCAATTTAAAGATGCATTTCAGAAAGTACAGTGACTGGCACGGTGTATATAACTGTGTGTTTATGTGTCCATATTATCTATTTTGTATATGTTGTATATAATGTGTTTAGATTTTCATTTCAATACCATTCATGTGCACGTTTTTGTTTACATTTAAAGTTTTCATGAAATAAGGAACTGAAATATCTAGAATACTTAACTCAAATAAAACTTCTGAATTTTACCAAATTAAAATGTTTTGATTCCATAAGTATACTTTCAGACTATTTTAATTTTAGAGCAGAAGTCATATTTTTAGTGTCTTTTTTTATTATGAATCTCATTTTCCCCATGGAATTGTCATCATTTGCAAGGAAACAGCAATTTCATTTCCTGGCTAGCTGTGCACAATGAATTTATCACCTCCTCTGGTTTGCAGAACTTGCTGTGTCATGAACTTGAATGAATGATAGCTACTCCATTTGGACACATCTCCTATTCAGGATTTTTTTCAGAACAGCAACCATCGTTAGTGTGTTTGAACAGTGATACAAGATGAAAGGAAAATCCAGACTTTTAGAAGAAAAGAGAGACTCTCAGGAGTTCTTTGTCAAAACCCATTACCATGACCTTTCCCCTGCCAAGACAATCCTGCTATGAGAGGCTTTGAAAGTTGCCCATTAGTGCAGAGATTTGCTATCCCTTGTGCTGTCTGGGATAATAGCTGAAATAAAGACGTGTAAGTATATTTGTCATGTGTACAGACACCATCTGGAATTTGCTTTAATCATTCCATCGCAGGCCTTTTCCAGAATCTGTAGATTGAAAGCTTGTGTAAGAGCAGAGAATGCCCAAGAAATGTAGATGACCATCTTCTTCTTATAATAAAAAGGAAAAGAAAATCTTGTTGAAAATTATCTATCTAGCCAGTTTGGGTTTTTTTCCAGCTGGAGGGCAAAAAGGCTTAAGGAATAAAATAAACCAAAACTGCCTTTTGTAAATAGCAGAGACTGGGAAGTAATTATAAATTAATATTCATAAAGAAAATGACAGGCTTTGGATGCCAAGTTTCAAATCTTCAACATGCAGCAATCAGAAAAAATCCTCCCACAAGTCAGAGCAAACTCAAGTCCAACAATCTGAAATTCCACCTCCAGAAATGCATCCTGTAAGTGTTCTGTTAAACAGGCTGTACACATCAATGTAAAAATTGTCACTCGTTTAAAACTAGAACAAGAATACAATAATACCAAAAACCTTTCTTTCGAGGATTGCACCTTGAGTGAAAACGAATGAGCACCCTATTCATTACAAGTGGTATCTCTAAGAACTCTGTGCCCAGAATTTATAGAGATTGATAAGGGATGGTCCAATGCACATAATTTCAAATCAGTATGCTGATATTTAGGGTAGAAGCCTGGCCTTGGTGCAGTCAGGGAAGTTTTGACAAAATCTGGAAAGAATTCAACATGTCATGCTTTGCAAGTTTTCAGAAGTATGTGTATTCTTACAACCCCAGTGTCCTGTTCTGTCAAAATAACTGTGAGCTTCCACCATTTTCATTCTACTTAGCAGGCAGCAGAGGACAGATTATTAAAACAGTTGGTAATAATAACTTCTAAGACTATTTATAATAATTTTTCTAGATCCAACTCTTTTCTGCCCCCACTTTCTGAGTGAGAGCTGCCCGTTTCTCATTCATATTGAGTTTTTTGCAGCACACCAGAACAGGCAGATGAAACAGGATGCACTGAGGCTCAAGAAGAAAAGGATGAACTTGTGAACTATGAAACAGAAATAGAAAGAGTAAAGTAGGAACAGTTGCTGAAGAGAAACTTGAGCAGGTAGAATACTGAATTGAGGAGTAAGGAAAGAGCTTACACATCTGTGATCATCACAGTTCCCCTTTCCACACACAGCTTCATAAACCTTACCTGTTCTTCAGACAAATGCTTTAAAACAGAGGTGTCCCTACCTTAGTACTTTAAATCACCTTTTAGACTTATTTGTGTGGCCTGCGAAGCAATGACTGAGCTTGAAATAAGCAAAAGGGTGTGGAAATGTGATTTACAAGGAGTCTACAAGCCCTCTGGTTCCTATGTTGGTTCCACTGGCAGAAAAACCATGTAATAAGTGGGGAAAGAATATAAAAGAACTCCTGCACTTCACAGGGCCACCAACTCAGAAACAGATGAAATAAATTAGACAAGAAAGCCAAACTCTTCCATAAAGACATGAAGAAGGAAAGGTACTGGCCGCCTGCCAAAGCTATCTCACCTGCACTAGAGTCATGTGTCACATTCACATCTGCCTGTCAGTGCTACAGGAGAAAGAGAGACACTAAAGAAGCATAGGAGGACAGGAGATCTCTTTTCCTTAGATTGCTGACACTACTTGTGCTGAGAGATGTGACACACACCGTTTTATCTTCTGGACAGCAAACACACACATCCCTAAATGTGCTCCCAACCCAGAGGTGAAAAACCAGAAGGACATGCTGCTGAAATGAAGGGGGAAAGTTTTGGGAAATCTAAACACCATTCAAGTCCAAGACATAATAGTTATGGACAAATGCCAAGTGACAAGCAGAATGTGCTTCTTGTTACCAGAAGGTCACATCTCATTATCCATCTCCTAGATTCCTCTATTTAATCACTCTTATGATTGCCTGCATTAGTGTACTGCTGATTTTGACTAATATGATTACAAAGGAAAATAAAATGGTAACATTTCCAAATCCACAGCATGTTGTACTGCTTCAGAAATGTTAGTGTTTCAGAACTCCCCAGAGTTATGCCAGTGCTGAAAACCTGACTATCTATTGTGTATTTTATAAATTCAAAAACATACACTGGATGATGCATTTCTGTTGCAAAACAAAATGAAAAGGGGCAGAAATTTGAGAGCAGTTTAAGTTTGGCGGAGGAGACTGAGTGGCAAAAAAAGCCTGTGGAATCAATGATGAAGCTGAGTGTCTTAAACACTCATTTGCAGTCATTCATCTCTGGCAGAAGATGTGAGCTATTATTCTAGGTGTCAGGAGTAAACCACAATGCTGTATGCATCCTATGTGAACAGAATGTTTGTGCTGGTGAGCGCCTCCTTGCATCTGCACAAATCCAGTTCCTAAACCATGTTGCTTAGGATGGATAAGGAATAAGATAAATTCTCCAATGTTACTTGTATTTTAGTTGAATCCAAGACACAGAGATTTTATGGGTTTGGTTGGGTTGTTGTTTTTTTTTTTTTTTTTTTTTTTTTTTTTTTTTTTTTTTGTTTGATTTGTTGGGGCCTTTTTGGTAGCAGTTTGTTTGTTTGTTTGTTGGGGTTTTTTTTGTTTTGTTTTTTTTTTGGTTTTTTGGGGTTTAACACCAGAGGGAGAGCTTTGGTGGACATGTACTTAATATTTTTCTATTACATTACTTTTCAGAATAAAAATAAATTATTTGCTTTGTTTCCATCAAAATCTCCAACATACTACACCTTTTATTTTGGGAGTTCTGTTTTTTTTGGTTTCTTTCTGAATGTAAACCTAAGTATCATTCAAGAAAGTTGTCATAATAATGACAAAAGTTTCTAATACCTCTAAGAGTTATTTTTCCTAAAGAAAAAAAAATTAGTGGCCAGTTTTTGGACAGCTTTTCTGGAATCAAGATCACTTAGTATCACATGAGGTGGTATCAGTTTAGTAGTGAAATTCCTCGGTTCTATTCTAGCCTTCTGTCACCTAAACCAGACCATCATTTTTTTCTGTTTTCAAAAGGATAAAACTGTTTTGTTGCTTCAGACAACTTTTCTTTTTATGTGCTTCAAACAAAGTCTTGATAAAAGAAAGTAAATTATTGTTATGGACTCAAAATAAGGATTTAAACATTAAAACCTAAAATACTGGTTGAACCATATACTTGACTCTCACTCAAAACACTGCATTCTTTTTCTTTCAGACATGTTATGAATGGTTACACTGCAAATAAATTATTGTTTATATTCTCTTACAAGTTGTTCATATATATATGTAAGAGATATAAAAGAGTCTGTTTTCCTACGAGTTGGAATATCAGGAATCACTAAAAATAGGAGCCCTATATGTCTCAATTACTGGGGCTATAATAATGGATGGGAACTGGAGGGAGGATCCAGGTGATCCTGTTTCAGCGCTGCTGTTTCTCTCTGCTGATCCACATGGTAAGTGAATCTCTTCAAAGCAAGAAGACATTTAAAGTTCATATACTTTAAATATCTCTGTCATGCATTGTGGAGATGCATTAAAATATTTCTGTTTTGTGCATCATTCTACACAAGAAAACTCACCACTGATTAAAAGGTCTCTGTCTGGAGCTTAACTACCATGTTTGCTTGCTATCATCACCTCTAAGATCTTTATTGCATGAACAAAAATGTACCAGTGATCAATAAGAAAAATAATTATGTCTGTAGAAGGCAAAGGCATTCACAGATCCATGACAGTTGATGCCAGGCCAGCCATTACCCTGTTTTCACATTTAATTATAACCATTTTATTTTCTGACATTCATTCTCACAAGACCATTTACATTTTCTCCAACCCAAAGCCAAATAATCTACTTTCCAAAGGGAAACAGAACTATCTGAATTAAAAAGACACTCAGGCATCTGACAGATGAGGTCAACTTAAGTAGTTAGAAAAAAAGGATTAATTCGGGAATAAGATTTTGATTATATGATTATATATTAAATTTTTAATTTTCATATAATATAAAATCTTATTAAATATAATAAGATTTTATATTATATGAAAATTAAAAATCCACATTTATCCACATGGGACAACTTTTATCTTTCTGATATAGAAATCATCCTCTTATAGCTGCTCAAAGAGATCTTGGAATCAAACTGGCAGGATGTTTTCCTCATGATATTCAGTACGGGGAAAAATAACAGAAATACATGGGGGATAATTCCACTTTTCATGGTCACCTTCAAGATGTCTTATAACTTGTGTTGAGATTTGCTTCCAGATAGGTTCATACGCACTTTGAAGCAGATCCTTGCCTGGTGTAAATGATTCAAGCTCTATTGACTTTGATAGGAATACAGCAGCCTACAATAGCAGGAGACATGTATGTGAGTATCCATGGGCTTACCTTTTCATGTGTGTACAGATACAAAGAGTTTTATTTAATCAGATTAATGTAAAAGGATTTTCCTGTGGAGCAGAGGGTTAGTGACACATCAAGCACTGATAGGATACCCAGTATTTTAGACTTCAGAATGTATCTTCTACAAGCTTTTATCAAATAAAAGGAGTAATGTATTAAACAGTATTTTAATGAAAAAAAATTCTTGTGGTGCAAAATCAAAGGAAAATAACTTATGGTAGCACTTTGAGAAGTTGCCCACTTTTTATTGAGGACTGTCTCTTTGTAGCTATAGGTATAAAGCACTAATCATTTGTTATCTCAGTCACTCTGCCAGCAATCCTTGCTTTAGAAATGTATTTCATCACAGAACTGTCCAGCTAAATGGATGGCATTTCCCAATGCTAAATTTATGGCTCAATTAAAGTCAATCTTACCCTATCAGCTTCCTAGTGTGTATACAATTAATAAAAATAAAATGGAAACCTATCATTTCTCATGTCATGGTTTTCAAAACAGGAAAAATTTAAATCAATGTTCTCTTTACAGGTAATGGAATTTAGCATATGTCTGTAGGCTGTGCTACTTTCACCTGAGCTGATAAAATGCAGGCATTGCTTTTCTTTCCTGCAAATGAGTCATTTATTCATGTTTTGTAGGCTTAGGGCTGACATCCACACAAAAGATTGCAAAAATTAAAGATTTAGGAGTGGTTTTATTGGGAGGTTGTTTGTTTTACCCTCCAGAACATGCTCATGAAGGCTTTTCAAAACCTACAGAACTCTGCTTGTTGTCACTGTGCTTTATATGAGGCAAAGAAATGATCAGGACACGACAGAGACCAAGCAAAAAGCAGAGCCCCTGCTCTGTCTCAGTGCTGAAGCATGGAGGGATTCAGCCATTGTCACATTTCCAAATGGATCATAGCCTGCACATTCTCAGGATGCAGGAATCAAAAAACACTTTAAAATTATTTTCTTTCTTGTGTGGAAAAAAAATATACCACTGCACCATGTAGGTTTTCAGAATACGGATTAGGTATAATTATATTTTGCAAAGGTTTTCATTAAGGTTTAGGGAAAAGCCATCACAAATTTTATGACCTCAGTGCTCCAGTTAATGACTCACTGGCCTTTAGCCCTTTTATTTTCATACAGATCTGTGTCAGGGAAACAATGTGAAATTGTAAATTAATTCTGTCAACACATTTAGCTGCATTAAAAAAAAAAAAAAGGATCTTTATATGCAAGGATTTTAAAGGACCTACAAGGGATATTGTTAGGTCTGATCATTCTGTGGATCAGCAAATATCTGAGCTGCATAGCAAAACATTTTCTTTTTTCTTTTTTTTTTTTTCTTTTCTGTTTTTCTTTTTTAAGAACAATGGTGTGTCAGTTTATCTTGGCAGCATTCCATGTTATTCAGTAATAGATGTCACCTCAATACTTTGCCACAAGCTCATCTCCAGATATGGTTGCTCCTAATCTATACAGTTCTACAGAGCTGGCAACAGTAGGAGGAACTATTTATAATTACATTGATAAACCTTTTTACCGTTCAGCCAACTGATTCTGCCTGTTTTATTTGTGCCTGCTGCTTTGTTTCACGTGGTTTTCTCAATGAAATGTTAATATGCTCCAGTAAAAGACTGACACTCATAAGCCATCGATGAGGTCATCCAACACACAGTCCAACATGCAGCATGTATGCCAGAGTAGAATAACTTAATTAAATCCTTCCTCTGAGGATTAAGAGGGTTATTCTGACAGGCTTTTACAAGCCTGGGCGTGCTTGCATGGTGCAGAGGAGAGACAAGGAGGCAGCAGAGCAGCTCGAGGCAGCACTGGTAGAGTGCAACGCCTCCAACTGAGCTTGCTGGGAGACAGCCAGGATCTGCAGACTGCATCACTCCAGGCTGTGCCCAAGGACTGGCTGGGGGTGACCCTCGAGTCTGAGCTGGGCACAGTAGGGGCTGGAGGTGTGCCACTGTGGGACAAGCCCCAGGACTTGCAATGCCAGAGCAGGGACACCAGCAAAGACACTGCAGCCATGCTGTGGTTGGGACACCCCAAAACAAAGAGCAGCAGAGGAAAATCAGCAAGAAGCAGCTATCAGTAGACAAAAGATGACCAAAGCACACGGAGTAACAGACAGAAATCATCATGCCCACAACCACAAACCTCTGTGCCTCACAGGCAGAGCTGAGACAAAGTGAGTACAACCTGTGGTGAAAATAGGGAAATTTGAGGAGGTGGAATGAGAAGTGCTCTAAGTGTCTTGTGTTCTTTTTTTTTTCCCTTGTCTCAGTACTTGAATGAATGATCAGAAGTTTGTGTTGTCAATATATTAAATTACTAAAACAAAAAGATTCAACCATAACAGCTACTCACTTTTCTCACTACTTAACTCAGATTACATGATTGCATTGGGTTTACACGGCCACGCTTTTGCAACAAGGGGAACTATAGGGGTGGCCTCTGTGAGAAGCTGCCAGAAGCTTCTTTCATGTCCGACAGAGCAAATGCCAGCTGGCTTACAGATGGATCCACCACTGGCCAAAGCCAAACTCATCAATGACAGTGTTGGCACCTCTGGGAAAACAAATTTAACAAGTGGGAAACAAATTTAACAAGTGCTGCTGCTGTGCAGCAGCATCAGCAGCCAGAGAGAGAAGTGAGAATATGTGAAAGCAGCAGCCCTGCAGACACCAAGGTCAGTGCAGAAGGCGGGGGCAGGAGGTGTTCCAGGCACCAGAGCAGAGATTCCCCCGCAGCCCCTGGTGCAGCCCATGGTGAGGCAGCTGTGCCCCTGCAGCTCAGGGAGGTCCGTGGTGGAGCAAAGACCCACCTGCAGCCCGTGGAGGGTCCTGTGCTGGAACTGGTGGCTGCCTGAAGGAGGCTGTGACCCTGTGAGAAGCTCATACGGGAGCAGGTTGATCCTGAAAGACTACTCCCCTCAGAAAAGGACCCACAATGGAGCAGTTTGTGAAGAACTGCAGCTGCTGGGAAAGACTCATGTTGGAGGACTATCTCCCATGGAAGGGACCTCACACTGGAGCAGAAGAGTGTGAAGAGTCCTCCCTCTGAGGAGGAAGGAGTGGCAGAGATAACATGATGAAGTGACTGCAGCCCCCATTCCCTGTCCCCCTGTACCTCTTGGCAGGAGGAGGTAGATAATTTTGAATAAAATTAAGCCTGGAAAGAAGGGAGGGGTGAGGGGATGGTGGTTTTAAGATTTGGCTTTACTTCTCCTTATATTACTCTGATATGATTGGTAATTAATTAAACTAGATTACACAAATCAAGTCTGTTTTCCATTATGGTAAGTGTTGAGTGATCTCTCCCTGCCCTTATCCTGACCCAAAAGCCTTTTGTTGTGTTTTCTTTCCCTTGTCCAGCTGAGGACGGGAGGGACAGAGCAGCTTTAGTGAACACCTGGGCCAACCAGGTCAACCCCTGACAATAATCAAAATATTCTTTTATTTCTCTAACATAGTTAAAAAACCTTCCTCTTGTAGCCCTCCCGTTAACCACGGTTGGATGTCTCTTGCTCTTACCATGATGCTTTATACACTGGCATCTTCCCATAACCTTTTGTCCTTTCCCAGCACCTATTGGAGGCTTTTCTCTCACCACCAGGTTACTGCTGAAGCCCAGGCATCTATTTTGGCTGTTCAGCATCAGCCAGGCTTCTCAACTTCCCTCTCCAAAATAGTGACTCTCACTGTGGGCCTGAGGTCGTTCAGTCTTTTTTATTTCTTCACCTACCATGACCATCGTTTGGCTTCAAACATCTTCCCAGTCATACATTAGTCTGGCAGTAGGAAAAAACCTTGGCACAAGCAAAGGCATATGTAGATGAACTGTTTGATGAGTGGATTGAAGGCAACCCCTCAAATGCAAACTTGATGTGGTAAGAGGCTTAAAATGGACGAGTTCATTAATGACAGATGACAATGGCTCTGAAGTCAGTGTAGGCTGATTCCACTACGACTCACACCAACAAACCCAGAAACAAAGACAGCATCATTTCTGGAGAAAGTTTCTGTCCAACAAGAAGCTACGACAAATTGAAAAATGAAAACTATTGGTTGAATTGTTGGTACATACTTTGATGTATTTCCAAGTACTTATATATATATAAAAGACAGATGGATAAAGAAAAACAGCTGGTTAGTTCTGGGAAGCAGAGGTGTTATAAAAACTTTTAGATTTTCTAAATCTAATCAGAGGAATATGATTTTTTTGGTAGTTTGATGGCCCTGAACACCCTGCTAAGGAAGTAGCTTATGTAAAACACCTTAAACACAGAAAGAAGAGAGCTGAAAACATTAATGCTGTTCTTCCACGTGTAAACAGAAGAATATTAATCAAGAATGGAAAGGTCACGTTGCCTCTCTAAGTACACTGAAGGGATTGCCTGTTCTGAAACCTAATGAATCTCTAAATATATAAATCTGAATGTTTTCCTTCTCTAGTCACGTTACAGAAAATCTACATAGACTGCATATTGCTGTTCCTCTAGGTCCCATCAATCCTTCCTTTTCCCTGCATCAGTCTTATCGGTCCTCATGCTCTCTCCTGGTAATGAGCATGCAGAGCTACGTCTGATCTCTCTGCATTGAAGTGAAAGAATAATCAGAGTCCTGCTTAGATCAGCAGTTAAGACAGTCATTTATTTGTGTTTATTTATTTGAAATTACCGAAATTATGTGATAATAGATTTTAAGATGACAATAAACCAGCCTGATCTCTATCAACAATAGAGATCAAGGCTTATAATTTCCATTATTGGCAGTGTTAAAACCTACAAGAGGACTAATTTGTTTAATTCAGTACCAATAAGGATAATATCTTTTCACTTCTTGTTATCAAGTTTTGCAGAATCATATTGTTCATCAAGCTGTCTTCATAGGGATCATTCTTTATTCTAGTGTCAAGGGATACTTGGAGACAAAATTTCAGATCTTGACAGCTGATTTGTGCATAAAGCAGCGTGTACTGCATTTCTTTGTTCAAAATCCCAAATGATGTCTTGGCACTTGCATGTTAGTACAAAGAAAGCCCCGTTCTCAATTCCACCTGAATAGATGTGAGTGTGCAGGCTTATTATCTGTCCTCAGGTTGGTCCACCAGGTTCTGGGAACATATTTGACAAATGAGTACACTTTCCCAGGAAAAAGGTCTTTCTTCTCAGGGAGTAATACTTTTCTTAATTTTTGATCTCACCTTGGGTAAAGTATGCTGTTTAAATTAATTCTATTCAAGATATCCTGCATCGTAATTTTACCCATTCTTCGGGGAAAATTAAAAAAAAAAAAAAAGCTTCTGCAGTGTCTCAAGTTTCTACTAACATCACACTGATAGGCACCTGTGCCACTCAAGGGATAAAAGTGGTCTGTATTCAACTTCATTTAGGAGTAGAGTCCATTCATTTACCCATCCATAAATATATGTAAAAAATGGAAAAGCCACTCTTCCAAATGGAAGGTAACGTGCATCAAGTCAGAAATAAAGCATCTGAAATAATTCTCAAACTCCCACTTCGCTAAGTGTGGAGTTATCACTAGAATAAGATGTTGATCTTTACAATTTCAGCAGTGCTTAGCATTCTAAGTGTTGGCATGGAATGGAGACCTAGAAGCATCTCAAGATAAAAAAGAACTGCAGACTCTCACACGGACAGTAGAAGTAAAGACAAGCCAAAGGGAGCAGAGACAAAAGCCCCTGCAGTTCTACAGGGGAATTTAATCTCAATGGCAATGGCGGTAGACAACCATAGTAAGACCCTGAAGATTTAGAACAGTACTTCAAAGACTCAGCTCCCTCTGCACCTTTGTCAAAACCTCCAAGTAAATGTTTAGTCTTTGAAGGAGACCTGGATTCTACCTTTGTGCTTGAACTGTCATCATAATTCTGAATCACAAAATGTTTTTAGCAAAGCTGCTATGTGCAAGTAGACGTTTGTAAACAAGAACCAGCTTCAGCAACTCTTGTCACTAGTCACGTATCACGGAAATAATGGCAAGTTCCTTTTTAATTCTTGACATCCAACTAAGAGTGACATTGAGAAATGCTTTTTTAAATGTCACCTCCTAATTCCTCAGTCTCCTAAAATAGTACTCCTTAGCAATAGTTTAATTTACTTTAGCATTTCATAAGTAATCTTGCTGTTTTAATAACAACACCAACACAAACAAAATTAAATCCCTGCCTCAGACTCTGATTGCTGCAACAGATAAAAAAAACCCTCAAAAGATGCATCTTGTCATCATTGTCTTTGGGACAGGGAGAGTGATGGCTAAGGATTCCATACATCAAATTATAAATCCAGTGCAAGAGCATTCTTATTTCTGTAGGTAAACAAAACCCATTATTGGTTTATTCTACCATGTTTTTCTAAAACTTATAGTGATTAAAGCTTTCACACCTAATACGGGGGTGAAAAAGTATACTAAATTAGGAGAAAATAAAAATTTAACTGTGTCCTCACATCAGGAGTGCGCAATATTCATTCAGGTATGCCCTGTAATGACTTCTCCCTCATAGATTCACCACACAGAATACAGTTAAGCTAATTACTGAAAATTCATTGTCTTCCTTTAATTGCTTTGTTGTTGTTAGCACATTAAATCAAATACTTGTTTCTCTCTCTTTCTTTCTTTCTTTCTTTCTTTCTTTCTTTCTTTCTTTCTTTCTTTCTTTCTTTCTTTCTTTCTTTCTTTCTTTCTTTCTTTCTTTCTTTCTTTCTTTCTCTTTCCTTTTTTTCCTGCTTTCTTACTTTCTTGCTTTTCTGTTTGTTTGTTTGCTTTGACTCTCTGAAGAGCTAAATAATCCATTGTCATCAAGTGGGCAAATACCTGAGTGTTCCAAAACTTAGTTATGGAAATGGCAAAAGTAACAGGTTTGAACAGTAATATGACAGCTCCAGCAAATACTTGCCAGTGATTTTATAAAGTTTATGCATGGCTGCATGAATATATGCTTATGGGCTACTTCTCTACTAACTGTAGTGGTGAATATATCTGCATTTTAATGAAGATAAACATTTTCACAGGCAGCTCATCTCACCTCGGTAAACAAAAGAAATTACCCACAAAAACCACTATGGAACACTGGATTGCTCTGTACTGCATTTCTTGGTCTGTGTAGTCTTGTGCTTGCATTTTGTTCTGACAGTTAAGAAAATACATGGTTTAATGGATAATATCCCGTATTTTCAAAATGAAATTAAAAAAGAAAAAGGAGAGAAACAAAAAGGCATAATTTCTAACACAGATTTCAACATCAAAGCATTTTTTATTTATACAAAGATGCAAAGTACCTGCCTTTTGAAGGTCTTGGTAATTGCATGTCTCCAGTCTCACAAGATTTCTATTGCTTATCAGCTCTTCTCAAGTAAACTTATCTTATATAAGGACTTCTCTTGTTACTTTTATTTTCCCACATGCTATTTTGAATCATTTCCTGTTTTCTCCTTCACGACTTTTTTCTCCCCGATCCACAATTTGTAGTTTCATCTGCCCTCCTCCTTTCCTGCTCATAGCTCACGTAGCTCCATAGCTCTTTCTCTTCACCATGTCATCAAATGCTTTCTATTTTCTTCTCTAAACTCTTTTTATCCCCTTTTTTTCACATTATAATAATCATGTATTTTCCTGTTTACATCCTTTTCTGGAAGTACTGATCTCCTCTGATTTTACTGGGCTCTGGGAGTATATAGTTTATACTCCTTACAGCTGTAGCCGTATATACACCTATATACAACTTATAGCCAAAGCACCCAAAAGCAACACATGCTTCCTCTCCAAGAGCAGTCCCAGTGGAATCTCAAGGACAGTCTTCCATCACCTATGGAAATAGAATTTATTCTACTGAACTCATTTAGGCATCCTTTTAAAGGTCTGAAAGCACAAGATAGTAATTTTGGGCCAGTATGTTTGCCAGGAACATTTCTCAGTGAAAATTCTTATAATATAATTATGTCCTGGCTGAATGTCCTCCTTAAATTCTAGCCAGCAAAACTCCTATCAGACAAGAGCTCTCCACAAGTTAAAACCTGCAGTAGGACCTTGGGTGAGATTCTAAGGAGATGTCAATAGCTTTCAGCTGAAAAGCTTGAGTTTAGAAAATAATTGGCAGTCTCTTCTCTCTGGATCTGGGAGAAGGAAAAACAAAAACAAAAACAAAAACAAAAACAAAAACAAAAACAAAAACAAACAAAAAAAAAAAAACACCAAAAAAATCACCACCAAACAAAAAAAAAAAAAAAAAAAAGCACAGACAAACAAACAAACAAAACCCCCACACAAACAAAGCAAAACAAAACAAAAAGGCAGAGAGAATGATCTGTAAAATATTTAACTCTCCACCTCATAAGATTCAGCTAATCTTTTCTTGGGCATGAATGCCCTTAGCAGAGGTACACTCCCTGGTAGGCCCCTCATCCAGTACTTGTATTTTCCCTGACATTTTATGAGTACTTTATTTTTTCCAAAGTAGGTCAGAATCCGACAGAGAATTCAGGAATGTTGTCTGTTAGAATCCGAAGCATTTGCACACAGTAGAATTAATTTACCATTGCCTTATTAGTGATCTAGTGGTGCGAGTTAAAGCTACTAAGGCCATGTTCAGTTGAAACTGGCCTTTGGACATTGGGGTTTGATAGGGCTTAAAGCTTCAGTTCAAATGATCTCTCTATTTTGAGAACAGTTGTATCAAGTCAAAAGATAACTCTTCACTTTGACCCTGCCATTCTCTAGGAAATGCCAATTTACAGGGCTGCACTGTCATCTGTCCACACAAGCTAATTATTTGCATGTCAAAACCCCTTGGAAACTTGTGTTAGAGTGCTGCCAAAGGTCTGATTTGATCTCTACATACAAGCAAACCTCTGTATGGTGCTGTATTACCTTACCTGGCTGAATGAAGTATAAGGCAGTAATTGCAAGTTAAGGTATGAATTTTGAAAGACTTCTGAAATTCAGACAAGAAATAGTATGACTTAAGAAAGGAAATGCAGGTTTAACTCTGAATTTTCCCAGTTTATGTGGATAGAAATCAAACCCTTTATTATTTTAATTCCTTGGAGTGTGTTATTTTCTTGATCTTTGAGATCTCCCTCCAGGCTTTCTATTCTGCTTACAACCATATAAACTCCATTGTTATTATATAGGATTATGGCTAACACTGGGATCTACTGATTCTACAACTCATTATTGGTGAACTTGTTTAGACACAACCATGATTTTCACATTGTTCTGTAGAATTCATCCAGGAGCTATCCTTGCAATGGTTTTGTAAAAAATTGTTGTTATTATGGATCAGGCATCTTCACAGACCTACCACAAGCCAATTTTTTCCAAGGTGCAGAGTACCCATGCTCCAAAGAAGTGCTGCAAGACCCCACCAGCTTTGCAAACCATCAGTGTATTGAAAAGTACTAAATTCAAAATAAACACCTACATACTTGAAAACTGAAATCTGAGTTTCAGTCTCTGATGGCATGAAACAACATAACACAAATAAAGAGGAATTGTCACTCACTACTTCCAACTCTTTACAGTCCTGTATTAGGGGTATTCAATGAAGTCAATGGGAAAAGAGCTCAAAAGAAGCAAAAAGTTCTTTAAATAGGGGTGGTTAATTTCGGATTCTTCTTGAAAGAGTTTTTCTCAGACTGCAAAGGTTTGCATGGTTTCAAGGGCAAAATATACCTGGAGCAGAAATCCACTGAGGGATATGGTCAAACAGAAAGTGTGACTCACTCCACAAGTCCTACAGACTCAAGTATCTGGGAGTTGAGGGAGTGCTTGTGCAAAGCATAGTGTGTGCTTGCTCTGCTCCTCTACTTCGTGTGTTGGGTTCTGGATATACTGAAAGCCAGGACACTCAGGCGAAATTGACTTCATCTTCTGTACTTAAAAATATTTTACAATTATTTTTGTTAGTTTCTTCCTAATTCTTTCCACTCCCCTCCCTTCAAGTCCTCTCACCTCTCTTCTCTTTTCACTTCAATCATGTCTACATTTTTTTGTTTGTTGGTTTATTTTTTTTGACAGGTGGTGTTGTTTATTCAGGTTTTAATTCTTACATTTGCCTTAGAGCTACTAGCATGTGCTACAAATATATCAGTGTTTTAAATAACAGAATAAATCCTTCTGGCACTTCTTTCCTGGAAGTGCCTGTCTAATAAGGCCAAGGAAACCTGTGTGAATCCAAAATTGTTTTTTTCTTCATTGGGAGTGATATGTGGCTAGAAACCAATGTACTCTGCTTTTTAAGATACTTCAAACCAAATCTCTTAACTGAAGTTCAGAAGGAGTAATAAACACAAAAGTCTGAATCTGAACATCATTCCTTAATTTCTGATCAAGGAAGTCATGGGTATAAAATTCAGAGACATCATTTCATTGAGGACAAAAGCATTGAGCTCCTCAGTGATGTAATGAGGATTTGGTCCACAGATTTTACACTAAAAGGCTGACACGTGCTTACTGTTGCAGTGCACAACATGTTGCTATAATTATTGTTTCCTCATATTCAGTACTTGAGATACTGCTTGAATGACTGCTCTCATGTAACAAAGCTGGCAAGCTTTCCACTTTGAACATAACATGGTCACAATAATAAAATTATATTTCTCATCTGAGAAAGAAAAAAAACTCTCATGAAGTTCAGGTGCTCGTTTGTCCCTTTGGCAGGAACGAAACACAAGGAAAAACATTTAATTGCACAGTAGCAAGCTGTTTGTGCTGCTATTCATGAGGTGCAGCAAAATCTCATGGTTTTCCTCATGGAAAACATTATGGATGTTTTCTTTAATCCTAAACATGTTAGTAGGTTACAGTGACTGTGGAGTCAAAATAATTTGTTCACTACTGTTTACCATATGCAGAAAGTTCACACAAAATCTCTGGAGTTCTGTTCCAAGAGCATTTTGTAGTACATTAATATACAGTCTTCTTGACAGTGTTGTTGGAGGTTTCAGAGAGAAATAAAAATAAACTCAGAAAAAATCAAAACCAAATTTATGTTAAAAAAGTGTGCTGTGCTGAGTTGAATAACAGTTTCTCGTTTACATTTTCAATTATTAAAGTAATGTATTCAACTTTACCTGAAACATCTCCTTTCAGTTGCAATAATTTTGAAATATATGCAGAGAAAGGGAAATTCAAATGGAAAATCTTGATTGAAAAATTGAATAATTTTGCTTGGAAAATGTCACAACAGAACATATATTTTTCCTCTTACTTTCTTTCAGTGGAAAAGAGCATTTCAATGCTCTTGAAAAGGAAATTAATTGATTAAAACTTTCAGAAAAAACAAATCTGCATTTCTGGCCCTCAAAATTTTTTAACTGACAAATGTCACACAGCTTTACCATATGAAACTTCTCCTCTTGCTTCAAATGCCACACTTTTCTAGGCAACACCCAGAATATCAGGGTGGCTCTTTGTCTGACACAAAGAAATATTGCAGAGATTCATAAAAGGTATCTGCTTTCCTACTCTTGGCCATAATGGTTTTCCCTACTTCATCTAAGGTTTTTCATAAGTTAATCTTGCAGCACTTATTTTGTTGCTTTTTTAAACTCTCCCACACCTGTTTCTTAACACTTTTTCTCATTTAGTAACAAACACATCAGCAACAAAAGGAGGGCCAAGGATTATCACCGTCCTTTGTTGGATGTGAGGGGAAATGTAATGACAAATTCACATGGAATTCAGTGTGGAATATTTTAGTAGCTGGATCAGTAACTATTAGTGGCAATTTACAGCACTGTACCATTGCATTCAAGCACAAAAAAAAATCCATAAAAATCCCCAAAATTCAAAAGCGATATCAATATGATACAATTTCAAATTTTCCCCTAAACCCTTCCAATAACTTCAAGTTAGTAAATATGTTTAAATTTATTGGCTCTGTATTGCTAATAGTATCAGAAAAAGGGGATGGCTGAGAAATAATTCTGGATTAAGGGCAAGACTAGATAGTGGTGTCTCCTTTGTAAATCATGTAAAGCACGTAAACATCTTTTCTGAGTTCACAAGGCTTGTGCTTTGAATATTGCAATATTGACCTCTGAAATCTGCAGCAAAATCTGTCTAGATGCCTCCTTGGAGTCAGTGGCCTGATGAAGGAAGAGCTGGTCCTGTGGGGATTTTGGGCAACTTGAATTCCTGCAAGAAAGGAATAGACATAAAGCAACCCAGGTGTAGGTGTAGAGCTGGCTGTCAGGGGAAAGCTTGGCTGATGTACCAGATCATCTTATCTAATATTGGGATAGGAGGGCTGGAAGGGATCAGTTGTTACACTATATCAGAAAAAAAAAAAAAAAAAAAAGGTGATTTTTAGTCATTGCAACTTGTAAAAAAGTTAACATTGTGACAACACAGACACATAGGAATACAGCTGAAAGTATTCAAATTCAGTATGGAGCACACCACGGAGGTCTGCTTGCTTCAGGACAGGTGAGGCTGGTGTGAGCTCATTGCTGGCCCAGAGCACACTGGGGAGGCTGCCTTGAGCCTGTGCTGAACAGAAAGAGGAGTTTTACACCATACTGTAGCCTAAAAGAACCAAGATGAATATCTACTCATATTATAGACAAGTTTTCCAAACTCATCTGATGCACAATTCAGGGACATGTCTGTCATATATTTTGAGGGAAGTTCGGTCCAGTTTCTTAGTCAGGACTTCAGATAAAAAAATTCAGAGGAGGATGATTATACATACAGGGACCAAGTTCAAATCCTTGCCTTATTCTCTCTATTTTACAGTGATTACCATGTTTTCTGGTGTCATTCTAATTTTGTATTTCCAATGTTTAGGCTCTTAAACAATAAAATACTATTAGTGTTTATCCTCTTTAAGCTACTGATACAAATTAAAAACTTTAAATCAAGAATTTTTCATATTTGGGAAAGCAGTAAATGATGACAACGCTATATTTGTCATGGCAAAGACAATTACTACAGTAGGCTTAGTTCAGACTGTTTTCTTCCTTGTTTGAGAAGGAAGCAAGGATACTAACACTTGCAAAAATATACTTTTATTATTTTCAATTTATGTATTACTGCTAGTGATAAAGAAAATCTTAGCAGAATTTAAGTTTTTACCTCTAAGAGAACAATGTTCATATGGTTTGTGAGTAAAAAAAATACTCTTGTTTCATTTTCTCTTTGAGGTTTTCTGTATTTTCTAATAAATTATTCGTTGTTTCACATTATGATTCTTGAGCTTGCTCTCAGATCTATGCAATCCCTGTATATGTAAGTTTTGTGAACACTGTTTGTAAAGATCATGCAGAGTCTAAGTGCATTAGTGACAGAGGTCATGAAATATCAAGAGATTTAACCATATATGTGGAAGAAATAAATATTTCTCCCAAAGGCCTAAGAGGTGGCCTGTTCACATATAACACAAAGCCCAGTGCAATATTGACACACGATATCCTGCTATTTGGAATTAATCCATAAAATAACACCAGCTCCTGTATCAGAGTATTAGGTACTACAACCCTTGCAGAATCTCAGGGTGATCCAGGGAGATGTTTTATCGTTATAGCAGTCATAGCAAGAGGGGAAGGAAATTAAAGTGAGGAATGAAATATTCTTAAATCCACAAAAGGGTTTTTTTTTAAGTTAAAGTTAATTGACTGGTAAAATCTCCTTTAGTGCTTTTTTTTTTTCCCCAGTCAAGTTCACTGCAGAATATCAATGAGGTTTGTTGAAATGGAAACTTTTCACTGTGCATAATTAGAGTAAATGAAACGTGCATCCATTCTCAATGTGCTTCTTTTATTTCTGTAAAATTTAATTTCTTTTAGAATGGAGGCAGGAAATAAATGGGGTGAATGTCAACTTACATGAGAAGGGTTTCAAAATTTCAAGGCCACTCAAGAACAATGATTTGGATCAGAATTCTTCTTCTATGATAGTGGCAAACACTTCGTCTCAGCCCAGTTTGTGTGCCTCGGTTTTGCCTGTGAAAAGGGGCAGTGCTAACAAGAATTAGGCATAGAGAATGCCTCAGTATGCCACTGGAGTAGCCTGATCTGAAAACCTACTGCTGCTCTGGTGCCTTGGGCTTTCTAAGTGTCGAGTATCATTAATACAGATAGACCCAAATTGTGTGCTGTTGTGACTTTCCTGAGAGGAGATCCCATGAGGGATTAGGCTGAGCCTGCCAAAGCCACCTGGCTTGTAATGTGTGTTAGATCAGAAACAGAGCTGCACTTGCTCCACATCAGCCTGTAGTTTTGGTGATTCTGTCCCCTTGAAGCAGGGAACCAGTCAGGCTAAATCAAAAGGGCTGAAACAAACTGTAATTCTCTCCATTTCAGCAGTGACCCCACCAATGCTGCACTGCACCATGGCAGGAAGATGGGCCACTGAGGCAGACAGAGAACAGAAGCAGGAAAGGAAGAAAGAAAATTATGCCATCCTCATTTGCAGGTGGGGATATGGGGTGAACTTTATCTAAGGACACACAGGAAGACTGGGCAGAGGCTAAGGCTGTGCTCTGAGCATCACCCTGGTGCAGTTGGAGATGTTCTCTCAAACAGGAGTGGTCTGCCCACTCCACTTGTCAGCTGTGCCTTAACAACCCACTGCTGTGCCAGTGCTCCTCTCCCACCCCAGCTGCTGAGTGACACTGGCTGAGGCCACCACCATGGTGTTCACTGCCAGCAGGACTTTCTGTGCTCCTGTGACAAGCTGGGAATGTGCGTATGGTTAGAAGCATGAGAGACAACATGTGGCAGCCTCCACTGACCACTGTCCCTCAGATGCAGTGCTGTGGGTTAGCCACACTCTTGGGAACACACCTCTTATCTCAAACCAGCCTTTCCTGGCCTGAATATCCACGAGGTACAGCAGTAGGGGTAAAGTACATGTGGGGAGAAGAAGTGATTAAATGAAAAGATATATTTCTGGTTAATTAAACCTCTCCTTTGAGACTCTTCAGTGTGATTTAACAAACCATGAAAGCCCTCTGGATATGCTCAAGCACATGGTACTCCTGGTGCACTTTCGTGGATGCTATCGGGATTACCAGAGAAACCAGCATAACAGATCTGGAAAGCTTTACCTTGTCAGATTCAGTACACTGAGCTTCCAACCATGAAATGTAAAAAAGACAGAGGGCAATGCATATTTCATTTGGTGGAGCCAATTTCCCTCGTTTTATTATCACTGGGTTTGTAAATGTCAGAAGCTGAGACACAAAACAACAGAGGATGAACTGTTAAAATGGCTGTTTACACTCTGTAGTTCTCTGCATTGAGATGCCTCCTGCTATAAAACTTGAATTTTACTCAGCCTGAAGCAACACTCTGCTGCTATTATTCACTTATTAGTACAGAACTGCTCAGCAGTCTCACAGCACATCCAGGGCGCTGTCCCACCGACACTGTGAGCAGGCTGCATGAGACAGAGCCCGTCCTGAGGAGCTGCCAGCCTGAGCAGATCGCCCTGTCCCAGGCAGGAGGGAGCGCTGGGCAGCTGCCCGCCAGAGCAGACAGAGCGCAGAGCGGGTGGCTGGACGCCGGGCTGCAGCTGCCAAATTGTCTGCTGGGCAGATCATCCTGACTTATAGGAGGTTTCTCAGATCAGTGGAATTAATTACTTACCGGACATGCCCCTATCTCTTCTTTTAAGTAGTTTAAGGGAGACTAATTTTGTGAGGCTGAAGGCAGCTGGGATGAATCTGAAAGCGACATGTTCAGTATCACACAGGAAACCTGTCAAGGACTCACTGGGGGGATTTTGTCCCAGCTTATCACCTGTTCCACAAAAGCACCTTTCTTCTCCAGTTCATGAGAGGCTAGTGTTTGCCTTAAATCAGACACAAATGTTCATAGCTCGCTTTAGGAGAAAGAAAGTTGGTTCACGACATCGTTCATTTTGTCCCTCAGCTTTTCCACTTCTTTGCACAAAGGTAGGAACACCATTCTCTTTTTCTCATCCTCTAAAAATGCTACTCTTGCACTTTAATTTTTGTGTCCTATGAATAAAGGTATCAATTGATGAGATACACATAACAGTCAGAACTGAAAATATGAAACATACTGCTATTAATTTGGGTCCACATAACTTTGTTTATCACAGGAAAAACAGATTGACTATTTTTAGAAAACAGTCATTCCTTTATTTCATTTGCCAAGAATTTCTAATCTGAATTTCAGAGAAAAAGCTATCTGCTACTTTCAGACATTCATGCAATGAGGGGATCTATCAGGTGCGTGACGAACAAGTGTGTTTTCTGTACAGCATATGGAAATGTACAGCATATACAAATTCCTCCAGTACTTCAGTATTCATCTTCTCTCCCCAAAGCACAGTGGTAGCTATGCCTTAAACACAGATTGAGCCTAGACCTGACCTAGCTGTGCTTGAGGAGAAACTCTGTTTATGTCTTTGTGCATTTGTTTTTCTTTATGATTCCTCTCTCAGACTTCTTATCTTGCTGACCCTGAGCAAATTTGTCATGGCAAGATGGACATCTGGTTTTACAGGCTTGGGCAAAGTAAGCAACACAAGACTAGGAACAAAGAAGCGGAACACTGGATTATAAATGGCAAAATCCCAGAAGCTAAACTCAAGAAGGGGCAGAAATTGAAACACTAACACAATATGAAAAGAAGAATGCCATTTAAATCAACAATGTAAAGGGGCAGTCTGCTATGGTAACATGGGAAAATTTTCTAGCTCTCTTTTTCACTTTGTCTTTAAAGGGTTTTGTTTCTCTGAATACAAGGAAATTGCATGCTTTTTTGAATAGGATTCCTTGATAGGATAGTATTCCAGTTACTTCCCTGAAAGTAAAGTTTGTACTAAAGGATAAGCAAATTACATGTAGAAACTGAAGGAATCTGGGCCATATAGGATGTATATAGGAACTATTTCCTCCAGTGTAATAATAGTTTTTGTCCAAGGCATATTTCAAAGCTTATGCCCAGAGCAAGATAACAATGCTGCAAATTTAGTAGGTCTGATACCTAATCTCCAGCTGAAGTGACAACCATAAACAAAAAAAAATTATCCCTGACAACAGGCTGACACTACTGGCACATCAGTCAGCTCTGATATGCTGATCACAGGCCCCACTGATCAGTTTCAATATCCTGCCAGGAGCTGATGTATTTGTACTAAACCATTCAAATATGTTCCCTTCTCTCTGCACAAGCTGGATGCTGTTAGGCAGCAGCTTCTCTTCCCCAGTCCCCCTCCTCCTCAAGAAATATCTGGCATGCAGAGGTGCATAAGGCCTGGTCTGGTTGTCACTTCTTATATCCTGATGCTAGGGCCATCATGAGAGGAACTCATCTGGAAGAAATTACTCTTCAGGGGCTGCTGTGTTTTGCATTGTTTTGAATTGCTAAGGTAAAAATACTTGGACAACGCTGTTCCTGTTGTCTCTCTGAGCTCCATGCATCTTATTTCAGGTACCATGAACAGTGCTGGCTAAGTAAGCATGAACTGCAGCATCTGCTTTGCTCTCTGGAGAGGTGTAGCCTGAACAGGCTCCCTCTCTATGAAAAGCATTAGGGAAGCTTGAGGTTGCCCAAGCTAAGACTCCTCCTGGAACTGCCTTGGGGCAAATGCTGCTCATGGTGGGGTTGCTTAATAGCTGTCTCTACAGAGTGCATATCAGTTGAGAAAGTTTCCTGCCCTGACAGCAGATACCAGAGTAAGTATGCAATAGAAATTGTGCAAATTACAGATATGAAATAAGAGCTTTAAAGGGCAATGAGAAACTTCAGAACAGTCAAGTCAATGTGTTTCAGTTTAGTTTTAATAAGCAGAGAAGATATAAGGAAGGGACAAGGACAATTTTTTCAAAAAATCTTTTGAGGATTAAGGAGTGAATCGTAGAGCCATTTAGGTTCAAAAAGACCTAGATTTGTTTTAAAAAAATTCTAATTACAAGGAGGACCAAACCTAGTAACTCGGAAATCGTACAACATTGAAAAGCACCACATAAAACTACATAAAACATTCTCATAAAAATTAATGTGCTCTTCTGCATATTGCACAGGAGCTGAGCATGAAGACTTTGAGCTGGATCTTCTCTTGAGCACAGCACCAGGGGAAAATAAATTATGATATTCTGGGCTCCTTTTATATCCCAGTTTGTTCTTTTCCTCACTCACCCAATTATCTCCACCTTATATTTTTATTTGCACCTCAGTTTTCACCCATCTTTCATGCTTCAAGACTTCAAATAACCTCTTTTAAGAGGAGACCTCCTTGACAGGCTGATTACATTGCAGGTTTTCAATAAATTTCATGCACCATCCCCTGACAAACCTAATCCTAGTTTCTAGCAGGAACAGGATGCTAGGTGTCCAAGGCAGTGGCACAGATCAGGTATGACAATTTTCATATTGGTTGTGCCTTTTTGCTACCTTACTGTCCATTTCCTTGAATTCCTGTCTCCTCCTGTTCAATCTTCAGTGAATTGTCTTCTTTTTCAACTTTCCTCAGCTCAGTTTAATTTCTCACTTCTATTTTCTTTTCCTCTATTCTATCTTTCAAATGCACACAATGCTTATATCTTTGCTGCTATGACCCTAATGATGATTAACTTGGATTTAATTTAACATCGCTGGATGTAATTTTCATCATGCTGTTGAGAGAAGTGAGTCTCATAATCACTGTCCATGAGCAGAGCAGAGCATTTCAGGAGTCAATGCTTGTCCCAGGCATGCATTTCTCCACACATCCATTTCCTGAAAGAACCCACTTTTATCAGCTTTCAGGGCATCTCTTCAACCCTCTAATTGCTTGGCATAAGGGTTTTGCTTCTCTGAATGCAAGGAATTTGTATGCTTTCTTGAATGGAATTCTTCCTGAATAGGATTCCTTGATATGATAGTATCAAGTGTAGTATGGTATATCTTCAAAGTTCAATATTTCCTTAGAGCTGATGGGCTGCCTGCAGCCTGGGTTACCCTGTGTTACCTCTGTGTTTTACCTCAGTCTGAGGCAGCCTCCTCACATTGTCACTGAACGAGTTATTCTGGCCAAATTCAGACCCTTAGAGCTGTTTATGTCTAAGCAGGTCACTCAAGGTTCCAGTGGTAAAAATTTTAGCCTATAAGTCATTTCATCCCAATTTAGACATCTGAATACCCAGATGATTTGCAGCCTAAAAGTGTTCTTAGCTGAGATAGAAGCAAGATAAATCCCATCTACCCACTGAAATAGAATGGGACTAAGAAGCTGATGTCCTTGGATTAAGCTGAGCATAAAACCCAGATACTGAGCATAAAAGACAGATACTGTCTTTTATGAAGGAAGATGACCTTCACTCTCTGTAGGCATTCAACAACTATCCCAAACGAAGGGATGTGCAAGGTCTGTGGTGTATGAGCTGATTTTGACTGGTAACAGTTCTGCATGTTAATGGTGGGAGGCAATGAGAAGATGGAAGGATACACGAGACACAGCCAGGGCAGACACTGAGAGCATGGCCTAAGGGACAGGCACAAGGAGGGGGCACTTTGGACTGAATTGTAGGTGAGAAAATCATGGGAATTTGATCCCACTTCTGTGTGTTCTACCTCTGCTTTTCTGAAGGAAACTGGACTTTGTGAGTGAAGTACATGGGCTCACATCAAATACCAGCCTGATGCCACCTAATTTTTCTCACCAAATGGAACATTCTGCAGTAGCATTTTGATCCATTAAGGTCACCACTGAGACTGTGTGGTTGCCTTCATTATTGTTCCTTCAGGTCCTGAAGCATCCATGAGCCCTATCATTTTTCCGATAGGAGTGTATCATCATTTGCAGGAAAATTTATTAGCATGTTTGCTTTCACTTTTTGAGCATCAAATATTTACTAACAGCATTCTGATATTTTGGATTACCAACAGTTTTTGCACATCTCCTATATCAGTTACTGACAAACAACTGAGTTCTCCTAATGATGATTATTCTGGGACACAAACACATTGTCTTCTAAACTATATTTCCTCAGCTTTTATCAATGTCTGGGAAGTTGAAAATCACATTGCTTTTAACAAATGAAGGACACACAATTTCTTTGATGTTTTGATGAATCTGAAGGATTCACAAGTTCTTAAGCCTTCTCCTGTCCAAGCTACAATGGAGCTCAACCTGAGGATCCAGACTGTGGAAGGAAAATAACATATGACTGGAGGGAAAAGAGCACAAAAATAGCATCAGAAGAAAGCTTTTCAGTTTTCATTTTCTTAGGCTGTGTATGTCTCCAGTAAATAGAAGTGGCACAGTGGCAGACAGCTCAGGCTCTCCCTGACCAGCCAAACAGAAATTAATAGGAACCTCTTTTTTGGGTAAGAATATTGGGAAAATCACCTGTGCACAAAGGAGCTGCAGAACTGTAGAAAGGCAGGCCATACGCCTGGATTAATTCATGTCAGGTAGGTAACATATGAACCGGTGTCTGGGGAAATGGAGTTGAACATGTTTTACTGGGACACCACAGCTGGGAGCAATGGGAATATCTGGGAAGTGCTCCCCAGTACACAGGCCCCAAATGTGCAGCACTGGCATACAGGGCCACAAGCCAAGACAGATCCAAGCAAGGATCCAAATGGTGCTCAAACAATACTGGACCATTCAGAGGAGAAGTCTGCACATCACATATAAAATCTTCTATCTGAGGTGACTTTCCAGGTTCTACATGCAGTCAAATGAGGGTTACTCCTAAAAAAAAAAAAAAAGTGATACAGCCTAGAAAGGATATTCTGAATATTTCCATGGCCTGTCTAGGAAGAACAGGAAAACTTATATACAAGTGTAGGCATCTGTGTAACTACAAGCAGTTTTAACACAGTGTATTCCTTACTGGGTGCCATTTGGGGAAGATTGAGAACAACTGTCTGGTCACTGGCTGCCCTACTTAACTTGCTGCTTCATAAATCAGATTTCATCATGCACCAGTGTGTTTTGGGGGAAGCCAGCACTGCTCTGCTTCTTGTTGCACATTGCACCAGGCTGTTAGTCATTTTTTCACAGAGCTTGGTCTATCTTGTGACATTTTCTTTCCAGTATAAAGGACTTTTTTTTTTTTTTTTTTTTTGCCAAATCAGTATCTGTGATGATTTGCCTTCTGCTCGTTTATTTTATAGGTTTCTTTTAGAAACGGAGAAAAAAAAAAGCACATGTAGGTATAGTACAACAGAATGTATCAATGAATTTAGGAGTGGAACTTCTCTTCTTTACAGAAGACAGCAGGTCTCTCTATTCTTCTAATATATATCTAAATGGAAGAAGCTCCAGATGGCCGATGACTAGATATGGTTGCTAAAAAGTGTCTATCCTTTAACATTTGCAAATCCATAATTTTCAGAGAATTATACTCCTAAAGACCCATGATTGGCTTATTTGTGACAACATGGAAAATGAAAGAGGTGCATAGAAAACTATATGTGGTTGTACTATCAATTATTTTGTGGTGTTCTTTGGATATTTCTATGCTTACAAAATGTGAGGATTACAGAGCAAGAATTTTTTTTGGCTGGACTTTTCAGTAAACCCATTACTGTAACATACCCAGTAGTTTGCATTGTATGCTTAAAGAACATTTTATCCTAACATGTAAGAATGCCTTTTGGATGGAAAAAGAAAAAGTCACCTTATGAGAACCTTGTTTACTAAAAGCATTTTTGTTCCTCATATCTCTTGCATAGTTGTATTTTAGCTAAAAATTGCAATCCTGAAGTGTGGCATCTTTTTCCCTATTTTACACGGAAATTCTTCTCCCACAGTTCAAGGTCAAGAAAGACATTCCAGACAACGACTGAAAGTGATTAGTATAAGAATGCACACTGATTTAGATCTTCAGAACTGATCAGCAGTTTAAGACTGTACTAGCAATTTATGTGGTATTTCTAGTTTACTAGAAGTTAAAATTTATTTAGCACTTCTTGAATAGTACCATGCTAATCAAGGTAAATTAACTAATGAAATTCCTTGATTGCTAGACAGTTTACAATTTCAGAGGTGCTTTAAATAAAACTAGTTTAGGAAACATTTTCCGACAGCAGATCAGATAAAACTATTACTTGCACTGGGAAAAGATAATTTTTTCTTTCATGCTTTTTCATATGTAAATTCCTGTATCTTTTCAGTAAATAACAATCCTAGTCCTGCTCTATTGGATATTTATTTTCCTTTCTTGCACTTTTCACTTCAAGACTTGATTATATTCATCCTGATAAAAAATTCTGTGTACTACCACCCTGCCTTCAGGGTGGTACCACTGTGCTACCTCTGTGCTCCCGCTCCAGCACAGTACAGAGGAATAATGCATGGACTACAATCTAGAAACCTAAGCCTGCCACACCAATTAGAAATAGTTCCAGCAGGACTGATAGTCTAACAGTTCTAGCATCAGACTCCCTTCTAAGTGCATATTATGTTCTAGAGATATGTATATAGTTTTAACGGGAAAGACTCGTGAACCTTATTCCTACTTAAGGGTGAAATTTGGACACACATAAAAACTGTATTAAGTCAAGCTAAACAAATTTTCATATTATTCCACAAGAGGTGGTGGAGAATTAATCAAATCTTCATTGTCTGTGAGAGTTCTTCAACTCTGATGATGATGAGCGACATCTACCCTAAACTCTGGCCCTGTGGCCCCTTCAACAGCATTTTCTCTCAACCAGCCCACATTCGTTTGGGAAGGGGATCATCTCAGCTGAAATTAGCTCACAGGACACGTCGTTGCATAGGTTAAGCTATCACCTCTCAGTTATCTGCACATACTGGAGATGCTGAGCTGAAGTCTGCTTCATCTTTTGATCAGTTCTTCAACCCCAGAAAAAGGTTCTGCAGAAATAAAAGTATGTAACAGAGAATTGCACAAACAGTCTGTGTGCCAAGCTAGAGCTCTTTAAATGACAACATAAATTCTTGTCTGCAGCCCATGACACCTCCAAGAACAGAGACCAAGGTTTCTGCCAAAGCCCTCCTAGCAATGCTGGCACCAGTGCTTTGTGCTGTTTAAGCCAGATGCTTCTTATTTAAGAAAGCTATTGGAAACATATAACATAACTGAGAAACTAATGTTATCTGTGTTAATATCTGGCCAAGCTGTACAGAACTCAAGGCTGGTTTGCTTTAGGAGTGGGCTGGAATTCCTGATTTTCTGAAGGAGATAGTAAGTGGAGTTGGAGGACTAGAGTTAACTCAGGGGAGGAGATGTGGCTGTGAGGTTGTTCAAGTGAAACTTTTTCAAGGTGGTGTGACACTAGAGTGAAACTCTCCTGCTGGGGGGGAGGAAGAAGAACTGACAGGCAGAAGGCAGGAGGATACATACGGATAACAAATCCTTTTAAATCCTGAAGTATTTATGTATTTCTATTTGCCCTTTGTACATTATCCAATTTGCTCTTGCACAATGGTTCAGATACCACTAAACATATGTAGATCTATGCAAATCTGCAGACACCTGGCTTGTGTTCTGGTGATATTGCCAGTAATGCAGATAGCTTGGTAAGAAAAGTTAAAAACTAATAACAACAGCTCTGTGTACCCACAATCCCTACATTTCTGCTTTCCTTTCCTCTCTCTTTGTGAAAGGTTGCCTGACTTGCCTGCCTTTCTTCAGATCTTTTCCATTTTTCAGTAAGGAGCTGTCTAGTGTGAGAATCCTACCTCTGCTTTTACATATCCTCCGGCCTCCACAATATTCAATAGTGTTGATATGGTTTTGGCAAGATATAATTTCTGCTTTATACTTTTTCAATCTTGTTTTCCCCAGACTGTCCCTCTTTCCCTTGAGAAAGCTTCCAGCCTAAAGAAAAAATAAAAACGCAGTCCTTAAAAAAACCGAAACACAAACAAAACAACAAAACCTTGAGAATTAGGTTTTGGGAAAGTAAAAAATATGTGCAGTGTGATAACTAAGCATGGGCAGCTATGCTGTGTGGCAGAGATTGCAAGCTGGATGTTTTTCTTATGCTCACACTGATTGTAGTTATCTTTCCAGTTTCTCATGGCTCATAAATTATACACCCCTGCAAACTCTGCCAGTCGGAATTTAGATTTTTGTCCCTTTACCACTGGGAGAAATTGAACAATTAACGAAGCAGTGACAACTGGTGCTTCCTCCCTTCCTGGGGAGACAGGGACGAAACACATCCAATGTGGATGCAATATTCAGTTACTAATATCTCCATGTGAAATTCCTTAGGACTAAATCTGAAAGAAGAGCAACCTGTTTTAATATTCCATTTCAAAATGTTTTTACAAAAAAAAGCAGGAAAAGCAGGATGATGAGGAAGTCATCCTGCTCTCCTGTTCCCCTGGGTGACAAACATAACCAGAGCTTTTGCTGTTCTCTGTTTTTTGTTACAGACACGCTCCAGAGACACAGGCTCCGTGCTGCTGTAAATACCCTGCTTCAAATGTCAGACCTGATTTACTCTATTTTTTTGGAAAGAGAACAAAGAAAGTTAGTTCTTGAACCCAATAATGACAATAAACAGCAGTTGTTTGAAAATATCCCAGACAAGGGACTAAATAAAGAGGGTGCTGCTTCTGCAGATAACTATTACCCATACTATTCCTACTAGCTGCTACTCATAGTGTAAGCACTTCCATGGGCATTAACAGTGTCACAGCTTGTCAAAAAGTAGTCTTATGGGCCAAGCCTTGAAGAACAAAACACTTGAGTGTCCTAAATTTCCACTGTAGCGATGATAAGCGTTGTGGTTCAATCCTAGCCAGCAACAAAGCACCACATTACTGCTCTCCCACACTGCCTCCTCCCTGCCCCCAGAAGGGAGGGGAACTGGAACGGAAAGGTAAACCTCATGGGGTGAGATAAAAATAACTTAGTAGTTGAAACAAAATCTAATTATAATTAAAAACATTCTAATAATATTAATAATTGTAATTATAAGGAGAGGGAGAAAGAATAACAGGATCCAAGAGACAAAAGCAAGGCACAATACAATTGCTCACCATCCGCTGACAAATACCCATCCCATCCTTGAGCAGAGATTGGCTCCTTCTGGGGAATTCCCCCAGTTTGGGTACTGGACATGATGTTCTGTGATATGAAATACTCCTTTGGCCAGTTTGGGTCAGCAGTACAAACTATGCTCTCTCGTGGCTTTTTGTGCAGCTCCTCATTGGCAGAGCATGAGACGCTGAAAAATCCTTGATTAAGGGTAAGCACTACTTAACAACTGTAAAAACATCAGTGTGTTATCAGCATTATCCTCATACTGAATCCAAAACACAGCACTGTACCAGCTACTACAGATTAAAGTAACTCTGTCCCAGCCAAATTCAGGACAATAAGAAATGTGGCTGTCCTGAAAAAAAAAGGTAAATCTGAACATGATCTGCTAACTCGGATGTCACATTTTCAAGCAGAGTTCTTTTTGGATGCATTTGCAGGGTCTAACAGGGGGCTTTGTGAGGTTATCCAAGCTAGTGTGCATGCTGGAAGCAGCATGGTGCTGTTCAGAAAGTCTCCATCAAGGGGAACATACCCTCCTATTGAAGCTATGTTACTTTCAGCAACTCAATATTGCACCTTATTGCTAAACCTAGAAAGCCATATTTAGAATTTAGTACTTTTACTTATATAGACCAAATATAGATGTGTCTCAGAAGCTTGTGTTTGGATTTCCTGTTTTTGAAAACCTTGTCTGCAAGGTTTTGCACCAAAAATTGAATATTAGTCAAACTAACCTATCTAAATATGTTAAAATAGACTTACTCCTGTAAATATGCAAAGCATCATGCAACTCAGTGTTTTCAAACAGATTACATCCTATATAAAAGGGGGGGCGTACTCTACAAAAACATGAGGCAACTGTAATAAATTAAAGTGCAAGTGAAATGTTGTCTAAATTCTTATGCATGGAGCTGCTTCACACTTCTGCTTGCTGCATCTCATTCTTTGTGCTTATTCAAAGCTTGTATCTTCTTAGGAATGAAAACGTCTGCCTCAAAACTTAAAATTTTATGGAAACAGCCTTAATGGGGACATCTCCCAAGTGCCCTCTTGCCACTAGCAGTATATTTTTTTTTTCACATGGTATGTACATAATTTTCTACAATGCCTAAACAATGCAGCACAGTTGACAATCTTGTTCCTGTTAATTGCTAGATCCTCACTTTCACAAATCTTCTCAATAAAAAATCACAGCTGATGCTGTCAGGTTAATAATCTCACAGCATGATTTTGGGGCCAAGTCAAACACAAATTACCCTGTTTTCACACTGGTAACTCTTTTTTTTTTTTTTTTTTTTTTTCCCTCTGGATCTGTAGAATAAGGGCTTTGCATTTGTTCTGATATGTTAATGTTTATTGCATGTACAGGGCCACCAATTTCTGAACCACTTGGCTTGGGAAACTGTGCTGGGAGTAAAGTCTCTCTTCTTGCTTTTGTCCCTGCCTTGCTGCTGCCTGGACTCTAGGCACTGCACACCAAAATGTCACCAGGGACACCACAAGAAAAATGGTTTCTGTTTGGCAGCTCTTTCCTTGTTAAACAACAGCAGTGCTAACTCCACCATACCAGTTTTTCATATATACAGTTTCCATGCTTTCTACAATAAAATCTATCTCCTTTAATTCAGAGTTGGCCCTAGTTGCCTGGCCCAAAGCACTGCATGTCTTGATTTCTGTTGCAGCCTGATGGCTCAGGGCAGTCATGGCAAGAAAAATCACTTCCATCACCTTCATTTCACACCCCCTCTGGTGCAAACTTCTGTGTTCAGCAGGTCTGGTACTCTCACTGGTATCAAACATCTTGGTTTCTGTGTCTCTGGAGGCATGTCTGTCATGTAAGCTAATGCCACAGCTCTCACCTAAGGCTGAATGCAAACCCCAGGCTGTGAAGAGCAGTGCCTTGTTCCACCCACACTGCCAAGCCCCACTGGGGAAGGTGGGAGACAGAGAGAACCATTTCCACTTGCTTTGCACTACAGGGTGCTCTTGGCTCCATGGAACTCCCAGATTCTGCTGCTGCAAAAGGGAGCCTGAATATGGAGTGGGACCCCCACCACCACCCATGAGGAGCACCTAGCATTTCAGTCCCTCCTTGAGGCAATAAGAAAAATGGAAAAACTAAAATCAAGGCCAATGCCTTCAGCATTCCCGTGGCTCAGATAGGTATCTGACTGTGCCACAGAACTGAGATCTTGTGGCCCAAAGCAGCATGTGTTAGCATCATTGCTGTCTGGGCCAGTCCTCTTCCCCTATGAAGTCACTGGACCCTCAGTGAGGCACTGCCCCTGGCTCTTGGTGTGGGTGTGCAGTCCCACACACCCAGCCTTCACAGACTCTCTGGCTTCAGCAGCCTCCAGGTGCCTGATAGGTTTAAATCAGTACCCAGGACTTGGCAAGACATTAGGCTGACGGTTCAACTAAACAAAGCTCATCTCACCTTGCTGTGAACCAGTCTGCCAAATGAGCAATTGGAACCAAAAGTACCTCATTATTTTTATTTTGTTCTAATGCTCAAGCTTGTCCCCTTGATCCTTGGAATTATAAAGCAATTGTGGAGCTTTATTGAACCTTACCTACCATGGAGCATTAATGATCTTCTTCTAAGCACCCTTCATGATAATCTATCTCGATCATCCCATACCAAATTCCATCCTCAAGTAGCAGGTATTCCTAGCCTTCCTGTGAGGTCTATCAGGATGCTTCAATGAACCTTTCTGAGCTTCTGCTGCCAGAGATATTTGTCAAGGGAAAAAATGAGCTTCAAGAAGCTGCCACTCCTATTTACTGTTCTTTCATTTGAGGCAGGTGAGAGAAATGGTGTTTGTGGCACTTCTCTTTATTTCTGTGGAGCATCTATATTCCCAAGATCGTTTTGGCTAAGGATTTCTTGCAGTTGTTTTCCAAAACCAAAATTTAAAAAATTAGACTTTGGTCCTTTCCCGCTAATTAATTTCACATGAGCATGGCTCAAATGCCTTAGATGTGTTTGCTCCTGGAGTTTGTAAATATCTTTTTGAAGAATGTTAGGGTTCTTTGGTTTTGCTTGGGTGTGGGTTTTGGGTTTGGGTTGGTTTTTTGCCCTTCCTAATTTCATCACTTCATTTCATTTCATTTCATTTCATTTCATTTCATTTCATTTCATTTCATTTCAGATTGTTCAAACCTTGTTAGAGGCAACCTTATCATAGGAAGTTTTTTCTCACCTCTACTGAGATAGGCAGATCTAGTGTTTTCTTGGTTGATTTGTTGGTTAGACAGATTGGCCTCCATTGTGTCAGGGATAGTGAGTATCTGGAAATAGCCTCCATTCACTGGTTAATGAATGGAAACACAGTGAATTGAACAACTAGTATCATTAGTTTTCATAGCAACAGGGCATTATCTGTATTCCATATTTAAATTAATGGTGCTGGCACTGCAGGATGATGAGTTAACACTTCCCCTCTTCCCTCCTTCCCCCATCTCAAGAGTGGAAGGCTCAGATTTGCTTGCTAATGTATCTATTACATGATCTCAGATGTGTTCATATGATGATATTGCAGCTGGAACAATGGGAGTAGACAATATTTGTGAGTGTTGGATACCAGCGTGGCACTCTGGTTCTAAATGGATCCTGCAATACATGCAGAGAGATTGTTTGCTGTTGAAAACAAAGTAAGAGAATCATTCTGTCACTGAAAATAATTTGAAAATATATTCAAAATACATTGAAAATGTATTTCTGTAACCAGCTGTGCTTTCTGTCATATGCTCTTTTTCCAGTTGGACATCTTTCACCCTTTTTTGTTCATTCTAAGATGAACCATCTTCTCCAGCCTTCTTCAAACCACCAAGAAGCAACTGTAAGCTCATCTTGAAAATCCAGATGGAAGATTACAAAATCTACATATCTTAAATGAGATGGATGAGTAATGCAGCTTACTTGTCTAAATCACTCAGCAATCCAAATTACATGCCACATGTTACTCCTTAAGCTAGTCAGGAACAGTTTCCTTCTTTTTTTAATTTTTTTTATTAATTCAGTCTAACTGTCCTTAATAACTTCAGAACTGAAAAAAGAGCACTGCTGTAAACAGTATTTTGATTTCATCTGACCTTTGCATTATGAGATCAGACCTTAAGATACACTATCTGAAAATATGATGGTCCTTAATTTTTTCCTCAAACACACCTGGCAGAGGGATATTGAGCTAGAAAAATATGCTCAGGAATTTCAAGGGGGATCTCTGGTGAAAATGAGGCAGTATATTGTATCTATATTGCATCTATAGTGCTTTGGAAAGCATATTTCAGTGGTGCTTCCCAATGAGCATAGCAAAATAAATGTTTGCCTTCTTTGCACACCATTCTCATAAAGAAATAAACCTGTCATTTTTAAATATAACATTGCATCTACTTAGAATTTCTAAAGCTATGCTCTTCAATTTGCTAGCACAAAAATACTGATCCTATAAGCTTCAGGTAACATCTGTGGGAGTTCAATCAATAAATAAGCTCTCCTCTTGCCGAGCATTTCACCATCAAAAGACTTTGTTTAATGCTTGAAAGTGGCCAACTATACTGTGTCACTCAAGAGAAAAGGAAATTTGCTGTCTCAAAGCATAGGGAAAGGAGAGTGATGGATTATAACTATTTCCCTGGAGCTTCATCAGTGGGTTTGTAGATAACCTTAGAGGTAAGAACTGCTGCCTCCTGGGATCTGATCTCAGAAGCACTCACAGGGACATTTGGACTCTGCAACAGGAAGTAATGTGACATCAGACATGCCCCCAAAAGAAGATTGAAGCAGCAGTTCCAACAAATTGGAATGCCAGATTTCCTGTACGTAGGGAAAAGACATGAGCGTTTTGTAATGTGCCAGAATCAGGGTGCTTGTTCTAATAGTAAGCTCTAGGGAGCTGTTTGAATCTCTAGCAAGAAGGCAGTAGCTTGGGAAAAAACCTCTTGGGAGTTTTGTTCTGTACTGAGCCTTGGCTTGAGTCACCTTATTGACCTCTGATTGAATGCATCTAAAAGACGATAGGAATTATGAAATGGGGGGATCTGGATTTATCTTAAGGCATTTTACAACAATTCCATTAGAGCTAACTGAAGGAGACGTTTTTGCATCTAACTGTTTGAGTTTTCTTTTTAAGACTGCCATCATAAATTAGGCTTATAGTTGAGCTAGAAAGATGGCCAGTTTTATTCTGTCTTTCTCAGCATAAAAAAAAAAAAAAATCAGTAAATTTTCTGTGCTGCTTTTTCGGACTAATGTTTTGACTCTTCTCCCCGTCCTGTGTTGGACTATTGTAACTTGTATTCTCCCCTCAGTGTTCCCAGTGGAGAACAAGAGGAGCAAGGATGTAGAACAGCCTGTACAGGCTCCCTGTCCCCTGAAACAGCCCTTGCCTATTCTCTTCTGTTCCTAAAACCAGGTTTAATGCCCCTGGGGTGAATGAGATTACTCATGGATCACTTCACTGAATGTTTTTACTTCAGCTGAGAGACAGTTTCTGGCTCTTTAAAGGGGGCACAGTACACCCTTTAAATTTTGTTGAAATCTATTTTAATATAAAATATACTAAACAGGAAGATAAGAGCATGCAGTACACCAAAATCTGCTCCTGTTTCACACAGCCTGTTCCAGCTAAATGCACCAACTTTGGTTTGGGAGACAAACACAGCAGTATTGTGGACTGTGGTTTTGACTGTTTTACGCTGAAGGTGCCAGCTGTCAGTGATGTGAGTGGGCTTCTGGACAGAAAGAAAATTCTGCAAGAATATACCTTGTTAGGGAACTTGTCAGCTCACCACAGATGCCCCTTATTGAGTCAACTGTCAGAAACAAACATGCAGTCAGTTGTGTGCAACTGATAGGACTGCCAAAGAAATTGGTATTTCTCAGTATTCTTGATACAATTGCCACATACATTCCCAGACACTGATTCTAGAAAAGGTATGCTGAGTCTTTTCTTCAAACACTTGGATTAAGAGATTATAGTGTTTATTGAGAGGATCAACAGTAGGTAGGGGAACAGAAGTTTTCTGAGACCGCTGCACCAGTCCTGGAAAGCATCTGGAGCCTGCAGGTGCTTCTATGCTCAGCCCTCTGAGGGAAACGCTCCCCAGTATCACTGCACCATCCAGTTGTCTGAGGCTGATACTAAGAATATCATCTAGTGGTATCTGGGGAAAATTCTTTCACAGGAGCACCTAAAGGCTGCAGGCAAGGACTGTGTAGGTGCTGCCTGTGTAGGTATTGTGCATATAAGGCACAGCCTCTGTCCTCAGTATGCTGCATAAGCACAGAAGACAGATGAAGGGTGCATAGGTGGAAGGGGAGGCAGCAATATTTTCTCTTTTTTGCAGATAAGGAGACAGCTGATCTGAAGGTCTGAACTCTAGCAACTGAACATCAGGGTCAGAGTCCCAAAAAAGGAATTGCTTATCAATGTTTTCCATTTTCCAGTAGCATCGTTTAAGATGTTTATGAAGAGAAAGGAATAGTGTTGTATTTGAATGAAAATTCTTAGGTGTTGTGGCAATGCATTAAAACACAGTGCATTTGAGTGCTTGTCAAGTACAAAATGCAAGTGGCTAATGCTGCAGTCAAATGCATTTTTCCAAGGAATCAGATGCTTTCTTATTGCATTTACAAAATATATCTCCATGAAATTATATTTTCTGAGACACGAATCAACACAACATATGTTATAGTGCTTCAGCTTTGTTTTCATAATGAAAAGAAGCTGCTTTAATAGCATCTATTATAGTGCTAGGAACATATCCTGCCACAGATTCTCAGAGAAAAAACCCACCAATTGCAAGTCAAAGAACTAAGATCTAGGTTTAAAGGAATGGGATGTGATTATGCCTGCTATTACCTAGTTATCTGTTCTGCTCTTCTTCCTTTCTTTAATTATTTAGCAGAGTTAACACAGAAATGCAGTAAAGGAAACACTCAAACTCAGTATTATTTCTGGATACAGACAGTCTTCTTTAAACCAGAAAGAAATTTTGACTAAGACTTATAGAAGTATTTTTTTTTTCCTTTAGGATGATAGCTTTCCTTTACTGCAGTTGTCTTCTAAAATATACATCATAGATTATCTTCCTTTAAGAGAATAGTAAAAGGAAAACTTGCTGTACTGGGACTTGGTAAACTGCCTCTAATCTAATTTATATTACAAGGCACCAATTACTGGGAAATTCACATACCACTAAATGTCACTTCCACTCTTTTCCTAGCAATACCAAAAAAATTTGTAATTCATTCTAATCACGAGAATGCCACACTGAAAAATCTCCTTATTGTCCCTTCATAATTCCCCTCATAAGTGCAAGATTATGGCTTTTCGAGGTCCTTTCACCCTTCCAACTGCCCTGCAATAGAAGGGGGTAGCAGTTGTTTAGATTTTGAGTTGTTTCTCCAGGGCCAGAATCTAAAAGGCAATGACAAGAATTTTTGAAGAGTTTTCTCTCCTTTTGACCCTGCCAAGGTGCAAGGAGTTACACAAAAAGAAACAGTTATGATCAGGAGATTGCACTAGGCTTTTACACACTCTGAGTACTCTAGCTGTGCTTAATATTTCATATTTCCACATAGTCTGATAGACATAAAGGTGTGCAATGAGTTGAGATGGGATACCTCTTTCAAAGAGCTTTGGTCTAAGTCAAAACCATGGAAATTTCCCAGGAAAAGGGGAAAGAAGGAAGATGAGTACAAGACTGTTGAGTACAAGTCTTGTTTGAGTACAAGACTGAGAGTTTTGAGGCTGATAAACCACGGATTACACAGCCTCTGCTTTCTTGGCTTGGTTTTGCGATTCTTATAAGCAGAACTGTAGTCAAGTAATGCAAACAAAAACCACTGCTGGCACAGGGAATACCCTTTCAAAATCCCTGGTTGTTCAGTCAACAAGGATATATAGATCCTTATGCTTTAGTGATGGGTATTGAAATTCCTGGATTGATACATTTTGCTATATATAAAAATAGATAGAGGAAATAGAAAGCTTTTATATATAAAAGGATGATAAACCAGAAATATAATTTAAAAGAACTCTACCAGTGCTTGAGTGTCTGGCATTTTCTGCTTCATGAATTGTAATCTTTAATGGGGGTGGGGAAGAGAGCTCATTTCTAGACAGAGCAGTAACAGAGAGAATTTCTGATGAAAACCCAGGTTGGCTTGAAGGTATGTTTAGATCTCCCTGGCTCAGACTGGCAGGGTCTGAAGATTTTTTTATCAGCAAGATCTAAGGACCATGCCTGGTCATCCTCTAGAAACAACTCCCTTAGGGTTGCTAGGGAAGATGCAGTAAGCCACTGCCTGGTGACACATGTTGACTTCAGGCTGACACAGTCAGATCAGCCCAAGCACAGGCAACATCTCCTGCCCACCACTTACCAGGGTATCTGCTCTTATATGGATGTGTGGGTACACAGCCACAAGTGGGGTGGTCTGGTCTGTGAGACAGGTAGTCCCTTCTACAGGAAGACACAAATATTTCCTGCCTTCCCACAATTCTGTGAAAAGGGAGGGGAGGCAGATTTCTTGTGACATGGGTGAAGCTCTGCAGAGCATACACTGCCCATGATAAACACAGATTTTGCCTATCAGCAAAGATGCTTTCCTAGTTTTTTCTTTTGCATCATCCTCACAGAGAAAACTTCCAATAGGCAGAAAGATCATGGTATCTGGCCCCTGGTGAAAAATCTCCATAATTTCTCTACCATCCTGACCTGATATTAAGATGTTTTGAGAACATCCTGCCATGCTGATAGCAAACAGACGACAGCAGAGTTTACTTACTAAAATGAGTGTGGTCAGGGCTGAATTTGATACAAGAATTTGGCACCAAGCTGGAGAGCTACCTATTCCTCTTCAGACTGGAATTCTTCTCATTGAGCTGTTTCTCCTCTTTAATACATCCAAGCAGATGTTGAAAACAAAACAAACTTAGAAAAGACAACACTCAGTTTTACTCAAAAGTATTCCAGCAAATACTTATGTAGTTAATGGATTGAAATACAAAAGAACCCCAACAGCCTCCCAAACATCTTCTTTGCTTATCACTTTCCCCCTGCCCCAGAAATTATTATTCTCTATATTGTACTCCAGTATTATACTTAATGTACTAAGCAGCCCAGGTAATGATGCAATTTTGACAACATTTTAATTTATTTATGAACTAATGTTGACTCTGATAACCTGGAACACAAAGCATGCTCCTATTTGCAATTTCCACTGCTACATGTTACATAAACTCACTTATGAATTCCCTAGTTCTCCATACCCCTTACCATGATTCCTCTGTCTCCATAACATAAAATGGCTGAGTTTCAGGAAGCAATATCTATTCTGAGTTTGGCTAATCTCCATTTCAATATTTGCTTGAAAGTTGTCCCTTAATAAACATCGAAGTCTTTTGAAAAGGGAAAAATATGTCAGTATCACTCTTTTGACCTGTAGAAGAGATGTAAATTTACTCAGACAAACTGGAAAGCCACCACTGCAGACCTAAAATCTAATCCTTTGAGCTATCATGTTTGCTCAGCAGCAAAGGAAATGATGTCTAGGGACACTGACTGGCAGTTTCACATCATGGGTATGTGTTGTCTAAATACAAGGAGCAGCTAACCCCCATAGTTATAAATACAGTTGTGTCACCTGTGTATGTATGATCTGATGGACAGCTGTAGCCAACAGAGGTGTGGACTGGACAGACAGTTACAAATGACCCAGTGGCCCCATGCCCAGCTAGTCAGGCTGTCATCTCTTCTAGCTTGGATTTATCCATCAGGGAAGTAGCTGTGAGTTCAGTTCAGAGGCAGTCATTCTGTTAATGCTCTGTACTGCCAGGCAAAAACCTCGGCCTGTCCCTGGTTAATTCATTCCTACTTTTCAAATCAAGACACATCCAGGTTCAAGGTACTGGGACCCTCAAATAACAGCATTGTTTCAGCCTCTTGTTTTAAATGCCACTGCCCATCTAGGGCAAGGGGAGTTGTGACATGACCTCTCCTGTGGCCTCTTTAATTTTCTGTGGAGTTCAATGAGCTTGACTCATAGGATCAAGGCAAAGAAGAAGAGTGTCTGGGAATGCTTTTTGCTACATGTACTGAAAGTACCTACCTGAAGAGTGCCACTTCTCATGTGGATGACTAACAAAACATGTGATACAAGTGCAAACATCAGCATCTTGAGCAGTAAAAGTGCATCTCCCAGCCTTTTGAACTTTTTGCGGGCATAGCAAGTCTATACAATCAACACTAGAAACATGCACAAGAATATAAATGCAAATAAAAAGCACACATTATCTTTAGCTTCAGCTCTCATCCCTCTTCTGATAAAAGTTCTACATTTCAAATGCCATCAGTCTGCAGGAAGATACAGTTTCTTCTTTCTGAGCCTATTAATACATTCAACACAATAAAGATGAGATGGTGGGGGGGGGGGAAGGACAAGAGAAAAATGGTAGGGGTAAACAAAACAAAGCAACACACAACCACTTTTCTTGCAGTTCTGAGAAGCATTTGCTAATCTTATCTTCCGTAGAAAAATTCTGCTCTGTTTCAGGAATTCCTGAATGTACTTAGCGTTGCTCTTGAGCACACAAAACATTCCTCATGATTGCCTTCGCATCCCAGCAATCCACAGAAGATTTTACACATTTATTACAGAAAATCCTTGAAATCTAATAGATCTTAAGCTGCACACGGGTTCTGAGTGTCCCCAGAGCTCCCTGCCACCCCCCTCCTGCCTTTCGCTGAGTTAATCCGCAGCTCTGCCGGCTAAGGGGACTTACCAAGGGCTTTTCGATGGGAGGAAGCAGTTAGGAGCTCGCACACACTGGAATAGCTGCTACCCAGTAATGAAGCAGGAACTGAGAAGTCTCACTCTTTCAGTAGCTATTCAGGTAGTGCTGCCAGCTTTCTCTAGCTCTCTGCATACACACACACGGGGCGGGGGGTGGGGGTGGGGGAAGTGGGAAGGGGGGGGAGACAGGGAGAGGCACAATAAACTCTGACTATAATTGTGGGAGCTCCTTTCTACAAATTGTAGCAGCAAGAGATCCCTTCAGCAGCCTTTTCAGCATGATCTCTTCAAAAAGGAGTCCCTCACAAAAAATTGCATCCTTCCTACTCTCTTTCACTTTAAGAAAAATTAAAGCCAGCTCTCTCAGAGATTTAGTCATTGATGTATCATAGAAAGGTTATTGTTGATCTGAGTTTCATTTTTTTCTTTTTTATGATGAAAGTTTTATTATGAAATCTAGCCTAGTTTGCAGTCAAAAAGGGACCTGACTTTGCTCTTTATAAGGAACAGTCTCCCAGGAAAGCAGTTTAGATCAATAATTTCATGCATTTAATGACTGTATTTATGAAAGAAAGCATCCAGGCTAAGCGATTCACTAACTGGAAAGGTAACAGTTTAGTAAATACACATCACTGCCTTTTTGTACCTGCTTACACCATTAAAGGAAATATGCAATGCTACATGGAAATTCATAGAAGGATTTATAACAGAATATTATTGCATTTGGCAAAGGGATCTGAAGGATTTAAAAAAGCTTAATCTCCAAGACAGATCCTTTCTTTACAATTCTTCAGAATCCTATTCTTTAGAATCCTTGTTCTTTGAAGCCTTAAAACTATTTATCCTGTCATTACTTCTAACGTCACCTTTGATAAAAACGAGATAAAATATATCGTCTTCATAAATAAAAGAGGAAAGTGTTCTGGAATGTTTCCCGCCATCAATCCATCTCTCTTTCATGATCACTCATACGCTCACCTACACACATGCATAACACAATAGCAAATGTAACAACCTGGAGGGGGGGCGAAATCTTACATTTCCTTCAATTTAACAGCAGTCTCATTCCCCAGAAAGCAGTGGCTTTGTCCAGATCTTGGTACAAGGGTCATCCGTAAAGCAGGTGAAAAAAAGGATGAAAAAAAAAATAAGCAGGGTGTATGAATCTGACTTTGTCCCCGTGAGCAACACAGGGATCACCGGGGAGCCAGCCTGGCAGAGCCCCAGTGTGACAGTGACTTTAAGGACTGTTAGTTAGTATCACCATTCAGAGGCATGAGGGGACCTTGTAACAAGGATGGAGATGGAAAGACGATAAAATAATTGACAGAAGCCTATTAAAAAAGAATCAGTCACAACTGAGAGCTGCCTTATTGATAGGTCTATCTAAATCATGTTAGTGCTCTGCAACATTCCATGAAAGGCTTGTTCAACCTGCTTACATTTTGCAGGGGATGTTTTCAAACACAGCTGCCTGGTTGTTAATCTCCAAAACATAAACTTAATATTTAATTACTTTTAATCAAAGGCAAATAATTTTAGGGCCTGGTAAGTTTATAAGGAAATCATAAAACATGAAGTGTACAGAGAGAAGCCTCTTCAAGGCTTTAACTTGTCTCAGTAGCAGAAGGTGAAAAGATAGAGAATTCTGTCCTTTGCTGCTCCTGCCTGCCTCCTGCTCAGAGTGGATTAGGCAGCGAGTAGTAAATACAACCCTGTGTTTAAACTGCAGACCAAAACTTTCTGCCACCTCTTGGTCCTGAGGAAGCCCCAGTGGAGGTGGCCACAAAGGCATGTGGAGTCATTGGTGGCATACACAGAGCAGCCACAACTTTCAAGACCTTGTTTTTCTTGGTATAAAAAAGCAGTGACTATTGTGGCCTATAACCCATATCTTGCAACATCCCACTGTTTGCTCATTTGCTGTGGGAGTTCACCCTCACAAAATACATGCTTCATCTCTCTTTTCATCCTCTGGAGAGATTAGTCAGGAGATTGGCAAGCTATGAAACTCAAAATGCCAGAGAACTTCTCCCAAGGTCAGAGGTGTTTTGCCAGCACTATTGGGGATTCCTTCAGTACCCTCTCTCCCATCACAAATACCCTTACTGCAGGACCTTGAGGGTCTGAGACCTCCTCACTACACTCCCATAGCTGGCATGTCCATACTCCAGCAGCAGGATAGAGCATGGCTTGGGCAAGAGCTGCAGGTGCCTGCTGTAGGCAGAGCTTCCCCACCTTGTGAGCTGTACTGGCTGAAGTTGAAGGTTTTGAAAAGCTCGTTTCTAGAAATTACAATCAGGCAGTGGCAATGTGTTTACTTTGTGAGGGCAACCTGAATAGCTGACATCAGAGATCTCTCTGCATTAAAAACAAACTATCCAGCCCTTTAGCTACTCCTCCATCTGGGGTTGCTAAAAAGAACATTCACAGAGAAGAATGGAAATAGAGTTCAAAGAACACCTCTTACCTTCAGAAGGAAAGGAGGGCTCTGTTCTTAGGGGTTTGTATGAATTCAGTCAGATCTGTGGGTTGTCACTAGTAAGTACATGCAACTTACACTTTAGTAAAAAAGATTGTTTTTTGTAGTGCAAGTAAAGAATCTGGGAGAACTCTTCCATAAATTGTAGTTCTACAACTTGGAAGGAACTAACAAATCATATGTGAGCTGTGAATCTAATTTTATTGTGCAAAGAACGTTTCCTCCAGGGCTCTTTCCCTGATGCATGTATCTATTTGCCATTCTTCTTTGACATAAACCAATTTCTGTGGTTTGCTTGTCAATAACTATCCTTAATTTTTAATGAGTAATGCTAAAGCCATTGACCTCCAGTAGAAGCAGGTTCTTAAAGAAACACCTCTCATTTTCTCTGAGATGTGCAACATTTAGCTTGAAATACACCTCTGGACTAAAATGTGCATTTAATATATTGGATGATACAAGGGTGATACAAGTGTTTGATTTATCTCTTGCATGGATTCTGCTCTCCATCAGTATCAACTACAGGTTTTACACACTGGTATCTTGCTTCCTGTCTGAAAATAATACACTTACCTAATACAGCATATGGTATCCTTTAGCAGTCAATGTGGACTGGGCACTGACTGCTTCTAGAAAGTCCTAATAACATTTTTTCCTCTTCTCTTCTTCTTCTAACCCTTTCCATGATTTATTGAGCAGAAGAGTTTCACTAGGGAAGGAGGTATTAGTGCATACTTTATAATGGTGTCAGAATTATCCCAGTGTCAGTATTACTGATACAGGAGAATCAATATCAGTTTTACAATGAAAAGAAATCTGGATGATCTGCTATATGGAAGCACATAAATCATGCATGCATGCAACCTCTGCCTCGTGAGTGACACCACACTAGCTTAGATAAAACTGATTTCTGAAGACATAACTATCCCCTTTCACTCCTTTCTCACAAAACTCTAATCATTTTACAGTGCAAAGATACAGACACAGCCTGTCATTTAGACAGTGATTTTTGTGTGTACTAGATTGCCAGAATTAAGCATGTACATTCTAATGTTGCAGGTGCAAGATTTTACCCCATTGATTAAAGAAATCAGCTCCTTGATTCATGAAACATTTGTGAAAAGGAAGAGTGAAATTTGTATGATAAAGTTTATATTCTGTTCTCATTTACATCCAGGTAAACCTAATTTCAATGTTTTGAATCAATACTAACTGTGGTCTGCAACACAATATTAACCAAGGTAGTGGTGTTAAATCTAGTATAGCATGTAAAAACCCCACAAATTCTATCTTAGAGATTCTCTCTGACATAGAGATTTTGCACCTGTGAATATTGATGTGTGTCTTTTACAAAGTTACACAGAATCAGCAGGAACTTCTGCAATGTCATTACAGAATCCAAACCTCAAGGTCAAGCTGTAAAACTCTGAAGGTTTCTAGGCCACTGGAATTTTGAATTCATTATTCTGAGGAGGCTGTTTCTCCCTAAATGGAAGAAGTTGACAGCGAGTGACAATTCTTTGGAATTGTGTATCAGCAATAATGCATGGCTTGTGTCAGCTGAAGAGGAAAGTAATTCACAGTAATGTTTATTAACTAGTTAGGATTACATAATGTTTCGTAATCCAGGATGAACTGGGGAGAAAACTCTTTCTAAAACCTTTGTGATTGTTTTTTCTGTTTTTAAAATAAAACAAAGAAATGAATACGTACTTCAAAAAAACCTGAGCTATTGAGTTGAAATCATGTTCTATTGAGGGTTTTTTTGGCATGCTCATAGTAAGGAAGGTTCTAGGCAGATCCATGCAGAAACTCAGTCTCATTCACTGTCGTGTCGTGGTGGGCCTCTGTCCCTGCATTTTCCACCCTTGCAGATTGAAAGAGATGAAGTTCAACACTGGAGAAGCCCTCGTCATATGAAAAACTGCTGGTGTCTGCTATGAAGACACATCTGAGTTAGGGCAACCCATCTGGTAGCTCACCAGCAATTAAAATAAGCTTAAACAGCATTTCCATCATTTTATTTATATTTGAGGAGTTTTAATGACCCACCTATTGAAACTGAGGAAAAAAAAAAGCAGTTTGCATAGTAATTGCCATTATGTGGCATATTAAAACACCTGAGAAGTAGAAAAGAAGGACTTTAGGAAACTAATACCAGGGGTCAGACTTGTCCTGAGAAGGTGACAGCTAGCAGAACATCTCTGTGAAACATGCAGAAACAGCAGCAGAAGCAAGTGAGGTGGGTGTAAAAGTGGTCGCTGCTGAGCCCAGTGTTTTTCCAGCAAGTTTTTGACTCCCCATGCTTTGATCTGGAAGGGACTCATCACAGAGCATGGATTTCTTTATCACTCTCGGCATGTTGAACATATTGGAAAATTTCAGCCCCGGCCATTAGAGCATTTTTACCCGCACTCAAGTTAACTGATCTGGCTGCAGGTCTGTTTAGGCTGCCTCTCCATCCCCATCAAGGTGCTCTTCCAGTAACCTATAAGTGATCTAAAGGAGCTTGTTTCTTTCTCTTGACTCTGGATAGTTGTGGTGGTGGCTAACAAGCACATGTGTGTGCTGCTGCTGTGCTTGATGAAGAAGAATCACATAATCGTGACAGGAAAAGAAGCCTGAAAAACAGGGATTTTACCATTTGCTTTGAAAGAGCTGAAATGTGTCATTGTGCTGATGCCCTCCAGACCTGAGTGCCATAACTGTAGGGCAATCACTAAAGTGCCTGGAATGTGCCTAATAGTGCATGGTTTCACGATACAACATGAGATTAATTATCACCTTGCCTCTGTCAAAAGCAGCAGTCTTGTTATCCCATCCCAGCTCCTCATCCCAGCTGCAATTTTTGTGGCATATCTTGAACCAGAGCTGACTCTCATCTGAGTACACAAGAGGTCCAACACATTTAAAAGGCAGAAAATTCACTCAGCATATAAAAGTAAGTGATAGGTCTTTGTAGTGATCAGAATGGGTTTACTCCAAGTAAAACAGAGTGAGAGCACAGGACCGGGTAAGGAAGGAGCAGAGGGTGTCAGATTTCCTTTTCAGCAATAGAGAGTACAGACTATCATAAAATCATACAGAAGCTTACCTCTGAGGTAGTGCACTGCATTACAACTCTCTGCAGCCACAGATTCCTTTGAGATTGGTTTTACACTAAACATTGTCCTATGCAGGTTTAATCAGCAATGAACAATGTACTGCACCATCAGGAAATTAAGCATCTCTACAAGAAACCAGATTTGAAAAATCCCAGAGCTATTCCTTTAGATTATCAGAGAGAAAAGAAAAAAAATTACAATCTTCTAATTATTAATTTGTTTCCTGGAGGAAGGAAAAAGAGGATTTCACTTTCAACCCTTTTATGTGAAGGGCTACTGATTAACCCAGGCCTTGTCAAAGATAATGGGGTTAACAGCATGAAGAAGGGGAAAAGATAAATGAAAAGGGAAAATGGAAAGAAGTCTTCACTTGAGTCTGAGCCTAAACCCACATGAAAACAACACAAAGACCTGGATTATGCACAGAGCATTGCCCACCATTCTATCCAGGTGGAGGTGATTAAACCTAAGAGAGCAGAGCATGTGTAATGTGGGGGTTGGAAGGGCAATTGGCATGTTCATGCAGGGGTTGTGCTTGGAGGCAGAGGTAATCAACCCCTTAGGCAATGCTGCAGCTGCTGTACGGATCCCCACCTTTGGGCAGAAAGTAGAGCATGGACGAAGAGGAGTCCTGCCCTGATGTTGCCCAGATTTGTCTGCGTGCCCAGAAACACAGTCATGCCCCCAGACACAGAAGGATGTACATCCAACACGAATGTAATCTAGTTGAAGAAATGATGGTTGAAAACATGAGACAACATAGACAAGATCAGGGTCATATCAAGCAACAACTACTCTTTTTTAGGCAAAGTACAAATAAATTTCCTATAATTGATCTGACATACTAGGCTGACTTTCTTGCAGGACAAAAGTCCAGGCTGCTGTCATCTAATTTTCTGTGACTTCTCAGCTTCTCCTCAGACATAAAAAAAAAAAAAATTCTGGGCCATAACTGCTTAGCTGCATTGCCTCTGCACCCTGATACACTGCAAGGAGCTTAGGGGAGGGAATATGAGGAGGAGGTGAGGGGTAGCTGAGGGAGTCAGGCTCAGTCTCTGTCATGGTGTACCTTGCCATGCCTTGGTAAATAGTTGCCCCAATGGAAGAGAAGCCTTTGCCTTTGAACCAAGCCTTGTATTGTTAGACAGGACACAACCAGTGGTGGCACAAGGCTATCTGATGACACTTAGAGTAAGGGAGAAAATATGATCAGCAAGCTTCAGGAAAAAGAGGTAGCAAGAATCAAAATCCTATGGCTGGCTACCATGGAAGCTGGATTGTCATATAAAAGTCGAACAGAAACAGCGGATGCAGAAACTGGGGAAGAAAATGAATGTTAGCTATTTTTATTGTATCCCTGGGGGAGAGAGATGAGAACAAAGAATGCCAAAAGCATAAGAACAGCTGATAAAGGTTTACTCAGCTCAGAAAATCCTACTCTAACATTTCTTATTCTATGAAATATAAATTAAGCCATTAGTACTTGAGGGGGTTTTGATTTCTGAATATGTACAAATCTAAATACATTCTACTTGGTGTCTGAAAACCTTGAAAGCCTGAGAAGACTTGAGATTATCCTAAGCTACACAAATAGGGCATTGTAGGGAACATCCTTTTTTATTTCTTACTCTGTCCTAGGTAAAATAGTGCAAAGTTGCTCCTTACATGAAGAGATCATACACTGCAGCCAAAATATGTGGAGTAGATCTTTAGCTAAAAATAGTAAAAATGGAATTAGTGCAGTTTACACCAGCAGACCATCTATGAACTTGAGACAAGTGTAATGGAGGAACAACATACTGCTGAATCAGTTTGCTCCTTTTGTTTTCAGTTAATTCCCCCAACACTGCCTGTGCATGCTCTAAGCATTTTTGTAACGATTTGGTTTAAATTCACCATGTTGCTATGCGCTTAACTATGAGTTTATATTTTAGCTCAAAGAATTCACATGTAGGGCTGTTGGTTTTGCCAGACATGAGTCCACAGAGGAAAAAAAGCACAGAAAGGTCGGATAATGAGAGCATTTAGAAAACAATGATAAATCCTTAGAAACATAATTGAATATGCTGTAATTTTTAAATATAATTTATGCTTGAGACTTTCCTCCTTCTCTATATAAGCCCACAGTACCGAAGATGTAATAATACCCTGTGCTACTGAGTGGGCATAAGAAAGAATATACCTGGATCTTCTGGGTGCTCAGCACCTCCAGAGGTGTGATAAGATTTAAAGTAAGGATTTCAGAAGCCAAATTCAAATTCCAGAGTCTAAATCTTCTGTTTAACATTTTTCACAGTGAGCCCACTGAGGAAAGACAGGGCAGGATTTTGCTTAAGCAAAGACACAGGAAAGGAGAAAATGCCTGCCTGCAGCAGCCTACGTGGTCGGGATGTGTCTACATTGCCTTTTGTACTGCACAAGGGTGCTCTGGCCAAGACTGCGGTGGAGCACGGAATTTGCTGCAGCAGACGTGACATGGAAAGTTGGTATCCATGTGCATCTTCTTTCAGAATATCAGCTTAAAGGGGCATGAAATCTGATGATTGTGGTAATCCAACTACATACAATTTATGAATTAGGGCTGACACGTAGAAGTTGTTGCTTTGAGAAGGTTACTGCAGTGGGGGTTGGACTCCTCTGCTGGCTGTGTAACCAGCAAGAAAAGAGAGGTAGCCTTCATAATTTGAGCAAGGCTGTCTGAAGCCTGGGAAGACTAGCTGGTTTTAAACAGCATTACCAGCAAATTCATTTTTCCATGCTCCTGGCTCTGTGTGTGCATGTGTGTTACTGACTCCAAATTTTAAGTGCCCCTAATGACGTACACAAAGGACTGAGCCTGCCCAGGAGTCGAAGGTGACATTGAACTTGGAGATGGCATTGAGAAAGGGCTATGCTGGCCTGGGGCAGGGAAGTCACATGCTGCAGAATTTCATTTAGCTGGAGAAGTAACCAAAAACCAGTCTGTTCCCAGGAATGTGAAGGGGGTTGGGGGGTGAGAAGTGCCATAGGAAGTGAAAAAGCAGTGAACAAGTTATGGGAAACCTAAGAAACTAAAAGCTTAGCAAATTAGGATTCAGTGCAGTAGTATGGAAAGTGTCCATGTAGGAAGTTGGCCTCTTAAACCTGTGACATTTCCACATTTTCCCTATAGGTATCAGCCAAAATGGGTCTTGATGCTGATGGAGAATTTTGAATGGCACCCAGACCAAACAACACACATGCTGATCTAATGTTAGCAGTGGCTAATGTGTGGAGGTCTTGCTGGAGACTGTAGAATTGGGTGACTCAGCCCAAGGGGAGGCAGCTCTCAAACGACAACTGTATCAAGACATCTCTAAACTGAGATGTACGGTTCTGCCATCACTGACCAAACTTTTCATGTACTCCCTGCAAAGAAAAGAGTAGTCTGCTATTAACAATGACCATGAGGTTTTCCTACGATTAATCTTTACACTTTGGAGTCAGAGAGAAGTTGTTGGCACAACTGCTGTAACCACTTTGTTACAGCAAATCTTGATGGGTCAAAACATTAACTTGGTCATGAGATCAAATGTTATTCATCAGATGGTACAATGTGCTACTTTCTAATCACTTGTTTAAGAAGATAAAAATGCAGTGATATAAGATTATTTTATCTTGAATTTAGTAAGTCTTTATTAGATTCTGCATTTACAAAAGTAATTTTCTCAACACAGAATGCATCTTCACTGTGTTTCTCCAATGTTTATTGCCCAATGGAGTAATTGAATGTGCCTCAAAAGAAAGCAGATAAAGAGATTTTGAAGAGAGGAAGAACAACAAAAAGAAAGACCTAACAGCTATTAATTATTTCATCTTTATGTATGTAACACATCAGTTTTAGATGCACTTACTTGTTAAGTTATTATACAGTTGTTATGGAAGCATCAAGCTGTTCACCAAGCCAATGCAAGGCATTTTAAGCAGTACTAAGTGTAAACCAAAAAGAATTAATGTTTTTTTAATGAGTTTTTTGTTGTTGTTTTTTGCTTGTATTTTCATCCCAGTAGAAAATCCAAATGAAAACCAGAGGCCTGTTCCTGCCAGCTTTTGCTCAGCTAAACCATCCTATCAGTTTTAACACAACAGTGGAAATGTTGGAGCAAAATGTGAGCAAAACTTGAGAAATATGAGCTACCATGATTGATTGCAATGCTGTCTTCAGTGCATTGCTGATTATATAAAAATTGTTTGATTTCAACACATCTAGAGTCATTTTCAGATTTATTATTATGTGCCTTTTACCTAAAGCAAACTGGAATAGATTCTTTGCTACCTTGCACTCAATATAAGTATCAACACTCTGTTTAGCAATTTACACCCAGCTTGAACATGATGTCAATTTCCAAGTGAGAAAGCTGATCAAGGATATGGTTCAGGATATTACATCATGATGAATTAATAGGTAGCTTCACTTTTAGGGATCACCATTTTTTAACCTTTTGTGGAACATCAAGGTGTTATTAGGAAACATTTGACTAAAATGGTGTGAGATGAGTTCTTTCAGAGGAAAAATATTCAGGTTTCCTGAACAGTGGGATAATCAGCTTGCTATGAGAGACATCCAGACCTGTTCACAACCTATGATGAAATAGAGGTAGGGCTCATGACATTCTGTTCTTTTTTGTCCAGGTACAAAGGCTGGCCCACTAACAGCACACTGCAAATATTTGGTCACAGAACAACAGAATGGGCAAGGTCTGAATGGGCCACAACCGTCATCTGGCTCAGCCTCCCTGCTCAAGCACATCCTAGAGCACATTGCACAGGAATTGAGTCCAGATTGTTCTTGAATATCTCCAGTGAGGGACACTTCACAGCCTCTGCGGGCATCCTCTCCCAGTGCTCAATCACTTGAATAGTAAAGAATTTTTTCCTCATGTTCAGATTGAACTTCCTGTGCACCAGTTTCTGTCCATTGCCACTTGCCTTATTGTTTGGCACCACCAAGAAGAACCTGGCTCAATCCTCTTGACACCCTACTTCCTCAGTCTTGGAAATCATCATTGCAGGACATGAGTAAAGCCTGGTCCTTACTTATAAAAATTCTAGTTGAATGTTCATGGTGACATATCCCAATGAAGTCAATACTTTGTCCTGGTTTTGTTGTTTTGTTTGGTTTTTTTTTTTTTTATTTCTAAGTGTCTCAGAAGGAGGTTAGAGTAAGGTCAGGAAAACCAAGGGAGGTTGCTTCCACCTTCAATAGCTCTACTGAAGTTACACAATAAAAATATCTTTCTTTTTTGAGACATTTTAACTAATTCAGGTCACTGAGACATTATGTCTCAACAAAGAGCCAGCACACAATTGATAGTAATTATCATCATAATCAGGTTTACAGTAGTGCCAGATTGCAGATTAATTACACAATTTAGAGATGGAAGAGAGAAAAAAAAAAAAAAAAAAAAGTAGCTAAACCATGTTTAGTGTGGCTACAGCAATTTTTTCTTGGGTATGTATTAATTTCACTTAAGTGTCACCTGTACTGTTTTCTGAAAGAGGGCTTGGGGCCACTCCTGTAGAGGACACGTGTAAGAAGGATGGAATGGGAGGAGAAATATAGGTCAGTCACCTGTAGGGAGGATCCCTGATCACACAGCAGAGTGCCTCACATGGTAGAAGACACCTGTGTTTAGGCATCTGAATCTCACACCTTCAGTGTTTTAGACTCCAGAAAAGCACCTTTAGTAAGGCAAATACCTTTTTACAATGAAAAGACTTCCCAGGTTAATGGCAGAGACACTTAGTGGCTACCCATCCTCAGCCTTATACTAGCTAAGCACACGAGGTGGTATGTCTCTGTTCAGAGATAGGATGGGTCTAAATGACCTGTGAAACCACCACATGATTGCAGTTATTCACAAGAAGTGATAACCCACTCAGCTGTCCGTCACTCTTCAGCACAACACCAGCTGGAAGGAAAGGATCCGCCTCATTCATTAACATGAGAGTGTCATGAAAGTACCTGAGTTTCATCTAGTGTTAATCCTTTTAATTCAAAGCGCTTTTTTCACAGTGTATGTTAAATTCCCGTAGAAATATTTCCATTGATCTTGGATTTTGCCTTTAGCACACTTAACTTCTGTGTCTGTAATAATCTGACACACTTTTTTTAACTATGAGAAAAATCTTTCTTTTTGACTACAGCAACACTGATTGATTCTGTGCTTACAGATGGATTTTGTTTTATGGGCTTTTTTTTTCAGTCATGCTTCAGAAACGTATTGGTTGGTTGTATTCCCATAACTAAAATAAACCAGTGGCACAGGAGAAAACTGCCACATTTGCTGAAACGCCACAGACAAATTGCTATTCCTTTAGCTAACCTTATTTTTTTTATTTCCCAAGAAATGTGCTACAGTTCTAAAGAGAACAATTTCAACGAAACGAAACACTCTGCCTTTATAAAGAAAAATGAGATAAAATGGGAATGGGGAGACAGTAGAGGTATTTCTGGTTATTCTGAAAATTTTTATTCTTTCCCAGTAAAACATTATTAAAAGAGTATGCAAAGTTCAGGGCTGTTGGGTTTTTCTAAAAGATGTGCAGACTTAACTCATTATTCAAATGAGTGGTCCGGAGAGGTCAGTAGGCCCATTCCAATGAGTGATGGCATTCAGCAAACTCTCACAAGAAGTAAAGTTAAAACGCCAATTCTTTGAGTTGCCTCATGCTGGCAGGTGCCCCCTGTGTCTGCTGGGTCTTTAAGATTGGGCACAGGATTCCATTCAGGCACTGACATTTTGGGTAAATAGGCTATTTTTTAAATGCCATGGCATACTGGCTGTGCTTTGAGATATGTTGATATGAATGAGGTAAAGAATGGGAAGGCTGAGTGTACACACAAGCCAATGAAAGGCAGTAGCTGTCTAACTTAAGCCCTGTTCATCTGGGGGAAAGGTCCTTACACTTTTGCTCCTTTCACTTAAATTGCTTTGCTATTATCTGTAGCTCTAATTTTCTAGCAGACTTTCCCTGGGAACAGAGAAAGGAATGGACATATTAGAGGGATCAGACAGCTGTGAGTACAGAATCTATTGTGCAGTTAGAGTCAAATTATTGTGGGTCTGATCCTGGGGCATGCCCAGAATACACAGCCCTTACTAAAGTCAGGATAAGCAGCCCTCAGCACCTCACAGATACAGGCTATGGGAAAATAAGGAGTCATCCAGGCTGTTGCTAAACTTGACAGAATTTTTAGACCTAAATCCGTAAGAGATTTAACCTCCTAAATACATGATTCTCAAATCAAATCGCTTTGACACTTGTGTGTCCCAACAGATATTTACGTTAATCCATATGCCTACATGTCCACCACTACACATGCAACTATTGATGACCTGTTTGGCTCTTTCTACAATGCCTTGACCTTGGAGAAAGATTTTCCCTTAATACAACCTCATCAAGCAAATAAATGTTTTCACAAATGTAGAATCTACACAATAGGGATGAGACTTGGTATAAGAAAGCTGGAATGCAATTCCTAAAGCTGAAAAACTTGTAATTAAATTGTTTAATAGCTTATTTTGACTAACATTCAGAGGTAGTTCAGGGTCCACTTCTGTGAGTGGTGAAGGGTCTTCTCATCTTTTTAAAATATTTGATGCCCCCATTGGAGTAGACATACCGATTATAACCCAAAAAACTTCTGAGGTTTGAGGATTATCTAGGTTTGGTTCCATGGCTGGTGAGTTGGGGAGGCAAAGAGCAATACTGATGTTATATTACAATGATTGTGATAATAACATAATTGGTTATTTTAAATATAGGTTTTCTTCTGCATGTTTCTGGTAGTCAAGTTAAAATTAATGGACCAGTGGTGCCAAAACCAGAATGGTAATGGAATGATTAAACATATTGAAGGAAATAAGGAAAGATACCAGTAACAGCAAAAACAGGCTTTCTAGAATGGCAAACGGAAAAAAAACCAAAAAACAATAAAAACACTGTGAGGGCGAGAGCTCTAGTTTTAGTTGTACATACGTGTACAATGACCCTACTTTTCATTTTCAGAGTTACCAACAGGAAAACTGCTCTAAACATGAGGTATAACTGTGTTTAGACAGATTTATGTTTTAGCCAGCCCTTTAAAATGCTGACAGGTGTTGGAGATACAACTGACATTGAAGGGATTCTATGCATAAGGTGTCAAGGCTTGTTTCATCAGCAGATGGGCAACTAAACAGTGTTGAGCCTTGAAGGCAATTCTGTCTTCAGGTACTAAAGAGGAATTTGTCTTACCTTGATTTATGAGGAGTAGTGAATTATGTGGTCAGAGTGGATCTCATCTAAAGCTAAAACGAGCATTTCCTGCCTGTAGGAATCTTCCCTGCCTATTTCCAAACCAAGATAGCAGTCCTGGAGATATTTTTTCTTCCTCTTTCTTCCATCAGTTACTGTAATGTGAGGTGATTTTCATTTCCTTGTGGTCCCTCTGACTTTTACCCTCTTGTCTGGATTTTGCAGTTGGCAGGTAAACTAATACCTAAAAATTTTTCAAGACAAATTCAGCAAAATATTTATTGTTTCAAATTACATGTCTCACACTCTTCTCTTAGTATTCTTTTTACATCTATAACTTTATTTTTTTCCTCTCCTTTCTCATGTTTTGATGTTCTCTTCCCCTTCTTTGCTGCACAGTCCTTGCCCAAGTTCCCATACCCTGAACCCTCTCTGTTTTTATTCCTAGATGTCTCTCTCTCCCTCCTGCTTTTTCAAATTTCCTTTCCCCCTTAAATTCTCTTTTCATGACCTTTGTCTGGCTATGGCTGTCACAGTATGAGAGGAAACTGTCACTTACCTGTTGCTCTTCAGGCTCTAACACACTCAAGTATGGATTTTCCAGGGTCACCACATTTTTGTCTCATGGGAACAGCAGAGAAACAGAGAGACACATCCCACCAGTGCAGCACATCAATATTTACTGATACAGAAAAGTACTGTCTGGGAATGGACACTAGGGAGCTGTTCTTCCAGTGGCTGGCTACTAATAATGAATGATGGTCACTTTTAGTTCTGGAGTGAAGGATGCTTTGAAGGATACATTTTCTTTTGCCACCCTGTTTCTCATAGTGCCGACTTCACTGGGTCATGGTGATGACTGGCGTAATAAGCCAAAAATGTGGCTATTTGAACTTGAAGGTTGCTCTCCTGTCATTGTCATTAAAGAAAAATATATCACGTTAAGGTCTTTTCTGATTGATTCTTTTTCTAAACATGTCAAATTACTTCATTAGGTTTTAAGATAGCATTGATTTGAGCAAGCAAACAGATGTAGAAGTATTAGTGATCGTGTAATTAGTGTGCTTTCCCCTCTTTTTCAAGATTGACCTAAGATACTTTGGTGAGAGTAATTTTTTTTTCCATTGATAACCAAACACTGCCTTACAGAGTATGGTCTCTTATGACATTTATCCCATCCAACTTAAACAGAGAGGTTTGGGGTTTTTTAATGCAATTCATTCCACTGCAAATGCATTTTTACAGCTGAATATAGACTTATATCCAAAGTAGGACATATCCTGGTCAAATTTGCAAAGCTGTGACAAAATTTTTCCTGAGTCACTTAATTAGACCTATCTGTGAAACATTTATAAATGCAACTGCCTCTTTTTCCACTCCTGCTTTTGACTGAATTTTGTGTATATTTGTTTGTAGATACAAAAAGTAAGGTCTTCCCATCACTTAAACGAAATAGATCAAAGTATCCTTCACTATTGTAATTATGTCACAGTAATCATTTTGCCCCACTGGCGACCTCCACCTTAGTTCCCAGGATGAGCTGTAATTTGATTTCTTTGCCAACTGAGATTCTCATTCATCTCATGAGGTTACTCTAAGAACTGTCTGCAGGGGGATTGTTGTATTGCTTTTGCCTGTAGGCTGGACTGAAGGAGCAACTGTCTGTACTATTCACCACAGGCACCATTAAGGATGAAAATAAGAGTTCAAGAAAGCAGGAAGACAAGCCTCCCCAGAATTCAGTTTCACAGTGAAATGTTGTTTACAATGAGAGGAGTAGTTATGGAGAGACAGTGAAATTTATCAGAAGTATGTGGAATTGACCATTAGACAGTGAAATTAATTGTGGATAATAGACTTGCCAGAAAATGTATTTCAAATTGTTATATTTTGACATTGACACAAAATTTATGTATACATATACATCCGAAGTGAAAGCTCATAAAAACCTTCTTCTTGCCTTAGTTGCCCATCTGGTAAAATCAAGAAATATTTAAATGCATGGTCTTTTCCATAAATGAGGATGCTTTGAGCACATAAAGGGTTACCTTGGATATGCAAAGGCTCGGTATTTACTTTCAGTACTTCCCTTGAGTTATTGCTTTTCCCTTTTTATCATTTCTGCAATGTTTTCATTTCTTCCCCAACTACCTTAGTTTGAAATATTTTCAATAGTCCTTTGCCAATATCATTTCCACAGCATGCATTATTTATTTAGATGTTGCTAATAGTACAATATTTCAACTGTCAAGATACCTGATGTCCAGACTTTCTCACTTCTTTGGTTTGAATGACAAATAAGTTCCACCTTCTGGGCATATTCTTAATGATAAATGGTATCTGTCTCCCTAGCTTTGTAGACCTAACACAGGGAAAGGGCTAAACTTTCTGAAGGAACAAATTATTTTTAAGTTGTACAAAGGGTGTGATGTCAGTATTTTTCAGTTTTGCAATTCAAGAATTTTTAGTTTCAAAGGAATAGGGGTATATGAATTACTCCTCAAAAGCAAATTTTGAAAGTCTCAAACTTGACCGGGAAGCACTTATATTTCTATTTCCTCTTGTCTTTCAGAGAGATGACTTTCAGTGGTTCTTGTCCAGTGAAGAGCCCAGCAAAATTAAAATTAAAGGTTCCACAAACTTCTGTCGAGTCAAGTCTTAGCTGAAGTTGTAAATGAATCAATCAAATAAAAATATGGAAAGATCTGATCCACCTTCATGGAAGAAATTTTTGTAGGTCTAATCTTTCCCTTGTAGTCTACCACTGTTGCAGAAGGCCTTAACATTTACAGCAACCAAAGCAATCATTTACTGTTTAAGTTATTCATGTAAATAGTATCTGTTTTGTCTATAAACCTCCATTTTTTTTCTTTTAATTCTGGAAACATAAGTAGCATTGAGTCTTCTCACTGGCAACATATCTCCTGCCAATCATTGTCTACAGACCACTGTATTCTGGATTCCCACTCCAAGTTAAGAGCACAAGTACCCTGCAGAAAGAACAATATAATCCCAAACGAGAGTTCTTGCTTCAACTATTGTCCTGGTTTAGGGCAAATTTGGGAGGAAACCTCCAAAGGGGTTCCTCTGGAAAGCAAACTCAAACAGCCCCTCCCCCCAGCCAGTCCGGGAAAAAACTTCCTCAGAGAAAAGTGGAAAAAACTATTTAACAAACAAGCTGCCCACAAGCACAAAGAATGAATAATATGAAACAATAAAACCTCTGGCCACTCCGAAGAGAGATGGCAAACTGAGCCAGTCCTTGCTGTGGGTGCAGCTCAGCTCACTCAGTCTCTCACCAGCCCCACTCCCTCCGCAGGGCCAGGCCCGGCGGCCGCAGGTGCCAGCCCTCGCTGCTGCTCTGGGTTTTTCAGTCCAGAGCAGATTTGAACAGTCCCAAGAAAAAGGAAAAAAACAAAACAAAACAAAACAGTCCAGGGAACTTTCTGCCTCAGCTAACTATAAATAAAAGCACAGGAGATCTCTGTCCCACCGCTGTCCGTGCCTCAGACGAATGCCGGAGCAAGGCCGTGTGGGAGTCAGGCAGTTTTCTCAACACAAACTGCTGCTGCTTCTTTCTTCCCCTTCACTCCCAGAACCATTTTAAAGGTACAGAACTTAATACACAGCACGTACAGAGCAGACGATTGGGGATACAAGCATCATAAAGTCACCCTACGACAACTATATTTCAAAATGTTCCAATACAACTCTCGGAAAGACTGTTACAGGACAAACTGCAAACGTATCACATTATTCCTTATTTGTGTCCAAAGCACTCAGCTTCTCCAGGGTGTAGTGTAAGTGCCCTCTCTTGACTTGGGATTTAAAGGAACTCATCTAATCAAGAGGTCATGAAAACCTCCAAACTGAGTGAGCCAGAGGATCCACTCCTCAGTGACACTTAATTTATTGTACAATCAAAAGAAAACAAGTGAGTCCTGTTATGAATGACACAGTTGCAAGTGTTCAATAGTTCTCCTGGGAATTTTACTTAAGCTTGTGTAGACATAAACACTATATTCCGTGATGATTTTCTTGCTGTAAAAATACCAGAGAACTTCAATGCAAAACTTATCTGCTGACACACTAAAAGACCAGAAAATTATTGCACTCATTCTAATTAAATTGACTCAGATTTTTAAAGTTCTCTTGACAGATTGTGCCAGCTCTTGTTCCTTCTCATCATTTAAGTATAGCTACTCAATAAATTCATCTTCCTTCATAAGAAATAGCACCAACTATTTTTTTCTTTGCTTGAAATGGCAATTTTCGCTCTCAAAATATCCATTTAAGGTGGAAGGGTAAATTATAGATATGTATCTCACACGGTGTTTCCTACTATAAGCCTGTAAATTACATTGTGGTTTCTCTGGAATCTCTTTTTAGGAGTTACTGGGTTTAAGCTTAGATCACAAGGAATCTGGCAAAAAAATATTAAATCTGATTTCTGATCTTAAGCACAAATATGAAATTATGACTCTATACATACACATGCCTATACCTATATATATTTAGAGAGAGAGAAAGAGAAAGACAATTCAAAGAAAATTCTGTTTATGTTTATATATATTGCATGTGTGTATGCCTGTTGCATGTAGAGAGAGAGAAATGGGATTCCAGTGACTAGAAGTTAAGATAGCAAATACGAAATCTGAATATTTGCTATGTAAGCAGGAGTGCTTTCTCTTGTTTGCTTTGCAGGTTACTTGTGTCAATGTTTCAATGAAAAAATATGCAAAAAAACCCCCCAACAAACCTAAAACAAACAAACAAAAACCCCAAACCAACCTGATTAGAAAATGGTGCTGGAGAGTGGATAAAATTTAAAGACATACACTTCATTGTGGCAGCTTCATGGCTGTACATGAAATTAAAAATTGCCAATAACATCCTGTTCTGAAACTATGGTGATGTAAGCAATGTTTCTTGAGATTTCTCAATGCCACCTTTGAGAATTTGCATGAATGAAATAAATTAGATGCTGTACAAATATTCTAGGAATGCTTTCCCAGAAGGAAGTACAGCCAAAATGTGTCAGTCTTTTGTTTCCAACAATAATACAGAACATTAGGTAAGATATGTTTCTCACCATAAACCTTCACTCACATATGTTCAGTTAAGGACTGGGCACCCCCTTTGAACAGCAGTCGTGGGTTTGTACCACCTTAATTTACTATTCAAATAGTTTTATTGTCAACATTAGTAAAACCATGATATCTTTTCTATGCAAATATTGTACTTAAATAAATAAATTCTGATTTTGGTGTTGCTTAGAAACAAGACTGAGACACTGTTGGTGACATAGTCACCTAAAAGATATGATCATGCTCTGTAAATGCAGGGAAATCCTGTGTATTACTACCAAATCAAATAAATTACACCAGAAAAGCTTGTATGGGCATTCTACAAACTATCCTTAGGTGACAAGAATATGGCCATCTTATCAGCCAATATAGTTTGGTCATTTGGGAACTTTGATTTAAGTTGCAGAGAGATGAGGGAATTTGCATTAGTTGTTTTTTAAGGCATAACTGTAGTTTATATATTTCTCCAAGGCAGTAATGTTTCTCAGTACCTTTTTCCCCCAAAGGTTTTGATTGCAGCAAAAATGTCTTTGCATCCCATTTTCTCATAGCTCTTATGACTGAAGGAAATATGACAGACTAGCTTCCCTGTCATGATTTGTCTTGATGCTTTCCATATAATCTTTCTATCCAACTGTTTGAAGTTGCCTTACAATCCAATAGAACTGACTCCTACATACTGCTTAGAGCTTAAAAGACAAATGCTTAAAAGAATGTTTGAATACTTGCTGTTCCTATGGGACCAAATTAAGAGAATGGAAATTTCATTTTTCAGGCCCTGATTTCAAAATTATGATAAATGAAATCACTGCTGCAGATCCCAAACTGTTGGCCTGTATAATAGGAGCTATGTGTTGGGTAGTGCAATCTATGAGTATGAATTTGCATACACACAACTCTAATAATTGCTAAATTCAGAATCTTCATGCTCACAAATAATCTTTCCAGGCTGAGCTGGAAAAGCACAGTAATTCTTGTGGGACTAACTTTAAGTTAAGCATTACAAATATATTCTGTTGCATTTCTTTTTGCTATCTCACGCCAATTCCCACCATATATTTAAAAATAGTTTTTGAAGTTATTGCAGGAATAAAGCCTAAATAAAACTGTACATTAATTTCTAAGAGAGAAAGCCTTTTTTTTTTTTTTTTTTTTTTTTTTTTTTATCTTTCATTGTCCCAGGCAGGCAGCAATCCTTTTTCCCCTGCAGCCTAAACTCTCTAGGCACACATTCCAGACACATTGAAGAAAAGTGCTACTCTCTGACACCGTCTGCTTTGAGCTTCTCCTTACAGTGGCAGTCAACATTAAAGACTTCTCTTCTTTTGATATTTGAGCATTGCCTTGGGATATACTGGTCACATCATTTTCTCTCAGTAGATAATGATTTCCCATCTTCTGCCTTCTTCCAAATTGGGATTTGTGGGAAAGGCAAAGGCTTGTCCTACTGCCTTTAAAACACAGTTTTCTGTGGCTTGTGATGTATCTTGCATCAAAAAGGAAATATGACAAACCTATTGAATATCATCTAAAATCTCTCTTCTGTCTTTCAAAGACCTCCAACCCACACAACCTTTCTTCATATGAAATACATCTACTGTTCTCAAGCTCATTTTCAGCACTCTTTTGACACTTCTCTTTCTGAAATCTTTCTATTCCATCATGAAATAATGCTTTATCATTTGCAGGAGGCTGTGAAAATGAGTACTCAAGTATTACAATCTTCCAGATAGCCAAAATCTTACAGTAATTCAAGACATAATTGAGGATACTACTGGAGGGAACAAGAAAGCAGCCATTCTCAGCAGAAGTCCCAAGAGATTCTTTCAACCTGAATCAATTCACTTCCTCCAAGGGATATGTGTGAAATTTGGTGCTATGACAAGAGGATGCCAGACCCTGCAAGCCCAAGCACACCTCAGTATAAGAGACACACTTAAGTACTTTTTTATAATCACCCCAAAGAAATTGTCACAACCACCTGCCCAGCATTGCAGGAGTTCTCTGACACTGTGATTTCTTTCTCAAGCTATGATCTCTTTAAACTGACATTTCAATTGCATTCAGAAACAATTTCTCCTGTCTCTAATTCAGACAGGGTTTTGAAGAATGTCTTCTATTGGAAAGGCCTGCACTGACCTCCTATAAAAGTCAAACCATTCTGCTTGGTGCCGCTTTTCACAGAAAAGAGAGAAAAACCACAAGCCTGTAGAGGAGGAGAAGCTGGCTGCAATGCAGCCAAGAGATTTCAGGGAATCTCCTGTAAAATGCAGTACCCCAGAGCAAGCACACTATTTTCCCCTGCCTAGGGTTAGCCTGGCTTGCCTTAGATGGGTTCTAGAGTGCAAATTGTAATAAAAGTCCTTAGAAGCCTAAAATGGTACTTTAAGAATGACAAAAGGAGAACTGCCATACTGGATTCCCTAATTACTGCCACCTTCAATTCTTTTACCTCTCATCTCTCAGTTGTATTAGTCAACTAATTTCATTATTGGGAAAAATGTTGGATGACTGTGAGGTCTAGTCAGCACCCTCATTATTTTGTTGTGACTCTATTACTGTTTTGTTTTTTTAAGACTGCAGGAGGAAAAAAATTGTGAGGAACTATTGGCCTTCTTGTTCCTGGAAAAGTTTCATTTCTTCAGCCTGCATATTCTGAAACCATGGAGGGGAGAACAAGTAAAGCCTGTGTTTCTGATCTCTTCTGTAGCAGTACATTAACCATACCTCATATGTTTTCCTGCTGAGAAAATATGCTGCTGTTCTTCATGGAAAGACCAAAGATTTATATGTCTTGACCTTGAACTGTGAACATCAATTCCAGCTCATGGCTTCAATAGCTACATCAGTTAGAAACCTTTGAAAACGGTCAGCTGGAGACAGCAGATATTCCCAGGTTCAATCAGATAGGAGCCAATCACAGACATTTTGGGTCTTTAAAGTCAGTGTGACTTCCTCTGTGCTGTGCCATTAAACCATTTCATGGATTAGACATAGATGATCTTGCCCAGCTCCACAGTATTTATGCTTTTAGTCCACTGAGAAATCAGGTGTCTCACATGAAACTAAAAGTTGACTTGTAGACAGACACTATGGTGTAATGTCAGTGCTGCCACTTAATTCTGATCAAATTATGCCTTTTGAAAAGAGAACAGAAACAATTTATCTAGCAAAACTCAAGTTCTTTGCAGGAGACTCCATTGTCTCCAATACCATTTTTATGTCAATGATTTGATAATCAGTCTTTTTGTTATAAAACACTTTCTCATGCAAGAATGTACAATCAATCATTTCTGTTTCCATTGCACACTGACATTTATTGGTACCTTTTATGTGCAGTTTCCATGAATAGTGTTATAGCCAGATGAAGGGAAGAGCTGACTTGAACTTCTAGCTCACTAATTCTTCACAGATTAGCGCTGTCAGCACTGATGGATGAAGGGAGAGATCTATCAGAATGGATGTGAGGGGTTTCACTCCTGCTTTGTAAATCATGCAGGAAATCCCAGTGTAAACTAAGCCTCTGCCTCTCACAAAAGTTAAAACATCACAAGCAGAGCAATAACCCCCCAGTTAAATTGGCTTTTTGTTGCTGCTGATCAAATTTCGTATAATCCTTCCCACTTGTTTTGTCTAGTGCTGCACTAGTGATGAAAGGCCTTCAGATTTATTAAAAGAATATAAAAGCAGAACAGAACAAATTAAAACAGCCCAGAAACTCATGAGCAGGGAAAAGTGCATAATGCCTTTTTGTGTGCTCCTGTTGGTGATCACAATTCCCATGGAAGTCATGTGGGTGCAGAGCTATGCAACAGTATCTAGAAGTGATCCCCTTTTTTCAACTGGACACCAACAAACCGAGTAGTGTTATAATGCACTTTAAACTATATTTTGAAGGAAAAATTATCTTTTCTTCCTCGCTAAAGTAAAAGCAAAAGTTTAATTTCATGTCTCTGATACAGATACAACAGCAACTGGAGTGCTCACTGGTGGTCTGTGGAGCGGGAATCTGTTTTGTTTTTCTTTTTTAATGTAAATGTTCTCTCTTAACTCCCATGTTGCAGACCTGCCTTCTTATAGGTTTTTCCTCTTGGTATTACTTCAGGGTGGGCCCCTTACCTTAGGCAGGAACACAGAGGTCCAGCCTTTAAATGAAAGCTGGCAGATGTATTTTTGAGACTCCCTCCTACAGCTTTATAACTTTCACCGATACAGGATGTAGTTTCATCTTCTGAGAGTTTTTCTTGTTCTCATCCCTGAGACCGTAATGCGGTCACCTACAAAGAAGTATCTGGGTCAGGCAGAATTCCAGGAACAATTTTCCATTAAAAAAATAGTATAAATGTATTAAAAAATATACATGAATTATCTTCATCCCTTAGAGGAAATCACAAGGATTCTGGTCTCTCATTCAATAGACCTTAACCACTGCCAGTCACACCCCAATTTTGCTTTAAAGAAACTATCAAATGCTGATTGTTGGCATTTATGAACTATAGTTTCAGTAATTTCTAGTGAGATTGATAGAATAAGGCAAAAAAGAGGTAACAGAAAGATTTTGGTTATTAAAGCCAGCCAGGGAAGGCTTGGAGGAGAGATCATTTCCTCTGTGAATAATATCTGAGTAAATAAGGGAACAGAAATCACTGAATAAGTTTCCCCTTGGGAGGAAGAAAAGCTCTGTAAGCACAATGCCTGTCTCAGAATAAATTTAGACTGGAAATAGTACTTCTCCTACCACTATGTCAGTGCTGTTCTAGAACAAGCTTCCAACTAGAGCTAAAGAACTAAATGAGACAAGTAATTCGTGGGACAAATCTAACTGATTACTTTATGAAGGCATTATCTACTGCATGGCCAGTGCTGAGTCAGTGCTGATATTAAAGAGGGTCCTTCCAGTCCCATGTTCTCCCTAAGATGGGAGCTGTCTCTTCACAAAAGGACATTTCTCATTTAGTACTTTTACATTCAGAACATTCAGTACAAAAGTGCAAATGTTAAGTCTGAAACTCTCTGATTAAAATAAGACAGGAGGTGGGATGCATTTTCTCTAATTTTGTGACAGAGAATTGTTACTGCTTTTGATGGAATCCCTCTTTTTCTGAGGATGTATGATTGAAAAAAAAAATCTATATTAAAGTTTATTAGAGCTTTACTATTGTCCTAAAAGAAGTCTGAAAAGGAGACAATGGGAGAAGTAACATCTAAGTTCTCTCATTTTTAATGGTTGTCTCCCATTACAACTTTCCTGAATGACTTTTCAAGTATTTCTGGCTTAGGCTTCTCCTAATTGCCCCTTGAGAATTCAAGGACATGTGGCTGCATTAATTTTTAAAATATAACATGTTCTGTATTGTGTGATTGTAGTTCATACTGCAAAGAGAGAAAGGGGAAGGAAATTTCAGGGTATCTTACAACTCTGTGCACTATTATGTCTTTCTTGATGATACATTGATTTGCTTTGCTACTTGTTGAATGCTGCATTAAATGTCTTTCAGTCCATGTTGCACAGGCACATCACTCATTACAGACCCTTCAGGTGCCATCAGCTCTGCAAAGAGGGTCTGAATAATGAAGACCCTTCTTCTGGTGTGAATGCAGAGAAAGGGAAATCATTCAGTCCCCTTTTCCAGCAAGAGGTTGGCTCTTGACTTGCTTGTTATCATGAGTTCTGACAGCCTTTAGATAAGAAGCTTATTACTTAGCTTTGTCTTGCAATATGGGTTTCTATGGCTGTGCTTAAACTGTGGGGCAAAAAGTCATCTGGGCATAATGAGATCTGTCCCAATGTCACAGTCAGCCTCTCACAAAGAGACTTTACAGAATCACAGAATAATTGATGTTAGAAAAGACCTCTAAGATCGTTGGTTCACAACCATTAATGCAGTACCACCATATTCACCTTTAAACTAAATCCCTAGGTCACATTCTCATGCCTTTTGCACACTTTAGGACATGATGATTCCACCAATTCCCTGGGAAGCCTGTCCCACTGCTTGACTACACTTTAAGTGAAGAAATTTTCCCTAATAGCCAATCAAAATATCCCATGGTGCACCTTGAGACTTTCCTCTTGTCTTGTTAATAGAGCAAGAATAGAGCAAGAATCATACTTCTTCAAACCTCTTTTTCCTTGTTAAAGATCCAGAGATGGTACATAGCAAACTCCCCCAGGGTCAGTGCAGGCTGGGACCAAGATGTGCAGCACACAGGCTGAAGGCTACAGAACAGATAGTGTAGATACAACCAATATCACCAAGGAGATCTCACAGTTGTTTCCATGGCATTTATTGGTGTTTTCAATTCTACACGAGCAGTGAATAGAAATGAAAAAGACATTCTACTTTACAGAAAGAGAAAAAGAAAACATACAGCACACTTTAAATTCACTATTTAAGAGATTACTTTTAAATCTTTATATTAGCTGTAAAATAGCTTTTTGTCGAGCAGTGAATCTGTTCTATTATGCATTTTTACATCATGGCTTACTGTACTGTACCTAACAATAATTACTACCAGGAGTTTTGTTTGGGCTTTAGTTAGATATTAAATAGTTGAAACTGGATTTAAACATAAGAAAAATCTGGTTTACTGTAAAGAGTAATCAAACACTAAAGCATATTTCCCAGGATGGGGTTGCCCAATGGAGCAGCCATCTCTGGAAATGTTAAAATCCTGACAGTATATAACCCTGGGTAACTGGCTCTAGCTGACTTTTTCATCAGGGTATTGGACTAGAAGATGTCCAGAAGTGCTTTCCAGCCCTAGCAATTCTCTGATTGTGATATCAAAGCAAATGCATAAGAAGATATACCAACAGACACTAACCTACAAAGTACCAGGATTTCTTTTTGCTAATGTGAGTGGGAATTAAACAAGATCATAGGTGGTTTGCAGCCTTGACAGGAAGCCTGAGATGTGCTTTGTTATAAATGCAGTGTTAATAAAACCCCCCTTTCTGTGCGATTTATTTTTAGTGACTAAGGGGCACTTCCCACCTTTTATATTGACCTGCATGCATTTTCCTTTATTGATATTCTCCGTATTTTTCTGTGACACCAGTATAAACCAATAAATAGCATACTCTAAGATAAACAATGGCTTTTATCACTTTGATAAAAGAGAGAGAATTTTGTTTCTTAGAGGAGAAACAAGTGGAAGAGAGAGGTATATCATACATATATGTTGATTTTGTAAAATAATTAATAGAAGACTCAGAACATATATTTTTGGCAATATATCAGTATTAGAGTTTTACATTTTCCCATCCTTTTTCTTTGTCAGTGGATTTTCAATGGCAGAAAAAAGCAAAAAATCCCAACATTCTTAAATAAATAGGTAATCAAAACTTAGTCTTAAAAGAAATATATGTTTGCTGGATTTTTTTCTGCCCAAAAGCTGAACTGTAGGACATCTGTTGTTCTACTATCTGCTGCCTAAGAATGAAAAGTGTTTTATTGTTTACTGGTCTGATTTTTGAAATGGTTCACAAAACATGTTTGATAAATGATAATAGCTTCTGGGGAAAAAATTAGATTTGGTTCATTGCTAGTTTTAAAATCACAGTGTGTTAGAATAAGGCTGATATAATTGCTTTGTCAGAGTGGTTTCCTTCTCTTTTGGAGCTTTTCTAGGGTATTTTAGTTGGTATTAAAATGATCTTTTTAGAATTCATAGCAAATTTCAAAGATATTTAAATCAAACCTGGATAATGGCTATTAACTCTGTTTCACACCATTCAAACATTGTAATAACTAATATTGAGTGGATCTTGCACAGGTGGAACATGGATTTGAGAGATATTTAAGCTTTTACAGTTCCTATTGAAAATCTAGAATTTTTGATAGGCTGTTCAAGGTCAAAGAATGGGAAAAAGTTGTGAATGCATTTTAAGTCCTTAACATCAGAACTGTGACATTAAAACCCAACATCAGTAAATCTTTATCTTATAAGACAGCTTAATTTGCAGAAATTGTTATGAGTACTGAGACGTTATGGACAGTACTAGAAGGTTCTGCTTGTGCTCAGACGTGTCCAGATGTTGTATTCCTCTGGGGAATGGTTTTTCCCCAGAGACCCCCTAAAGCCTGTAACTATGTAGTTTGACCCTTCCTTCCTATCTTGACCCTATTGGCTCAGATCCAGCTATCTTTCCTGAGCAGAAGACTAAATAAGGTCCTGTTCTTCCTTGTTCTGCCTCTTGCTCCCCTGGAACCCTTCAAGAATAAAGCCTTGGACTAATCCCAAGGGGTGAGCGCCTCTTTTGGAATCTTTTGCCCTGTTCTCTGAGATATTCCTCCAAAGCCTCTCAAAGGAACTGAGCTAGCCACAGGAGCCTGGGGGGTGGAGGGGGGTTATTTCGTCCAGATAAGAGCAACAAGGCTGGTGAAGGGTCTGGAGCACAAGTCCTGTAAGGAGTGGCTGAGGGAGCTGTTCAGCCTGGAGAGGAGGACACTCATAGGTCTCTACAACCTCTACACTCTCTACAACCACCTGAAAGGAGGTTGTAGACAGGTGGGGGTCAGCCTCTCCTCCCAAGCAACTAGTGACAGGACAAGAGGACATGAACTTAAGCTGCACCAGGGAGGTTTAAATTGGACATTAGGAAGAATTCCTTCACAAAAAAGACATTGGAATGGGCTGCCCAGAGAGGTGGTAGAGTCACACTTGGAGGTGTTTAAGAAAAGACTGGCTATGGCACTCATAGTGCCATGGTCAGTTGACAAAATGGTGTTAGGTCATAGGTTGGACTCGTTGATCTCAGAGGTCTTTTCCAATCTGGTTAATTCTGTGATTCTGTGATAGGCATTACCATGGCTCAATATTTCTTCATATTGTTTCTAGATTTAGAAATATTTCCAAGTTTCTGGTACACCACCACAGTGCATTGCATGCCATGCCACTTGACTCTGGCCAAGAATGTATGGTACATTGCCATAGCAACCGCAAGTCAAAAAGCAGATATTTTGCATACGACTTCAACTGCATTATGTTAGTGCTCTGTCAACATCTTAAATTTCTCTTTTACACAGTGACAAATTCACTGTCTGCACCGTATAGATCATGCTGTAAGGACATAGTCAGGCCCTGTGATCTTAAATTCCAATTATGGTGTTTTCAAGATATGATGGCTACAACTCAGATGTTTTGATAGACTAGGAAATTTAGATAAAAATCTCAATTGTTTCTTAAACCATCTTAATCTTTCAAGTCTATGAAACCAACTGGAAAGTTTTCAGGTGCAATGTGATTTGTAAAATTTGCCTAATTTCTTCCTTCTTCTATACATTCTGCTCACATTTCCTCAGCCATTAAATACCTTCCCCAAATCACTGGAATGGCAAAGGTATAAGGAAGGAATGATATAAAGACACAGACTCAATCTGCATTTGCAAATTCCAAGAAGTGATGTTCAATTTTTTTTTTTTTACTTGACATTTTAAAAGTTTCTGGTGGCCTCCATCCTAGGCTGTGCAAGGCTTTTCTCCTCTAAAGCACAGAGTGATTAGACAGAAGTGGTTTGACCTGTGATGGGACAGCTAAAAAATGACTGAATGGAGGATTAAAAAATATCACTGTATTTATCTACATCTTTCGACTAGAAAAAAGCAAGAGAAGAATTAGCTCAGAAAAAAAAAAGGGGGGGGGGATCTTCTTTTTTTTCCTATATAAATATCGCAGTGAGAGCCCAAATTTAGCCATGCCCTCAGTTTTCTACTTTTGAAAATGCACACACCAGCAGCTTGCAGAGGATTTGCTAAAACTCCAGATTTTGCATATGTGCAAATATTCTCCCCCTAGAAAATGCCAAATGCACTCTGTGTCAAAGGCTCCCTCTGATATATCTGCACAGAACTGTGGCATTACTGTCTTTCCAAATCTAGAGACCACAGCCAAAATTAACTAAAAACACATCTGTTAGAGAATTTCCCAAAGAAACAAAACAACCCACAAATTAAAAAAAAAACAAAACAAAACAAAACAAAAACAAACAAACAAACAAAAAAAAAACAAAAACAAAAACAAACAAACAAAAAAATTAACCTTGTAGGTTGTACAACAATTCAAAAGCTCAAAGAATGAAACAGTACCTTGAATAGTGATCAGAATAGGATACATGTAGAAATCTAGGAAGCAGGTCAACTACCATTTTAATTATTTCTTCATTGATATAATTAACCACATATATATATTGCACCACTTTTAGCAGAAAAGCTTACTACCTCCTATTATAGCCATTATTAATGTAATATGAAAATAATAACAGGTTAGCTGTTACAGACATTTTAAAAGTACCTATTAGAAAGGCAGAAGAAACTATGATAAACATTTTAAGAAGCATCTTCCATTTACTTTCAAGTTTCTGATAAAGTTTTACTAAATACCTAAAACTAAACAACCCAAAGTAAAAACTCTAGTGCTCTGCACTACAAGCTCATCTCTCTGAGCGATTATCTAGTGTTTTCAATCTCCGTTTCATCAACTGAAAGAGCCACAAAGAGCTCCCTGAATACCAAATCCTTGTAAATTATCCTGTTCCATAGGAGGTGACAAGAGAAATAAAAACAGTGTGCTTTGTCTCATCTTTAATATCCCAGTCAGATCACTCTCTTTTTATATACATATATCACTGCAGAGTGGCAGTAGGAGAATATTCTGATGTCAGCAAATGGTTCCTTAATGAGGATCTGATAAGCACTCTATCTGTATTCGATTTGTACGTAAACGGTGCCATTTTTCAAGTGCCAAACAGCACACTCCACTTAATTGGGATGTGCTTAATCAGAAAAATCATTAAATGGGGCATTGTTTGGGGATCCTGTTTAAGCCCAGTGATAATTAAAAGCAATGGGTGCTGATTAATGGTGGCAGTAATTCCGCATGTCAGGACACTCTCTAATTATTTGGTTTGGTGATGCCTTTTGTGTCTCAGTTTCCTGGTAAGTCACTCAGTTTGCTTCTCTAAGAACTGATTTCACTCTCTGTTGCAGAAACAGAAGGATCAGTAACCAGCTCACTCCTGCCTGTTCCCAGTATTCAAAGGTTCCTTACAAGTAATGTTTCTGATTTGCCACTAATAAAAATGTAATAACGATTCTGAGGTTGTTTGAAAAAGCATTCTTGCTAAATAACACTTGCTTTTACCTCTTGCTGATTAATGGTGGTCTGAAATGGTAAGGTTTGTTGGGAAAATAGATTATTTTCATAAGAAAAAATTACATCTCCTGCAATAAAGATGATACTGAAATTTGGCATTTACAGCCTTGAATGCTGTGACTTAAAGACAGACACAACTGAGACACATACATCCAACCATTTAATAAAAGGTAGCACTCCTCCCTGCAAATCCTTCATCACTTTTTGCTTAGCTGAGGTCTGCAAGGGAAAGAACAAACTGCAGAAACACAGGACAACTGGGCTGAGCTTTCCTTTGTCCTGTGGTAGTCTAACTGGTCACCAGTAATCACTATAGTATTTTACAACATGGCAAGGCACCACTGAAGACTACTTCAAAAGTTCACCATGTGCACACCAAAATACAGGTGTGGGACTGTTGATCAACTGTGTTTCACTATCTCAGTCATGTCTGAGTGTGCAAAGCAGGCTCGTGCCAAAACCTACTTGTCTGTTGGGTTGCAATGTATTCCTCACATTGTCAGCTGAAAGAGTAATATTTTTATTTGTCAATGGCAAATAAAGCTTGTGAAGGAGATGCAGGGTTGAATGTTATGTAGTGAGGTGGTAGACTGAGGCTAACCAGCTCTAGAGAAGTGAGGACCCAGGCCCTCCTGCACATCTCAATCTGGGGTTCAAAAGAAATGTCCAAGAAAATCCTCATTTAGTCCTGCATTGCAATACTTTCTTCAGATATCTAATAAATCAACAGTATATGGGGTTCAGCATATGGGCATTCAAGATGCCAGAATTAACTTATTGGTTTTACAAATCTTATTCCTGCCTCGCCCTTCTCCCCTCCAAGAAGACAACTAATGTGAACCTGCTGGCCCTAGTATAGTGAGTCTTTAGGCATGGTAGCAAAAAGTCATCAGGCTTCAAGAGTTAAGTCTTGAAAAAACCCAAAATGCAGATTCCTGAGACAGAGATACAAACAGAGAGAATGAAAATACATGTATTGATCCTAAAACGCTTTTAAAGAAAGTGTTAAGAATATTTTTCCTTTAGTTAAGGTGAGTAGTAAGAAAAAAATAGTAGTGATTAAGCATTTATTGATGTAGTTTTATTAATTTTGAGTGAAATATTTGCTTTAATAAAATGAAAGGATTTTTACCTTTGACTTCAAGGAAGGCAGGACTTCATCCTTTCTACTCTTCAGCAATACACAAGCTTTAAAAGGGTGAGAATCATCTTACTTCACCAATATTTATGTTTGAGACGAATTCCATCTACTCTTAAGAGTAAGATTTTCTAGGGTGAAATGAATATGATCTATTTTAGACGTCTATTTTTTAGAAGGCTATCTTTTAAAGGGATTAATCATGTCCCAGATTTTTTTTTTATTTCTTCACACTTACAATAAAAAGAATATAAATTACCAGCATCTTCATGCAACCAGATGAATCCCACCCCAGAGCAGTTGTCTCAATATATTTCATGTTACTGTGAGCATGCAGTAAAGGAAATCCTGGTCAAATTAATTTATATTTTTTTATTTGGCAAATACATATCTTTTGGTGCAATATCCTTATTTTATCTAACAAATCACTAACAGAATGTGAAAATTTTTTAATGTGTTTTATTAGTTCTGCATACATAATTGTATTCAATAATTATATGATCATATAATTAATACACTCTACATTCAACAAACAAATACAGTAACACAAAACTGTTCAAAATTGTGGGAATATCTCTAAACACTAAAATAGAAATATTAACATATTGCTGGTTTGAGGGTGTGTATTCATAATTATTACATTTTTCACGCCATATCGTGAATGTCTGTTTCATAGACCTAGTTAACTGTAATTTCTCCATTAATCATCTTATGTTGTAAAGGACTTTAAAGTTCTGCTAAATGTATACTTGATAAAGACTGTCCAGATGAATAAAGGCAGAAAGTTAATCTTTGCTTTATAATAAATATGAAGTCACAGTAGACTTGTGCTTGGCTAGCTGAACCACATTTCTGTTTTCTACAGATTTGGTACAGAAATGCTCCATACCTACAGGAAGGAAGGCAAACAAGGAAGGACTGACTTGCTGCTGGAAGAGGTGTGTTTTCCTCACTGGGCTGTAAGATAGGCTTTCTAACCAATATGTTGCAAATGACCAATGTGCCACTCGCATTACAACTGCATTGCCTCTTTTGGCCTTCTCATACCTACATAACATTGACCCTTGTGCATTCCAAATTAGTTCGTGCAGTCACTATCATTGATATTTGTCTCCCAACAAAAATCATTCAGGAATTCTGTTCTTGCTTTCACATGGGTGTTTCAATCAGATTCTTTACAGCAAAAAAGCCATTTTTGAAAAAACCACGTGGAGCTGCCCAGCAGCAGTTTCTTTCAGAATGCCTACCAGTTGTATTCTTCCAAGTAAAAGAACAAAAAGTCTATTGTAGAAACAACAATAGAGAAAGTGCTTGCTGTTTAGCATATTTACATTTGGAATTTAATAATTCTTCAAGTTACTCATTTGTTTGAGTCCATTTCACATAGCCCCACTGCAAGATTTTCCATACAAAAATTACCAGTTTAGAAGGAATGATTTTAAGGTCTCCAGTATTTTATGTGACTCTAAATGCAGTGTAAATTCAGATGATTGACAAAGAGAAGAGGGAGCAAAGAGAAGCACTGCTGTTTTACAGGGCTGCCAAAGCCTCTCTCAAATACAAAGGAAAAAGTGTTTTTGAAAAAATCTTAAAAATTCTCTTGGAAGGCTCTTTTATTTCTGAAAGCTGTCAGGACTGCTCAAAAGATATTTCTGGAGCAAAAACTGAAAAAAAAAACCACTTTGGTTGAGCTTCAAAGTTGGAGTTTTGCAAACTTTTAAAACACAAGACCTGAAATTTTTCCATTTCAAGTATTATTTAATTTTAACCACAGTTTTTATACACTGCCTTATATGGAACGTAGCAGCAGAAAATTGCCCTGCCCTCAGACTGGCCTCAATTGTCTGGAGGAAGAGAAGTTGTAGGAATGGTGGTTGAAGGAGGAGAAATGTGCAAGGCTGGGAGACCATGTCCAGGATGGCTTTTGGGAGGGGGCCTTGAAGACCAGTCATGTCTGCTGTGCACTGGGGAACATGCAGATGCATACCAGAGCAGAAATGCTTCGTCAGGAGAAGCACCTTCTGGAGAATCTTCCTTCAGAGCAAAAGTGATGAGGGCTATGACTTTCTCATGCACCTAGGCACACGGGAAAATAACAGAAGAATTTGATATACCTCTCCCTTCCCTACAAAAATCCCAATATTTATTGTTTGGGGTTTGCAAAATGGAATCCTACTACCTCTTAAGTACTGGAACTATCACCATCCCCCCAAATCATCTTGGGTACCTCCAACGGTAGCAGGATGTCTGCCTGGCACCCAGGCAGAAGCATAGGAACACATGGAGCAGCACAGAGACCTATTACTGCATTTTAATTGATCTGAACTAGTGTAATTCTGGTGGGAGCAGAAGTTCCTCATCAGTCCAATGAAAGAGGGAGTCAGACATAAAACATGTGATGACAAGAGTTTACACTGTGTCTGAAGAGTGTAATGGAGCATCAAACATCTATTTGCTATGTTAAAATAGGAGGAGTTGATTAATTTTATACTAAGGCATCATGTAGTTATCAGCTGAGTGTCCCTGAGAATCAAATTCTGCTTTAGGTATGTTTTTTAATATGGAATTAACCACTCTTTTTATGGTTACCCTTGAAAATAGCAGTGAAAACTTCCATAATCAGAGTCCAGTTGTGTAAGTCACACTTTGACTACCAAAACAGATCTTTCACCATAGAGATTGTAACATGGGGTGAAAAAAAGGAACAAAATTACATAGAGCAAAAAGGTGGGGGTTTTCTTCTACAAGCATCCTTTGTCTCCCAGCATAGGTGAAATGTAAAAGTCCGACTTTGTGTTAATGAGAGGCTGATCTATAGCAGTCCTGTGGAGGGGCAAAACCTCATGCTCTAATTATTGCCAAAACAGTCATCTCCCCTAAAGCAAGTGAGGCCCTCTGCATCATCTGAAGTAATCAATCTGAATAACAGGAGGTAGCTGCCTTCCTCAGGTCAGCCCTGCCCAGGGTGTTCTCTCATCTCTACGGATAATGGTATCACAAATCTGCACCTCCAAAGGAGTCAAGCAACTGATAAGACATTTGACTAATCTGCTCAGAGAAAATGGCCTTAAGACTGGGTGCATCCAGCAAAGCTTCCTATTCCCTGCTGAGGAGCAGCAGAGGTGAGCAGCTAAGATCCATTGCCATGAAGATTTTCTTGACTGAAAGGTTTATACAATGATGCAGAATAGGAAGCTCATGAAATGCTGTATGAATATTTCCTTTGCCTCCCTTCAGAGACAGAGAATGTGTTAGTGTGGCAATTTGCCTGTTCCTGTATCTAAACTGTTCTATAGAAATTTACTCTTTTTGAGCCTACTGTAATATATGGCACTCAGCAGAGCTCAAATCTCCCTGGAAACACACAGGGTTTTCCTGGCCCATAGCCAAGAATGGTGTATGCACAGAGGGACAGATTATTAGAAGATATTGGCAAAAACCCTCCACAATTACCTGTATCCTTATGGAAACTTGACAGATATCCCCCCTTTGGTAGCTAAATATAAAGAGTTCAGGGGCTGAGATAAGCAGCAACAGAGAAAAACTTGCCACAAAACAAGTGACGAGAATCCATGTTATTTTTCAGACACCTTTTAGATTGCCCCCATGAGATTTACTAAAAGGCTTTTCTTAGGCCCTGTAGACAGTGCTTTACACACAATAACATGGAAAGTGAAAGTTGTTTGAGGTTTCTGGAAAAGCTGAAACCTCATTCTTGACTTGGTGAGGCTAGTGAAGTCTGTGTAAGCATCTCTTTTTTGCATTTTAAACCATGACATATTTTTTGCAGTTTATTGAGCCTGTAAGGGGCAGAAGATCACAGTATTCAGCTCCACACTACAGTCATGTTGGTACAGCTGATGCCCGTGTCAAGAAAATGCTTATTTTTCACTCCTCCCATTTACCTGTCAAGAAAGAATAGAAAAAGAATTCTTGGCAGAATGTGCAGCACCCAGGCCCTGAAAGGCAGAGTCATGCCCTGGTTTAGCCTGTGAACATAACCCAGCCCCATAGAGACATAGTTATGTTTTGGGAGCTCAGCAGACTGTGCATAATTATACTCTAAGGAGGATTACTGCCTTGTATGAATAATACCATGATGCAATGGCAAATGCAGAGTGTGTGCCTCAAACCTGCAATCCAGGCTGGATGACAGACCCCTGCCAGACCACCCTGCCTGCTGCACAGATTAGCTGTCCCCATGGGAAGGATGCCCTGCATGAATCAGTTTCCCATACAGACCTCACTTTTTCAGACAGGTAATAAATGAAGTCTTACTTCATTCAGGAGATGAAGAAGTAAAAACTTGCTAGTAAAAGAAGTAAGATTTTGAATGTGAAGAGGAGGAATACATTGCTCACACTGCCTGCAGCTTAATCTGGACTAAGTCATCCCTTCCAGTTTCTCCCTTCCCAGCTTCTCCTCAGCCAAGAGACCTACACAGTGATTCTGGGATCCAAACCAGCTTGCTGCTAAACCTGACACACCAAAGAAGCAGCTTAGCATTGCAAAACCTGTGCATATAAGCAACAGCACACAAAGCTGTGCCCCTGGGTATGGGCAGGTGTGTACGAGATTATTCAGGGCTCCCCATTCTCAGGGCAAATCACCACGGGAAACACAAGGAAATCTTTCTGTGTGCTGTGGAAAGGGGCTGTTGGTAGAGGTGAAGGCAACCTGCAGGAGATCCCTCTGATCAATTGAATAGAGAGGCAAGACAGAATGGGCTTGTTTGCCCTGTTCAGCTGCTGGCTTACTTTGGGCCCTAGCCCTCGACTGCAGCCAGGTTTCTCAGTTGTTGAGGTTACCAACACCTGTGCCACTTCCTCTGCTTGTTAGTCAGCTTTTGAAAATTTCAAGCTTATAGCATGGAAATACTGACTAGTAGTTCTGACTTTAATGCCACAATAGAGGGCAGGCAGCTGGAGGGAAATGACCCCAATTGTCATCCCAGCCTCAGCTGTGCTGGTGGCCCATTGTCTGTTGGAGCCCACAATAGTCTTTTTAATATTGTAAAAACTACCCATTGCATTGAAAGTCTTCCCAGCATCACACAAGCCTGGTGGCACTTCAGATGGTTTTGGGAGTAGGTGTGACATCTAAGCAGAGGGAGAGGAGAGGAGAGGAGAGGAGAGGAGAGGAGAGGAGAGGAGAGGAGAGGAGAGGAGAGGAGAGGAGAGGAGAGGAGAGGAGAGGAGAGGAGAGGAGAGGAGAGGAGAGGAGAGGAGAGGAGAGGAGAGGAGAGGAGAGGAGAGGAGAGGAGAGGAGAGGAGAGGAGAGGAGAGGAGAGGAGAGGAGAGATCCTTCTGACCTAAGAACATGAAATACCAGCTAGGACAGACACAGCTTTCCTGACTGACATGCAGGGAGTAATAAGGAGCAGGAGGAAATAACCCCCTCCATTTATGGGGCTGGATGTACAGAAATAAATACTGTTATCATCCTTGCAAATTCATTTAAGAGCACCCATTCAAATATACAGACATTATTTATGTGTACAGAACCCTTCAAAATTAACTTTGGCTAAATACATCAGGTAGACTAGAGTTTCAAAGGAGAAAAAAAGTTAATATACACTACTTTTAATTGGGATCTGAGTGTCCAGCTCTAGGGCACTTTTGAAAACCCTCACCTCAGTGCAGCCAGCCCCGGCCAGTGGCCTGATCAGCTACTCTATTCCTTGGGCAGCAACCTTCAAGGAACACCTCTGCTACAGCTGTTTGTATAAAATACTGGCTTAGTTTGCAGTACACATGATCTCAGGAAAAGTTGTTGGCAAGCTTTTGACTAAAAAAGTAGAAACTGCAGCCCTTTGACAGATGAGTTGGGTAATTAAATGTGACAGATGCCTAAAGTGGAAGGGTGGGGGCAAAGTGCCCAAAAATAAATAGAAATCTAAATGGCAAAATGTGGGTAACATATAAGTTTAAATGAATGTTGTGTTGAGTAAAGCATCTAGATGGATGAAGAAAAAATACTCTTAGCCCTGTCAGTGTGTACCTCATGCCTTATAGCCGTGACAGACCTTTGGCAAAACAAAAAAAATCCATTCAACCAAAAAATATGCTTCAGTTATTCAGGTTTCTAATCATAAACATAGGTAAAAGTCTAATGTTACAGAGAACAGTTTTGCTTCTAAGAAGTAAAAGAACTAAGAAGAAACATTAGAGTTCTTGGCATGTCTCAGCAAAATGGTTAAACCAATAGGTATAGTACCAAACCTACACTGCATTTTGGATATTTGTTGCAACCACAAGGATTTTAGGACAAAAAGTTTCACTGTTGTTTATGCACCTCTTGGGAAGCACAGATTTGGGCCACTTGTGTCTATAAACATTTTAAAATGCAGTAGTTTGCATATGCTGTGATGATAGACTGCAGCAGCTGCTGGACAAGTATTGGAAAGTGTTTTTTACACTGAATAACTCTACACTGTCAAAATGTTCAGAATCAAGTCATTGCTGAAAGTGAGAAGCAAGCAGAAATTTTAAGTGCCTGATGCACACTCATTGCTGTCGTCCATTAATGGACAAACAATCCCTGTGATGGCTAAAGTGGATTTAAGTGTAATGGTATGTTATAGTGGTGATTTGTGATAAATTTTCTGATGCTTTTAAATTAATAAGTCAAAAGAAATAAGATAGGCTCCAATTTCTAAAAAAAAAAAAAAAAAAATAAATTTAAAAAATTAAGGCTTTGCTGGATTATCCTGGTTTGTATATGTGACCAAAAACCCAAGAATGCATCTACACAAATATATATCATAACTCGTGACTTTATATGTAATGTGACAGCTCCATAGTATTCAAAAAGAAGGTAAATGTTAAAAATAGTGAGGAAATCACTTATCACTTCATACTGTACTACTGTACTGGCAATAGAAGTATTGATCCATATTATAGTATCAATCAGTACCTCACAGCAGGGGTTGAGGAAATTTCCTTTAGCTATGAGGTATGTCCCCTGTCACTTAATTCAGATAAATCATGCACAGGAATTATGTCAAAAATATTTTCAAAGAACCAAAATTAAATAAAAAATTGGTAATTTAGAGAATGTTACTGAACAGTGGCTTTCTTCAACACTGAAAAGTATCTTGGAGAAAAAAGAAGGCATCCCCTCAAACATCTATTTTGGATATAAAGGCTAGATCCTGAAAGTTACTGTTGACTCATCATGTTTCAGTGGGTTTCAGAGATAATTAGCACCTCTGAGGTTTGGGCCCAAAAGTGTGGTTGGTCCCTTAGCTTATGTTCAGGAAACAAAGCTGTAGTTTTCCAGGAGTGCTTGCTCGGTACTTGACATCAGCCTTTCTTTTCTTTTTAACATGCAGTCTGTGCACTTGCATTTTATCTGCAATAAGCCTTAAAACCCACTCAAAGCAGAAGCTCCAGAGCAAAGGGAGAGTTAAGAGGGAAAGAAGCAATTAGATTAAGAAGGAAATCTTTTGTTAGTTATGCAAGAAAGAATTCAGTGGCCTACACTCTCAACCAGCATAAATCATTGTTGTTCCAGTGGTGACAAGGGAGCTGTCAAATTAAAGCTTTTCACAGTCCCACCCTTTCTTTCTGTAGCATCTTTTTTTCCTTCAAAGAGAATGATACTGCACCTGAGAGAGCTGCAGGGGTAATGCTTGTGTTTTACTGTTACAACGAACCTACTTTGTGCTACATCCCAATGAAATCTCCCATGTAAAGTCAGTTTATTTGGCCCAGAAATATCACCATAATGTAAAGGGAAAATGTGGCAGTTCAGCAGAAATGGAAGTGCCTGCATTCCTGCCCTTCTGCTCTCTACTGGCATTTGGGGTAGGAAATGGCCAAAGGGAGAGGCCACTGCTTGGATGGGGCATATGCTGCAGAAATCACCAGCCTGTGCTTCCATAACCATAAGGCTACCAGCCAGCAAAACAAAATCAAAACACCTCTGCCACAGGCTCCTGCCTTGCAAAGGTGCTCCTTATGCCTGGAGGATTTCTAGAGGAGAACTTCATGCCCATTCCCCCAATACATCCTCTGGTGAAAGTATGAGGATTTCACTCAAGAGATTCATATGCAGCCACAAATAGTGTTTTACTAATTAACGTTATAGTGCTGGGTTTAAATAGCTTCTGCTGTGTACAGATGGGCTGTCAAGAGTGTCACTGCTGTATGACTATTTTAAAGAGAGGCATAATCAATTAAATTGACTACATGTGTTCAAAACTGCCATGAGAAACCTATTATACAAATACAGAACATTAGAAAAATCCCTTTACAGGAGTTTCTCATAGAGAACAAAAATAAATTACAGAGTACCATGTGCCATAAGGACATTATTCATTTATGACAACATGGTTTTGCCTTTGATAAACCCCACATTGTACAAAGGGAGCCACTGAAAAGTTACATGTGGCAGCACAGTAGGGACTGGTACCCACAGTGAAAATACAGTAACCACTAAAAACTATCTCATCTGCAACTGCAGATGTCACACACAGCCTTGGTGGGATTGGTGGAAACTCTAAAGATGGGAAATACTTCAGCTTTACTTACCATCCGTGGGACCCATGTGTTTTACAATAGCTGATTTTCAATCAATCAGAAATCCTTGTCAAGTACAAATGCAGAGGCAGCCAACACAGACAAGGCAGCAACTCTGGGATTTGCATCACAGAGTAATATGGTGCAGCTGGAGTATGTTCTACTGGGACTTCTAATGCCCAAGAAGTTATTAAAGAAGTTATCAAGTGGTATCAGAGTTCTCTGCTTCTCCACGATGACTAGACATTTTAGGTCTTGGATTAGATCGTTGGGCTTTTTTTCTCAAATGGCTGGATGAATTAGAATTACTAACTAAAAGAAACCATAAATTTGAATGCATTAGGGAGACATTACAGTCATGTACATTGTAAAACCTCAATTCAAACCTTGGTTAGACAAAACTCATATGTTACTGACTGTGAGACAGGAATTGACTAAGAAGCCGATGGAAAAGTCTGTTTTATAATATTCCCCTCTAAAGGAGTGGTAGGTGTATGGAGAAAGGTTGGAGATAAGAGGAGTAGCACACATGAAGAGTTTGTCGTGACAGGTCAACAGGACTCTTTTTTCATGGTAGATCTGGGAGATGGAAAGTGCTCCTTGGTCCCAGAGTATGTTGATAGCTATAGTCAAGCCTCTGTTCCACTGCTGCAGAGACCCACCAGTCTACACACAAGACCCTCTCACACAGCACCAAGCCCACTGCTCTGCAATCAGGGACACTGCAAGTTCCCATGTTCTTGACTCTCCCTTGCTCTCCCCAAAGAGAAAGGGATTTAAAATGGACACACCATTTGTCACAAATGGCTGCTGTGGAGGTACCTGGAAGACACTTCCTCTGCAGGCTGCAGGCTGCTGAAAGTACACACTATGATTTTTCTCCGTACACTGTCATTAAAAAGCAGCAAGGCAACATGTGTGAGCACTCTGTCTTTGTCTGATTTACAAGAAGTTCATAGAGAATGCTCTAAATCCAACCCCTTTTTATTTCATGTTTAGGTGTCTACCCATGGCTTGATATCTTCTGACCCTTGATTTGTCAAGCAGGGCTCTTTGAAGCACTTTGCCTGTACCAGACCTTTTTAATACATAGCCCTTTTTCCTTTATAAGTCTACAAGATTCACTTAGAACACAATTGCTCTGGATTAACTTCTGTCATTAATCTCAATCACTGTAATATCTGAGAGGCACACAAACACATCCTACAAATATAATGGAAACGGACCTACCTTGAAAGCTAAGCAAACCTTCATGGAAAGTGTGAAGTCTCAAGTATCACAAATTTCCACTCAGATGTGGCTGCAAACCTTCTCTCCAAGGTTCAGCATTCTCCAGAGTATCACACAGATCATGCACCTGCTCTGCTGCTCAATAAGCTGCACCACAAGGGTTGTGAGTATTTAAAGATTAGTCACCAGGGAGGTCCCAGACCCTATGCTTAGCAAAGGACAAAAATGGATCTTGCATCATGTGCTAAAAATGGCTAGAACTTTACCTACAGAAAATCAAGTTAAGGGAAAACTTTAATAAAGTATATTGATTCTGTCATGTGTGTGCACCTGCCAGTAATAGCCACCAGTTTCATTTGGATGCAGACCAAGGCATCTATCTCTCATCCAGAATATAAGGGTAGTGGAATGGAAATCAGGAAAGCTCCCTTTATATAGGCTATAGCATTTTTCATAATGTGTTCCTTTGTACCTAACATAGGGAGATATAAAATGCAAGAATAATTATTTAATTGTAAGAGAGGAGTCCAGATTTAATTCCAGACAGATAATAACTAAATCTTGTAGACATATGTGAATGCAGAAAAGAGATTATATCAGTTATGCATATGAGTAATTTAATATGGAAAAAAAAATGTGAGCAAGCAGTTGTGGGGAAGACAAAAAGTCACATTGCATAAAAGTGCCCAGCATTACTTTGTGAATTAGCAATGCTGTGTGTCATTCAACTGTTGGAAAGAATCAGGAATGTCACTGTGGCAAATTCTTGATATGGCATTACAGAAGGTTCTGCTGTGCTTGAGATTTATTCAGCTGGCTTCTAGTGAACATTAGCAATACAGCAGCAAGAGGTTTTTAGGGAAGAGCCATTCAGAAATTTACACTTAATATGAAATAACTATTCTAGTGCAGAATCCCAGACACGAATAATACCAAACCTTTGTCAGCAAGCCGGAATTTGATGGCAAACAATTAACATGTACAGAATTCATACATTCAAAATTTAAATAAGTACTATTCAATGGTGGGAGAAAAATAAATCAAAAAAGTCACACTGTTCACTAGTATGAGAGAATGCATTTTCTTCCTGAGATTATGAGATGCATACAAGTGTGGAGACATATGAAATATGCTAAAATTTTCTCCTGAAAACTTTTCTTCATCTCTTGTAAAGAATGAAAACCAAAAGGATTGCTACAGTACTATAGAATATTATTAGAATTAATCCCAAATTTGTAAACATAGAAAGATTTCAGTTGCATTCAACTGTTGACAAAACATAGAGGGGAATTATTAAGGTTGGGGTATTTTTTTCCAAGCATTTCTATTCTAAGCATTTTCAACCGTGACTTAAAATGGAATCTCACTGAAGTCCTGTAAAAATATTATTAATAAAATTCAATTTTCTTGTGGAGGGAGGAATCTGAAATTGAGTGAGACACATATGCCAACAGAGTAAACCTTGACCCAGGAGATTTGAATAACTATATAAGTATTCTGGTAACAAGATATTGGAAACATCAGCTGTCAACATGAAGGCATGACTTCTGGCATCATAGTATATCATTATCCATTGCCTCTGAGACAGTCCAGAAATGAAAGTTGTTATAATGCTAATGCATTAAAATAAACTGACAAAACTATGCAAAACAGTGGAAAATAATTTGCAGTGACTGCACTTGCTTAAAGTTGTTCAGTTCAGTTTCTCCATGGGAAATATAAAGGTCAAGGGGCAGTTTAAAAACTTCCACTTACTGGGAGTGTTTTCTGCCATATATAGTCTCACCTCTTATCAAATTTGTATAGAGGTGGCAGATTTCAGCTGAGGTGACATTCTTTGTCTGGAGTGATTGTCACTGCAACTATTCCCTAAAGCAAGTCAATCAATTTTTTAAATGTTAATGACTTTTTGTCCCAGCTTTGTTTGTTGTCTGTCATAAGGACAGCAGAATGTTTTTATTTTGATTTGTTCTGTTATCCAGCCACTGCCTTTCTTCTCTTGTAAATGCCAATCATGACCAATTCTTTCACTGATTAGACTAATCTAGGATGCAGTCACTAATGAAGATGATCTTGCTGATCTGAGCTGTCTGGTTACATTACAGCTCAAAATGCAGTTTTGGTTTTAGACTTCATGTTGAGGATAAATCACACAACAGAACGGCAGCTTTTGAACTACAATTTTACAAGAGGTTTTTATCTAGCATATGTTTAAATAGGCATAATAATTAAAGTAATGGATTCACCAGTACAGTCAGGAAACTTGCTGAGTCTACAAAAATAGACTCTGGGGGGAGGGGGCATTTAATTAGAATGTGTTTCCTTAAACTCTCCAAGGCAGAATGAGACATTTCCTCAATTACCACCTATATTTTTCTTTTAACTTCTCCTAGTGTGTTTTGGGACTATATGAGGCCTGTGTCCACTCAAAAAATCCTATCTCACCTAAAACTAATTTCACTGAAAGCTCTCTGAAAAGTACACATCTTACTGAGCACCATATCTTTGGTGAAATACAGAAGGGTGCTTGAAATAAATCCATTCTAGCAGCTATGGTTTTGTCTACTAATGAAGAGGATTATGACCATATGGTACACCCAGATTGTATGTGGAAACAGTATTAATTCCAGAAAATCGATGTTATGCTCCTGATCACAGTAACTGTAAGAAAAATAATATATACATGCATAAATTTACAGTAGCTGTAGGGAGCAGTTTCCCAGTTGATGAGTAACAGATAAAATGTTCTTATTTCAGTGAGGGGAACATGCACAGTCCTTTTGTCAATCAAAAGTGAAATCAGGGTGTTTCTGGCCACTTGCTAATTCTCAATCACAAATCAAAGAGAATTACGCCTGGTTTCAATATTCTGTGGGAGCCCTCAAAACTGCTAACTTCTAAAAGTCTCTCTGTTAATTGCTATAATGAAAAACTTGGTATATACTGGGATGAATTGTGTTGGTAAGAAATTATTCCTTTTTAGAATGGCAGCAGGTGGGCAAGACCCTCAGTCAATTGATGACATGAGAATGGGCACTGTTTGGTGGACACATGGGCAGGGGTTGTGCATTTTGTTGACAGAGATACTTTGCATCTTGAAGCAGAAAAGACATACAACTAAGCTTTGTGAAACTTTCGTGCACTCAGAAGCACCTCAAACGTGCCTTTTGACCATCATGGATGGGCTTTTTCCATCTGTCATAAAGAAAGGGGTGGTAACAGTCGTGCATCTGCTTGGCTGTACACCTGAGCTATTGATGTCCTGCAGACAATTCTGCTGAATACTGGGTGGATTCATTAGCATCAGAATGAACCCTATGGCCCTAAAAGGGAGAATATTTCCTGGCAATGCTGCTAGCAACATTATTCTAAGTTGGTACATTCATGTCTGCAGGCTGACTTAATGGGGCCAGACACAGAGACAAAAGCTAGCTAATGTTAGAATTAATTTTCCACTATTTTCCTCCTCATGTTGCCAGACAGAAAGTGTAGAAATTGAGTGGAAAGGAGAGGGAGAGTTTGAAGGGACCATCTGGCTCAGAGTCTTGGCCTCCAAAATTGCTTTACAGAAGATACTTATTGCAAAAGTGAATGCCTGAAGTTTGTTCCATATTCTCTTACTCATAGCAATTTATTTTAATGTTCAAGTTCCACCTCAGTTTCATTTACATTTCCTTTTCTGTACATTGTAACTACAAAAATGCAAAAATTTCTTGCTAATCCATTCCTTTTCTATATTTTCCAAGGGAACTGTATTTCTTTTTTACTACTTCATCCTTTTTAGCAAAAACCCGGAGTATTGCACTGCAGAACTAAAGTAGTTCTACCCCTAACTAATGAAAACTCTGGGTTTAATTCCCATTAGCTTTTCAAACTAGCTTTCTCTGTCCCTTTACATTTACACCTAGAAAGTTGTGCAGTGTTTTCTCCTAATTTTTCAATCTTACAGTTAAAAAAATACAAAATTTGTCACCGTTAGTCAATCCAGGATTATTTTCTATGAGTATTTACTCTGTGTTTTTTGCTGCTCATGCAATCCAAATCTAAAATATCATCACAGTTTCACTGACTATTTGTCAACATTTTTGCTAAATATAATATCCCAGATGTCTGGGTCTTACCATGTTTGGTATTTTGTGTGGTTTGAGGGTTTTGGTGGGGTTTTTTATCCCTCCAGCATTTATTTGAGAAGCTGACATTTCCCTCTCTCTCTCTCTCTCTCTCTCTCTCTCTCTCTCTCTCTCTCCCACCCCCAACCCCACCATCTTTTTGTATGTATTTCTCTCATTTGCTAGATCCATATCCAGCTCTGAAAAGTCTATAATACTGTTTTTTATCATCCTTCTTGGGGTAATCTTTATAAGAAAATATTTCATTTTATTCTTGCTGCCACAGTACAATTCATTCCATCAGCTACTTAATGGGTACAGCAACACAACCAACTCACTCACTTCTCTTTTCTGAATATAAGAATGCTTTCGCTGCAGTTAACCCTACCTTTCCTACATTTTCTCACTTTTCCTGCAATGTCTGGTTTCATAACCCTTCCAAGAATTTTAATCTCCTCAGAAGCATAAAACAAACATTTCAGTTGTTTCCACCAACTACGAACTGAGTTCTCAGGTAGAATATGCATGTTTATGTGCATTCCTTAACTTGCAGCTGAAGCTTTGATACAAAGCCATACAATCACAGCATTTAGACAGTTTCAAGGGGTTGTGGTGTTTTGCACGGAGTAGACAGTTGAGAGTTGAGACTCTCAACTTTCTCTCACAATTACTTGGCTCTGGCAATACCTTTTTGGAAAAGTAATGTCAAACTTCGTGGATATGGTGTATTTTGAATATATTCTAGTCATCAAGAAGTATCTTATTACTTTTCAAACTCTTTAATATTTTTAATCTGTTTTCCTGGACAGGAATAATCCCCATTTTTTCATTCTTGGACTAGGTTTCCCCATCACATTAAACAGTTTGTTTTCTATGGCAAGAACCTGGCTGCCTGCTCTGATGTTAAGAGCAACCAGTGGCCTTTTTCTCTTTAATGTCAGCTTGCTCTTCAAGCACTGTCTGGTTCTCTTTCATAACATGCCTTTTTACTTCTCTCAGTAATGAGGCTCTGCTGATGCACTGGTGCTAGCAACAGACACGTCTATTTCTCTTTGGAATTAATTTTTTGCTCATTTTTCTTATTACCCTGCATCCTGCCTTTGCCTATCTCTGATCTCTGGAGCATTCTCCTGTTGTTCCTGGACACTGTCTCTGAAGGATTTTATCATCTCATTGTCTGCTCACTGTAGCTTAGTTCTTTGCTTCATCTCTGTTGAACGCAGAGATGCTGCAGAGATACCCAGACAAATTAGAGAGATGGGAAATCACTAGTTGTGTGAAGTTTAACAAGGGCAAGTGCCAGATTCTGCACCTGGGATGGGACAGACTTGGGAAGGAGAGGCTGGAGAGTTGTGCCACGGGAAGGGACCTGGGGGTCAGTGGCAAGTTGAACATGAGTCAGCAGTGCCCTGGCAGCCAGAAGGGCCAACCCTGTCCTGGGGACATCAGGCACAGCATCAGCAGCTGGGCAAGTGAGGGGATTGTCCCCTCTGCTCTGCTCTGCTCTGCTCTGCTCTGCTCTGCTCTGCTCTGTACTGGAGCAGCCTCACCTCAAGTGCTGGGGACAGTTCTGGGTGCCACAATATAAAAAAGGTATTGAGCTATTAGAGAGTGTCCAAAGCAGACCAACAAGAATGGTGAAGGACCTTGAGGAGAAGCATACACAGGGCAGATGAGCTCACTTGGTCTGTTCAGCCTGCAGAAGAAGAGACTGAGGGAAGACCTTATCACAGCCTGCAGGTTCCTCATGAAGGGCAGTGCAGGGGCAGGCCCCGATCTCTTCTCTCTGGTGACCAGTGACAGGACCCAAGTGAACATCATGAAGCTGAATCAGGAAAGGTTTAGGCTGGATATCAGGAAAAGTTTATTCACCCAGAGGGTGACTGGACACTGGAACAGGCTGCCCAGAGAAGTGGTCACAGCACCAACCTGACAAGGTTCAAGAAGCTTTTGGACAATGCTCTCAGCACATGGTGTGATTCTCGGGGATGGTGCTGTGCAGGGCCAGGAATTGTACTTGATGATCTTTGTGGGTTTCTTTCAACTCAGGATATTCTATGATCCTATAATTCTTGCTATCCCATTTTATCAGTCTGCTGATTTTGTTTTCCTTAACAGAATGAGACTGCTCCAGTGGTTGAATTCTCTTGCACATAGCCAGGCATTTTCTTCAAAGATGTCAGTGATGCCAGTGCTCTCCTTTCTTTTAAACAGATTTTCTTTTTGGGTGTCAGGTATCTGCAAATCATCTCAGCTTTTTATCACATCCCTAAAATTTTTTGAGGTCTGTTGCTGTCTTCACTTACATGTCTAAGGCCTGAAACCTCTCCAGAAGCTCTGTCAGGAAGTATCTTTTATGAAGAACCAGCTCTAAAATGATGCTAATCTTACAGATCCAACATCCAGCCACTTCCATTGCCATATTTGATATTTCCCTTGCTAGTGCTTTAGCAGCCTTCTCCATCCACTTTAACATTTTTTAATATAGTAAAAACCCCAAATCCCATGTCTCTCTCTGACTCTCCTAACTCATAAGCAAACTCATGGTTGTTGCCCAGTTTACAGATTACTCAGCTTGCAGGTTTTTAAAAGCTTTGTATTGAGTCAATCGGGCCTTAAATTGTCTGAGCTAGGATGAGCTTTCTATTCCCTCAGTTTCTGCAAGCTCAAAAAAAAAAGAAAAAAAAAGAAAAAAAATCACTCATTCTCCCATGATCAACACCAAAATGTTATAAAAAAGAGATATTCCTTTTAAATCAAACAGCAAATTAAAATGCCACTAAATAAAATCTTCCCCAATAACAAGATTAGAGGCTCTGCCTTAGCTGACAAAATTTGTGGCAACTAGCCATGATTTTTTAGAATTAACAAAACAACTCAGTATTCCAGGCTGAAGAGAAAGCACAGAACAGATTAACCATTCTTGCAATATGGCACAGTATCAAAAAGTTGAATATGATCTGAACTCAACTCAGAAGTTTTACCTTATTGAACAAAGCTAAATGTTTTTATCTTCTAGTTATGTTAGCACAGTATTGTGTGTGGTTCTGAAAATGTCATTAACTTATAGCAGGACTTTTTTTTTTCTAAAGACCAGAAGAAAATTATCCAAAATTAGATTTCCTACACATGAAACCTCTTAAAACACTTAAATATGTACTTCCTTACACAATGATCATGACCCATGAAAGTTCCACAACAGCAGGTGATGAGTAAGAGATCTTGATGTAAGCTGAAGAGTGTATCCATTGAATGAAAAGGCACTGCCTTTATTTCACTCTGATAGTAGCTACATGTTATGGGAAGACTAATGTCAAATATAAAAAATAGTAGAGTCATATTGATTTAGAGTTTTCATCAGTCTAGTCATCAGATTTAGAGTATTTCATCAGTCTAACAGTAGGAAAATTGTTCCCTTAAAATCGATGCTTCAGTTAGATACTGAATATCAAGCTTTTGTCTTTCAAGATTTAATAGGGAAAATCCACTTATCCCTTTGATCAATCATGGGTGACTAGGTCTTTTTTTTTGTTGAAGCCTTTGAAAATCCATCTGTATGACTTTCATTATAGTGTTAATACTTTCCAGGCTTTAAACAGATTGTGGGGAAAAAAAAAAAGGAGGAATATTTCTCTCAGTCTTCAATACCATCAAATGCATTGTGCTTTTTAGTAATAACTTAAAAAATAATTAGGAGGAATCACTGCCAAATAACATAGCAATAACATATTTTTAAATAATAATAATAAGATAAACCATTTGTAATTGCAAAATCTTGTTTCAGAGTAATATAAGAAGATCTTTTCTCTGTTAAGATTAAAGCTCTAAACATTCTTCTTAACACAGTGATCCAGGAATATTAGGGTGGCAACACAGGTGGCTCTGCAGACTTCCAGTTTTGTTTTGTTTTTTGTATTCTAGTCCATGAGATAGGGAATTTGCTATCAAATTTTGACCAAAAAACACCATACTCTTAAAGCTAAGACGGTTTGGTGTTTTTTCCAATAAAAGAAAACAACCTTTGTAGAATAGTCAACATTTTTAGGACAGCTGAAAATAAAAGAGAACTTCGAAAAGGAGAAGTTAGGCAGCAAAACTCATCACAAATAAGTGAACATGATCTATCCAGAGTCATTTTTCAAGCATAAGAAAATGCAGAACATGGACTTTACTGCCTGAGCCTATCTGCAACCCTGAGAAACTGTGCACAGTCCTTGTGAAAAACTGCTTGGGCCGTGGTGTTAGTGATATTAAAACCTAAGAATATACTGATGTGCTAGCTAATTAAATTTAAACTAACTCAGATACATTTGAAATTATACCAGGAGTTCTCAAATGATAGTGATTACATGTCTTAGATTAAAAGATGAAGTATGTGGGATTAATTCAATTTTATGTGGGTGCAATGATATTCAGACATTCCAGCTCCATGGGTGGAAATCAGTACAGTGATCTGGCAAAACAAGGACTGCATAAAAATAGCACATGTGGAAAATACCCAAGCAAACAATCTGTCTTAAAAATGATAAGCTAACTAAAAGGTGGCTGTGAAGACTGTAACAGTGGAAGACCATAGCCTTCAGTGGAGATATTAAAACAAAGCTGAAAAATAAACTGCCTCAGGAGGAAAAAAAATTCTTTATTGGTGACTTGGGGCAATACTAGCAGCCTCTGATTCTAGATAGACTCACTACTTTCCTTTTTTGTTTTCACAGGAAATGTGTCAATGTGGGAACTAAGTTGGAGCTTGAGTAAAGACCTTGAGGTATGGCCCCTGGAAAAGACAGTATCAGTGCTAGCAGACGTGAGTGAATTATCCACTGCTAAACAGAGATGAAGGATTTTATCTGCTTATTATGGGCAAGTACTGATAAGTGATTGTGTAATTAAAATGGAAATTGAGTCCTGCACTGCACTGGCTGGGGTGTGAGGAGGCATGCTGAGGCAGTGTGAGTCCTCGTGCTCTGGTGGCAGGCACAAGGTTAAACATCTTCTCCCAGCTGTCAGCATCTGAGTCAATCAGCTGATCATCCTCCCCCCTTTAATTCCTCCTTTGCATGCTTTGAGACTTGCAGACACTAAAGGAGCAAAGGGTTACCAGCAACAAGAGGTTTGCCACATGGCTTCAGGTCTAATAATTCAGTTACCCTGGTGTAGTGACCAGATAGCAGTGATAATTTTGGTGAACTCACTTCAGACTTTACCTGAGAAACATATACAGTCCCCATTTGTCTACTAAAACAAAGGAAAAAGGAAGTTAGAGAGGAAATTTTTGGTAAAAGGGAATTATTTATGTTGAAGTAAGCACATGATATAAATAACATGTATAGTAATAATGTTGTTATAATAGTGACAGTCTAAGAACATAAGCCAAGCTAAGTTTACTGAGATAGGTAATAGATTTTACTGGACCAGTGAGATCATTGGAATAATAACAATAATTAAAAAAATGGAGAACCTTTCAAGTGCTTCTTCACTTTGGTAATTGGCATGCAAACTGACCCATTGCAAAGATAATTACATGAGCTATGTTTGAGAAGTTGGTCTCATCAATCATTAACCAGAGTTACCAAAAATGCACACTCTTCATAAGTAAGAAGAAGGGAAGCTGTAGAGATCTTCTATCATTGCTTAGAAGCTGCTCACACACTCCAGAAATCCCTAATAATTCAACTGATTTAAACCTCAAATTCAGCCCAGCTGAAAGCCTAGTCTTTAAAGATTAATAACACTAGAAATATCTTTATGTATTTTTATAAATTTTCCACACATGTGAATTACTCAGTCATTTTCTATCATATGGAGAATATCAACAGGTTATTGCTCCACCCAGCTCCCAGTCAGGCATTACCTTTTCTCACTCCCAACTGGACCAAAGAATTACTAACACTGAGAAGCTCCTAAAAATAGAGCTAGCAGGGATGCTAAAAAGTAGGATGTGGAACACGAACTGGAGAAGAAGTGTGTGGCTATGAAATCTCTTTATGGATGCAATAAAACAGGACAGTGGGGGAAGATAAAGAAAGCGACTGGAAATGTGGATTGAGAATATCTGTCCAGTGTGATGGACACCCTGCTGAGAGGTATCCCAGATCAGCACAGCTGGATCTAGGCAGCATGGAAATACAGTTGGTTCTGACAGTGTTCTAGGCAGCAGCACCAGACCATGGTTCCCAGGCTGATAAATCCTTCCAGTCAGTTCATCACTGCATGTTCCCAAGCTGCTGTGATCTCCACTATCTGAAATGCTACAGCACAGTCTTCCAGCATTCCAGTATAGGCATGCTTTAGAGACATTTGTCTAGAAGTGAATATTAGAGAGTTAATGAGGGAGAAAGGATTGCTTTGGAAATGCAGACTGCACAGAAGTACAATCTTTACCCTATATCCCATATGATCCCTACAGGAAAAAAAGACAGCTATTGTTCTTCTCCTACCCTTCCATGTTCTTCCCTCTTTCTTTGGACCTACATGTCCAAGATGTGTATGAGGAACTTCACGGATGCTGATGATTTTAGTGCTTGCTACTTATGACATAAAAACAAGTGCTGTCCCTTCAGAGGGAGGCATGTGGAACCCTCCTGAGCTAGAGCTGAAACTGAATATGGTAGAGATGCATCAATGGGAGCAACAGAACAATTCTGCTCCTCAGACCTGCTGAGACATTCCATTGCACCATGTAAGAACATGGAAAAGTTTCTCACTGTAAAATCTCTTTCTCAACAAGCTGAGTGAGATGAAAGCAACACAGGAAGAATCTAAGAGAAGTTCTCAGGGAGGTGTTGTGTGCCTGTTTCGTAAGGTGTGGAGTGGCTGAGCAATACATGGTAGAGATTCAATTTTCACTCTCAAACTCATAAAGAACTTTTTATGATCAAAGTGATGGAACCAAAGTGATGCTGCCTCAGTGTTAATTTTCAGCAATATGGGAATAAAAAAATAAAAATCCATTCCAATGCACAGTTGTGCTGGAGGGAAAAGTGTTGACTGAGTTTGATCATTTGCTTGTTTTACTTGTGTTAAAAGTGTTTTCTTGGCCTACCTCAGTGGAACTACAGAGAAATTTATATGAACCTTTATTCTATCATTTTTAGTCCCAGTGAAGCCCAGTATTACAATTATCCTACATCTCATCAATTGTTAGTGTGATTTCTTGGCTAAGAAAACAGTGAAATGTGAAATTCAAGCCTCTATTTTAGACAAAAAATTTAGACAATTTAGTCCTAAATTTTGTCCTCTAATTAAAGAAGGGTAATTTTTTTTTTTTTTACTTACATAGTGTTTGTCCCAGGAACAATGTTAGTACAGGCCCAAATATGTCAGGATTAGTATCAGACAGATCCATGGGAAACTGAAACCTGCATAATATCATAAAGTGGTAAGCTGGCAGAAGAGGTTTCATAACCTCAGTATAGAACACTTCCCCATTTCTTCACTCAGAAAAGTAATTTGGAAAATTAAAAGCTTATAGCAAATACTTGCCAAACTACACTAGGATCTAAATGGCCTGCTGTACTCTGTACTGGTGAGTCACAAACGGTAACAACAGCATGGTGCAACATCACTCTAATTAAATGCTTCTAAGAAGACTTTGACATTTTTGGTATGCTTTTCATCTTGCAGAAGCAAGAGACAATGGTGCCTAATTTTTTTTTTTCACACATTTTTATTGCTACTGTGTCTGGAAATGTGTTAATATTTTTTAATAACTGCTATTTAATCTTAACTGGTTTATCCATATTGAATGTGCAAAAAAGAAATGCCTGCATCAAGGATTGAGACTGTAAGGACTAGGGCCTTTTGTTTTCCAAAATGACCTGTGAATAATATAATTCCTAGAGGAAGGTGTACAGATTAACTCCAGGTCTGTTTTACAATAATGGATACAAAACTAATACCTTAAAATAAATAAACAAACAGAAAATCCTTCACTTGCTCTGCACTCACAGTATGTGTCTGAGTACAACTAAAGCACTCTGAAGAAGCAGAGATGATGGAAAGAGGAGAAAACAAACACCCCTGAGTTTCCTTAGACCATAAATACAGTGTGTATTTATATACAGTGTACAGGTCAATCTTTAACAGTTATAAACAGGACTAGTTCCACAAAAGTTACTGCTTCTTCTGAAGGCAGTGCAGGTGTGCTGATGACATTCCCTAGCACAGCAGGGACAAGGGTCAATTCATCCTAAGAGTTCATGGTAATCCATGTGCAGTTGTGGGAAAACAGAAAAATCACCTGGGAAATGAACTCTATAAGGAGATGCTGGCATTCGCATGGTGTCAAAGCATTATTTACTGCTATCAAAGTATTATTAAAGGTTTTCACAAATTTCTTACATCTGTCATTCTGAAACAAATTCTCAGCTACAGTTCAGCTGCTTCCCTGCCACCACCACCGTTTCCTCTACTGCTGCCTCAAGTCTCTCCATTGACCCACACAGGTAAGATTGCTTCTCTGGTTCCTTCAATATTGTATGTGAGGCTCTCCAGTTGCACTGCATGTCAAATCTTTTGGTCAGCACCACTGCCTGCTGCTGAACTTGCAATCAGGCTTTTTGTTAAGAGAGGAGAGATATTTTCCCAACCTTAGGACTATGACAGGCTGTGGCTGTCCATGGGTGCAAAGCACAGCTCAAGAAGCCGTGCCTCAGAAATATGAGCACTCAAGTAAGACACTGGGATCCAAGGGAAAGCAGAGATACTTGGAGGCAGATCAGTTAGAGACTTCAGGAGCTGTGGCCACCACCTAGGAGGAAAGCAACTGCACAGGAAGCATAGTGCTACTTCCCAGCACTGCTACTCTGTTAAAGCAAAAGTGAGTGGATGCAGGTCGCTAGCTGAGGAGAAGCACTGGGCTTTTTGTTTTTAAAGTTCTTACAAAATATGACCTTTTAGACACCTCCTTTCATGCCTTCATGCAATCTGACAGATAGAATCTTCCAGTAACTAGACTTGTAATCTCTTTTAAATGTGTTTTTATACTTTGAACCAAGACAATGAGAAGAGGGGTATATTTAGGTCCCTACTCAATTTAGCCACACATTCTTGAAACTTCTTTGAAATTCATTATAGTTTTGCCATGTTACTTTATCTGACATCTTCTGAACCACTATAAAATTTTAGTCATAATAGCTGAAATCACTCAAATGATTTTGAGATGACAGGTCCTTTAAACAGAGGTACAAAATCTTAGCTACTCTATATTTCCTATATCCATCCTTTCATTGCATGAAAAACATAATGCAAAATAAGACCTTTCACATGGTATATTCCTTCTCCATTTTGGTTTCAGTCTGTGACCCCTATATTTAAGGACCTTTGTATTTGGCTACCTTGGTATTTGCAATGGGAAAAGTTCTACAGCACCTCTGAATTGTCTTCCAGTTTTGTCCTTGTGTGGTGTCAGTTCTTTGTTGTTAAACCAGATTTACACAGAGACTGTGACAGTAACAGCAGCAGCCTGTAATCTGTCAAGTCTGTCTGAAACGTCCTTCAGTTGCCTCTGTAAATTTAGAGCATCTGTATAAAGCCCCTTGTGTAAAATGTATGTTCTGGTTTTGATCAAGTCCTCCATATGCTCACAGCAAATTTCAAGACACTTCTGGTAGTGGTATGCAAATGCAGAGATAGATTCAAGGCGTTTTGATACATCTATTTGTGTCTTTTTCCTGCTGCAGTAATTGCTTTGCATTTCTCATTTTCTGTGGTATATTGATGATAAAGTTAACATGGAAAAAGGTTGTAACTTTCCTGGTTTCTACTTTTCAGGCTCTTTTTATGGAGGAATTACCAACTGGTCCTCTTATGTTTGTTTTTCTGAAGATTGTTCTATATTCAGTTTTTAATTTTACAGTTGAACATCATCTTTTCTGGAAAATTTGGGCCAGGGACTTAAAAAAGCAGGTAAGACTACGGTTCAAAAATATCCATCTGTGACTTTAAATGCTTCTATTTCCTATTCGCCTATTTCAAACTTTTGAGGAAATGACAGAAGGGAACTATGCAGGTTTTGACTCTTTTTGAAAGAAATGTACTCTCTTTTCCATAAAGCATAGAAATTTTGGGCTACTGTCCTCCATCCATTGGATAGAATGACTCCCAGCAAAGTACTTTGTTCTCTGCTGGGTTGTCCATCCTCCTAATATCTGATAGACATCTTAATTCAAGGGAACACACTTAGCATGTTGCTGAATGAGGAACCACCATCAGGAAGTTGTAAGTAAACATAGATATACAGGACAAAACCCATCTTCTTGTCTTCAAGATTCACCTCTTGAAGCTGGAGTTAGACACAAAACCCATTTATTTTTTATAAAACAGAGCTGGGCAATGTAACCGTGACATTTCCTTCTTGTACTGTTCTGCTGAGGAGTTAAGAACACTCCTCTTGCATGTACCAGGAACTGGCTACACAAAACTGCCTTTGGAAAGTTCAGCTGACAAGCAGTGACTTCCAGCTGCCAAGGCAGTGCTCTACTGCCAAGCAAAGGACATCTTTGCATGTACCTTCTATTTTTGTCTGTTAAAATTCCATTTGTTATAATACATTCACAGTAGTCTGGGGTCTCCTCTGGAGAGGGTCCAGGCTGTAATCCCAGTCTCACCTGTGTTTTAAGACCCTGTCTGATAGGTATAACCCCTAAACCCACTACGGTTACAAATGGAAATTGCAGGGATAAGCACCTTTTGAATTCCACCAGGTGTGACAAGTCTTGGATGTGACTTGTGGAAAACAGTAACAAAACCTACCTCCTATCAATGTCTCAGAGGAGATGCAACAAACTCCCCCATCCATTGTCCACATGGATAGAAAAGCTACCTTAGGATGAGCCAGGCACTCTTCTTCCCCATAGTCTTCAGGCAGACAATTCAGTGCCCTCTTTTTGGTGAGTCCTTAAGATTTCATAGCTCTCTGCAAGCAGAATATCAAACAGCATTAATTTCTGGTGTCTCCAGAGAAAGGCAGCAGCTGCACAGGATATTTCTAAGTTTTGTGTTTCAGGAAGGATATACTAGGCCTGACATATAAGTAAACTATCTGGATCCATTTTTTGATCCATTCTGAGTTTTTCACCTTGTCAGTTTTAAGTAAGGAACACACATCCTCATTATTAGAAGGTAATATTAAGCATGTACGTGTGGTATTTCTCACTGATCACTGATTAATGTAAAAAGTGTTGCCGTCATGCATGGATTCAATACTGAAAACTATCAATAAAACAACCTATTATATTTACACTGCATTGGAACCCTGTACATTTGCTTATGCCCCAAAATCCCAAGAGCACTTATGATGTCAAGTGAGTCCAGGCAGTTTGGGCACCATATGATAAGTCATTTTTCTCTCAGACAACTACCAGGAAATCTACCAGTGTCTTCTTGTTTTTAGGTTTTCAGGATAGCTAAGATTTCCATTCATAGCTTGAAATAAAAGCATAATGTTTTAGTGTCAAAACCACTACAAATGTCTCATTTGCTTTCATAAATGCCAAAAGCAACATTCATCTTTCCCCAGAAGTAAAAATGAAGCTTAGTATCCTACAAAATCTTTTCAGGAAGAGGAACAACATTTTTTTTTTCTTTTATTGGTAGAGAATGAAAAATATGAATGTCTATAAATATCACAGAAGCCAACACATTAAAATTGAAAAGGACATACCAGATCAATTACTTAATCTCCTTGCAAATTAAGTTATATTTCACACTATACAATGTCATTTGTGATTTCTAATTTTTATTTACCACAATCATTCAAATGTACAAAAGAAACTAATCACTTTAATGACTGGGAGACCTTTTTGTATGATTGAATTTTGGGGGAAATTAAATAGTATGAAATCTGCAGAAAACAGAACTGTCAAAACTGCACTGGGTGATCACATGTTGGTCAGGAGTTACTATATCATGTGTCCTTGACATGGGAATGTTGATATCTGAAATGCAAATTCCCCAGCTTTTATATATCAGACATTTAAATGGTAAAACTCACAGTAAATTGAGCTCCCCTGTGGATATTTAAGGGTTACAGGCAAATGTAAGTCAAAACACAGTTGATGTTGAAATTACAGTAGCCTAGTTACAAGAGAAATATACTGATGATGGAATGAACCCAGAAATAGCTGATGTTAAATTAGCCTGGTAAATGGGCAATTAGCATGGATGTGGTGCGAACAAATATGCCTCAGGTTTTACCATGCTAATTACTCAGAGGCTTCATCATTCAGACCTTCACTGCCTTTTGTCTTTTCCTGCAAATCGTAGGTACATGTCACATTGCAGCTAAGTTTTATTGTGGGAAAGGAAAGGGTACAGCAGCTTTCATTGATAACCACTGTGTGACAGGCTCAGTTTGCTCAGCATTGCTCTTCCCTTGGTGCAGTGTGTGAGGACAGCTAATGCTTTGGATCTACAGAGGCAAGGGTTCTGCCAGGTGGGACACCAAGAATGAACAAGGTGAGTATATAGCCCTGGTAAACCTCAGCACACCAAATCTGGTTGGCTAAGCCACATCATCCATTTGTAGATATCTATTGTAGCAACTATGTGAAAGCCTTTAAAAAAAGAGAAGAAAGATGGTCTGATCAGTCAGGACCATTAGACTACTGAGACATTTTCTGAAGCTCAGGCGGATCATTAATGAGTGGTTTCAAACCACTACAGTAATTTTATTTTTTATGGATTTCCATTATTTGAGCAGTGGCAGAAATATATTAATTAATTTTTCACTGATGCATCTAAGTAACCTTTACACACAGCAGGCAAATAAAATCAACAGTGAAATCATGGTTTAATTATTTACCTAGCAACAACTTAGAATCAATACAATGTCACTTACTGACTGCGAGAACATAATCTTCTTTCTATTCTCTTCCTTTTATGTAGTTATGCAATCAGGAGACAAAAGATGATGGGATTTTGCTCACATAATTATAGCTCATCAAAACGGCCCTCATGAACAATTCATTCATCAGATTTGACCCTTTATCTCTTGGAGAATTATCTGTGAATTGATCATGGCTTTTATTATTTGGTTGATGAAGAGCTTTTTCCAAACACATCTGAGCCTGACTATGGCGAGTACTTCAAGTGTTTGTTATTTAGATTTCTCTTTTTATATCTGTCTCAGTATATCTCATTTTTGAATATCTCATTGTTGAAACACTGCCCACCCTTCCAGAATTTCAGGACTTTTTAGAAATTACACAACATTAAACATCAAGACTGTTATATGTAGCACTTGATATCAAGTTCTTAAAAGTTTTGAGTTAATGTCAGAAGGAGACACTCTCGTCGTTCTCTAGAAAAACAATTTAAATTTCAGAGAAAACGCCGCAAATGGTGTAACACACCATAAATGCCACTACAAATGGCTTTCATGAACTCTTAAGAGTGCAGACCTACTTATGCTACTCCTACAGATTCCACTCCTTCTACCGTGCTTAGGTCTGTTGCAGATTTGTGGTTAAATAGGAAATGTCAGATTTTATGATTTCATACTGTCTTGGTTTTGAAAGACAGGTATTTGCCAGGGAAAGCTGGAGTTTCCCTTGGAATGGAGAATGTAAACCTCTCACCCCCTCCAAATTATAATTTTGCAATTAAGGGCTTTCAGGCAAAGATTTGGGAATAGGAATAACAGTTCTTTACTAGGAATATTAACAAGACAAATGTAGTAGTAAAACAAACAAGCAAACAAACAAACAACAATCCTAGAAACCCTGACAGAGTCAGAGCTCCAACCTGACACCCTGTTGGTCAGGGTGTTGGAAGCAGTCCAAAAGTGAGTCCTCCTGGAGTGGCAGATGTGATTCTGTTGGAGCAGAGATGATCCTGAGAGAAAAGGGTCCAGTGATGGTGAGAAGGGTCCAGTGATGGTGAGAAGGGTCCAGTCTTCCTCCGGGAATCCGGTGGAACCAGGTACCTCCTGTTCCTACGTCTCAGTCTTTATCTAGGTAGGAATGGTTGGCTCCCCCCACTGGGTGGAGCATCTCACAATGGAGATGATAGAATATGTTGTGCCCTTAGTGAGCCTTAATGGCCCATTAGCAGAAGATATCCCCCGGAGGGAGGACGGGTGGGGAAAGAGATAAGAAACAGTGCCCCACCTGGTTTTAACAGTTAGCTCATTATCAGAAAGCATCTGCCCCCCTCCCCCTAGAGTTACAAGAGATAAAGAAAAACATCTCCCCAGCTGCTTTCAACGGATGAAATAGAATACAAATTTTTGGTTCCATAACCCAAGACACATACATATGCACCCATTTAACTTTGTCCTCTACTTTCTCCAAGACAATTTCTCAGTCATTGCAGAATGGTGATATTGAGTCCTCTGGTCCACCTGGGATTTTGATCCTTTCTAAGAAAAAGGCAGTGCCCTCCCTCCTCTCTTCCCAAACCCATATACTCATTACTCTCTTAAAGTGAGGAATACTTTCTGATTTGTTCAATAAAATAAATAACAATGAAAAAATATACTCTACAAGATGACTTCATAATAAAGCTGGAATTATACTCTTACTTCTAGCCAAAGTACTGTAAATTTGGGGGATTTGTTCTCGCATCTTGTGCCTTCTCATGTATTATGTGTTGTGTCTGTCAGTCACCAAGCCTCTAACTTGTAAATTTGCATCATCCCCGCCCTTCTGTCAGTGTGGTCTGATTAACTCGGCTCTCAAAGAGAAAATGTGTGTGGAGCCTGTGACAGCCTGAAAAGCTTTTTTCCAAATGTAATCTTCCAACACATTTGCGTAAGCACTTACAAAGTAATGACTATCCTTTACGATGGGCCTTTCTGAGGTTTTATCTCACTACACTCCTGTAGAGACAAATAATACTCAAGATAAAGTGCATGTCACATCCCATCACTGCCTCCCTTCTCCCCTGCATCAAACAAAATCAAACTGGTACAATCTAATGTGGAAGAGTGACACAGATTGAATGATTCATTTCAAAGGAAGGGGAAAAAAATAAGAAAGTAAGAAAAGTGTTCTGAGAAAGAAAACACACTGTGTATTCGCCTCTGTAACAAATTGTGTCTCCCCAGTCACCTTTTGGGAAGAAACTCTCTGTCTTCTGAGCACAGGGTTCAGTCCAGGTTGGTATCTCAGGTTGGACTGGAGTTTCTGGTGCAACTCTGCAGCAAAGATAGTGATAAAGTCTCATTCATTAACTTACAGATTTTCCCTGTCTGGGGATGTGACATGTAGTCCCTTTCCTTGGTCAGAGTATTAAAGACATCTCTCTTCTCACCTGCAGCAAAATTTCATTTAAGATATAAGAATTTAATATTTTTGAGGTTACTTTTCTTCCTCCATTCTTTAACTGAGGTCAGCCATGAAGTTTTACAGTTACAGAGGAGATGAAGGCAAACAGAAATGTGCTCACCCATATCATCTCCTTAGAAAATCAGGTGAGGAGAAATGGCTGGGTTCTGCCAGAACAAAAGACAAACCACGTATCTTAGATAAGGAACTGTTCAGGTAGCTGTAAAAAATTATCATTCAGTGGTAGGGTAATGAGAAGAATGGACAAAAATGTTCTTTGGTAAGAAGGCAAACAGTGTGAGCTGACCACTAGTGCAGAGATCTTTCCTCCCTCTCTCCTATGCCTCCCACACCCTTTCTAACTGCCTTGGGAAGCACTCTACATCTTCTACACATTCCCCTTGGCTATTTCCAGACATTTTCCCCATCCCCTGAGTAACTCTGCTGTCCACCACCTGGGGATATGTGTGTACCACGGGCCCCCAGACAGTCCTGCCTGCAGGGTCGGGCATGCTGAGCTGTGCAGCCTGGAGGAGTGGTGAGTGCTTCCTCCTGCCCTCTGTGAAAACAGCAGGAGGTGTCCCTCTTCTAAGCAGCCCCTCACCTTGAACACCTTTGCCAGTAATTATCATGTCTGAGACACCTATCTGCCTCTGTGAAATGGGATGATGGATTTAAAAAAGGCTGTTGTCACATGTACTTGAGGAACATGCACCTTTTTCCTTAGGAATTCAGACTAAAAGGAGTGCCTGTCTCAGAAATTCACCTCTGACATGAGAACTATTCACACAATTCAAAAGATGTGACAGCCTACAGTTCTGCTAAAAGTATCATCTTAATGATCATATGAGCAGAAGATTTTTATTTTTAATGTGCATTTATCATTGTGATATTTTTTACCTAGCACATTTAATTCACACACACACACACACACACACACACACACACACACACACATTCTCCCTGCCATTTGCATTTGGATATTTAAAACAAATCTAAAACTGTGCTGGTGTGCATGCATGTACTTACAGGTACTTAAAGGCTCCTGGAGAGGTTCTTCCTGTTTTCTGACCTCTTATTTTCTCTCAGTATTCATCCTTCTTGGATTGGAAAACAAAGACAGGAGATTGCAGCTCCCAAACATCACTTCAGGGAGGACAAAAACATAAGCCATGATCTCAAGGAGACTGAGTTGTTATCTGCTCTTTCTATCTGAAATGGTTTTTAATATTATTAAGCTTATTTTTCCTTCAATACTGCACTGTTGACTTAACTCTCCCCTACACAATTGTCAGTGTAGACCAAATAACTAATTTCAAATGCCAGTGTAAAGTACACGAGCCTAATTTTTTTTTTTTGTGGATGGTAAAGGTCATATAAATTTAATATTCATATTTTTTCACTTCCAAATACACGGTCAGGAAAATACAGTACATTGATACAAGTGTAGGAATGAGGCATAAGGTTTGGAAGGAAAATACTATTTTAATAACTTATATAACCTGTTCAGATACCTAAATCAGGATGGCAACATAAAACGAATAAGCAAAATAATTTCTTAATGTACTACATAGTCTATTTTAAATCAAAACTTAAGTCTATCTGGTTTGCCACTTGAACAGAAGGTTTATTTTTATGTGTTCTATAATTTGATCAGACCTTGGACTGCAAGTAATTGAAGACAGGCAGATGGAGGAAGAGTAAAGGCAGAATTTTATACCAAGGGATGTGATTTTTGCATTGTGTTCAAAGCAGAAACAGAAGTCAAGAAGCACATCCCCCACCAGCCCCTCAGGATTAAAAACATGGAACAAAATTAAATATTTTCAAACAGTAGACACTTAAGCCCAGACTCCTCACAGCCTCTTCAGAGGGTCTGAAGATCTCTCCCTCTCTCTGTCCTCAGGGACAAGGAAGAGGCAATGTTCACATCCTTTTGTCCCCTCTGCTTTCCTTGCTGGTCCTTGCAGCCAATCACTGGCACTTCCTACTGCCACACAGCACTGCCATGGCTCCAGTCTGTCACTCGGGAACTATTTTGTTTGGATTCGACTTTGGGGATGATTCCCTATGGGAAAAATTGTCTGTCTCTTCTTATCTCAATGAAATCCTGGCACTGGGCAGTGCAAGAGGCTGAGAAAGAATAAGAAAAACTGAGCCAAATGTTCAGAAAAACCCTCCATGTTCTCCAAGGAGTCCTGGATGAGGATGGCTAGCTTTGGCCCTATATACTGTGTACATTGCTGTGCTAAAAAGACATGTCGTTATAAGGCTGTAGAGAAGCTTTCATGAATTTCCATTGGTTAGCAAAGATTGATTTTCTTCCCTTCAATGACTGTCTCTCCAACCTGTGATGGTGTGGACAGTTTCCTCTGGTGAGCAAACTTTCTTCAAAGAAAGGTTTCTAGGGGTGCAAATCCAGTAAGAGGAGATTAGTCAGGGTCAACTGAGAAATCTCCAGGAAAAATATAAAGACTCTCTTCTGGATCCACACAAACTCCTTGTCTCTCCCTGGCTGAATTACTGTCCTACTCCTCAATAAAGCACTTGAATTAGCAGCTGGCAGCCAGCCAGCATGCCTTTCGTTCTGTCCAAAGGTGAAAGGCAGGGAATTTGTGTGCTTTTCAGAGCAAGCAGTGATGAGTTTGCTCGTTTGCTCAGCAGAGACTGAATATCTGGTGAACAGCTTCCCACAGCTTTTGTCTGCCAATGCTATCATTTTGTCTATCCACCCTTTGTCCGTCCTGATTTCCGCTCACGCTAACACGGAATGACGGGCTTGCCCATTTAACTCTGCAGGCTAAATTTCAGCCTCATTACTATGTATTAGACCTATTTTCACCCCAATTTAACATTAATAGAGTCATTTGCAGAGTTCTTAACTGAACCACAAATCTCCTAAATTACTTTTTTACTTCTTTTGTATGGATTCAGATTAATATTTAACATTTCTTCCAATTTAGTGTTTATACAAATGCCACACTTTTGCTCCTCCTCTTTGCTCTCTGCTTGGATCCAGGCTTAGAGGGCCTCATGGCCATATAGCTTTACTGCTGTCTCTTCCCATTAGACTGATCTGAGGAATCAGATGTGGCCACAGCCTAAAGCTGTTGGACCACATTACAGCCTATGACAATGAACTTCTAAGCAACAATCCTTTACAGTAATTTCTTTCGTGTCTGCAGAGTAAAGGTCCAATGCCCTCTTTCTCATTCTGGCTCTGAAGTCATTGCCTTCAAGGATTTCTATCCTTAAATTGTGACTGCACTTCAAAGAAACAATGTGAGCTTGAGGACCCCATGGCTAGGTTCTTTTAACCGACACCCACCCTGAAAGTGTTTGCATTGCTTTTAGGAACAGCCCAGTTTAAGAAATCTGCTGGTTGTGGCAGACAACACATTTATACTTGCCTAAACTGGATTGTCTTGTCCTTGTGAACACAAGATTTTTAAGAAGCTTTCTAAGAAGTTGAAAGAAACTTCCTCTCTATCCCTTCAGAGCTTTCTGGGTCTTGGACTGAGGCTTTTAACACAGATTTCATCAACACAAATGGCTGGTGAGTCTCTACTTGAGAAGGAGCTCTGAGGAGTCTAACCATACACTGGTCTCAATAGTCTCAATTTAAGAGTGAGTCTCTATTTATTCATTTGCAACAGCATAGTTTTTTTGGAAAAAAAAGTGGTTGTTTCCATTCCTGAACTTTTCAACAACTGAAATGCTGCTAAAGTTTAAATATTTCAACAGAAGGGTGGGGTGAGGGTGTATGTTTGGACTTCAATAAGGAGGTAAGCCCTCTTTCTGGCAACTTCAATAACGTGATTTGATGATAACATTGCAATGTCTCATGGCTCTCATAAAAATTGGAGCCCCTTGTTTTTGTCAAGAGTTACTTTACAATTCAACTTACAGTTTCACTGTAGTTCTCAGTGTTTAGGCAAGCCAGGCAGGACTGCCTTGCCAGAAGCTGAGGTGAAGGTTTACAGGGACAGACAATCCCATAGTCCTGGCTTTCTCTCAAGTGCCCCACCCACGACTGGATGGTAAGCTGTGACTCAAACTATCTGGAAATGGCAAAAGACATTGCCTTGTCAAGAAGATTAAAATACCTGAAAGATTTTTTACACTTTTAAGAAAATAACTCAGCATTCTAGTTTAAAAGTACAGTAAGATAGAAGAGAGCTGCCACAATAAAAATCTTTTTATGGCAGGATAGGTGCTTTGGGGTGGAATGTTCCACTCTATTTTTGCCTTTCTGAGTGGAAGCGCCTTAGGATTCAATGTGTCCTGTCAGTCCGTTTGTGAAATTGCATTTCAGATGACAGGAAAGGGACTTTTAAAAAAGCTGAGAAAAGGCACATGAAGGGAACAAAACTCTTTCAGAAGATAAAACAGCTTCAGAAGAATTAAAGTTCACACACTTGCAGCTGGAATCTACTCTCATAGTGCCTGGTGCTGATAAACTTTGATATCACAAAGCACAACACCCTTCCTTCTGACTATTTTTAAAAATGTCAACCACCACAAATTGCTAAAGGTGGGAATAACATTCCTGAGTGTATTGTAGTAATAAGACCCACTGCTGTCATTAAGGGTTTGTATATCTGTTTGCTCTGGTATTCCTCTCTGAAGTCTTTCCTGCTGTGACAGAGAAAAGGCAGGCTGGAGGAATTGATAAAACACTTCCAGAGCACTGAAACAGACATATACATCTTCTTGTCCTTTCAATTGGCATTGCTCCTGTTCAATTTACCGGATCTTGTTCTTCAGAAAATAAGGCACTGTTCATTTAATCTTTTATATCACAAACACAAGAAATCTTATTCATATTCTCTTGTACTTGTGGTACAAAGAACCATATTCATATGCTTTAAACAAAGTAGTATCTGCTTCTCATGTATTTCAAATGCAGAGTGGTGCTGTAGTTGTGAGGTTCATCCAGAATGAAAAAAAGCTGAGTTCATGCAGTCCCATCAACCAGCCTCAAGATGACTGGCATCATTGAGAGGAAGCAGTTTTCTTAGTAGGGAAGAGTATCACGGACCCATGGAGCAAGTCAGTTTGTAAAAGACCTTGAGAGGTCACCTCTTTCCAACCATTCAAGGTAGGTCCAACTTAGATCAGAACATCACCTTCTCTCAGATCCAGACAACATCATCTAAAACTCTTATCTTTACATTTACCTGCAATGACCAGTACAGGTCATTGGCAGAGCTCAGATTTTTTTTAAAGAAAATATATAATTTCTTTAGAATAGGCAAGATGAAAATGTGTGACACTTTCCGAGCACTCAATACTGCAAGCAAAATCAGAATACTGATGAATGAGAGAGAATATAACCTTCATTAGAGACAGTAATTTTATTAATCTGAAAGCAGAGTCATATTAAGAGTCTGCGACTCTCAGAGGAGCTTGAGTCCTGTTAAAATCTGCCAATAGAAGAGGAATTCTCCAAACTAAAAAGCTACAAATGAGTGAAACCTGAGATGCTGTTATTGCCAACTTGACACACTCTCAAAGTAGCAGCACTAACTACGTACAGTCTTTTATGAAATGAGTTGGGCAAAAAAACAAGGGAGGCAATCACATCACAGTATCTGCAGTACTCCAGCTAGTGGTTAAACTCAATGTACATAGAACACATTTTCTAAACAGAATTAAATTGTTCTGGCAGTTCTGACCTCTAGACAATCCTCTCTTTTGAAGAAAAATTGAAGTGACTCTTTAAGTATGGGAAGAAATTTCTCCTGCACCTGGGACTCTGTAACTGTGGTCAAGGGACCACAGGCTGATTCCTCAACATGTTTGGCCTCAGTCTGCAGAAAAAGAGAGGCTGAAGCAACCACGGATCTTAAAGGGCAGGGAAAAGGGAAAGGAGGAGAAAAATTAGAGAGTACCAAACAGAACTGGGCATATTCTTTCTCATTTTTGTGCCTCAAAATTTCCATCCAAAAAATAGTGTTAAACCCACTTTTTGAAAAGAAAAAACTACACAGAGATAGGGTAGGAGGGGATTTATTGCAATTTTTCAGAAGTCAGTAATGTCAAAGCAGTTTTCTTGATGTGTTCAAGACAGGTGTATTTTATGTGGTGGAGCTGGGTTCTCTTTTTAAGCTAGTATGCTTCAGGGCACATGATTTTCTTTCCAATCTTTGTTCACAATTCTGTGAGCACAATGACAATGTAAACACTCAAAACCTGAGGCTGGCAATGTTTCCTGGACAGTAAGGAGTAAAATGACAGATATTCAGAAAAGTAAAAATATTTAGAGAGGTGAGAGAATCATCTTTTTTTGAACAGCAACAAAGCCAACTACCTTCTATTTTTTAAAAAGCATATATTTATTAGTCAAAGGCAAAATTAGGCAGACTTACTGAAAAACAATTGCCAGTATGAAGGGTAGGGGAGGACATTTTCTCTCCCTTTTCTGTAAAAAATGGCATATGATTAAATAACACTGGGAATCTAGTCTGTGCACAGTGTGTGAAAGAGATGTGGAAAGAGGCAGGGCAACAGAATCACTCTGGCATCCACCACTTTAGGCAGTCTCCAAGTCCCTTGAACACTGGTCAAGATGTGTCATTGTCCCATTGCCTTCAGCAAGACAACTCCCTTGCCTTATAAGCAAGAATTTAACATTTTTCTTAGATGGAGCTTAACTCTGCCCTGATTCACATGGATGTCTACTGAGAGGGTCTAGTGGGAGCTGGACAGGAGCAACAGCAGGATTGGAAGGGACACAAGTAATTATGCAGAGAGAAACCAGAAGTAGCAAGAGGACAAATAAGTGTATGTAGTGAAAAAGAAAGATTTACTGTTACGTCCAATTCTCAGTATTAATTAAAATGTGAGTGCGCCTTGAATTACAGGGCTATCACTCTATTTTGGAGTACTTGTGTCTCTCTGAACTGCTGGAGACTCATTTTTGAGGTTTACAATGTCACCTTTGATAAAATTGTATTTCCATAATTCACAATGCTTGTTAAATTGTTATATATAGAACTGTATGTATTATAAATTAAAGCCTGTAATAGGTTTTAGGGCCAGTGACTACACTGAAAAAATATAGAACCCATAATTTATTTGATCTGGTTTGTCATTAATATTTAAATAAATTATTCAGTGAAGAGTCATTAACCAGGTAGAGATGGTCAAAACCTATCAGGAATATTTGCTGAATATATTACAATATTACAACAGAAAAGGTAAGGTACTTAAAAGAGCATGTCTGCTTCTTCAGCATGTTTCAGTATCAATTATGGATTAGTGTTTTTCTCAACATTTCTTCAAATTTCAAGCCCTATTTTCTTTCCTGAGACAATTTGGAGTGTAGAGGGGAACTCTTTCATGATTTTTTGCAGGATGCCAGGTATTTGGAGAGATATATTTACACTTAGCCGTTCCTGACAACAGAGCATTGTTACACTTCAATATTGTGCTGTTAAAACCAGAGCTTTCTTAGGCAAAGAAGTTTAGCCCTTGTATACCCTGCTACAATAATATTAATGTGCTGGGGATTTTTTTTCAAGTTTGGTGATGCATATAAGAAAATACGTAACATCTTCAGATAAAGAAAATGTCCCTGGGCACTTCTTTTGGGGGGAAGTCTGAAACAGCAAATTACTGCCACAGTAACCCAGGGAATGCTCCAAAATAGCAAGGAAACTAAAGTGAAGGCACGCAGAAGTTTGTTATTTTGATTGACCTTTACATCTTCTACTTTATCTAAATTGAAGAACAAACCCATATGAAATCATTACCAATTCTCTGTAATACATGGTTTAAAGCTCTCTTGATGGGATAACCTATAAAACAGATGAGAAAGCAGTAAAAAAAGATTGCTTTTAATCCTGTGGAGTCTTCATGGGTTATGTCTGGAGTTGGGAGGTAAAAAAGGCTGAGTTTACATTCTTAGGTCCGTGTAGAACTGATAGCTAAAGGAAAAGCTCCAGATGAGCAAAAGAAGACTTTGGCTGCAATTAAGGGAATTTACAACCACATTTTTCACTGTCTGGGGCCCCAACCCAGGATGTTTGTGAATATCAATAGGTAATTACCAGCAAGGCTCTGACCACTGCAGTAATAAGTGATGTCAGGATAAATATATAATAATAAATTCAATCCTCGTAGTCTTTCACTTTGTTTGATTGATCTGTTTTTTAGTAAATTATGTCACAGGAAGGTTTACTTGAGTAAGGCATAACTAAGCATTTAATTGTTGATCCTAAAATTTGGGATAATTTCTGTCCTTTTCCTTTTTCTATAGCATCCATGAACATTAATGAGAGTTACCTTATAAAAGAATCAAAAGCAGCAACTTCCTCATTACCAACTATGACTCCCTGCTGGCTGATGGAAAAATAGGTTTATGAAGGGAGCAAGGAGAGAAGAACATGTCAGTATAACAAAATAAAAGGAATGGCCAGATTTGTTAAGAGGGGAGAGGAAAAGACACAGAATATAGCTAACATTTAATTTTAATGATAACCAAATATATAATTTTTTTTCTGGGCTTCTGATAATCTGAACAAGCCGCTGCACCTAATAAACAGTGCTGATGACACATTAATATATAGAGCTTCTCTGAATTCTGTGACGTGCAGGCAGATCAGTTAGGAGATGTCAGAATAATGATCAATATATTGCATTGACAATGCATTTTTGTTTGACAAATAATAATAAGTAAATAACTGTGACACCTGAAGAACAGAGTTCTGGAAGCTCTGTTTCCATTTGGTTTACTTTCTGAAGTTTACTTATTTTTTTACAGCTTGTCACAAGGATTCTTCAGAATGATAATTCTCCAGATATAATACTAAGTATTATACTTGATTCTTGACTTCTTAAAGAAGAAAAACTGTTTCTTGAAGCAACCTTTAAAAGTTCTTGAACTGTACTCTTACAGGTTATAGAATATAAAAAGCAAAAAATTAAACCCACAAGATATTTTAAAAGAATTACACTGGTGTACTTGAATGGCATAAATTTTTAAGGATAGAGCTTCTGTGTTTGATTTATGCAGCTGAGAAGAGAAAACTTGGAAAAAGCATGTATTGAAATATTCAATATTCCACAAAGTGTAAATTAAAAATGAAAATTACACCATGGAAAATATTACTCTGAATGTTAATTGTAACACAATAATAAAGAGGAGCTGGAGGATGATAGTGTCTTTGTTTTGTTCAGAATTTGTTTGCTGAGATCCACCATTAATATCAGTGGAAAGCTTTTGTCTGAACTGTTTTGAACTCTGCTCAAAATGAATGTCAGGAAGAGTGGCACTGCAGGACACCCAGGCACAAACCTGTGGAACACTTTGAATGAATGCCACATAATCACTAGGTATTATTCAAAACTCAAATACATGCTGAGAACCCAGCTAAAACACTGTCATTCTTTCTCATTAGCTTTCTATGAGCCTGAATATTCCCAGTATAAAATAATTGAGAATGCTTTGGGGAAAGCAAATAGGTTTTTTCAGTGTTGCCCAAAGTGTCACTATCAACTTGGGGTGTTACTACAATACAAAAAAAAAGCCCAACAAAACGTTATCTTACAGAATGATATTTACTGCAGCTATTTCTGCCCTGTCTGGGCCATCAGCTCTCATGAATATCTGGAAAGCCTCATGTCCATACCAAAGAACTCTGCTTGTAGGCATCCAGACTGGATGACAATATCATAACAGTGGGTTTGACAAGATAGCTCTTCCTCATTGAACTGGAGAAGTGAAGATATATAGTAGCTGTCATGGGGTGTATAAATATTTTACAAATAATGAACCAACACACAAAGTCCTTACTCAATTATTATTTGGGCAGAATTCTTTTGTTCTCACAAATAAAGCCGGATATGGCCTCCAAGCGCTTATTCTCCAGAACTGTTATTAGAAGACAATCATTGCAAATGCAATTATTTTCAGGACAGCACAGCAAAGAATGCCCTATTCCCCAAGCAGAGATCAAACCAAATAATTAGGAAAAAAACCCAACGAGCTCTCCGGAATGATTTGGTGAGTAATCAAAAGTAACAGAAAACACAATCTATGCCAGTGTGCATGATTCCACTTCAAACACAATGGCAAAATGAAATGCAAAAGCAAAGAAAAGGCAGACAGGGACATGTGAGTTGTGTCTTATTGTCAATCTGTATAAGAAATCACTGGTAAAAGGCAGAATATGTAAATACATCTCTTTTAAAAGCTGAAAAATTGAAAGGGGAAATGGCATGGCAATCCATGGGCTGTTTCTGTCAGCATAAAATTTTCATAAATATATGTTTTATGTAATCTGCTTTTGGGGAATTTTCTTTTCCAGGCTTGGCTGTGACAAATGCTTCAATCAATTTATATAAAGCCACAAGAATTCTGTGAACAATTGATTCTTATTGGAAATCCCTGTCATAAGTACTTATTCTTAAAAATATTTACTCATTGCAGTATTCCCCCCTGGATCCTCCCTGCCAGCTAATTAAGGGCCAGGCTTAATCAGTGACCATAAAGTTACCATAAAGTTGCCATAAGTACCTGCTTTAAATATCAAACATGGAAAATGGCTAATGACTAAGATACCACTGTGTGTGAACACTTAAAAAGTTACCTGTAGCACAGAGACCTGGCCAAACCACAGCTGTGGGATTTGCTGTAAATTTCCTCCTCTTTCATTTGGTTTACATCCCAGCTGAACACCTGGAAGGGTGGATAACAACCAAAGCTAAAGGGCTATGCTTTTAGAGAAGTGAATTAAACACCATCAAAGCTAGGACTAAAGGAGAAGAGAAAATGTTTCCCTCAGGGGTGTGCTGTTCTGGAATAACCTCCTCTGGGTATAATAGGTTTGGGCAGCAGGGTCTGCAGGTGCCCTGTGTGGAAGGAGAGGATAGGAACTGCTTGGGATGGCACTTAATGGGTCAGACCTGCTCCAACACCAAGTGTGGGAGATGCCAGGACATCCTCAAGGGACTGCAGTCATTGGTGACCCACAACAGAGAAAGCTAGTAAGAAGCAGAAGTTAGCAGAAAAAACCAACATGCACACAGTCCAAACACAGTACACTCCCTACCTCTTCACAGAGACATTGGGAAAGTCTGAGTGTAACCACTGCGAAAATAGGGGCATTTGATGTGAGGATGAGAGAAGAGTGTTTGGCTGAAGTTGAGCCTGGGAAAGAAAAACTTTCTGTTTAAATGCTTGATCTTTTTTTGGTTTGTTTGGGGGTTTTTTATTTGTTTGTTTTTTTAATGCCAAAACTAGTGATCAGAAGCTTGTGTTAATTAAGGCAATAATTGGGTTATTATGTCAAAAAGATTAAAATAAGTACATATTGCAGAAGGCACGGCAGTTTTGCCTGCAATGGCTGCCAGTAGCAGCAGCAGGACCAGAGAATTTTGGTGATACTTAGTATTGTAACCAAGTATTGTCACCTACAGAGTGAAAAGCTCATACAGAGTGCCTGATGTCACCTGCCAAGATGAGTCTCATCTGCAGGGTAAGCAAACTTGGAGGTTAATGCTTAGGAGCAAGGGCCTAAGACCAGCACAAGGCTGGGTCTTAGTGTGCCAGAAAGGAGTAAGTCACTGGGAGGAAAGCACTCAGGAGTTTGGCTGGCTGCCTTTGCACCTATTGGATAACCAAAAGGCTTAAGGCACTACCTTTGCTTCTGGAAAAAGGTACTGCAGCAGTAGCTCCATTGCCAAGTATTTTCACTCCTTTTATTGATGATAGAAATGCACTGGAAACCAGTCAATCTAAGACAGTGACATAGATAATGCCTTCAGCAGGGCTGTGCCCCTTTTGCTCCACTGAACTCCTGTCTTTAAAAGACGTGGGGTTCTGTGACAGCAGGGTAGCAGACTTGGTGACCGAGGATGTTGTCAGAGACTGAAAGAGTTCATGCTTCCAACACTGATATAAAGTTTTGTTCATTATAACAAAAACTGTATTAAAAAGCTACGACCAAAGAAGCCTCCCTAAAAATACCTGACTGGGACTTTGGACTGGGACTTCTGAGATTAGATAAAGAGAAAACCCATTCTTCAATCACCTGCAACAAACAAGTAAGCAAGGAAAAGAATGTCAGCCAAACCCAGCAGCCATGCTAAGAATCATCTTTGGCTTGCTTCAGGGTGGGAGAGGCCGTAGTCCACAGACCCATTTGCTGGGAGCAGGTTTGCACAGATTTCCCCCCAAACTGAGAAGGAGGGAGGAAGTTTGGGTGAGTTACCTCTGCTCAGGGGCAGTGAGCCCATCCTCCCTTACACAAACTGGCTGTGGAACTCCCAACCCTGGGAAAGCCACATCCATGGGACATTCAGGTGAAAGGCAGCTGAGAGGGTGCCTTAATCCATCAAAGGCCCCCTGAAGTGCCCCCCCAGAGTCATCCCTGAGCCTTTGCACCACAGGACTGCACAGGATGCAACAAACCCAGAGTCTGTTGTAAGAAACAATGGCAAACTCCCCCTGCCCCAAGGGAAGTGCCTGGATTTTCCAACCTGACCTGAGCATATATTTACCCCTCAGATTCTATGCTTTCTGGGGGGACCTTGCCCAACAAGAAAACTAGCTGGAGAGGATCAATAGAGCATTGTTTGGATCCATGGAGTGGTGATGTTCTCCTTATTCTGTCCCTGTTACTCTGTCCCCTCACCATTTTCTCTCTCTCTCTCTCCCATATATATTATTAAATAAAAACCAAACTACTGTCACTGGCATGTGGTCTCATTTGCACCTCAGTTCGGGCAGAGGCATTTTTAAGAACCAGATAATTAGTAATCAGATCTTGACAGATGTCTCTTCTACCTGCTTGTTCTATGCCTGAGAACAGGTTGCTTTCACTGGCAACCATATATTCATTCCTCTTAGGGTAAAATTATCACTCAGAAAGAACTGAGTAATAGGACAGAAGTCTGCTTCAAGATAAATGTGGATCATTCTTAAGTGTCTATTGGGGCAAAGAAAAGTCATCCAGGGTAATGCAGATTGCTTCTCCTTGAAGCTGGATCGCTTTTTTTGGAGCTGGGCTCTTGCTGCATTCCTGTGTTTTCATGTACCCAACAAATTCCCACAGTAATGCCTGCAAAGAAATCCTTCTGTATGTGAATATAAAAGCAAGTGGCAGCCTCCCAGGGAGCAGCCACCAACATGTCAGAAGCTGACTGATATCAGTGGCAGGGTAGTATGGAAGTGATAAAAAATGAGAAAAACCAAATTAGTTTTTAAGGCCCCTCTACATGAAATCATCTAACTTTCTTTGAGTGGGAAGTAAAAATGTGCCTTGAGCTTCCAGTGGACAGGTGGTACTTTCAGCATTTTGCCCAAAGGTTCAGTAAATCCATGTGAATTGCCTTAGTCTTACCACAAAGATTAAGTTAGCCAGCTGTTATCAAAGGCTGGACACTGACAAAGTTAAGTGTGCATGGGTTTGGGGCACAGGAAATACCAGGTTACTTTATGCATTTCCATAAAATGAGAAGTTTGCAAGTATGAAACACAGGTCCAATGCTCTGAAGTTTATTTGATGGCAGTTTGGATGCCAAAACAAATCTGAGTACCTTGGACCTTGGATGTTTTTCAAGGCACTTTTTCACCACATGTCCTATTCTCACTGCTCTATTCTTACTGACAGACTCTAGACTTAACATCTGAGTGGAAAACAAGGAAAAGTGGTACCAGAAAGAGCTGAAACTGCTCTTGTAATATTGTGAAGGTCCAGACTACTGACTTCTACCTGCTTCTCTGCATATCTGCCTGTCTCTCTCATAGCATTCTCTCACCAGCCTGCCTGATTAGTAAATTCCTTATTGGCTTCCCATTATACCAGTATATCTGAATTATCACCTCCTGTTTCTGAACTGCCACTCTAAGTCTGGAAGTAAAACCCAAAAGACTGGCTTCCTATATGAAAACACGCAGCACAGTATTCCTTATAAGAAGTAAATAATGGGTTTTTAGAGTTTAGTCTTGGATACAAGGAGATATTGATATGATCTATTATGACAGAGATTTAATTTTCACTACTATCAATTAAAAGCACCACTCTTAATAAATCAGGGATGAAGAGTCTTAAAAACACTAAGATAAAAAATGACTTACCATGCCTTTCATTTTGATGTATGTACTAATATTGTCTTTCATCACCTCAAGAAGATAGTGATCTTGCCAAAAGCTAGAGCAGCAAGAGGGCGTAGGAGTGATGCGGAACCTCTGCTCTGCAGCTCACTGATGAGTTTCTTTAGCTGCAAAATGTTATTAAAACTGTACCTTGAGCTTCTAAAAGAATTTAATCTTGGTGCCTCTTGGGAAGAGGCAGCAAACAACAACAGTGGGCTGTTGTTCTTTTTCTGTAATTCTCACAGCATAAAATAAGCAAAGCCAATTAGATCTCTCAACAAAACATCAGCAGAGATTGCTGTGTGATGAGCTCCATGGTTGACTTGGCAATGCTCATAGTGTGGTGAGAACCTGGGAATGCAGAGACTCAGCTTCAGCTTGAAGCAAAAAAACTGGTAAAATGCATCAAAAAAGATACCTTTGGAGAATGGATGAGGTTTCTAGCTGAAGCCTGACCTGCTTTGGTAATGACAAAGTAGCTTTATTATTTGGATGTTTCCTATGACCTAATGGGTTCATATTGTGTTCAAACTTCCATGCAAGCTGTAAGTACACAGAAAAACTCGGAACATTTTATTGGTTTGATCTTCATAGCAGAAGCTCTGATTCTTCAACTTAACACCTTTCTTCTATTAATTGGTTCAGGAATTCTCCTCTGAAATAGGATATATGGAACAATTGTTCTTATGGTGATTATAACTTCACAGTACTAACACTGTAATTGTGATTAAAAACGTACTTTCAAGTCCATAATTTCAAATACTTCTGTCATGAAGAAAAAGATATCCAGTCTTATTAAATAAAATCTTATCTTTATTTAGCACTTTTTAAATATCACAGCTTGACCAGCCAGCTCCTGTCAGAGAGCAGCAAGGGATGACTGCTCCGAAAGAACCAGGGAGCTGAGGCTGAAAACCCAGCTAGCATGGTAGGAGCCTTCTGCAGTATCCAAGAGAGGTGAGTATGGCAGGTCCTGAGAAAGCACCCAGCTTGGACCAAGAGTTTGGATCATACTGGCTGTGGTAATGAGGCAGGCACTGGGACAAGCTAGGAAGTCAGTCAAAAGATTGAGATCAGGTCTGATGGAAAAATGCAGTAAGACAGACAGTTATCTCCCAGGCAAGTCCAAATGGACAAGAAAAGTCCTAGGTTGAGCTGGGAGGTCAGCCCATGTATCAGAGTCCAGATCAGCAGGTCCTATGGCCAGGCAGAGGAATGGTTATGGCTGAGATGGACACCAGTGTTCCTTTGACACAGTGGTGTCAAAGGAGAAATAGTGAATGTGTCTGAAAGGTGTCACAGAGAATGGATGCTGAGGGCTAAACAAAACCAGCTCCTGGGTCCAGGCAAAAAGGTGGGGATGAAAGCCCAAGGTGAGTTGGATTGGGACCCAGTAAAGCTTATTAATGCCCTCAAGGCCCTGACAGACTTTTCATCATGCCCTCAGACAAACACCAGAATCAATAGTACAAGCACTGTCTTTCATATTTGTAAGTTTGCAACACATATCAAAACATACAAAAGTAATCTCCTTAAAAGGCCTACTCCCTCTGCAAAGAATTTTTCAGTCTGACACACATGTATTTAGCTTAATGTGTTTTATTTGTATTTATTATTTTATTCATTCTATAATGTCCCTTATCTATTAAACAATAATAGATAAAGATATATTATTATAGTGTAACTGGGAATCATTATGATCGTTATGATCATTCCATTATGATACTTTGACTCCCATGAGTAACTATCTGAAACCAGCAGAACTAATAAAGATATCGACATCCAGCAATTCAGATACTGCACATCAGTGCACATCTGCACCAATCTGAATGGGGAACTTCAAATCAGGCATCACAGGAGTTGCAGTGATGATGCTAGATCAGTTCTGAAAGCAAATTGACTGCTTTGGTGTGTTATAGCTCTGCTACTTCAAGCTGTAGTCTGGAAATCCCTGCATCATCATAGAGGTGTATTCCACTCGTTGTCCTTGTTGATCTAAAAAACACCAGGAGGTCTTTTTGCCTTCTTTAGTTTTGTTTTGAATATTGAATTTGTTTATACACTGTGAACACCATCTAAAATTCAATGTTTTTCCAATCAGTCTTTGGTTACAATTAATTTAAAATTAAGCTGTTTTTCATAAGAAACATAGCTATCTATGCTATACTTTCTGTAAAAAGACTCCTATCCAGGCAGAGTCTGTAGAGGCTTGTATTTTGTATATAGTGATTACAGGTACAGAAATCCAAATATTTTAATATATTGGTCTTTAATGACTAGGAGGTAGGACATTGTATCCAATATCATCTCCACAGTTAAAAGATATCACCTAATTTTTGTGTAACAGAAAGAAAAGAGCTGAAAAATCTATTTTAGCTTGATGTTAGCAATGATAAGTACTGTCCTTCAGGATGCAACTGAATGTTTATCTTTCTGTCTTTGCTTCAGGCAAGATGACTGGGTGAGTCACAGCACTAGAAGGATGAGTTTGGCATCTGTGGAAATGTTCAATGTTTTATGGAACTTTTGTCAGTCCAGTGCTATAGTCTTCATCTTTTTAACTGCATCATGTGCAACCTGATGCAACCAATTCAGATAAGCCTGTTTTCATAAGTTTAGGTGTAAATATCTTAAAAATTGAATAGCTGAAAAGTGAAAATTAAAGGCATAAAAGTTAGTCTTCATATGTGCAAGAGGGTTTGAGTACAGCTCCTGGAGGAAAAATAGCTCTAAGTTTCAAACTTAGATAGGAATATTTACTGTTTTATTTTAGTTTCAATTGCAAGTATATTTCTTGTGAAAGAGAAAAGTCTAATACATCAGTTATGAACTGCTGCACAGATGCATCTTACTTGCCACTGTGTTCAGTTTTACACCAGGAAAGCTCCATTTATTTACAGTAAGTTTCTTACTGAAAACAATGGTTAAAGCTGATAAAAATAAATTGCCTAACATGTTAAAAAAACATTTTGAGGGCATTTTCTGGAGAAATTCCTGATGTTGACATTAGTCAGATCTTTCCAAACCATCTGGGCCCAGGAAACGCCCTTTAAAATTGTATACAGGTTTAGCTGGTACATAATATTAAAAAAAAATCCAGTTCTCATATTTGCATTGTGAGTCCAGCTCATGCTGAAGAGCAGATGGACACAAATGTTCCAGTCTCACTGAGGGTCCACAAAGCCACCAAACTAAGCTCAGCTCAGGTGAGGCAGCAGAGCAGGGCACCAGGCATGCTCTCAGGGGGCAGGTGGCTCAGCGGCCCAGCGTGGTGCTGGATGACAGCTCCTCCTTGGGTTAGTTCTTTAAATCAGGTGGCAGCAGTTTATTTGGAAAGTTCAAGTTCAGATGCTGATATGCCCTGATGTGCTGCTACACTCCCTACTGCCTCGTACTAATACAGTGGAGGAAATTATGCTCAACTCAAACCCTCACAGTGAAAGAACTCCTCAGCATAAATTGCTAAATCAAAAACTTGGCATACATAGTTTTCTTGCTACTTTTACACTTTCTGTATCTATGCTACCATCTTAATTGTTTTGTAGCATTCCCATGTTTCCAAATGCTCCTACTTTATTCAACACACATATCAAGGAATTCATTTGTAATTGAGCATTGTGTTAGGAAGTGTGCTGAAAGCAAAGTAAAAGACTTGGGAAAGCAAAGAAAGTCACTGGTGTTAGAACAGGTGTCCTGATGTTAAAATGAACAGTATTTTATCCATGTCTTTGCCATTTGCAGACTTTTGAAAAAACTAAAAAACAATTACATCAAAGTATGAAGAGCTAGAAAAAGCTCTTGGTTTCTCTGTGTACTCAGCTCAGGATCACTAGGAGTGACTGGGAAGAGAGCTGACCATTTCCCATTGCAGCACACACCTACACTATGGCTGTTCAGAGTCTCTGACAGTAGATAGGTGCAGACAAGATGAAGCAGCTTGTGTCAAAGGGAAGGCTCTGTCATCATTCCACAGGGGCAATGACAATTCTGAGGGATGGGAACATGCTGTGGGGTACCTTACAAACTGGTTCTTATACTCCATTTGAATGAGAGGCTTTATGAATTTTAGAAATGAATCATGGCTCATTTCTAGCCTGCACAATTATTTACTACTGGGTGCTGAGTAGTACTAAGTGGAAAAGTCCCTGGAGCTCATCCCAATGTGAAGCTGAACCTCGGCTAGGACAGGCACCAAAACCCATGAGCTGGGATCATTCCAAAGCTACAGGAGGTCATCATCATCTGAATTAGTGAAGATAAGACCCTTTAATCTTTGTTTACTCATTTATAAATGTGTATTTTTATTAACACAGTTAATGGTCATGAAACTGGGACATCCTTGAGTGGACTATCAAAGGACATGTGGAACAGACAGGATTCGAAACAGACAAGTCATCCCAGTGTGGGACAAGGGCAGAGCACACCAGAACGGTGATCCGTGGTTGCAGGTAGCACATCAGTCTGCATTACCTTTCTGTATTTGAAGTTACATAGGAGGAGAGAACGTAAGTGAAAAGCATTGGGAGGCAAAAGAGAAGAAGCAGGTGAAGGAAATGGAACACTGGTGAAAAACAGAATAAGGAGAAGATGTTAAAGTGACAGAAAATTGATCTGATTGATCTGATTTCCCCTCTTCTTTATCAATCAGAAAAATCCCTGTGTCAATTTCGTGTATAGGTTCTGATTACCTTCCTGTTCCTAATGTTGACTTTGTTCCTGCTTTCCATACCATGAAAAAGCAAAAGCCACAGCACTGCTAGAATACAACATCAAACTGGGCCCAAAATAACATCAAAGACCCTCTTAATGGATTCTGGTAGTATCAGAATAAAACCATATTCTTGGCTGGCAAATGCTTAGAGTGATCCCACTGAACCATTTGTATAAATGAGAATTTGTCATTGCCCAAAAAATTTCACAGCTAAGTCCCTATTGAAACCTCTAGAATATACAGATTTCACTACAAATAGGAAAGCAGACAAAAAGAAAAAAAAAACACCCAAAAACCAAATCAAACTAAAACAAAACAAAAAAACCAACAAAACAAAACAAAAAAACCCAAACCAAACAAAACAGCAAACCAAACAAACCTGTGTATCTTGTGTAAATTTAGATAACTCCACACAGACTTCACTTTGTAACTGTATTAATTTGCACTATTTGCAGATCACCCTGAGAACTTTCTACCTGAAGCGTACAGAGGAAAATCCTCATTCTGCATTTCTTGCATTCTTGAAATTCACATTCAATTAAGAATTTATGAAAGGAAGGCTTAAAGCCTAAATTGCACCATTAATTCTTTCTTGTGCTAATAGATCATAGCAAATTAGAGAGAAAGGAAACAAGACAAGGAACAAAAAGAGATTTTTTTTCTCTGAAACATAAATTATCTTTGACTATACATTCCTTGGGAGATGGGGAAGGACATCAATGATTGTTTGTTAAAGTATTGGATGTGGAGCAAAGACTGTAAAACCCTGTAGTTTTTCCTATTATTAAATCATCAGTACTACGTAACCTGAACGGCAGCTCAGAGAGAGAACTAGATGCACAAAATCTACTGTAATTTTTTTAATTGTGTTAATTGTCCTAATAAGGGATATTATTATCCCCCTGTCCTGGTTTTCAGCTAGGGTAGAATTAATTTCTTCTCAGTAGCTGTAGCAGTGCTGTGTTTTGGATTTGGAATGAGAATGGTGTTGATAACACACTGACATTTTGGGGTTTTTCTAAGTCTTTTTTATCCTAAGCCAAAGATGTTTTTTTCCTTGTCTCCTGTTCTGCCAGTGAGGATGGATGCAAAACAAACTGAGAGGGAGCACAACTGGCCAGGTGACCCTGACCAAAGGGATATTGCACACCATAGAGCATCATGCCTAATTTAAGAACCAGGGGGAATTACCTGGAAGGGGATAATCTGTGTTCAGGAAGGGGGGTGGGGGGGGTGTGTCTGACATTTGTCAGCAGGTGACATGCAGTTGTATTGTGCAGCACTCAATTTCTTCCTTTTATTATAATAATTATTATTTCTTCCTTTTATTATAATCATTATTATTTACCATTATCATTACATTTTCCCTTATTTAAAGTTATTAAACTGTCTTTATCTCAAAATACAGGTTGAACTTTGATTCTCCTCCCAATTCCACTGTTGGGGGGGGGAAGAAAGGGAATATTGGAGGAGCAGCTGTGTGATGTTTGATCTCCAGCTGGGCTTAAAACCACAACATCCCCACAAAACTTCCTCAGTAAGCAGCAAACTGAATGTGCATATATACATTCTTGTTTTCTTTCAGTCTTGCTGGAGCTGTATGATTGCCTTACAAGAAAACTTTGAAAAGCAGCTCAGCAATGGCTAGGAGGAGAAAGTGGAGAAAGGAGATTGAAAAAGGAGAGATGGAGACTTGTGAATGCATTTTGGTTCTATTACTGAAAATGCAACTGAAAATCTACAAAAGATTGCTGAAGTACAAGTAGGGATAGGGAACTGATGGTCATACTTGGGATAAGGAGGAACTGCTGTTCTTGATCTGAACTTTTTGCTGTGAAAATTGTTTTTGCTGACCAGTATGAGAAAGGGAACAACTCCCTCTCATGCCTTCCTGAGCAAGGCTTTCAGCCTGGCATTGGCAGAAGTGGGAGCCTTGGTGAAAGGCAGGGGCAGAGGCAGATGCCACTTTCTGAAGCAAACTGCCCCCACAGGCTGTAGAGAAATGTCAGGAGAAGAGAACAGGTGTCAGGGGAAATGCTAAAAAGGAGAGTTTGTCTGCCTGCAAGATGAAAGGGGTGTTGTGACCAAGGCAACAGCTTGCAGAGCCATGAGGCCCAGCCATCTCAATGCCAGTGTGGAAGGAAAGGCCACGTGCCACACATATCTATAGTCAGTGCAGGTGTGACACTGCAGTTGTGACAGTGTCCAGGTGCCCAAGATGGACACTAGTAACAAACCCACTACTCCAACACCATCCTTCAGTCCATACAAACACTCACCTTTTATTTTAAACAATTACAGCAGAGGTTTTACACCTAAGCTAGTCAGAGGACATGCTTGTAGTCAAAAAAGCAAAAATGGTACTGTAATAAGGAATAATTCATGTTTTCATAATACTTCTTGTTATAGTAGATAATAGTAAAAATATAGTTTTATAGAAAAGCCAAGAGGAACCCCCCAGAGCAGAGGGCTTGGAAAGCTTCCTAAGAACCCGTCTCTAGCTCCAGCTCTGGGGAGGAAACAAAGAAATTACAATTCCAATAGAAGGAGAAGAATAGCCAGGACGAAGGTGATCAGCCTCTGATGACTCCGAGATGGTATCTCATCAGAGCCATTCGAATAGCCCAGGGATCCCTTCCACCCAGGAAACCTTTTGAGACAGCAAATCCGGCCGCCAGAAGTTCCAACATCCACTGGCGCCAGGGCCCGAGAGACAAGTCAGGACATGTATAATTTTAAGATCACATAATCCCAAGCCAGGAGGGGTACGAAACTAGCTGACTTGGGCCCAGACTTCCTGAAACCTGGGGGAGATGTGACGCAGGTGGAGGTCACGTTTGTGGTTTCACCCAGTGCGCGCACTGTTTCCGTGTCTCGTTGGCTTTGTCGATTATTATCGTTGGCAAATTAATTGGTTTTTGATGGAATTGGCTCTTTAAATTTATAACAGTACTAATAGCACACAACTTATGTGAGCTATTCTAGGCACCTCTAGTACGGTGAATCATACTTTAAAAGGGCCTATTGTTCCTGTTGCTTGTAAAGGAAACTCAGTTTAGTGAAATGATTCTATGTTTGGCAAGGTGAATTTAAACTTTTCAGCCCATCTCCTTAGTCATTCAGTGTAAAATATGTCAGAGGTATGTAAAGGAATGTTTCTGTAGTTATCCATTTCAGTCACACATTGTATCTCCTTAGTTTAATGACATGAGACAGCCCAGTCATTTTGATTATGCTCTTTGCCTGACTGAAATGGCTAAGGCTTGTTTGCATGTAACTATGAGCTCTGCAGCTGGAGAAGCAGCTTCAACACACATTATAGAGGTGCCTGTACCCATTAGGAAAGGAAAGTTTTCAATCATTTAAGCTATGTGGTTAAAATAGTATCTGAAAAACTATTAATTAATCACTGTGCACAGGCATGCCACTCATCTGCTCAGAGCCCAATTAAAGTACACAATGGAAGAGTATTAATGAACAATGCCTTAAATGCTAAGCAAAACGCTTATGGCTTGATAAATAGTCACATTTTATTGGCCACTCTTTTTAAATGCTTCATTTGAATACAGATAAAAGCAGAGCCAGTTGACTTGCAGATGTTGCTTCATTAATGGATTAATGTGATGTGTAATAGATTATACTGATTGCCATTAAATCAAACTTCAACAGATTAGCTGGCATATTTAAGAAACTCAGTCATTTTCTATGTAGTGATGACAAGATGACTCATCAATATGACACTTTATAGATGGAAGGAGCACTTTTGTGCACTGGCAGACAGCTGGCTCCTGTACCACCTCTACAGCTTGGTTTACTTTGAGGTTGGCTGGTTGACCTTATTTAATTTTGTCCAGAGTAACAACAGTGACCAGAGGTGAGGGGAAGGTGGTCTTAGAAGCTTTCTCTTTGGGAGCTTTCCTCTGCTGCCCTCAGAGACAGTCACATCTGCCTGGCTTTGGGTATAACCACTTGTACCTCCTTGGAGAAATGTAGCTCAAGGCCAAATTCAACACAAAACTGTTTAAATCCATATTAGTGGCATCAGTGCAATATAGCAGGAGGCTCAAGAATTTTTTCTCTTAAGAAGTTGGTGCTGACATATAAACATGAAAGGTAACTTAAAAAATAGAAGAGATAAACCTCTTTTAAAAAAGTTGTTTGTACTATTTTTCTGCAGTTTATTTTCCTTTAATGATCTGGTGCACTTCTTCACCTACTTCCCTTATAATTTTGGTATGTAAGCCAAGAAATACTATGTGATTTTCCAGTATAATCTTGCACTGTGTACTGACTACAAGGACAAAGTAGAAAAGCATATACCATAGGGTTGTTCAAACAATAGATGTCCTTGAAGAAAGTATTTCTCTCTTAAGGGAAATTCACTGATGAGATAAAGCCACATTATAAATAAATATTCATAGTTCCAGCATGTTCCTAGATATAGCCTTATATATTATTTTAAAGGGCAAAATCTCCTAAGGTTCATGGTAGGCATCCTCTGTTATCATCCTGAACATCTATCTCACCACTGCAGCACTGCAAAGATTCTTTCTTACTACACAGAATTAATAAGAGAAAAGTGCCTGGACTGTAAAAAACATGAACTACCTTCATTTTTCACACTAAAGGATCACCAGTGAGGTCCCTTTTATGAGATCTTAGATATAGCCATTTAGACAAAAGATACATTTTGAAGGGAGGCAAGAGTCTTTTAAACCTTTGCATCCAACAGTTTACGCAATATCTTCAAAGGAAGAAACTATATCTTAAAGGAACCTTGACATTTCACATGTGAACTTGCAAAAGAAAGGAGACAATAAAGCTGTGGCAATTTTGTGCAGTCATAGCGGTATGAATTAGTTTCATTTTAATCTCAGACTATTTTACACTAGGTACCTGCACTTGTACTTATCCAGCTGTAGTATGAATGTACGTGTGGTTTTATGAAGAGGTTCATTATTCGGGCCCACCTCAGCTCCCACAGGTGTATGCACAGATGCAGATCCAGTGTGGATGAAGTGGCTGTTTTCAGGTGACATAAAACACACCACCCAGTATTTGTATATTGTCTTGGGGTTAAATCCCCACTTACTAACCATTTCCCATTTTCCCTCAAAGCAAATCTGCATCTCATGTTTGTTATCCACTTCACTAAGAGAAGGTTTACAGAATATGGAGCACTTCTGAAAATCCTGCCCCAGAGGAAAAGGTTATATTGTGATATCTCAAAGTGAGGATCAGTGGGAACTAGCAAATATGTCAGGCTAGGTTTATAACTACTTTTTTTTTGAGTCCTTGTGGACTCATAAAAAACCAACCAACCAACCAACCAACCAACCAACCAAACAAACAAACAAACAAACAAAAACCCTAGGATCTTCCAAGTTATTTCATTTGCTGAGAAAAATTTAAATGTGACGATGTCATTTCTGAAACTTCCCTTATTCTATGGAGACAGCGCTCTCCATCTCATTTAGTTAATACCACCATCAACATGCTTTATGTTCATCAAAGTACTCCAGTGGGCTGGAAACATGTAGTGGATAGCTTGGTAAGCCTCATGTCCTTCACCTCATGCTTGTTGGGATGTTAAATCTTCCTCATATCCCCAGTGCATCAACCATTAGTTTGAAGGCATATTTTAAAGCTTTTATTCACAGAGGCTTAAATCCTGATCAAAAACTGTCTGAAATCATCAAGTCTCTACTGGTTCCTTCAGCACTTCAGAAGATGCTCTTCTCAGCATGGTCTGACTCATCAGTCTATTCTCACACTGATGGTTTATTAGAACAAAATAAATGAAAGATCCCATGGATCTGGTAAGTCAAGATTTTATAGCCAGTGTGTGTTCTGCATGTAGCATTCACTCACAGAAACTGGACAGAAAAAACCTCCTTCCTTTTTCCAGGCAAAATTATTTTCTCTGTTATAATTCTACTTCTTTTTTTCAGTCTCCAGGCTGGCATCTGGTGGCTTAGATTACCAGAAGGACCTTGAGGCAGAAGGTCAGCCAGGGGCACTGCTGGAGACTTCAGCAGCACAACACAGCTGCAAAATCCCCTTTGCTGGCAAACCATCAGCTGGCTAGACCTGCAAAAAGAATGAGCCATGTGCCAAGGGGCGGTGGTGAAAGGATGGCCGGGAGACGTGCTGATTATTCTCTCAGCAGCATCTACTTAGCACATCTTTTATGATGAGCTTGGAAGGGTCTTGTGCTTCACTAAGCCACCCTATCCTATACAGTCTAACAGAAGTTGCTAAGGGTGAGTGAACTGTACCTATCCTTTCATCTCCACAAGCAGACTCCAATGAGTAGCATTTGGAGTCATGCCCTGGATGAGGCCAGACTCATTTCACAAAAAAATTTTGTTTCTCTTACAGTTTGGACAATTTTCCAGTTGGATGAAATCCACCCAATATAGAGTGTTATAACATTAAAATAGAAGTAAAAATCACCTTATAAAATTATTATTTTCTTGGATTGAGCACATTAATAACAAATACATAGGCAGCATTTCTCTGTGCCAGACCTTTGTTGTCATAGGGGGCTGGCACACTCAGCTTTAACAGAAGGACCTGCAGTGCAGAGGTGAAATTAGAATCCCATTGTTGAGAGAAGGATCCAAGAGCAGGAGGGGCAAAGTAGAACAAGATCCCACAGTCCAGACTTGGGATAACTACAGTTGCAACATGTGAGAAAAGATGGTAAGATCTGACTGAAGAATTTTGCTATTATCTAGTTTCTAACATATGTCAATTTCTTTTCCTAAAACAGAAAAACATTCACCAATAGTGATGAATAGAGATTTTTGAAATAGAAATAGAAAACAAATAGAATTATTACAGACAGGATTTTTTTCTCTCAAATTTCTTGTACACAGCTTTGTGGAATGCAAACAATAAACAAGGCCCTATGCCTTCATACCACTCAAGCCCTGGGAAGAAAAAGGTAAGCCATTACAGAATGATCCATCAAAAATGAAAGCACATAGTAAAGATGTGTTTTCCTGAGAAAAGTGTGTACTTTTAAATGAAAATGTGCTTTTGAAAGGGCAATTTATCAATCAAAAACCACTCTAAACTACCTTTGTGTTTTTATGCAGAAGAAAGACCATAAACACTTTATAAAGCCTGGATTAGGTACTTGTGGATTCAATGAAGTATACAGAGGAGATGCTGTTGTTTTCTTGCTATTTTTCTGATTCTTAGGCAATGTTCTCTGCTTCTGACAGGATATTTTTTGTATTTTTAGTTCATTATATTTCCCAGGGAGGAGATACCACTTTGTATGAGATTCTCTGTATCTTTCTGCTGTTAAAAAAAATTCTCTATGACTTATGTAGGTTTTTGTTTGCTTGAAGAGCAAAGGTTTAACAGTACATATGATCCAAATTTGATTGTAAAAGATTTTTTTCTTTTCAGATATCAGCTGCCAAACCTTACAGATTTCTGCATGCACTCTTAGCAACCATTGTTGCACTGTTAGCAACCATTACAACAAAGGAGTGACACAAAATATCAGGACACATTGTCATACTGTATGTGAGGACATGGCATATCAGAGCATATTCTGACAACAGTTATGAGTTAGAAATATATTCTAGGAAAACATTAAACAGCCCTATTACTCTGTGTCTCTTGGCTGATGTGAAATCAGACATGGGCTATGGATCTTTCTATTACACCAGCTGTTTATGTCAAGCTTGGGGCGGTCACAGCAATTAGTGTGAGTAATATGCATCATCTTTCCAACTCACTTACCATCGACTCTGGCAACCTCTCTCACAAACGACATGAAAGACATAGTCTGCCTCAGATGGCTTATAAAAGCCTGGTCTTCCAGTTTAACCCAAATGAATCATAGGTTCACAAGAAATTCCTTCAATTCTGTTCTAGGGAAAGCAGTTTTGCTATCACAGAATAGCCTTTGGAAGGGACATTTAAAGGTCACCCTGCCACGGACATCTTCAATTTAATCAGGTCAGGGCCCCATCCAACCTGACCTTGAATGTTTTCAGGGTTGGGACATTTGTCATCTCTCTGGGCAACTTGTTAACCGTTTGTAAAAAGTTCCTTCCTTACATGCAGTGTGAATAGACCATTCTTTAGTTTAAAACAACTACCCCTTGTCCTATCACAACAGGCCATGCTAAAATGCCCACATCATTCCTATAAGACCCCTTTAAGTACTAAAAGGCCACAGGGAGGGCTTTTTGGTAGGTTCTCCAGGCTAAGCAATCCCATCTCTCTCAGTCTTTTTGCATAGGAAAAGTTCCTCTGATCCTTGGACCCACTCTTCTGGACCCACTCCAACATGTCTGTGTCATTCTTGTGTTGAGGACCCCAGAGATGGGTGCAGCACTGCAGGTGGGGTGTCGTGAGGGTGGGTAGAGGAGGAGAACCACTTCCTTGCCCTGCTGCCCATGCTGCTTTGGATGAAGCCCAGGAAAATGTTGCCTTTCTGGGCTGCAAGTACGTGCTGTTGGCTCATGTCAAGCTTCTCATTCACCAGTACCACCAAGTCCTGCTTGGCAGGGCTGCCCTTGATCTTTTCTTCCCCCAGCCTGTATTGATTCCAAGGCTGCCCCTACCCAGGCACAGGGGACCTTGCTGTTGGCCTGCTGGACATCATGAGGTTCGTATGGACACACTTGATACATGAGAAACAAGGCAATGATGATTAGAGAAACAATACAAGAAGATCTAATCAGGGGATGGTTTAATATCAAAGGTAAAATAACAAGTAAAAAAAAAAAAAAAATTCTAGAAGCATAGGCTAGTCACCTGTCTAACTATTGTCCTGAGGTCATTTCTACTGGAGCCATCACAGTAAATTTGGGGTTTATTTTTGGCAGGACAGAATTCTTTTGCAGGAAGAATTGGAAAGACAAAGAAAAGCATTAAGTACAGTAAGTGACCTAAGGCTAAGAAAGTAATGTACTCCCTTAATGAATAAGGAAGTTTTTAGTTCTTTGTTTAAAGAAAAATTCAATTCACCCATATTCTGTATATCAAGGACTATTCTGTCTGACATGCACAGAGTTGAAGAGGTCCTGTGTACTGCTATAAATGAAAAAATAAACACACCATCTTCTCAAAGGCATAGTGAACAGCTGTGTATTGAGAATATCTATTAAATAGATATCTAAAACAGAATTAATTTTTGTTCATTATAAATTCATAATAGGCAAGTCTGTTCATTTCTAGTTTTATGCTGTCAGAGCTTTCTAAATATGCTACATTGCCTCAGCACTTCATTTTACTGCAGACTGATTGTGTTTCTCGGATGGTTCTATAATTCCTCAAAAAATCATCCCATGGCAACAAAACAAATAGGTTTTATGGAGTTATTTTTCCCCCAAAGTAAGTTAAAAAAAATCTGTTGAAGGCAGCCCTTTTGAAAAATTTTGTGTGTGTGTGTGGGTGTGTTTGTTCCCCACTGGTTCATTCTACCTTTCCATGGAGGAAAAAAAAATCAAAAATTTTCTTCTAAGCATACACCAATCAGCCAAAAGGTTTTGCCCTTGAAGTACGTACTATTCACATCATGACCATGGTTTTAATACACAAAGTCTTGCATTTGTGAAGATTTCCATGCTCCACTTTAGAGCTCCAATAGCATTATTTTAATACTGGTTTGTTTTGAGTTTTAGAGTCCCTGTTGACTGCCTACATTTCCTGTAGAGAGTGTTCAGGGATATTCTTGTTCACACATTAGGACAAACATTTCAGTCTTGAAATGTCCTCTGGGGTGATTCAATGAACATATTTAAGAATATCCCGTGCTTGGAAACTGTTGCAGAAGCCATTAAATAGCCCAGTACAGCGTAGCCCATGTCTGCTCCTTTCCCAGTGGACCTGTTCCTTCATGTTTGGCACATCTCTTTAAAAAAATTCTCTGTTTATCTGGTATACCTCACAATGCAAGTGCCCCAGTGATCTTGTCTCATGTCTGTCCTGGGAAACAGCCACAATTTCTGGTCCTCACTGGGAAAACATTACACACCTATGGTGTCCCCTTGTCTCCTGCTGTACCCCAGAGAAGGACACTAGCTCCTGAACTCACACCACCTTGTATGAGGGATCCAATTGCCCCTTCATCATTTTCTTCCCCTGCAATTAAAAGGTACTCTTGGAACCTCTGACATGACCAAATCCCAGAAGGGTTCTCAGGCGAAAATTGAGGACAATCCAGTGGTCTGGGGCCCATGAGGCAGACCAAGTCCATGTGAGTGGCTCCAGATTTGCCAGCCCTTGCTTTAGCTGCCAAGAAGACACAGAGAAACCTAGTGGGGACAATGGGAAATTCTGGTGGACTAGAGCATGGTTTTGGTCCAAGCAATTATTTTTATTCTGCAAACCCACACATTCTCTGTGACGCAATGCATTGCCTTACACAAAGCTGCAGGATGGTCATCACAGGATGTGGGGTACACAGCTGTCAGGGTGGAATGGAAACACCTGCAGCTGCTCCAGGCACACCTAAGGATGCCATGCCAGAGGTGCACCCTCGTGCCCAGCAGCAGCAGCAGGGGCGTAGGCACTGCAGTCACTGCAGGATTGCAGCAGGGCGTTCTGCACTGAGGAAGCTTCTTGGAGTCCGTCCTTGGGGAAGCCTCAGGCTGGTGTGGACACAGGCTCTTGGGAACTGCTCAACACACCCTGCAATAAGGAGAAGACTGCAATCAAATTATGTTTGCAGGGCAGGAGGCACAGTGTTTATGGCACAGGTCCTAGTGGAAGGAATGGAGCACCTCCCTGCACTGAGACAGCTGCCGGCATTCACACCCTCCTGGGAGCACAGCACATAAGACTTTGCTGATCTGCCCAGTTCCAGTGTCCAGATCCCTGGTCCCAAGCCCAGCTGCAGCTAGGATGTAGGGTTAGAGGATGAATTAAGGGTGTTAGAGCAGTAAGGTCAAACCTCAACTCAATGGGAGCAATTTTATAGTTCAGTCACTCAGTCAGCTCTTCCTATTGATTTGTTTTCTTGCATGCACATTGCAGGTATGAGTCTAAAGTTTTCTATAGAAAAAATCAGTTTGGATATAGCTGCAGGGAGATTTTGGCAGGCATAAATACACACAGCCTTCCTAACAATTTTTCTTCTGAGCCCCATTGTGGGAAACTAAAGATAATTAAATGTAGAGGCTGAAAAATACTGTTTCAGAAAGCAATGTGTAATGATGGCTCAGAGGGTTCAGTGATTGAACTGCCTTTGTAAGGATACAGTCTGCCCTCAGGCCTCAATTTTTTGGGTCGAACATATTTGTCAACAGCCTACCAACACTTTCTAGGTAGCATTTGGTACTCCTCAGAATTGGGTATTAGAGCCATGTATGTGGCAATGATATATTGCATTTATGAAGTTAAATTACTCTTCCAGTGAACTTACAATGATATTGTACTGCGCAGACTCTGTGACATACATATTTCCCTGACTTCAACATATTAGCAATCCTCTGTGTACATTGCTGCTCTGGATAGGCTTGTCTGATCACAGATATTAATTTTCAAAGGTATTTTAGCTTACATATGGGAAGCAGAATCTGGATTCACAAACTCTAAAATTCCATGCATTTAAAAATAAAAGAGGGAGAGAGCACTGTATCTCTCTGAATGTTTTCTGCTGTTTAGACCATGAATGAAAGACACCAAAATGCTTTTGGAAGTGCTTTATTTTCAACCTTTTTACCTATTTTATTGCCTGGGTAACCTTCAGCCAAACTCATCAGTTGTGCTTGAGAATCTTGTGTAAGACGTCTTAGTTAATTTGTTTAGATTCAACCAATCCCCAAAATAGTCTAAGTATTTTTCATGGGATTTTTATCAACTTCCATATTTTCAATAATCATAAGTCTCCTTTGACAGTGGGGAAAATTGCCATGATGCTTGGATATGTCTGTATAATCAGATTTTTATCACTTTTCAGCAAAGAGATTTTTTCAGTCTTGCAGAAGGTGTGTGTGGTGAAACAAAGAAATCGGTCTCCAGAACATACAAAACATCTCTTCATCAAAGGTGAGTAGCAGGAAAACATGAAGGAGGCAATGGAGATCCATAAAGCACCTTCTAGAATAACTACTAGTAATTCTTGATTACACTGCCAGGAATTTCAAGGTGAAGTGAAGGGTCTCTGTTACAAAACTGAAGAAGCCAGGGAAAGCAAGCAGATTTATGCACTTTTAGTCAGCTGAATTAGTTAAAGGAATTAAATGCAAATACGGATATATTTTTCCTTCCTTTATTTACAATATAGAATAGAAATCAAACTGGCAGTTACTTCTTGTTATTCTGCTTCTTTCTTTTTGTCTGCTGCATATTTTGTAAACTGTATTGAACAGAGTGAATAAATGGTGACCACCATTAATGATGAATACTTAGATGATGAATACTATGGTGACCACTAAGTAAGCATCACTCCCTTGTTTCCACCTCATGTCCTCTCTGAATGGGTTTTTCTCTGGACTGCTGGCTTTTCATCTTAAAGCGAGAGCACACACGTGACTAAGAGCAAGGAATATAAAAAAGGCACTTTAATGTGGCCAATGATCAGTATTCCAGACTATAACACATGGTCTCTAAAAATGCCAATCAGATGTAAATACATCAGTAAAAGAGACACTTCCCATCTGCCAGTCCTCCATTCCCGTGACTGGAGAAGAAGGTGGTTACTGCAACTGTGAGGAGTTCACAAAGAAAATCTTCCTTCCCATCTGACTTCATGTGTTTGTTTATTTAAGTCTTCTTTCAAATGTTGCACAGCATCAGGGAAGAGAGGAAAGGTGGGGACAATAAATTATATCTTTGTCTTGAGCAAGCTTGAATGGTACCTGTGTAGTTTAAGGAAGGGAAATCAGAGTGAGAATGCACTGCACAATTAAGCCTGTCCAGGTGCTAGCATCTGAAGTGACTCACCCGTTTATCCCACTTCTATACCCAGATGCAACAAGCTGTAAAATGCAGTCCATAGTGTCAGGAGAATATTGTCAAATTCCTGGCTTAAATATATGTGACCTCAGTTCTGCATAGCTCTCTCATTCCCCTCTCTACATGAAGCAGATAAAAGTGGGTGAAAATTACATGCCAGCATGGTATTGGGAGAACATATAAGAGGAAAATAATCTAATGGAAAGTGAATAATACAAAGACTCTTACTTTAGAGTACACTTTATTAAATTTACTGGTGAGAGACCAAACTCCCCTCTGTCTCTCTTGTTTATGATTTATTACACTCTTATTCCTGATCCAATAATATCTATCAGCCTGGGTCAAATTCCGACTTCAGCAATTCAGGTGAAAATTTAAAGCCATCTGAAGTACTACTGCAAATGGTAATGGATTTCTTGTGGATGTATAGGGGTGTAAATTGAATACAGTTCTGGTCAATATCTATACCTGACATCCACCTGTTCCAGGATCTCAAACGACAAGCTCTGTCTAGAAGCCATCTTGTTTCATTATTAGCATTGTTTTAATTCTGTCAGGACCCAAAATATTCTGGGTATTTTTCAGACCAGCAGAAGACATAGTGCTCCTCCTGCAGAATGTACAGTGCAAAGTAAAAAAGACAAAGGGTGATGGAAAGAAAGATAACATATATTGTCTGCAGCCAAGGAGAGTTTTATCAGAAATGTATTGTCCTATTTTAATTATCATTTTAAAGCTTGTTTTTCTAGGGAACTGGAGCAAGGTGATTATTCACTGGCTTAGTGGTCAGTTATGCAGGGAAATTGTTGAGAGTTCTTTTGTCTTAATTCTTACCTTGCTAGGCATGAGGCACTCCAGTCAGGCAGTGTACCCTCTGTAGTTTCATTAGAGTCTTTAAAGGGTTGAGTTCATGTTGCAACCTTGATATTATTTCATTAAAAAGTCAATCAACCATGAGACATACACTCACTGGAAAGCAGGCTTCATTAATTCTGAAACTGATATTCATAAACAAATTGATCTTCCCTCTCTGGTTTTCCTTCCATGGATCAGTTCCCTTCTGACCATCCACACCAATAAATCATCCTTACACACAGAGTAAATCAGCTTTACATCCTCCCTCCTGAATCTAACAGATTTGAGCGTTAGTTTCAAAAACACTTTTGTATCTGGTTAGTTAAAATCAAAACTATGGGTTTGGCTACTGTAATGAAAAACCTTGTCTCAACACCTCCCTCTTGCAATCCTGACTGCTTTTGGTGCAGAACAGACATGCACTGGAGCACTTTGCTCTTTCATTTTGCAGAATGAGTTATGCCTTGCCTTAGCACTATAAATAGCTGTCTTTGTGCAAATTTCCTTCTGACGGGCAGCCTTAAAAATCAAGACATGCAATCGCTGGACTTCATTCAAAACATCCTGAGAACTAGCAGGGTCCACCAAGCTGGACAGTTCTGTGTCAAAGAAAGGGACTTTCTTGATTATATATCATTACAGTATTACAACAAGTTTTTCTGCAGCCAAAGTTGTGACCTCAGCATAACTTAAGCATAATCATGGCTAACTCATAATAGAAAAGTTGGCAGGACAGTGAGGACTTCTGCAATTTGTGGATTAGTGTAGGCTGTAAGTCGACTTGAGGCAGAAGGAAAGTATTTGGAAAGCTAATATTAATATTTGACTGCATTTGGTAAAGCCAGCTTGGGTGTTTATAAAACCTTCCATCATGTATTTCACTGCAACATAGATAGATTTTTGCATCCCTGAAAAGGAAAGTGCTTAAGGAGTCTCCACACAGTAAACATAAAGTACATCTGAATAATTCTGTTCTGATGTTGATCAAATGGTTCTAGCAGAAGCAGTTCCAGCGTATATCTCTTCATGCTATGAGAACATGTATTTCCAGATCTCAGTCATTAAGGTACAAAGGTTTGAGGGGATTTTTGGCCAGAATATGCACCAGGCTAGATTAAAGTTGAACAGTGTTTTTGATCCTTTCTCAAGCAGCACTTTGTTCCACTCCCAATCTTCAGATGGTTTTCCAATATTGAAATTTTCTTGGAATGGCAGTCATCCATAAACTACATCTCTCTGTAGAACACAGTTTTTAATTGGTTAATATTTCATTCAAGTCATCTTAAGGTGATAGTCACCACTTGTATACAAAAGGAGAATTCAGTACAAGGTGCTGAGGAGAAAGTCCACCCCAGATGGCATTAAAATGCTTAACTAATATTTTGTTTCTTCTACTGCTCCAGGATGACTCATTGCTCTCCCCTGCTTTGTTCATGTTTGTACATGTCTGGATGACATTCACTGCTGTCTACTTCACTTTCAGCCACACGCTAGTTCCAGGGACAGGTCTTTTCTACCTGACTTTCCTATTGCATATACATCTGGGAAACAAAGGCACATCTCATTTGGTTTATAAAGAGCCCTGTCATTCAAGGTTTTTCTTCATGCTCCTTGGAGCCTGGCTATTTCTAGCCATCTTGAGTGGAATGCAGGGATCGTGTCACCTGGAGATAATGAGAGGGGAATAAAGATATCACAGTATTGTTGAAGACAAATTGCAGTAATTGGGACTATAGCCTTTCTTCTTGGTTGCTCTGAAGAAACCACCTTGCTTTCTCCTGGCACTTCAAGCACTGGAATACACTACAGGGATGGAAGGGGAACCCTGAATCCTTGAGCTAATGACTGAACAGTGCTCTCAAGGTAGCTTTCTTCCTCACACTGCCTTAAATACACAACTGAGGTTCACAGCAGAGCAAGAGTTTGCACTGGTCCACTTTGCAAGTAAGAATGGGAATTGAGAGAGAGGTGCTGAGGTATGGACTAAAGCAAGGTCACACCAGCTCTAGCAGAGCTTTATTTTGTTCTCAAGATCTACTGAGCAATTCCATAGAGATTAGTTGAGGCCCTCCAGATAAGAGGTTTTAGTAAAAAGAAGAGTAGGTGGAATGACAATTTGATAAGAAGGAACAGATTTATTTTGGCTGTCCTGTATTTGTGGGCTGTTTGAAGAAGAAAGATGGGAATGTGGAGGTGGCTGGGATGATGAGCAAAGGGTGCTAGAATAGGAGAATTCAGGTATTCTTAGAAGACCCTTTTTAACCAAGAACCACATCTAAAAATTGTAAGCATTAATAATTACTTTTTACACTTCAAAGGACTGTGATAAATTAAAGTTAGCTGAATGACAGTTGCCTCTCTAGCTATTTTCCCACTCACTTCTCCCAAGACGGAGGTAGAAAATACAATAATAATAATTAAAAAATAAATAAATAAACCATGGGTTGAGGTAAGGATAAGGATATCACTCATCAATTGCCATCCTGAGCAAACAGGCTTGATTTGGGGAAATTACTTTAATTTATTGTTAATAGCTAACAGAGTAGGACAGAAAGAAATAATAAAAAGCAAAATCAAAACTAGAAACACTCTTCCCACACCTCCAATTCTTCCCAACCTCAAATACACTGCTGAGTCTTTTCTCTCCTCCCCTTAGAAGACTACAGGAATTGGTAATTGTTGTTATGGTCAGTTCAGAGCACTTTGTGTATGCCAGTCTTTTCTTCTCCCACTGTTCCCTTGCTCCCACATGGAGCCCCTCCTACAGGAGGGCCCTTCTTGACAGCTTTCTCCTATGTGGGTCCTTCCCACAGGACGGAATTCTCAAAGAACTGCTCCAGCATGAGTCCTTTTCCACAGGGTGGAGTCATTCAGGAACTGCCCCTGGGCCCCCATGTGTCACAGGTCCTGCCTGAAAACCTTCTCCTACACAGAGCTCTCTCCATGGGCTACAGCTCCATCATGGCCTCTCTGCAGGCTTCAGCTTTCTTCAGGCATGTCCACCTGCTCTGCCATGATGTCCTGCACGGTCACTGATGAGCTCAGCTTTGGGCAGTGACAAGTCTGTCTCAGAGCTGTCTGGAACTGGCAGTGTGTGACATGGAGCAGCTCCTGGTGTCTTTTCACTGAAACCACCTCTGCAGCCCACCCACCACCAACACCTTTTCAATATGAAAGGACAACATGTCTTGTCACTCTGAAATACTTTAATGGGTTTGAGCTCTAATTGTGATGGTGCAAATGCTTTCAGCAGCTAAAGAAAGAGGATTCTACTGCGCTGTCCTTACAAGAGGGAGAGTCAAAGAGGAAAAGCTCGGTCGCTGCAGGCTGGTGAGAAGAGGTAGAGAGAGTCTTTGACCTTGATTCAAACAGATGCTTCCGTGATGGGACTGGAGTGTTGGCTGACAGGCAGCTTGAAGAGGGCTGGTGTCCATGCTGAAAGCAGGTAAGCAACTCCATCTGTCAGGGGAGACAAAGCAGCAAACCCCTCTCACCTTTGGTACCTGAGAGAAAATCTCTGAGTGATCTTCCAGGAGCCTGGGGGTGGTCTCAGTCACTGCTGCCATGTGTGCATCCTCCCGACCAGTGTGGGGGTGCAGTGTGTTTTGAACACACGTACACACCAAATATATCCATACACTTGGGCATGCTTTATGTATATATACACTTGCATCCTGAAACAGAAAGAAATATTGAAGCCCTCTTGTGCATCTCAACACACCTGTGCTGGCAAACTGTCACCTTTCCTGTTGCTGGATTACTGCTCAGTGGAGAGACTGATGGAAAAGGTAGTAAGAAGAGATGAATAGCAGAAAATAGTTGTTTGCTGCCATCAACAGTAATGTGGATGACACCTGTAATGTCATCCATTGTCTCATAAAAACAGGCAGCATTAAACAACAGCTGATATATATAGCCAGACTTCTTGAGCTCACCTCTGAACACTCAGGGCAACTTGAGAAAAAAAATTAGAAGCTGAAGTCTCAACAATAAGGCCCACTGATTTGCAGGATGAGTCACTCGGCAGAGAGCAGTTACCAGCTGATTTTAAGTGGGTGTTTGCTGCTTCCTTAAATGACCAAATATATGAAAGCATTTTATACAAGTGTGCAATCCACACATCAAGAAATACTTTGATTTCTCTTTTGTTTGTTTCAGAGCAGCAAAAAATACCAGATATCTCTGCCCTATCAACAGTAGCAAGTACAGAAAGAATTGTGTTTAAGCTATTATGGTGAACCAGCAGTGTATAAAAAAACCCCAGAAAACTCATATCTCACTGTTTGCACCGTATAACTTTTATATTTCAGAAACTGGACTTCACTGAATAAAATGAAATAGATTGCTTTGAACGGTACAGCTCTCTTGAAGTGAGGTTTTTATATGGGTGTTCTTAAAATGTTGTTAGTCAAAATGCATAGGTGCATCTAATATGTCAGCATCAGCACCTCATTAAAGCCACTATGAGATCCATGAAAGAGAATGTTTTGAAAGGCAAATTGGCCTCTTGGTTTCAGGTAGACAAGTACCTTCCATGGGTTAAGGTACTGCACAAGCAGAATTCCTGGTTTCAAAGAAAGTCCTGTATATGTATGTAAGATTTTTATAGTCCTTATGTATATAAGATTTTTATTTAAATCCACCCATAAAAATTATTGTAGCTGTCACTCAAAGGAAACAACCACCAAAATGGTCCAGTGAGTGCATTTTAAAAGTATCTATTTCCTCATGCAGGTAGAGGGAATGCATTCAACTCAATCATCCCTTTCCACTGATAGCAGATTGAAAGATAAAGGTATTTTAGCAGGAAAGAGCCTCTTTTAATTAAAATCTCTGACAAATTAAGGGACAGGGTTTGTATTCGTATTAAGAATCCATGGATAAACAGCATTCAAGGAATGGCTAGTGTCTCTGGAGAGGCAGCAAAATTTTTTGCAAAAATCAGAGGGTGGACAAGAATACAGGCAAGAGAGACTGAAGAGCCAATTTTGCTGTATGTACTATGAAATACTGAATGGGGTTTAGACTTGGGACACTGGTATATGGTGCTTATTGGTTCTCTCCATTCCGAGTTCCAAACTTCAGTGTCATGGCGACCTTGATAATTTGTATGATGGACTGAGACCCTAAAAAATCTACCTGCAATAGATTTCTTTGTAAAGTTACAGGGAAGGAGGAGAAAATTGATATTAAAATCTGTTACTTTTGTTAGGGTTAAGTTTTGACTGTAAAATCTCCTTAGAGAAAGCTGTATTTTTTTCAGTCTTTCCATAAACTATGAGTTTTAAAATGTGATTATGTCAAATTTTGCTAGCTGTTTTCTACCAGAGGAATGAATTTACTGAATACTGAATGTCTCAGGGCCCTCTGAATGTCTTTTTGCAAAATATGTCTTATGTATATGCATGGCTCAGTTCAAATCGTAAAATTAAAACCTTGTAGTAAAAGGTCTTGGAAAGCACATTCTATGAATTATTTTAGGCCTTATATTCAGTAAAATAAATGCAAAATCCCAGAAATAATTTTTTTCTCTATTCCATCTAAAGGTATTCCAACCCAACTGCTGAAGGTAGGTGGTGGGAAGATAAGTTATAAAAGAAAATCAGGTGGGTTAAAAAGACCTCTGAAGAGTTTCAAGGCCAACTCACCATCAGAATATATACCTTAATCCTCCAAAATATGAAAGAGGGCATGATTTACAGGTGTTAGCCTGTTTAATGTTATTTCATCTGTAGAAAATATTCAGAGGCATGAAATACAAATAAGCAGTGAGCTTGCATCTCTCTAGAAGCTCTGGTCTCATACCTCCAGCTATGCATTAAAAAACTCAGTTTGACCAGTACAGAAGGCAGTGTTTTTCTGCCAAACCAAGCTGGCAGCCCACCTTCCACTGCCTGCTGCCCATTCACTCTGTCTGACTTCTAGAACCTCACTCAATAAAGTCCTGGTAATGTGACATAACAGAGCCAAAACTAACATCCATTTTTAATAAATGTGTAATTCCTTGTCGTAGTAGAAAAGTGACATTTCTTCTCCAGTGCTCCTCCTTCCAACAGACACCAAATACACCTATGCTTCAGAATTAGCCAGCACATAAACTCTTTATGGTTTGAAATATTTTGCTTTTAGCAAAAAGTAGAATGGGGAATAAGTTGTCTTACCTTGGTGTGTAGTTTATACCAACTGCTGCATTTCAGCTTTCATTTACATTTTTCTCAAATCCCAGTGATATCCCTTTGGTGTTGTGTTCCTTCATTCAATGTCATTCAGAACTGACTCTAAAAGGGTTTTTTTAAATTTTTTTCAATAAAATAAAGCTTTCCACTCTTCTCAGTCACTCCTGACATAGGACTTGCTCTGGGTAGCTGAAGCCACTACATTGAGACCATTTGAAGGCTTCTAAGCAGTAGGGTAGAATGCCCTCCTTTGGGAAGGGGCATTAATGATCCAATCCTTTGTGGATCTTTCCAAGTCTACCTGCTACTACATAGAGAATATTTTATGCCTCTATAGCATGAGGAAAGCAAAGGCACTTGGATTTGTTTTTCAAATCTGAAAAGTATCAGTGTATCTGAAAACTTCTCTGCCTTTTTTCTAACTATATCAAATTGTCAAAAAAAAAGACATGTAGTCCCTTTCTTCGTCATGATAAGCCTGAATTTTACCAGAATACCAAAAACCCCAGCTTTTTTCTTGCAGGAATATTACCTTTTTTTGCTGGGATTTCACATGAGCTGAAAGTCAAATACCACCAGAAACTCGTTTCTGACTGTTGAGAACTACCTTCTGCTGTCTTTGGACAACGTCTGATTTCTTATTTAAAACACAAAGTAGCTGGTCACTACATGCTTTCCTGAAATTCTCACTACCAATGATACAGGCAAAGCTAAAGCATGGTGGCTCTTGTGGTTTAGGAATGGTATTTCCCAATTTAGCGCTCCCACTAGAGAGAAAACCACAAGTTGCTATTCTCTCTCACTCCAGTGGGAGACAAAAGAAACTGGTCTAGGTAGACCTTATAATTAATTAAATTTACACCAAAGAATTGAAAGAAACTGTGGAATGGCCATATAGAAATTGTGGCATTTCCTATCATGGAAAGTCTCTTGATATTTGGAGTCTTTTTTAATGTTTAGAAGCATTTTCCTAAGATAAAACCATAAAGAGAGATACGGCAATTGCTTTCAAATTTATGAAAATCAATTAATAATATAGGGTTCCTTTCAGGTTTCTTAAAAAATCACAGCAAGGATATGGTTATGTATTCCAAAGGATGGGTTAAATCTTTGAAAATCATGACTCTAATAAATGCCTTAAGACTCTAGACAGTGAGTAGAATGGATCACACTTAGCTGGAAACCTCACCGCTGGAAGACTCATACTTGTGCTAAACTTTTGTGAGGGTGTCAGGAGTACTATTGATTGAGAAAATATACATATGCTATGCATCAACACCAACAGGAAAGTAGATATGGATTCCCAGAGATGTCATTTTGTTGTTTTCAAAAGCTATTGTAGCTCAGAGCAAGTAATAGCCTCAGGTTTACTGTCTGTTGGCTACAAGAGATTAGTGCAGAAGCAAGAGACATTACTGTCTATCCCTCAGAGGTGCTATGTAATAACACTGTGAATGTATTCAGTTATGCTATGACTTTACCCCTAAAAATACAATCCTCATTTCACAGGTTAGCTTCCAACATGTGGAATACTTTGTTTCGTACTCTTCAGCAGGGTAAAAATGGAACAATTTTTTTGTGACTGCCTAAAACAGAAACCTGTGTCTTTGACTATAAAAGTGTCTGTTTGCATGCACTACTCAACTTTAATTCAGTTTAAAATGCATGGGAGGTGACTGAAATAAACAGATTTACACTATATATATATTTCATATAGGTGAGTACCTCCTGTAATAGGAGAAAGCAAATGCCACTATTAACATCTTGGTGATTATGTGAGTTGAGTTCATTACAAGGCTCTAGTATGAAAGTAGATTTCTCTAGCCTGTCTGCAAAGGGGACTTTGGGATATCTACCTCATGCATAATTCATTGGAAAGCAACTGAAATCACATATATGAAGGAACACGGTCACTAGAGATGCTGTCTTGTGCAATAAAGGCTCACCCAATGAAGAGCTATCACTTATGACAATACTATTCAGATCTTTATTGCTAGTGACATCTCTTTAGCAAACCCATTAGCCCCTCCAGCACAGGCTACAGCAGTAGATAAAAGGAATTCTTTTAAATACACAAGTGTACTCACCAAATGTTTGTGGAAGTGGGCTACTTCAATCCCACTCTCCATGAAAAACATCTCATTTAGACTACTACTCTCCTTCTCTTTTCCTACGTTTTGTTCAATTCACCATGTCCATGGATTGAGTCCAGGAAGCTATAGAGTAGTAGGGACTGTGAGAGAAGCCTGAAAATTCTCCTACCTTCTGCTCTTTAGCTGGCTCTGCCTAGGAAACAAACTTGTGAAGACCAATGCAAGTAACATCAAAAGACTTACCACAGTGAGGTCAGTTTGATTTGGAGCACTCTGGCTTTAACATAACAACCCCCCAAAAGGGTTTTTTTCAAAGCATATCACCATTTTTCACAGCTCATGATAAAGGAAGCACTGTTCTAACTCTAACAATCTCAAAAGTATATAGCCAAATGGAATGGAAATCTGTGGAAAGTCCTTGGGATGTCAGTTGACTCTTGTATCATCCTTGAGCGCTTCCCAGTCCTGAGCTGGAACTATTCTTGGCACTATTCTTGCTGTTGTGCAGCACAGGCCAGGTCAAAGTAGGGTCAATTGTAAATTGAACTGTTTCCTTTGCAGGAATATCATCCAAGATGAGCCTACAAGAAACTGCACATGAAGAAAAAAAGCTTATGGCAAATTCTGCATGACCTTTCTTTCTCTCCCTAGTTGATTTCCTTATGGACTCACTCACAATCCAGACAAGACTCCTCTGCAAATTATCTAGAACATTTATTTTTCTTAGCCCTTTATAATTTTGGAAGGCTCCTTTGGAAATTTTCTGCCTTGATGTCTAAAAGTCTTTTAATCTCCAGCCTCTGCCTATTCATGGTCATTTCAAATCTATCTATTCCTGAGTCTTTGAATGTCAAATGTTCAGGTGCTGTGCTTCAGCTTGTAGTATTTCTTCCCAGTTTTAACACTACTGCCACAGTCTCTGCTGACTTTAGTCAGCTTCCTTAGATATTGTCTCCCTTCAGGATAAGCACTTTTGCAGCCAAGTGGGAGTAACCTCCTCCAACCTTTGTCTTGGAAGTGCCATGTAAGGGCATTTTAAGACAGTGCACGTGGTCAGCTGGGGTTCAATAGAAGTGGTGCTTTCACTGCACCTCTTCCCAATGCCCCTACTTTGTTATGGATTGAGTGAAAGCATTAGGCAACCCTGCCTTGGGTTCAGATTTAGGGCATTGTTTCCATTTCCTTGTGACAACTTTCATTTTCTTGTCCTCATTCTGGCTGCCCTGTCTCCCAAAGTCATTGGCCTTGTACCTCTGCTCACCACTCTGGCATGTTATCTAGAGTAAACCAAGAACAGTCCTAACTTTTTTCCATGTCTATGTATTGCATTATTGTCCATTTCTTTTCTTAGTCTCTCTATCTGACACCTAAATGATCTTCTATTTCTTGCTTTAAGATTAAAAGTTAAACCTAGTTTGTCTCCAACATGGCAAATTGTTACTGTGTTAATATATTACCTGATTCCAGCTTTCTCTGGCCATGTACAAACTTACCTAAAGTTTGTTCAGGGATGCTGGTCCTGCAGTGACTCAGATCCGATATTTCTTAAAACTTGCCTTGTCATAGTAATCAGAGTGCATTTGGAGGAAGACGAAGGTGTGGGATTTGGGATACATCAGAAGCATATACCCAGACAAAGGAACTTGGAAATGCTCCCAGTCAAGTAATGCAGTCATAGCCTGAGCTGATCTAGCCTTTTTCACTCCTTCCAAGCTCTCAGCTTCTTTCTAATACCTCTCTTGGGAAGGAGGGAGAGATTACTAAAGCAAGGAAGCCTGCAACTTGCTTGTCATGCACATTCCTGACTGGTTGTTGTAACTTTGATCCAAGTAAATCCCAAATAACTTCAGCATTCTAGTCCCTGGTCTCTGAGGTCATTTGAATTTCCTAATCAGTATTCCCAGTTTACTGAAGTTTGCTCTCTTTAGAAAAACCTTTGTCACTTAATCCAAGACTATCCTCCATGACTCTCTATGTTATTCTCACAACTCTTGAAAACCACATCTAACACAACAGTATCCTAACATTTCCAGCAACTGTTTAGTGAATAGATACATCAGATGTTGTACTCAGGAATGTATAGTACTTGGTCCCATGTACCCACCTGTCTAGGACACAAAAGTCTTTTATGCCACTGCTAGTTCCAGTATGGATCAGAGATACAAAGGCTCTGTCTTTGCTTCCCTTGCAAAATGCCAGTGTTGGTGTGCAGGAGTGCTGTTATTCTAAGTGAATGTTCTAGGTGAACTCTAGATGATGCTGCAGCAGCCTCAGCTGACTGTGATGATGGCTATGACTAATATGAGCTGGCCTCACTAATCAAGGATAGCTTGTCTGGCAGTCAGTTATGTGTGTGAACACAAAAGCCAAGCCAGTCCTCACAAGAATGAACCTTATTCAAAATATAGAAATAATCTCAGAAGTCTCCTATGAAAAAGGGGTGGGCATCTATTTAAAAATAAAGGCCAAGCCAAATCAAATCTTTTTCTGAGCTTTTCTCTTCTTCCTGTGGGACAGATAACTATGTCCTAGCTGTTACTTGTGGCCTGGCTGATTGATGTAACCTTCTGCAAATTAGCTTCCTTTTGAAAGAATAGTCGTTTTCTCATACTTCATATTACCAATGTGTTTGCACTGGATCAAAAGTGAATAGGTTATCTTCCACTATTAGTCCAGCTCCTTGATGAAAGTTTACTGTCCATGTTGCCCTTACAACTGAAGCAAACTACAAGATTCACCTGTTTTCAGAAGTTCTGACTGTCTGAGGAGGTCTCCCATGACAAGTCTCATTCCAGTGAAGTCTGGATGGCATCTGTGATGGTTTAATCACGTTCTATATTTTATTTGACTGGAAGAATATAAAGCAAACCAGGCCCATCTTTAAATTACAAAGATAGTTTATTAATACACACAAAAACAACAAGAAAAGGGAAAAAAGACAACAACAACAACAAATGAAACTTCTAAAACATCTTTCTTTCTCTTTCTAAGTTTTTTACTTTTCTTCACTCAACATAAAAAGACATGACTTGCAACTTCAGCCAGTTTTACCATTTTAAAAATAACCTTTTATCAGTTCTTTTAGGAAAGGAGTCTCTCTGGGTTTTATATAGACATACCATACCCATTAGCAGTTTTCTTAACACTGCACATAGGCCATATTTGCTTACTGGGGTACTGTTTAAGGATGCCTCCTCTAGTATGACACAAAGATTCTCTTTTTCTATTTCCAAAATTATCTCAAGACCCAAAAACAAATCTCCTCTTTCTTTAGGAGCAAAAAAAAAAAAACTTCATATCACTTTTAACTAGAACCTTACATCCCCCCAAAAGCATTTATATGTTACAGGAAACAAAACCAGTTTAGTCTTTATAGTTACCAGAAATGTCCAGCCAAAATTAGGCTACTCCTTGTCCTTTTGCCTTAAAGTCTTTTTCACTCTTCCCTTACCGACTGTAGTTTCATGCCGTGTCCTTCCATAGTTCTTTCGCTATAACTGTTCTTCTTCCGGAGAAAGATGATGTTTAGGAAAATCCATCTGCTCACAACAAAAGGTTAAACTTTTCGGGCTGCTGGGCTGCCCACGTGGCTCTGCGGCGGGAAACTGAGTCGTTTAGAAGCCGTGCGCTGGTTTCTTCGGCTTGAAAAGAAGAACAAGGGCGAAGGGGCACTCCATCCGAGCTCTCTCTTTCTCCATGCTGTCCACCTCTCCGCGAGACAGCGGCTCCTAAAGCTCCGACCCGGCCTGCCCCGACTCCAGCAGCATCGGGGCCCGGCCCGGCCCGCCCGGCCTGCCGCAGCCGCCCGGGGTGGGGGGGGGCACCGAGGCCGGCCTGCCCCGGCTCCGGCAGCATTGGGGTCCGGCCCGGCCCGCCCGGCCCGTCGCAGCCGCCCCGGGGTGGGGGGGGGGCACCGAGGCCGGCCGGCCCCGGGTCCGGCAGCATTGGGGCCCCGGCCCGGCCCGCCCGGCCCGTCGCAGCCGCCCCGGGGTGGGGGGGCACCGAGGCCGGCCGGCCCGGCCCGGCGCAGCCGCCCCGGGGTGGGGGGGGCACCGAGGCCGGCCGGCCCGGCCGCTCCCTGTCCCCGGCCTGCCACACCGCGAACTAAGAGATCGCTCCTCCCCCCCCCAGCCTTTTTAAGCATTTCGCCAAAAGTCGCAGCTTGTCTTTTACTGGATAAATTACTTGTCAATCACACAAACTGACCCCGATTGGAACAAAATCAGGCTTTTCCTAGCCTATGACAGCATCACATGTGCCTCTCTTCTCACAGCTCCCAGGTGAATTTACTGTCCAGAAAGTAGAGAAATGGATGGTTCTTAGCATGGCATAAGAGTTATCTGTATGTCCTCTTTACTAGGATAATGTTTCTTACAGAAGAAGTTACTTTATGCTGAGGGAAAAGACTAGAGATCACTATTGTAAACACATTAGATTGAGCATTTTGTTGTTGGTCTTAGGATGATCAAGAGAGGAACTTGTTCTCTGCAGAGAGAACTGAGGGAGGCAAGACAAGGAAAGGATGGAGAGATTGTGGACAAGGCAGAAACTCCATGGTGTTTGCAGAACACATATTGCATTTCACTTCAGTGTTCTTTCCTTCCCCAGAGGCTGCTGTCACTTATGCAATCCCCCAAGTTTGCCCAAGGCTAGGTGGGATCCAGTGGAGCACCTGGCCTGCCTTCAGCCACATCACTCACTAGCAGCATGGGAAATGTGCAGCAGGCCATGGTGATGATGTTGCTCTTCACTCTGCCAACAAGCTGATCTCACAGACAGTGACTTGAGCTACCCAAACACAGAGCTGATGAACTCCTGGCAAGGATCCCTGGATCAAACACCATCTGTTACTGCATAGGGAATAAATTTTGCCTCTGAGCTTAGTATCATCACAACCCCCACATCAATCTTGTGTACAAGAATAAGGTGATATGTTGTAATAAGATGAAGATTCCAGATTTCTAGAATAAATTTGCCACAACTTTTAGCAAGGCTTTGGCCCTTCACAATTTCAACAGCTGTGGCCTTCTACTCCCCTTCCTCCTCCCTGACAGAAGAGTCAGACTATCTCTCCTACAAACAACCTAACAGACCAGAGCAGGATGCTCTTCCTAAATGATGTACAGTGTTGTGGAACACATTCAGCCAGACACAGCACATGATGTTGTGCACTTCATAGCACTGCAACACAGTGGACTCAGCAAAGGTAAACCAGCAGGCACAAGGCCTGGCCACCCTCTTGAGAATCTTATTTACCCAGTACTGGAACAGATAAAGACCCTGGCTGCTCCACAGTCACGGCTAACTCACAGCAGTGGCTTATTCCTCCCGAGTCTCACAGGAGAACAGCATGGCTCAGGATGGAGTTGCTGGTACTACAAGATCAGGGTGACTCAGCACAACGTCCCCAATCATTCATAACCCTGTGACATTTCTACTGCCCTGCAAAAGATATTAATTTAAGGGCTGTGGCAAGTGGGATGAGGTAGTTAGTCATCCAGTCTTCTGCTCCTTCTTCTTGCTTATGGTTCTGAAACTTCCAGTTCCTCCCTTGCCAAATTTATGTCAAACAAATTACATCATCCTGCCATGGTGAAATGAGCAGAAAGGCAACAGGAGGCTGCACTCCTTAAATGTTTGAAAGGTACACAAGAGCTTCTGGGATACACAATGTTAACAGCTTGTTGCATTCAAGTTACAGAATAGCTTGCTTGAATTCTCACTAATTTGTTATGCTTAAAGTATTTTTATGGGCAGATTGAACACATGATATGGGCAAAGACAATAGTTAATTGTTATTCTAATTAGTCTTAATAGTCCAGTTAAAAATTATCAGTACAGTTATGATGACATTGACACAAATTCTTCAAAGTACATAGCATTAAATGATGTATACAAAAGCTTTTAAATAGCAATATTTTTGATACCCATCACTGCTCAAGGGTCCTGAGGTTGCTTGCTGCTGGGAGCTTGCAAACAAGTCCCTCTCCAGTTGGAATGCAACACTGATCATTTCTTCCATCTCATCCTTGGGAAGTTTGGGTAATTTTTGCATGTTTGCTGAGAAACTTCAATCCTTTCTTTTTCTTCATTGATCTGCAAGTCCATGTTATGAATAAATCTCTCAATACTACAATTTACAATGTCAGATAGAAGTCACTTCTAAAGCCATTTTACCCTGCCCAGAGGGTTGCACTCCTCTGGTGACTAGTAACTGAGTACTGGTGAGCTACTTAGAGCCCTGGGAACACATCCTTTGTCTATGTTTTCAAGGTTGTCTCCTATGTTCCCAAGCCTATAATCCTCCAAGCTGTATTTCTTTCTGGGCTCAAAAGCCATTCTGCATGAAGGAACTCTGTGTTATTACTATTAGTAGATTATACTATCCATATAGCATAAAGTGTTATACCAGAGCTAAGCAAAAGCCAAATCAAAGTGCTTTGTCTTAAGAATGGCTGGTGTTACCTAAAATAATTTTCCAGGAAGGCCAAAGAAAGTCCAGACAAAGCATGAGAAGTGATATGACCCTTGTTGCTAGTTAACGGGAAGCCTGCACTGTGTTCCAGGCAGTGGAATATTTACATATTTACATTTAATAATTTCATATTTACTCTGTTAATATTTTGTGATAGACCTTCCCAGGATATCTCCAGAACAGTCAGCTGTAGAGGATGAGAAGATGCAGATGAGAAACAAGATCTTAACTGTGGGAGAACTGCCCAACAATGTCTGTGCAGGCTTCTAGCTGAGAAGGACTAAGCACTGACACACAGCTTAAGATACAGTTCAGTTCCCACCTCAGTCACAACTTCTTAAGAATTTTCTAAAATAATGCTTAATGTGGGCATTGTCTCAGTCTCTTGCTGATAAAAGGAGTGTAGGGATGGTCTCAATCACTAGCAGTGAGACACTAAGGGTGCAGGCAGAAGGGTATGAATTCTTACTGAGCTAAATACATTTGTGTGCCTTTTTTAACCTCACAGCCTACATTGGAATGAAATATTTCTTGCCTCACCTGAAAAATTCTACTTTTAATTTTTACTTTTCCTTCTGAGCTAGGAGTTGGACTGATTTTCTCCCACTGTCAACTGCCTCTGTTGTGTTGTTTTGATGAGGATGTTGTTTTGATGAGGATGTGTACACATCATTTGAACAGGGATTCTTACTGAGGTAGTGGTTATTCCATCTCCATCCTCATGCATACTAAAGACAGGGATGGCACAGAAACAAGAAGATCCATCACCCCCTGAGGCACAGCACTCCCATTCCCTGCCATATGGTCAGAGAGACAGGGTTGGGTGCCAAGTTCCACTCTGGTTGAGCAAACATCCTAAAGGTGGTAGAGATGTCACCACTATTGCTGAAGATATGAAAAATGGTGTCCTGGGAATATAATCTGTGTGTTTTTAATGCAAAAAGATGGTTCTAATTTATATTGAGCATCCACTAAATTAGCAGCCTGTAATTAAAAAAAAAATCCCAGCCTGTTATCCCTAGAGAGAATCCTCAGTATTAAGGTTAAATTAATGCCTTGAACTACAGAGTATTTATTTTTAATTTACATGCCTGTACTAGTTTTTAATACTATTGTGATGAGAGAGGAAATGAAGACTTAATATTATTAGTGGGCACTCCACTCTTTAGCTTGCTCTTGTCCTATTACCTTTGGGCTTCAGGGTCTCATTCTGCTTCTGCTTGGTGAATTTTACAACTGACCTCAAAACTAGAAGCCTTCAGTCCTTATTTCATCTGCTATGTTAAAATAGATTCCAAGGACACAGTTTGTTCCAGTACAAATAATTGTTATCTTGAGTAAGAGGAGAGAAATGAATGGATAAATATGGATGGCTGTGTTGGTAGTCTCAGTGGAAAGAGATTAAGGAGTGAGGAGCTGGATGTCATTACTGGCACAGGAAAAACATCAGTGTAGGCAATTTGAGAATACAAGTCTGTCTCAGCAAGAGGTAAGAATGCATAAACTTTTTTTGCAGAGAAACAAAATAAAAAACATAAAGTCCCATCTATACCTCAGCCATCATCCACTTCATAAAGTCCCATCATCCACATCAGCCACTTCTTAAAAGAAGCTGAAATAAAAAGGCCATTGCAGTGATACATATCTAGCTCCTGTCATAACAGCTGTGAAGGGGATCCATGTGAGAAGAACATCAGTCCTCTGCAGAGATGTGTTGCTGGGATGAGGGAGAGAGATGGAGCCAATGAGGAAGGGGGAGCTCAAGCACTGCTTTGCAGTGTCCCTTTCACTGAATTCTAGCTCACCAATATATCAATATTGATATATCTGTGGGAACACACACCTCCTGCAGTCCATTGCCTGCACAGTAAGTGCTCCTTTACTGCATTGCAAGGCATTTCAGAACAGTGCACCTTCATTCTACTATTGGTTCCAAGCTGAAGTGACTATTCAGATCTAAGCCATCATAATTCAAATGGAAATTTAAGTGTGGAGAGGAAATTTCTGTCTTCTTTTACATATGTGCTTCCCACATAGGGAAGTCTTGAAAGAAACTTCCATCTTCTTTCACTTATGTGTCTCCTGTGTAAGGAAGTCTTAGAACAGCCTTCAGAAATAAATCCATTCTCTCAGCCTTAGAAATCAAATGAGCTCATACTTGGGCCCACTCTTCTTCTTTCCATCTCTTCCCAATAGGTTAAGCTTTTTTTCCAAAATGTGTAATACTCTGGGCTCTTTAAACAAGTGGAATATTTACCAGTTCCTCCAGCGAGACCATCATTAGGGCAATAATTAAACACCTCTGAAAATGTCATTGGTACTTTCTTCTTTACTATCCTGATATTTGTGTTTCCCCATCATGATCACCTCCTCCAAAGTTTCTACTGATAATTACACTAATTTTTTATTTCCCTGAGGTACCCATAAGCAGGAGATATGTCATGAGATATCAAAACTAATATTCATGTTCATTAACAGGAAACTGAGAACTGGTGAAATCTGTGATAGCCACCCACCTACCAATCATGGTGACTGAGTCTCAATTACTCTGTAGCCTGTAGGAAGAGCTATGCAGCATGATACTGGGACACTGATGAAAATGCCATATTGGTAGTTCTTTTGCATTTATTATCTTAGTGTAACTTTCTTCAAAATCTGGAGCTGTCAAAAATCCATTTTCAAAACATTTCCTGATAATAATTTTGCAAAAGTTACTGTGTAGAAATTAAAAAAGAAAATGTCTTGACATTTTTATTTTGGAAAGTTTACAGATTTCAAAATTCTAAATGTTAATGTTATGACATAGAGCTATTTTGACTTGTACATTTTTATATAGTTTTCTGGTATTCTTGATTTTGCATTTTTCGTGCATTTTACAGTTCACATTTCAAATTCTGACCTGGAGAACACTGCAACTAGAAAGAGCTGCCAAAACATTGCTTTAATCTTTAAGAGCAACAGTTATTTAAGAATAGTCTGACACCCTACATGGGATTCATTTCAGGTGTTATATGGCTAAATTATATGAAAAATCCCCTCATAGTCAAGTTAGAGCACTGTTGAAGTGTATTTTATCTACTTTAATAGACCTCAGGTTTTAGACCTCAGGATTAGGACAAGAAAAAATGAGGGCCTCATTCAGTAAATTATATAGGCATTCTCTGTCATATGAGAGATTCAAGGGTATCTAAGACATCGTGAGGGAGATCTGTTTCCACCTGGAGTGGTGAGGCAGATGGGACAGCCCGATCGTCTCAGTTAGCATTGGACTACAGAGTGAATCCAAGGTGTCTGACACTTTTTTTTCCCCCTTTCTTTTTTCCCCCTCTTTTTTTAGTAGAAAAGAAGATTTTAAAAAATTATTCAATTACCGTAGATAACCAGAGTGGATTCAGCTGACTAAATTTAGATGTCTACTGCCATGTGGGACATTTTAGGAGTCCCACTTGACTTTCAGTTGTCTTTCCGTGTTGGCCTGAGCTACCTCTGTGTCTTTTGTTGTATCTGTTTGCCCCAAAAGAATTCTTAGATATGCTAGAATAGCTTACACGGCACGAGGTGCCTAAATTTAAGCATCAAGATTCTGCCCTTTAGGTGGCATTAATTCCCAGATTAAGACACTTAAATTTAAGCTTTGTATGTGCACCAAATGTTCAAGATTCCAAAGGCTTCGATGCTGGCAAGCAGAGCCTGGAGAGCAATCCTGCTGTCTAAATGCAGCAGTTATGGTCATAGTACCATAGAACCAGAAAGGTCCTGGGAAGGACCTCCAGGGTCACCAAGTCCACTGGGGCCTCCCAGCTACAGACATGGCCTGCTGCTTCACAAGCACTCAGCTGGCCCCTGGGAATTGTGTCCTCACTGCCTGACCTGTGCAGATGGTCCAGGCCAGGGGGGCAGTGTCTGGAGCTCTGCAGGGTGCACACTGGCACTGCTGACACACACGTAGGTGTTGTAATGCCGTGCTGACGCCCACCCCTATGGCTGGGGACATAAAAAACTATGTCAGGCTACTCACTGCTGACCAGATAAGATCTTTAGATCTAGAAAAAAAAAAAAAATATAAACAGACTGAAGGGGTGTTAATAAAGATCTCCTCAACAGTTATAAAATAATAAAAAATCCAGCAATTTGAATAATATAGAAACAGTAGAAAAAAGACCTTGAACTAAGGAAAACCAGAACAGTTTCAAAATGTCATTTTACTGTGTGAGAAACCTTGAAAATTGCTTCATTTTTGCAATGAGTAATACTAAAACACTCATTCAGCTCAGCAGCTGAAAAGTCTGTGGATTTCAGGCTGGTCTGCTCTGGGGGACCTGACCTTTACCTTCACAACTGCAAAACCCTTCTGAAAGCCACAGCACACAGTGATGTCATTCTTAACCTGTTTTCACTGGAGACACCTTCATAAAAATCTGGACTATTCAAGTCTGAAAAAAAGACTTCTCAACTATTTTAACTCAGCCAGAGGCATCAGATCTTGCTTAGGTTTTGCTGAATCTAGCAGTCTCTGGGCTTATACACTGTAATTTTCGAGACAATCATATTTCAAAACATTTTTTTCAAAGACTGAAATCCTCCTGATATTTTTTTTAAGCTACAGCTCTTAATAAATAAGCTGGCTGATTTTCTTTTTTTTTTTCTTTGGGGGGGGGAGGGGTATGATTTGCCAGAAAAATGTGTATGTGAAATTTTGGGTAGATTGCTTGAGTTTGAAGAAAACTAGAAGAGGAGAAAATTGATCTTAGTTACACCAACGTTCCTATGGAGGAAACTCCTGTCTCTGCAATAAGCACAAGAAATGGTGATTTGAGATGCTGAAAAAACTGCTGAAGAAGGAGAAGCTAATGAAATGTGGATTTGGAACATTTACTCATTCTAAACCTGCTGGAAAGAAAAAGAAAGGAAAGAACCTGTTTTATACGCAGCCAGCTGGAAACATCATTCCCCAATAAGGGAAAAGCTTATGGATCAGGCAATGTCTATTCAGAGAATCCTGGTTATCCAGAAAAAATATGAGCAGCTTTTTAATTTTATATATCTCATAACTGGACCTCTGAGGAAACTTTGGTACAGAATGAGAAAAAACACAGGTAAAATTAATGGAAAAATGAAGATTTGTTAGTTCCCATTAACCTGCTCTACTGCAATACGTGGTTCATACTAAAGACTTGATGATGATGACTTTGGTCCCCAGGAAAATAAAAAGTCGAAGAATTTTGATTATCTGCAGATTATTTCAGAAGGTAAAAAAATTAAAAGAACTCATTTACCATTTTACATTCCTAATGTTTAATCTATTTTTTTCCATTTCTTAGCCCCATTTACCTTCTTTAGGCTCCCACTTCTTTCAAGCAGTTGCCTCTTACTAGCTTTCTCTCTCTTCCCTGGTTTTTCATTGCTTCATTAAATGAAATTCCTCAAATGTTCCTGTATCATTCAGTCTCATGAATGATACATGTGTTTCTGCTTCCTAAAACTTGTTGGCATCCTCTCCTTAGAATGCATGAGTTGAGCATCCTGGCTTAAAGACACTGCTTGAGAATATAGAGCCAGACATATCATGTGCTGTGTACCAAGCACTTGCATACACAGCATCAGTTTGCACAAGTACTTTCAGCTGCCATCACACATTTCAAATTCATGCATGCTGTTTTGTCATTCTTCTGTACTTTTCAGCATTGTTTCCTCTCATTTTTTTCTTCTTTTCATCTTGAACATATGTTAGATTAGAAGGGGTAGTCTTCAACTGAACCTGGCTTTTAAATCTCTCTCTAAATCTCTTTTATTCTCTCTCTATCTATATCTATGGTGCTAAACTGGTGTTTGATTGGGTTACTCCAAAACAAATTTCTGTGCAATATGACCTGCAGGCTTTCAATAATGTGTTGTTTACTTTCTCATTAATGACGTGCTCAATTTAAGAGAAAATTCTCCTATCTCAGTAATGTACAAATACAGTGCTCCTGAAACTGATTCTGGCATTCAAAACTTTTTTCCAGGCTGTTGATACAGAAGGTATCTTCTGTCCGGGGCAATCTTAATTTTTTTTTCCAGATAAGACCTTGTGAAATGGGATGGTTAGTACTTAAGTGTATCTACAAATATCTGTCGAATTGCTTAATTTTAGCACTTCTAGAAAAGCAAATCTTCTGGACAGTGTTTTTTCTTCAGCAATTTGTGCACTGTCCAGCATGAGAATAACTGAAGCCTTATTTTGATTAATTTACTGACTTTTCAAAATGTTTTATTCCACCATTTGCTGAAAGAAAAGCAAGAAAAATGATTTTAAAAGGAGGATCCACTCATGAGATAATAGCGAAAAATCCAGCCCTATGAGGAGGTTTTTTTTACATTATTTTTCCCCCTGCCCTTAATTCTTAGAAGGTTTTTATTTTTCACAGGGCATTTCCAAAGATTATTCCTTCCTAGTCTGAAGGCCACAGTAGCATATTTTTTTATTAGCATCTTCAGTAATTTACTTTTATCTTAGTTTTACCCCAGCTATTTATACCTCTCAACTTATAGTTTACTTGAGACCAATTATGAATCTAGTTAAGTCAAAATGAAATATACCACTCTTTAACTGGAAAAGGGGGACTTGCTTTTTAGCTCTAGTTTCTGTAAATTGGTTTTATGTTGCTAGTAAAAGTAATAGACATTACTTAGTGGAGAGCTCACGGAGCCAGTCACCATGGCTCAGCTGGCACGAAGTAACTTGCCTACCTGCAGTAATTCAATCATGCTCAATTATGGGGCCACATCATCAATTTTATTGCTGTAACTTTCAAGAGTAGGTGAAGCCTACAGCTTATATAACTCTGGGACGTGATTGCCCTAAGATATGATCAAGACCAGCTGGACTGTATGCATTCAGATTTCCAAAGGTATTTGAGTAAGTTTTCTCTCTACCTAATATTTCAATATTTTTGATGTATATTTTTACTGATGACAGGCTTGATACCACTGTAAGTTATCTCAGTCACTTCTGAAACATTATTAATTTCATGTCTTCCTTATTTATGAGTCGACCTGGTTCCTTCCCTCTGGTAAGCTTCCAAAAGCCATTGTACTGCTTTCATATCTCTGGCACATGTTAACTCATTTTGCTGCTTTGCTCCCAGGTATCAGTTTTCACTGCAAACCTGCAAATTTAGCAGCAATCCACTGAAAAGCTGATAATATTTTCAGGAGAAGTAAGATCCTGTTTTCAGTGGCTTGGGTCCCACAAGATGTCATATTATAAAAACATAAATAGTTATGATTAGTAGTGCAAATCTAGATTCTGGGGTCAGGAGAGTTATGAGTCTGGTCTGCAAAGTTCTGATGAAACTTTTCATTTCCACCTGTTTTCTATGCAAAAGTAAGCAATGATGTTGATTTTTTTCATAGAATGATAGAATATCTCAAGTTGACCCATAAGGATCATTGCCTCCAACTCCATGTTCATCAGAGAACTAAGTTTCTGTATTTTAGGAGTGTTCAAAGAAAGCCTCTAAGGTACAGGGCAAAATTACTTCTCTCATAATTGAAATGGTCGTTCCTGCAAAAAAACTATGCATTTTTATAAGGATTGTATGTTCTCAGTCACATTGTTTTACATGTGTTGGTGATGACCATCAACTTATGCGACTCAGTGCAGAGGTTGAAGGGTTTCAGGGGATCTTGGTGATCATGCTGGCTATCCAGAAGGGCAGATTTTAAAACTTCTTTTAAATTCCCTCTGAATATACTATGGTGTTTCCCTCTCACAGATAGATACACCTAATTTGGATACTTCTAAATTTCTCTAGATCAAATGATATATGTACCTGTCCTACATCACTTTTCTTTGCCAGCAGGGAGGCTCATCAACTCTGACATTGTCACAGATATCACAGATATCTGGCAGGTTCAGAAAAGACAGGAATGGGAACAGGTGTTATCATTTTACAAAACCCACATATGGGACCTCAAGGCTGCAGCCACACCTCCCTGTGGGCCTAGTCTTCAGCTTATGGTTGTAGAAAGTATTCAGCAATTTCTTCCACCCATGTATTTTGCAACCTGTATCCCCTTGATCTGAACTGTCAAGCAGTGTTAAATGGTTTGGAGCTGATCTTCCATCTTGATGCTCCCTGTCAGTACAGGCACATTGGTACCAAGGCACAAAAGAACAGGTGTCATCCTATGTCTGCAGTCTGCTTTGTGTACTGAGAACTTCTTTTTCATTGTTTCCAGGGGTTTTTTGTTTGGCTGGGGTTGCTTTTTTGTTTGGGGTTTTTGGTTGTTTGGATTTGGGTTTGGTTGGTTTGTGGTTTTTATTGTTGGTGTTGCTTTTTGGGGGAGAATGAAAACTTTTATTTCTATTTTCCTCCCCTGTAGTTTACAATTAGGGGTACCAATATGTTTAGGGGAAAAAAAAGCCAGGAGATAACTGTGTTATCATTCTTTGACTAGGGAGTTTCCATTCATTTGAGTATATGTCTTGAAGAGTATTGTAGTAAAATTATAGAGGTGTTTGAGTCTCAAGAGGGTCTTACAAGTACCTTTTCAAATGAAAATTGATCAAGGCTAACAACAGGAACAAAAAGTCCAACTGTGAAAAGTTTTTAGAGTCTTTTAGGATACTGAGATTTTATGTATCTCTGTGGTTAATTCACTGACTGCCCAAAGCTTTGCTGTCTTCTGGGGTGAAATCTGCTTTAGCTGAGAACCTTAGAAAAAAACCCTGACTGGATTAAAATTTTTTTAATGCAATTTCAGTTAAGAATTGTGTGATTACACGTCTTTTTAATTCAAACAGACAAAAAAATCTTGCTAGTAGTTAAGCAATTTTATATTAACTGCTTCACTTGTAGGAAAAAGACATACAATTTTATTAGCTAAGTATTTCACTTTAAAGAAGGCAGAGAGGGGGAAATAATATTCCTAAAGTATTTGTTGTGTTGTATGTACTTTAGGATGAAATATTTTCCTGTTTCTGTTGTTGCCCATCATTTGATGTTTGGCCCAGAGGCAAGCTGAGTGTCTCTCTATGATCCCTGTGCAGAGATGACTGCTGTATCATACTCTGCTGAAACTGAGTACATACCCTTCCCAATAAATGAGTTTATACCCTTTCCAGCTCTGTGTGGTAACCAGATGGTCCTGAGAAATACCCAGGCATGGTGAGATTTGTTTCTTTGTCAGGTTATGCCTTTTCCTCTCACCAGGTTTTTCTTACCCCAGTGATACACAAGCTGCATTACCAACAGCATTGACTGAACCGTAGTGGTTGCCTGAGGTAGTATTTGGACACAGATGAGAAGCTTAACCAAAGGGCATCCTGCTTCTGTCAGCAGAGCCACTTGTGGGGAAAACTCCTTTGCTGGGGGAACATGGGCTTTTCCAGGGACTTGAAATTACATCATATACATATCTGTTAAAGCCACTTCTTGCTGGCTTTTAGTGCTGTCTTGCCATGTCTTTCCACTTTTCATTCTTAGTTATTCCCACTGCTATCCATCTTGTCTTCCATTCCCTCCCCAGTTATAGTAGCTCAATCATGGTGAGATAAGGCTCAGAGCTTAATTAAAGTTCACAGTTGCCTTCAGTCTGGAAGACAGTGTGATCTTAGTATTGGGTATGGTAGGAGCCCAAAACCACTTCTCAAGAGAGAATAGGCTGAAGTAGATCAAAGCATCATCAGCCCATCATTACTAAATTAATAATTTGCTTCCCAAATTACATATCTGCAACATCTGCCAGTCCCTCTCTCTTTCAGTCCTCCAGAGAGGGAAGGTTTTTAGTTTTGGTGCAAAAGAATCATTTTAGGTGCATCAAGAAACTAGGAAAGGTTGGGTTGTTTTGGGTTTTTTTTACCTCTGAATGGGGGACAACACTGGGAAACACGGCAAAATGTCAAAAATGGAAGATTTCTAATGTGATTTTTTCCCCATCACAACATGTGTATTATCAGACTATTTCTTTGCCTTCTATCTCCTTGACCATTCAGTATCCTGTCTGGAAGTCTCCTTTGTATACATATCCTCAGATATAGAGATCCTTAGGACTCTGTGAGGAGTCTTCATTTTCTTGTACAGGTTATTTCAGATATTTTGTCCTTCCTTTCCAAATTAGAATGAAAGCAGCTATCTGAGCACCTGAGTGCTCCAAAGCCTTTTTCTGCATAATTCTAGTACTGACAGTTTGAGGGTGACTAATAAATTGTTTCAGCTTTTCACAGAAAACGGCACACATAGCAGCATATGGATGAGCCTGTACTACCATCAACTCTCTTTACAGTCAATAAAGAGAAATAGGCACTTTTGGCTTATGATTCATCTGATCTTTTCCAGCAATCCACTTAGGAGAAGATGGCTTGTGTCCTGTAAGAATTTATTCCTCTCCTGAGAAGGCACAAAATCTGAGCATGTCTCAGACTTTAATTTATTTATTGTAGGCATCCATGGAGAAAAGTGGTGAATGCCAAAGGATTAGGACTCTGATAGATTTCTGGGGGAGATCCTCTTGTGGACAACATGTCTGCCTTGGAAAATGTAAAAAACTGGTATAAAACTGCTTCTTACTTTTTCAGTAAGCACTTACATAATGAACCTGCTCCAAAGAAAGTAGACTGATTTCTGTGTGTTTGGTTTTTTGTAATCAGTTTCTTACATACACATTTGTTGGAGGAAAATTTCCACCTATTTTCTGAGACTTGACATTATTCTTGGCTCATTACACCTAAAACATGCCCTTCTCTTGAACTTGAATCCTATTGTCCTGGTTTCAGTTGATATGGAGTTCATTTTCTTCCTAGTAGCTGGTACAGTTCTGTGTTTTGGATTCAGTATTAGAATAGTGTTGACAGCACACTGATGGTTTTTTGGTTGTTGCCAAATAGTGCTTAACCTGGGTCAAGGAATTTTCATTTTCCCATGCTCTGTCAGTGAGGAGCTGCACAAGTTGCCTTGAGGACATCTGGGACAGCTGGCCCAAACAGTGCAAAGGGATATTCCATACCATAGAATGCCAAGCTCAGTACACAAACTGGAGGAAGTTGGTCTGAAGGGAACAATCACTGGGGCATTGCTGGAAATGGGGAGGACATTGGTTATTGGGTGTTGAGCACTTGTGTCATGAATTGCATGGGTTTGTTCTTGGGTTTTATTTCTCCCTCTCTCTCTCTCTCTCTCCCCCCTTATTTTTTATTGTTATTTGTATAATTTTATATTGTTTCCATTATTAAACTGCTCTATCACAAGCCGTGAATTTTGGCGTGTTTTTTTTTACTTTTATCTGATTCTTCTTCCCATGCCACCATCGGGGATGGTTTGAGAAAGTTGCTGAGTGGTCTTTAATTGTGGGCTGAATTAAACCAAGATACCTATATACCACAACTCAGAGAACTCCTCAGGCACACTCATGCAACTGAAAGGATTATATCCATTTGCTTTCTCATTATCTCTGTGAAACTCATGAACAAAAAATAAAAGGGCCTTGCTTGTCTTTCCTACTGGCAATCTCAATATCCTCAAACTGCTTTCCTCTCAGTTATCCTTTGCTGTACTTTTCCACATGTTGTCCCTCTCAGCCAGGCTCTGAACAACCACACTATTGCAAATAATTCCCAGCCCAGTGACATTAGTGTGCTCCATTGTCCAAATATAATCAGATGAATATGTTTGATCTCTTACAAAGACATGTTTTACCCATCTCATTTATAAAGATGCAGTTTCCTAGTCTGATACCTGTCTTTTCACTCAGATTTTTGGGTATGACTGAGATAGAGAGAAATTATGTGCCAGTCTGGCCATCGTGAGTCTGATTAAACTAAGAAATATTATTTCCTTTACCCTGAAAGGGTACGTGATTTGGGGGTAACAAGTGCCACACATGTTTCAGTAGATATGGTGGGATTTGGAGGCTTGGTCAACATTCTTATCAGCACAGGATGAGGCACACCTCATTTAAAAAACAGTTAAGGTAGCTGACTCAGTTTTGATTCATTCTTCTCATTTCCTCCTTTTTTTTCATGTCAGTTTACCCAAGACTAAACACATCCATTTCTGTCTTTCATGATCTTAAAATTACTGCTCTCAGCTTCCACCATCCCCCACCCCAATGTATTTCAGTGTGAAAAGGCAACATATTCTCTCTTTGACATGAAAATTGTTCTCATAATTAATTTTATTGATTAACTGAATAGAAAAGAACATGAAGCACACATATGCCCAGTGTCTGACAATCTGTTACTTTCAGTTGCAGAAAACAATAACAATCTTAGATATAATGACACCAATTATCTTCTCTCCCTCTAAGTTGCACAAGAAAAAGCCTTCTCATAACAAGTAAAGCAGGACAGGGAGGAGTTATTTCTTCCCTGTTAGGCACTGTGCACTACTGTGAAGGGCAATGTGCAACATGTGACTGGTACTCCACTGTTACAATGAGAGCTTTGCATAACAGAAGGAACTCATGCATGACTTTCAACAAATGTGTAACCTCACATGGGTCCTACATGGAGTTTTCGTGCCTCATGTAGGTATTTGGATGAGCATGATAAAGTATCCTAAGCCACTGTTCCCAGAAGTGTTTTCACTTTTCTGTGTAGAGAGGGAACTTTATAAATGTCTATAAGGATCTGAAGGGAGGTGTCAAGAGGTTGGAAGAAACCAGGTTCTGCTTGGAAGTGCCAAGCAATAGAAGATGTGGCAATGGGCAGAAACTGATGCACAGGAGGTTCCACCTGATCATGGGGAAGAACAGTCCTTACTGTTCAGGTGATCCTGTAGTCCTTTCCAAACTTCCCCCTTCTGTCATTCTGTGATTCCCTATAAAATTTAGTGGCCCAAGTGCCAGAAGTGCACTGAGAAGAGGAATTGAGATTCTCCCCACTACCCAAGGCAGAAGAGTCAGTCTGGTCTCAGGCCATCAGACCCTGTCTATGCTTCAGGCCCAGTTTTGTATTGACTGAGAGGTTCAGAGGATGTGAACATTGTACCTATCGTCTTAGACTTGGAATGAGGGATGTTCCATGTCCTAGGCATGTGCTAGAGACCACTAAATAAAAGATGGCAGCTAAACTGACCCTGATAACACTGCATCATCCACAAGCAAACTATTTTTGGAGGACGTGTTTAAAACTGACCACAGTATGAACATCAGGAGTAGCCAATGTAACAACTGTAGCCAATGCAGGTACTGACTGATATGAGACTCTTCAGTGGCATGTAAGAGCCATATTTCCAAGGGGACAGTTTGCTCAGGCTGAGACATAAAACAATAACGTTTTAAATTTTAAGCAGGATTTAGCCCAGCTGTACACATCACCTCTAAAACTTGAAGTAATTTCCTGTGTACTGTAGCTGTTATATTGCATCATTTCCCTTATATTCTGTCCAAGAAGGAAAGAACACATTGTATAGAAAGCTACTCCTTTACTTGAAGAACAAATTCCAGTTAGGACCGGAATTCTGGTTAGGACTTTACTTCAGTTCTCACATACCTTTGTTTTCACTAAATAAAGTCATTAACAATGTGAATTTGTCAGTCTTTTATTCCCATCACTGATTCTTGCTAAGTCTCTTCTCAGCTATACAAAAGACTCCTTTGGTATTTTCTCCCCATGAGATACTCATATACTGTAATCAAATCACCTCTCAGTTTTCTTTTTGATAGCTAAACACATTGAGCTCTTCAAGCCTTTTATGTCAACAGAAAAACTATACTCTTCTGAGCACCTGTTACTCCCGTGTGGCACTCTCACTCACAAAAGAAGGACAGTCCATGCATAAAGCTGAGAAAACTAAATCTTCAGAATACTCTGAGCATTCATTCGATTTTCTTTCTCTGCCTTCTCTTAAAAATAGATAAATAAGTAGTTATTCTAAATTAAAGGTATTTCAAAATCTCTGTGTCTTCTGGCAGGCAGCAGAAAAGCTACTGCTTTGGATTTGAATGTTTTTTAAATTCTCTTGCACCTTTAACAGTCATTTCTACTTGAATGAAACAAAAGTAAACTGTTTCAAATTCTGATTTTCTTCCACACTGTGATAATTCACAACATGCTGCTGATGTAATTTTAGAAAATTAGACTTTTCATTTACTCCACCCTATTCACTTTAGCATACGTTGCAAGAATTTGACAGGCTGAATCCTGAAACCAGGATTAAAAAATCTTAAAATAGAGCCAAGATTAGGTCACTTAAGAGTTTCTCCCATTTCAGGATGTTTTCCAGGTCTTCCTAAATGGCATGTATATGTTTCTGTACTAGGTTTGCATGGCCAAGCTTTGGTAGCAAGGGGGGCTATAGGGGTGGCTTCAGTGAGAAGCTGCCAGAAGCAGCTGTGTGCCTGGCAGAACCAATCCTTGGTAGCTCCAAAGATGGATGTGCTGCTGGTCAAGGCTGGGCCAATTAGAAATGGTGGTAAGACCTCTGTGATAACCTGTTTAAAAAGAAAGAAAAAAAAGTTACGGCACAGTTGTGATTGCATCCATCTCCACCCCCCTGGGTGAGAACAGGTGAGAGGAACAGCTCTGCAGACACCAAGGTCAATGACGAAGGAGGGGGAGGAGCTGAGATTCCCCTGCAGCCTGTGGTGCAGCCCATGGTGAAGCAGCTGTCCCCCTGCACCCCATGGAGGTCCAGGGGGATGCAGAGACCCACCCACAGCCCATGGAGGAGACCCATGCCAGAGCAGGTGGATTCCTGAGAGGAGGCACATGGAGAGAGGAGCCCCTGCTAGAGCAGCCTGCCCTTGAAGGGCTGTACCCCATGGAAGAGTGAGTCAGTTGCAGCAGCCTGGGGAGGACTTGCTGCCTGTGGACTCACATTTCAGCAGTTGGTGGAGAGCTGTTGCCTGTGAGATGGACTCACATCCGAGAAGTTAATGGAAAATTGTCTCCAATGGAAGGGACCCCGTGGTGAAGCAGGGGAATGACTCCTCTCTCTGAGCAGCAGGAGAAACCACAGGTGATGAACTGACCACAATCCCCATTCCCTGGGGGCGGAGGGAAGAGGTTTTTGTAATGTCTTATTTTACTTCTCATTGTTCTGCTCTGATTTTGTTAGCAATAAGTTCAATTAATCTTTCTCTTTCTATCCTGTTTTGCCCGTGACAATATTTGGCGAGTGATCTTTCCCAGTCCTTATCTCAACCCATGAACCCTTCATTACATTTTCTCTGCCCTGTCCATCTGCAGAGTGCAGTGACAGAGTAGCTTTGGTGGGTGCCTGGCACCCAGTCACTATAGTTTCATATTTGGGGTTTTGTTTTGGTTTGATTTTTTTATCCTTCCTTTAGTACATCGGTTAACACATTTTGGGGGTTAAGGTTCCTCTTACCTTATCCCTATACTTCCAACATGTGTTTTGGGTTGGTCTCAAATTCCTCTGTTGAGTGTCTTTCAGTTCTTTATCTCAGAGCATAATGAGTTGTGGTTTACCCTTTTCCCTCAGTAATACAGCCAGACCTCTACTAATGGTAAACGATAGTGACACCTTCTGTAAAGTTCCAACACCAGATAAAAGAGGAGTTAATTTAAATGAAATTAAAGTCTACTGCAAGTGTGATTTTGCAGCCACCTTCATTTCTATTTCTACTTCAAACTTTTTGACAGACCATTAGTTTTGGTAATATTTAGTCAAAGAGTTTCAAGAAAAATCTGATCTCCTGAGACACTGAGAGAGTTAAAAAATGTAACATCAGGAGTCAAAAAGATGAAACAAAATGATTCTTGCTAAAATGCATCTGACTGTAAAAGAAAGCCTGAAGTGTAAATCTACCACGTGGTAAGTTGAAGCCATAAATTGGATTTTTATCCCCTGTCCACATGGTTAAATACTCTAACCTGACCTAGAATTCCCTCTAGTCCAGTTTTCTGCTCACCAAAAGTTCTCAGAAACTGAAAATATTGCCAATACAGCAAAAATACAACATATTCTCTCATTCTTGTTCTATGAGGGTAACAAGAGTTGGTCTGTTTTATAATTTTTTCCATCAGTGACAATAAAAACTTTTATTGTTTTTCAGCTCATTCTGGGCACAAAGTTCCCCATTGAGGAGCCAAATAAAATCCTTCCATTCTTGCTCAGGGGGTCCACTGAAAATGGCTGGGCTAAATTCCCTGCATGTAGTTTAATATTAGACAGCTGTAGATGACCACCCTAAAAGGAAATAAGTTTAGAATACCAGTGACATTGTCCATAGAAAGATGTCATTCACTATCCTGTTTGACTCTCCATCCTGCAGAGGCACATGTTTCTGTAGATTACAGGAAAAGAAATTGCTCCTGTCTGGTTTATTAAAATGGTTGGGAGTTCATTGGGAATTTTTACATCTGGGATACCCATCTGAACTGCCTCCCTGTGATTCATGGGAGTCATAAGATATCTCTGAGGACTGACCAGTGGCAGTAACTTTTATTGTGTCAGTGGTGTGTCACTGCGTTTTCAAGTTAGCAAAAATTTCTGATTAAATATAAATGCAAACATACTGTTGCCTTTCCTGTGCTCTAGATGTAAAAGAACCACTTAATTAAGCTAATTAGGATAATTGAATCCCTAGGCCATAAGAGTGCCCTGAGTTCAGTTCCTTGGGAAACTGCAAGGTAACTGAAATGGGCTAACATGGTCACCATTTAGCATAGTGATGTGGAGAAGTGAGAGCAGTGGGAAAACCTCTCAGGACAGCATCTCACATGGATTTGACTAGGATTATTTCAAGAAAAACTCCCTGAAATATTCAAGCAGGGTTGATTTGCACTGATGCTTTCTTCTTGTTGTGCTTGCAAATTAGTGTCTTTTCTATTACTGCTTTGATTTGATTTCAGTCATATCTTTTATTGTATGATGATTTCCCTTTTAAAAAACTAATCTGCTTGAAGGTCTGAAGCCACCAAAGCACTTTTAAAAGATGACTGGTTACTAGGCAAACAAAATCTGCTGCAAAATATCCCTGAATTCTAGCAAGACATTTGCTGCTACTTTGCTCTGAGCTTTGGCAAATGACTTGACTTTCTCCTCTTCTCCCCACTTTAATTTATTCTGCTTAGAGCCCTTAGTCTCCTGGACATGTTACTCCATGCAGCTCCTGTGAATGAGATGGAGTTTGTAGAAAAAGGAACTGCAGGCAGATCCACAATCACATTACTTTAGCAGCACAGCTTGATGTACTCAGCAAATAAAATATAGTCTTCACTTGTGGTAGAAGACAAAATTTAGCTTCCACAAGAATGCCCTAATTTGCCCTAATGTTCTTTTCGTCTCAGTCTTCCTTGTGATCAGTAGAATTTCTGCCAGGGATCCATGCTGTGCTGAAAAGAAGCATACAGAGTTCAAAGCACTTCAGCCTGAATGCAAAGCCCTCATTAAGAAACATGAAATGCACTATTTGATATTATAAAGTTATGGGCAATGAGAAGAGTGAATGCAATAGCTACAAAAATCATCACAGATAAAAATGCCTTGTCCTTCCAATAGTCCAAATTTACATTCTACTTTGGTGCATCCAAGAAAGATCCCAAAAAAGGTGTACTGGGCTGGTACTTGCTTCGTGGGTACAAAAGGCAGAAGGGCCAGGATGAATACTTTCTTAAGGTGGTATTTTGTCATGTTCATGTAGATAGGCTTGGATCATAGTCTCTATTCAGTCTTGTAGGTTTTGCAAGGAAAATTTCAGGAGTGCAATGTAACTGATAGAAGAGAAATAGAGTTTGTCGACAAGGTCTGATGAAAATCACAAACACAGAAGAATTCACTTGTGACACTTGTATTAGAGACAGTACACGGTTTTCATTTCGCCTCTTTGTCTTTTGCCTGCTGGAAACTTTAACAGAACTTTTAAGCTGCTGCAACTTGTTTCATTTCAGTATCGTATTTCATCTCTTGTTAAAGTATTTATGCTAATTTAGTTAAGCATAGAAAGGACAATCAATGATAAACATGAACCTGTTTCAAGTGGGTCTTGTGCATGGACTTCCCCCAAAATGTTCATCATTAATAATTGGTCTTAGCAATCCTTCTGGTAATAGTACCCTAAAGTCAGATGAACTATTGTGGCAAATGACAAACATTTAGCTCCATTTCATCTTCCTGGACAAAATTATTTTTAATTTGACTAACTGAAGAGTCACTCCAAAGATTTTAATCATCCCCAGAATCTACACATAAGCCAAATGGCTCCATATAATTCTAATGGCAAAATTGGAAAAATGTGTTCCCAGGACTATGCAATGACCTACATCTGACTGTTCCCTCAGATGTAAATGTTTTTTGAACTTGGGGATATTTTTCATTAAAAAACCACAAAACCACAAAAAAACCCCCAAATAAACATAAACAAAAAACCAACATAACAAAACAAACAAACAAACAAACAAAAAATCATGGGACTACAGACAGATTGTTTTCAAGGTTTTTTCCCTTTTTTGGGTAAACCTATGGATCCGCAAGTCTCTCTCATTAAACAAACAGAATTGACACACACGTACAGAAAGGGCACAGAATGAGTTAAGGGAGGGTTTTACATCATTTCTCCAGATACCAAAGCATTTAATTCAGCTGCAATGAAACATTGTTAAACCTCAGGTCATTTGAATGTTGAAGCAAAATATTCCCTTTAGAAATTTCACAGCTATTAGCCTTGAGTTACCAGTGATGAATGTTTCTGGAGCTGTAAAACTTCTTCAGGCCCAAGAGCACATTTTAGCCTAGTTTATTGTGGTCTTTCTCTCTCCTTGAAGGGGGATGATCATTCCTGATTAGCTCTGCTAATGTAGTGCAATGTAATAGCTACACATAGCAGTGTCTGCTTTGCTCAGGTCTGAATGTGAAAAACATTATTCTTTCATAATGCTGGATCCTGGATGGATATAAAACTTCAGAAACTAAACCTTGATGCAAACAGGCTTTCAAAAGCAAATACAAGCTATCCTACTTGATTTCTGCTTTAGCATTCAACATGCTCATGATACATATAAACAAAATGTGTGGATGGCTACATTTCTTCTTTCTTGATTGCATAATGCAAATTATTTTTGTGTTATGGGAAATATAGTAAACCTTCTAGTTGGGTTTACACAATAGATTAATTCCTTTACACATTGTCATGGACATTATTAAGTTGCTGGAGAAAGGTTCTAATTCCCTTGCACTTTGTCATAGTCATTATTAACTGACTAGAGAAAGGTCTTTTTCCTCTTATAAATATGGTCTGGTTAGGGCAGAGGATTTATGTTCTCAGGACTCACAGGTCTGCTCTAATATGCTTCATCTGTCCCACCTCCCATGTCCTTGCTCTACATGGCTATTTAGACAATTTTCAACTCTAGATATTTTCTCCTCGAAAGCTTTAGCATATCATCTCCCAACCTTTTAGGTAAAAAAATCACATCCAATTCTTCTCACAAGCATGTCAGCCCCACTTTTCCTTTGTAAAACTCAACTTCTGGGAGCTCTTTATTCCCATGTTTTTCAAGTGAATATACTGAGTGACGAAATGGCTGCTCAACCATACCTTACCTAGCTTCTAATTCCCAAAAGCTTTATTTATAGCTCATCTACCATCTCTGTTGTTGCACTGGAGTAATGGGATATCCAGGTCTCTTCCTTAGCACTCTAATTCATAAAGAAAAACACAATATTAATCGATTTCTATGACAACACTTACATGATCAAAACACAGGATGAGGTGCAAGCTTACCTGAAAATTATGACAAAGACAGAATAGTGGAAATGAGCACAGATCACCAAGTGCCACTGCTGACAACTCTGCTTCCCTTGAAATTAGCTAGCAAGTCTTAGTGGAAGATAAGCTTTTCATATATAGTAGATGGTGTTTTCCTGTCCATGTAGGCATATATTACATGGACACTGACAGTAGGCAGGTGCCAGATGCTTTTTCCTTGTTTTCAGTGTAAAGGCAAATCTAGGCAGGTTCTCTGATCTATTTATTAATATTTTTCTGTTGTTAAATGACAGCAGCATCATGGCTGTTAATGTGGCCTTACTCAAATGTGAAGAATAAATGAACATGAAGCAACTATTGCAGCTCTCATATGGGAAACAGAAGGAGCCTGGAAAAGTTTAATACATTATTCAGTAGCAAGTGGTGGAATCACAGAGCTAGCAGATGTAAAAGATTCATTATATGAGATCCCCAGCTCTTGTACACATGCTCTTGAAGCCCATTAAAAATATTAGTATGCAAAAATGGTGATGAAAATCTAAACAAAACCGCAGTCAAAATAAACTTGATTTGGGATTATACTTTTCCACAGAGATTTTATTTGTTTGCTAGTTTTAGTAATACTTAAATACTTTAAGTACATTTAATTTAGATTTATTAAGATATTTAATTATTATAAAATAAATACTCTATGAATGAGAACATATTCCTTCCATAACAATAAAACAAAAAAACTAAAACAAAATATAGTCTGCTAGAGTGAAAATTTGCTAAAATGGAATTATTTTGTTATAGAGATTAAGATACATTTGTTAAATCACAGGGTGATTTGCTTTCACATGCAGACTTTAAATTTGCTTATGGATCCATGCACAGCCATGGGTAGTCAAATTTAGACCACAGAATGTTTAGTTAGCCCTCTGTTTAGCTAGTTTCTATGGACAAAAGCATGCAGCTTGCTCTAATTCACTATTAGTATAATTATTCCCTTGAAAATTTGGCCAAGTAGCCATCAAATCATATTTGTCAGGCCTTAAATAATTCATATTTACCAACTGTTATCTCATTAACAATTAACAAACATTTACTAAATGCAAATTATATTGTAAATTGGATTATGGATTTTGAAGAAGTAGTTTAATTTTGATGGTTGGTCAGGTTTGCTGCCAAACAAGCAGCCAGAGAGTGCAGAGGCATTTCAGTGAGGAGCTTCATCTCTCCAAGTCACCTGGTCAGCTGCAGCTCCAAAGAGCCACCCCAGTGGATGACTCTTTTCCCTGTGGGCACACAATCAGAGCCCTGTGATTTCATGTCAGTAATTTAAAAAGACAACTCCATGAGTTCCCATAGATCCAGGGTCTTTTACTTTCCAGGCTGAGCTCTGTCACTCAGCACCACATGGAGTTGTCACTTGGCCCAAAGATTGATCCTATTGGACTATCCTGTTTAGTGGAAAGTGACCCTTCCCATGTCAGAGAGGGGCTGGAACCCGATATTTTTAAGATCCATTCCAACCCAAATCATTCTGTGATTCTATTTCTTCTGAAGTTTATTTGTTCCTTGGGTTTTCTCCTATCCCCATATGGTCACCTGTCAGGGGGATTGCCTGCAGACCCCAGCACAAGGCATCAATTCACATCCTCACGCTGAGATAGGATGGAGGAGGAAATAGACAAAAGAATCACCAGAAAGTATTTACAGGAGCTTTGTAGTCTACTGAAGAAGGCACACCGCTGTCAGAGGAGTTATTTTTAGGTTTTATTGAATGACCTGCCTAATACACAGGACAAAGCAACCCAAAGAGCCAGAACAAGACAGAAAAAGAACAGATATTCAAATCATTTCTTGGTCATTACTCAAATTGACATTGTCATTCGTGTGGATGAAGGCAATGATCACTGGCCTGTGAGCTCCCCTTCTCCTGATTTTGCTTCTCTTTACAAGCTTGACAAGCCTATCCCCAGTCTGCATTTTCTCTCTATCCTGTAAGACCATCTTGTGTCTTCACCACTCTTACACATGCCATTGGCAGACCAAGGGCTTAGGCAAAAGACTGTTAATTTTGCATCTCTTTCTAAATAAATGCTGAGAAATTATTCTCAGTTTTTGTTTTCCTCTAAAATCTACATCTTTTCTTTTATACCTGAAAAAATGTCTAACCCAAAATCTGGTGTCATTTTTTCCAAAAATACTTAGCTGGCCTAATGACAGACATTGTAAAAAAAACCCTTACCCTGACTTTCTCCGGCTTTGTACCACCATAGTAAAATATTACTGTATCTAAACCAATAGCTTTGGCTTCCCTTCATGGGCAATAGAATTTAAGGATACAATTCAGATGACCTAGTTTACACAAGGATGTTGTGAACTGCCATCTAGTAAGAGTAATTCTCTCCACCAGCTGTGAAAAAGGTCTATAGTGACTCGCTCTGATGTAGCTTGCTAGATCACTTGATCAAACGAATCCCAAAACTATTCTATAGATGTGTTGCATCTAAAAATAAATTATACCCAAAATAGCTGCAGTATAACTTTAGCAACCCTTTTTTTAGCAATAAGTGAAGTGGAAAGTCACATACTCTTTCGCACATACCTGTACATTAGTACGTTACTGTTAACTTTCAGCTACCTGCTACTATTTAATTTAGTACTCCACAAAAGGTTCTTTCTAGTATGATAAGAGAGTCATTTAGCATCATGTGAGGTAGCAAAAGAGTACTGAAGAATCTGAGAAGCAAATGTCCAGGAGGATGTGAGAAATGAAGGGGAAGTATTGTTTATAAATGTAAAGCTGGTAATTTGAGATAATTTTGAACAAAAGAAGCACACAACAACACAGAAAATGAGCATATTTCAAAGTAATCATCCTTACAGTAACATGAGCATACTGCACACAAGGGACCTCATCTTTATGTTGCTAGCCCTAAGGTTGCCAAGGGTTTTGAAGTGCCAGGTTTTACTTCATTCTTAATCCACAGATGAAGGTTCACACAAGGAAAGTTGACTCTTGTGCTACTACTGCCCAACACCCTCCTGAGACATTTCAGCAAATTAAATGGATTTTTTAGATGGTTTTCTGTTGGATTAATGTGTAATTGCTCTGTAAAGTAATAGACACAACCAGAAGCAACAGTGCAACTGGAGAAATTGTAAAACTAATAGTTAAATATATAGGGGTCACACAACAAGCTAAGACAACCTCTTAGCATCCACTCAAAAAGATGTTTCTACACCATCCTATTTCCAGTCACACATTCCTAGCACTTCACCTATATGAACAAGAGTTACATGTTGCAGGACTAAAGCTTAATCCAAAAACAGTAGCAAACAATTAATTTGCAGCCAACTCAGCATTCTGGTGGACATTGGCTTGGAAGATATTGAAATGCTTGTAACATTTCTCCTCCTACTCTTAGTGTTCAATGCTAAGAAGGTGACAAGATGAGGCTTACATAGGTTCAAAATTCAGATCCTCAGTGATGAGAGCAACCCTGTCAGCAAGAGCACATTTACATCTCAATCATTAAAAAAAAAAAAATTAAGCCCAGCATTAGGGTCAGAAGTGGCAGAGATCAAGCTTAGAACTCTAGTCATTGAAACGAAGAGTTAAACCAGGTCAAGGCCCTGGCCCAGCCAAAGAAGCAGTTTGCACCCCAGGGAGCTGCAAGACAAGGCTTCCAGATTGTGCTGTCAATTTATGTACAGTGAAATTAAGGGTGTACAAGATTCACCCATTAGAAATAAATCTCCGAAAGAGATTTTTCACTTAATCTATAATAACTTGCCTGCTACAGTATCAATGAACAGAACAGATATTTTGCAGTTTGGTCATTTGTTCCATCTTTCAGTTTTAACCTAACAACCTGCATGTTCGCGTACATCATCCTCTGACCTGAAGCTGCAAGGAGGTAAACCAACCACAAGTGTCACCTGGATGCTAGAATTTAATTTCCATGTGAAAATCAGATATTCCTACACTTCTTTTCATCCCATATTGGGATATGAACTCATAAAATACTTATGACATTAAGAAAAAGAAACAAAACAAAACTTCACTTTGAAAACACTAAAATGATCATTTTTTCCAAGTTAGATGTGTCCAAGTTGCTGCATCAAATGCTCTCTTTCTGCTTGGTCAAGCCATCTAGAAATGATTCATGATTTACAACAAAAATCTGAAGTTGAGGCAGCTTAACTTGCAAAGAGGAGCCTGAGGAAGGATGTGGTAACAATTTTCAAAGATAGAAAATGTTACTGAAAGGGCAAGGAAAAGCCAGTTCTCCATGACCATACCAGGCACACAAGAAGTAATGGACTAAACAGCAGAAAAACTGATGTAATGTCATAGAACATGTGTCCTTCCTAAGAACAGGTTAAAAATGAACTCACCTGTTTGGTCAAGCTTGAGGTTCTTTAACATAGGAGATGGGGTCAAGCTTGAGGTTCTTTAACATAGGAGATGGATATCTGCCAGTATCATCAATGTGCCTTGTGACAAGGTGATTGCACTGGCTGAGCCAGCAAGGTCTCTTCCAGACATATGAATTTAGTCAGCACTGAACTGAACCCATCTGAGCTGGCTGGTGCACAGCAGCGATCAGTGTTCTCTGTGGTGGTGGTGCTCTGGAGAGAGTCCCTGCCTGCCTGGCATTCCCACCCCCGTGATGGAAATCCACTGAGGGAAGGATTGGGGTGGAGAGCAGAGAGAGGTATTCTTAAATGGAATAATTCAATGAAATTAAATTCATTCAAAACCAAACAAACACACTTGGATGGCCAGTTCTCATGCAGTTTAGTCTATGTCATATGTCACTTTGGTAATTTAGCTTTTCAGCCTAAAGTGCTTTTTTTTTTCTGTTTTAGTGTCCGAGGTCAAACCATTTACATTTTAATTTGCAAATATTTCACAATGGCATCAATGAATGCTGAGAGAGGTGTTTGTTCTAGTAGGAAGGTGGATAACAACCACAGCCTCCTACAATCCAAGGACACACACTCTGCTACAGATACTTGTCCTGGGTGTATTGTAGTTTCTGAGAGTCATTGAGAGATTGTTTTAGGAGGTGAATGGGAGTGCAGTCTTGTTTTAAAAAGTCTTTCCAATTGAGAGATTATGTCATTCTTGTGAAAGATGGTAAGTTGCTGTGACAACATGTACTTTCAGGAATAAGCTGAGAATCAGCAAAAGAGAGCTCATCAGAGCCTCTTATCTCTGCAGAGGTGTCTGCAGTTCAAGCACAGTTTGAGTAGTTTGGTTTCTCCTGCTGTTCCCAAGGGAAGGGTGCATAGTTACAAGGGTACATTAAAGAACAGAAAACAACACTGAGACTTTATTCTCTTCAGGGAGAAGAGCTGTTCAAATTTGTTACCCAGCAGATCAACTGGTGTGTTGATTTAACTAATACAGCATAGCAATTGAAATTGCCATGCGTGTTGGCATGTCAGTGTGATCAGTCTGGGGCATGTGTTGCATTCAGGTTTCTCTGGGAGAGAGGTGTGAAAGCTTTTTGCAGCTGGGAATGCTGTGGGCAGTGGAAAGATGAAAAAGAAAACAGAAGCCATTTCTCTACATTTGTTATTTCCATAACTGAAGTTGGGGCAAAGAGATATGTTCTTCTGTTTTCCATCACTAAGTTTAACCATTTCTGCACTTCTTGCACTTGGAATAGGCCCTTGACTAATTCTTACCTTCACATTCATCATCTTTGAAGGAATATACTTTCTTGTGAAAGAAGATGCATTTCTTTGCTGCAGTTTGAGGTAAGAGGGTCAAGTAGCAGAGCAAGACTGTCATTCTTTCAGCTGAAAGGCTCCTGAGAAGTGCCCTTGAACTGAGAGGGAGGAATATTCTTTTCTTCTTCAGATGTATGTAAGAAGTAAATGTTGTTCTTTTTGCAGCACAGTTTTCTAATTTATTTATGCACCTCCCTTTCCGTAAGTAGCAGTAACATGTGTTTAATTGTGTTGATACACGACCTCTCAGCTAGGGGAAATACATGTCATTACTATTTTGCTTCACTGTCTCTGGCTCAGTAGGCATGTTCCATTCTTCCTTCAGCATTCTCTATGTCAATAAAAAGATTTTTCTCTTTCAGCATACAGGATGGATGAAAGTAATTGAGAGTTACAGGCGGTTTGCTCAGTGACTAATTCCTGAAAGCTAGCAGCAGTAAAAGTGCCCCTCATTACACCAACATAAGTGTTGCAGGTAGGAGAATCTATTTCCGTTTAGGAAAGATAGGTCTAAGTTCAAATCCTCTTGGAAGCTTTCCAAAATTTATAATGAAAAGTTGTTTGCAAAGACAAAAAGGAAATTGATGCCTTAGCTGAAAGTGTCCAGGAAGTATGCCAACCTTTGTTGCTTTATTTGTTGACACTGTCAGAAAATCCGCTTATCTAGGAGGCTCTTTTCCTGTCCTGAAGCAGTGCTGCTTTTCAGCAGACTGACTTTCTATCAAGATGGTATTCTCTGTCCTAGAATCCCCAGGAATACCCTCAGAAATATTTCAAAGTATGCAAGCCCCTTATCTGGCAACCAGATTTAATGAGGTGTCATGTTTGTGAGAATAGGTAAGCAGATCAAATTTCTTTCCCTTTTTTTTCTGTTTTGTAACTTTTTCAGTAGCACAAGCAATACAGATACATAAAATCAAAGATATCATAGTTATAAGTAGTTCAAAAACCACCTTAAAATCACCTGATCTTGTATATTGTTCCAAACATTTTTCACCATTTTCATGTCAAAATATTAATTTTATTTGCCTATTTCTGAAAGCCCAAGAACTGCTTATAGAGAGGAATGAAAATATACACAGATAAGATACGCTCCACTTACACACTGAGTGCATTATTTCACTTGGACAAAATTGTAAATGAAGGTGGTGCTTAAGAAAACGAAATATTATCAGTGCTAGCTCAAGCCAGGCATAGTGCCAGGAAGTTGTGGAAGAGCTATAGGGGAAAGCTTGCTTAAGTACCTAATAGCCTGATTTCCAAAACCCTTTCTAGTTCAGTCTCAGCCCACTCTTGTTCAAATAGTGCCTAGTTAATGAATTATGATGACATTTATGGCGATCTGGTAATAAAAATGAATGAGAATAAGTATGAGGCCACCAAAATCAGACCCAGATATCAGAAGGGCTTTTAATTATTCTCAAATTCCTGTCAAACTTCAAAGAAAAAGATTAGGAAATTAAACACTTAAGGTGTCACCAATCTTAACAAATGAATACCATTAGAGTGTCTTCTTTCTTTCCTCAGCTGGAAATCACATGACACTGACTGAAAGCTGTAAAAAATGTTCTTCCTATCACAGCATCTGGCTTCTTGGCAGCCTTGACTAGCTGGTTTTATTGGCTATTTCTGCATTGGCTGAAAATTTCTCACAGTGTTGTTTGGCTATTTGTCTTACTTTGTGCTCTTAGAAAATGTTTTATTTAATTCCTTTTGAAATTAGAGAATTTCAGGACTTTATTGAAAAACCATGCAGTGCATGAATCACTCATTTTTGAGTGCCAAGCTTCCTTAAGAGTGGAAGAGAAAGAGTGTTAAGAGAGAAAGTGTAAAATGTGATGTGTTTCAAGGCAGAATTTAAGGAGTAGGTGGATAGGTTAAGATGCCAAAAGAAATCTGCCCTTCTTCATCATCACCTAATGCAAAGTTGAGCCACCCAGTCCTGCCCTGCTCAGAAGGGGAGTGATAAAGTGGCTTTTGTGGGCTCTGGCATCCAGCCATGGTCAATCCACTACATTTTCCAGCCTTCTGATACACTCTAAGCCTTTTGACATGTTCTGTAGGGAGTGATAATCAAATTAAAATAAAATGATTGATCACAAGCATCAAACTCTCATGTACAGACATCTGAAGTTGGAACGGCTTTTAAAGATTCTGAACATTGGTAACAGGGAGAGCAATATCTGCAGTAAAGAAGTTAGTTAAGTGAACACATGCAGAATACTTTTTAAGGCATTATGGTGCAAAAGACTGACCTTATTTCTCATTTGCTTTGGAATGTTGTGATTGGAATTGTTCAGATTTAAGCATTCAAAGAATGTGTCTCTTTCCCTCAATACACTTCAGAGCAACTACCATGAGTGAGTGCACACACAAATATAGAATTGCACAACAAAAACTGTCTGACATCCATATACCTATCATTGCATTTCCAAACAAATATTGCATTTCCAAAAAAAGCTATATTGTATTTCCAAATATGAAACCTGATCCCCATAGTCCAATAGATGCTGAGAAGCCTAGAGAGTTTCTGGTGGCTTTTGGTGTCATTGTTGAGTGGCAAGAAGCTGTGAAACTTAGAGTGCACAATCCATTTCTTTCAGTCCAAGGATGAAAATCCATTTCAGGTCTCAGGATAAAGTCTGCCTAGCATTTTCACTACCAAAAGCACCAGGCTGTGGTGCTAGCTGACTGCCTGGATTGTCTGATGGGAAGTTCCTAACCCTAGCCCATGTATGTAAATCATTATGCTTGGAAGTCTCTGCCCCAAAGAGTGAGACTGGAGGGGCCAAGCAGCCTAGACTGCCTCAGATATTGCTAAGTTCTAGTTCTCCAAACTGGAGATTGCTCTGGGCTGCATAATTTGGAAGCTGTTGTTCTTGAACAACAAATGAAGCTTTCATTTCATTTTCATTTGTGTCCTGCAAGCCCACAGCCCCATGACTACAAGAACATTCCCCTTGTCCTGCCTGCCACATCTCCAGTCTCCACCAGAACCCTTTATGCCTCTACCTTCCCACAGCTCCACTGTTTCTGCCTTGATTCTCCTTTAGTTACAACAAAAATAGCATGAGTTTTGGCCAGTTTAATGCTGTCTGAACAAGTGTACAAAAGGACCTCACCACATTCATAGTTATGGTGGAATATTTATTTCTGTGACACATCCTTTTACTACTCTTGCACCTTCATACAACCATGAAGTGTGTCAGATTTAAGTATCTTTGAGACATCATAGTGAAAGGTAATTGAAATTATGCCAACAGATTTGAAGGATATTAGGAGAGGATAAGCAGATGGATGGAAAAAATATTCATTAAACTTTTTTTTTCAGGAAGTCAGGCTAAAACAAGGCTATTTTCTCTAATTTAGCAGAAGAAAGTTATTCTCATATTAATGACTACTTTAGAAAAATCTGGCAAAGCCTGAAATGTCCATGTAGACTTATCTTCATGTGACAGTGTGTGGAGTCTGACTCTGACAGTCAGTCATGACTACTGCCTCTGTAAGAATTTATCTCACCATGTATAAAAGTTGTCATGGCAACAGCTCTCTGCAAATAATTATATAAATAATAAATGAAAGATTTTATGAGAATACATTAGAGCTGCAGTTCTCATACAGCCACCTTTTGCTGCACAGAAGAGGGTCACACAGAGTTTTCCTTGGTGTGCATATTTATTTGCCTCACTCAAAGATGTAAAACAGCCTTTAGGAGGTGAATACTAAAAAATTATTAATCCAGAAAATAAACATTGGCCAAGCCCCTGCTGAGAAATAATACAATTGATGTTTCTTAAAGCCAGAGGTTAGAAGCACGGGTTCTGAGTCTCTCCTAAAACAGTGAAACAAATTAAAAGCTGCCTTAACATAACTCCTGGGATTTCACCTGTACAGACACAATCCCAGCAGGTGCAGAATCATCAGAGAGCTGCTTTAATGTCCTTCCTTACAGCCCAGACAGAGACTGCTACCATGGAAAAGTTGCATAACTAACGTATCTGCCCTCTTTGTACCTCTGGCTCTCTTCATCCAGCACATGCTGGTTAAAGCCACTATAAACTAACCTGCTCCCTACTCTTTTCTGATCTTTCAAGTAGTCATCTCTGCTCTTACAAGAGGGAATCTGAGTAATCATCCATATATATTCCACATGTTCTCAGGGCTATGTCCTGTAGAGATCCTCCACACAGAGCTCTGGTTGAACACATGCAGGGTTGCCTGCAAAAGAAACACTGAGGAATTGGGTGTTGTATATTTTCATCAGAAGGTACTGAAGTCTCCTCATTCCAAATCCAGGGGGTTTTGTGTGTAGGAGTGCTCTTTAAAACTGAGAAATGGAATCCATTCTTTGGTAGGAGAGTCAGGTGGAGAACTATTGCTCATCATTTAAAACCAGCCAGGAAGATGATGTGCATATGTTCATTAGATGGGTTCATTGGTGATGAACCAATGATGTTATTTTCAGCAGTCTTGGTGATTCACGAGGCATTATTTTCATGTGCAGCCTGATTGGCTCATGTTGTTCTGTATTATGCCTATTATTTTGGGTTAATAGAGAGATAAACACAATGCTTGACTCATCAGTCTGACATTTAAGGCAATTTTTACCCATGCTTTCCCTAATTGTTTCTTTAGGTCTATTTATAATTTTGATAAAGCCTGTTGTAGTAGATAACAGGCAAATCACATTTGCATGTACATATATGTATATTTATACATATATTTATATTTTATAGTTCAAACATGTCTATATATAAAGTATGGAAAATGCACAATTAATAGAAACAAAGAAAAATTGATCCAGGCATACTCAGTTATGAACTTCAAATTAAATTGATGCAAGCATCCCTGTTAAAATTTTAAGATTTTTTATGTTACTCTGAGTAAAACTAAAGATCTGCTTTTCAACATGGTTTTAAGGTATAAAAAACTGAGGTTTTTTACTCAAGCTGAAAGTGAGTTCTGAGCCAGGATTTTCACAAGCTCTGTCCTGAAACCAGCTCCCTCTTTTTAAGCCAGGAGACCAATAGCCTAAATGTCTCCATAAAGCAAAGTTGGCTGTCTGTCAGATAAGCAAATCTCAAATTGCAGGAAGACTGAATTCAGCAACGTGTGTTAGTTTTAACACATGAGCAATTTCACTGACATTATACTCTTAGTCTAAACAAATATATGACAGTCCTTTCTAAAATAAGCAGACCAGTCTAGAATGTTAAGCATTTCTGCAGTAACCCTACTGAAAAAGGGTAGATCAATTGCTTTTCTGGTTCAGACCTTTTAATTAAGGAGTGTAGGTGATAAACCAAGACATGTAATCATTGCTGACACTACTAAAGTCTGTATTTTAAACAAAGATGTGTATCTGGTTAAATATAGCCTCTGAAGCCATGTCCTTTCAGGTGAACAGCATCCAAAAAGTGAACTCTCTAAAGTTCATCACCTCCTAATTTCTTGTGGATGATTCTCAAAATGCTCCACCAATGATGGGTCTAATTCTGTTTGCTAAGCTTGCTTTGCTGGGTCATATGACAGTAAGACACCGCCTGGATCAATATGACCCAGAGATCCCCAAACCAGAGTTCATGAAAGCCTCCCTGACCCCATGTAACAGTCTTCATCCCTTTAGAACAATAACTAGAATTTTACAAAATTTCTGCCCGCAGGAGGAGAGGACTTCCAATTGAGAAATAGTATGACAATTCTGGACTGAAAATGATCGTATGATCCTAGGAAGTGGAACACAATACAGAAGGGAAAAAACCAAAAGTCAGCAGTCCCTGATCATATAAGGGGGGGGGGAAGTCCTCCCTGTGTCCTGTAACACAATTCTTTTAATCCTGAATGCATAAGCAAGATGCATACCACTGACAAAAAGACAATTTGCTACCACTATAGATGCCAATGAAAAGCCCCTTTGTTAGCTGTGACTACCTTTCAGTCTTCCAAAGGAGGGAAATGCCCAAATTCCTCCCCACTCTTCATCAAAGCCAAGGTGTATATCTGGAGGGAAAAAAATCAAACCAAAACCACAAATTTCATCCTGTGCCCTGCACGTGGTCAAGAACTCTAAAATATAGTTTCAGTTTAAAGAACTAGCAATATGTGGAATATAAATACATGACCAAATCTCTTCAACCCTCGCTTGCATCTATCAGCAAAGCAAGCATTGGAAATGCTTAATCACATGATTGAATTACAGGCTCTGGGATTATTCTCACCTTATAATAGAACTACTATCAGCCATTTCAGATTTTGACCCCATTCTCCTCTAGTTGTAAGTCTTTCCCAGAAGCATGCTCCTTCAATGTTTATAAACTTTCTTCATCTTTGTTTATCCTTCCTTAGCAAGGACCTGCTAGGTCCACAGGGAAGACCTATATGGTGCAGCACAGCACAATGCAAATACAGTAAGTCTTGACTGAATGGTGATTTCTGTATTTCTGTATTTTGTTTGGCTTTTGCAGCAGATGAAACTGCAACATACTTTTTCCCCAGCTAAATCTGGTGGTCTGACCTAACTAGCCATTGAGACCACAATACATAGAAAAAAAAATTGCAGATTCTATCAGTACATTCCTTAAAAATATCACATTGTGTTGGATCTAATCTCTAATAACAGAACGGGGCGACTGAGAGGCATTCTGCGAGTTTTTTATTTCATTATTAGTCTCAGTGAAGGTGGAGACATAAAAGATGGTAAAACTCATGCTATAACAATAGAAGCCAAAGTTCTCTTTGTTACAAAGTCTTTTTAAAGTTTTTTAGCCAATAGGCTAATGCTAAAAGCTTACAAGCATCTACTTAAGCCAATCAATAAACACTACACGTACACCTTACAGCATACAGTAGTTGCTTGTTTTATATTTTTTGCAGCTCAGAAACTTTCTATGCTCTAAATATTTCAAGGCCTAAAATTTAACTCTGTTTCAGACTTCTATCTATGTAAGCTTATTACGACTTTTTCAATTCCCACAATATTGAGGGCAAAAATATGTAAACTTCAGAATGAAAACCATGGAGATTATTTTAGCATAAAAATTGTCTCCAGATCTCTTGCTGTTTTCCAGATTCCAGCACTCTAACCTCTGCTAAAATGTTGTTGTGAGCAGAGGTCAGACCCTCTGTTAATTGACAGCTCACTTCTCCTCTGGAGGAAGGAAAACTGTGCATGCTCCATGTAAGAAGAAAAACATAACATAACCTGAGTAGCTTGAATTTCATGTAATCCACCAGGAAGTAAGCTTAAATGCAATACTGAGGAGTTGACCTAAGTCTCTTGTGCTCCTTCTGCCTTTTTCTTAAACTGATCAAATGTCTTTACTTTTGACAGTTACTCTGTCTGGCACTTTTCCTCATCTATTGCTGGTTCACGTACCTTCAGCTCCCCAATGCAAATAAAAATCCTAATACTCTGCTTTAGGGTAGAACGATTTAGATCCCATTTCCCAAAAAAGATGTTTCAAAGAGAATCCAGCACAATGAATGGCAGCACTAAATTATTTATTCCTTGAGATTTTCTTCTTTTTATTTGTGATAGTTCAACTTGGTGCCTGTATCATAAAATTGATTACAACAGCAGATGGTTATCAGTACCCATGAAACCCACACAGATCAGATAAATTTATACAGATCTAGATCAAACAGTAGCAGAATGTCAAACAACAAAAAAACCCAACCCAAAACCAACAAAAAATAGCTGGATATGGCACTGGGACTGTGGTCATTGCTGGCCCTGGTGTCTCAAACAAACAACAATAAGCTTGATGTATTGTATGTCTGAATTACAGTGGCAAACACATCTTAAATCCAGGCATTTTTTGTGCTATCATGGATGCTGCACATTTTTAATGTATTTTAAAGGAAATAATATTTTCTGAAATCAGGTTTATTTCCACTCTTTTCAGTATTTATAGGTTTGGATTAAAATCTTGTAACCATATCCGTTGGAGTGTACATATTTTGAAGATACTTCTGCCAGATATCTACTTGGGCAGGAGCAGCCAGTTTTGACAGGGCTTTTGCCAAATAAAGGATTCTTCCACAAAATATATAGGGGAAGTCATGAATCAATGAATATATACTTCTTCTTGAGCTGCTGGTGACAGATAACCAGATAAACCAGTTCATGAAAACACAGACACAAAGATGAAATCACAGTGGAAAAATAAAAGAAAGGGAAAGGGAAAGGGAAAGGGAAAGGGAAAGGGAAAGGGAAAGGGAAAGGGAAAGGGAAAGGGAAAGGGAAAGGGAAAGGGAAAGGGAAAGGGAAAGGGAAAGGGAAAGGGAGAGGGAGAGGGAGAGGGAGAGGGAGAGGGAGAGGGAGAGGGAGAGGGAGAGGGAGAGGGAGAGGGAGAGGGAGAGGGAAGGGAAGGGAAGGGAAGGGAAGGGAAGGGAAGGGAAGGGAAGGGAAGGGAAAAGATATTTCCTGGAATTGTATGATATTACAGACTGAGCTCTGTCCTTGTAAGATTAGATTTCAGAATAGATAAAATTCAAAGGTAGGGAAAGCACACTCTTTATAAGCATTTCTACCCCCTTCTGTGGGTATCTAAATGTCTCTTTTTCTGCACCTTCAGACCACTGTATATTATTTTCAATTTCGATGCTACTGGCTGTGATAAGGGAAATACAGAATAGTGAATTTGTCAAGTGTAAAAGATGGAAAAGGATCCTCCAGCTGTGTGGCTTTCATTTTATACTTTTTGGAACAACAAACACTGAGAAAATTACCACCTTTAGGACTCAGACACCATGCACAGGAATATCAATTTGCTTTACTAAATGCAGCAGATCACCCTGGAAGTTGGCAAGCTACTCCAGAGTGGAAGTCACTGAAAAAATCTAGCTTGTGAGCTCTTAGTGGGGTCAAGCAGGACTGGAAGCACCCCTCCATCAAAACTCCATGTGGCATGGCACCTCCAATCCTCAATCCTGTGCAAGGATGGTGAAATGCCACTCTCTTTCTGTGATGATGGTACCCAAACATATTAGCTTTGGGATCGCTCCCACAGCTGGTGTCTGTGTCCTGGTTGAGGACAAAATCTCAGCCATGCTGGTTTGGATTTGTTACAAATTATTTGTAAATTTCCCTTTAACAAAGGTCTCTTTTCCTTCTCTCTACAACTCAGTCTTTGCGGCTTATAGAGAATTGAAGGGATATATATTTGAGAGATGCTACTTTGTCTTCTCAAAACAGCTTCTGAAATCATGAGCTGATTAAACAGCTGAAAATATATTCCATGTCAAGGGCAATTCATTTGCATGGGCTGTACTAGCTAGATAACTATGGCAGTCCTGATTTGGACTCTGTACAACCAGAACACACTTTCCAAAATCATAAGTATTCTGAAAACCAGCTGAAGAGCCAGGGATGAGCCTCATTCTGAAAAGCAGGCTTTATTTAAACTTACATCCTGCATTTAGCACCAGTTTCTGATCTACATCTTGTCTCTACACCAAAATGATAGTGCATGTAACCTATAGATATGGACTCTAAATTAGCTCCTGTCATAGCAGAGAAGGTGGTTTATTTGAAATGAGTCAGCAAGCATTTGGAAGTCTGCAGTGCACACTGAGCCCATATCTTCTATTCCTTTGACTTACATGGAGTGTTTATTCCGTGCCAAGAAGGAGGCACGTGACTGGCTTGAGTAATACAGAGATAACCGACACATCTCTGGGTTAAAGACCTCCCTGGAGAAATTCTCATCAGCCCACTCAAAGCTGTCTCTAAGCGCAGAGTCGCAACACACATGTGCAGCAGCACTGCCAAGGGCTGTGCAGCGCCAGCGGGAATCCACAGACACCTCGCAGTTAGAGACCAAAGGCTTCCCTGCTACTTATGTTGCTGTTGCTCCACACTTGCCACTCCTGTCCTGTAAGGGGCTGCAGATCACATGGAAAACCCTCAATTAAGGCTCCCCTCTCCTTCCTTTCCTGCTGTCAGGCTGCACAGTAAATAAAGGTGCTAAGGCTGCTATTAGGCTGGAGCTGCCCTTCCTTCCTTCCTGCCTCTGTGAAGGGAAGGGGATCCACACTCCCTGTGCTGCTGAGTGCTCACAGTGGGGTGCTTGCTCAAAGTGCAGACAGTGACTTGCCTCCAGGCAGCTCAAGAAAGCTGAGACAATCTGTACCAGCATAGGCTCTGACCCTATACTTACAACTGATGCAATTCCAAGCACTCATGAATATTAGTTCTGTGAGTTATGCCAAGAACAGCAAAGAAGTTGAATAAGTGGTTGAAAATACACATAAGCCAATTTGTGCCCAAAAGCTCCAGAACAATCCAACTGTGCTTTTCCATTACAATTAAATGAGAGCTGGAGCTATTTCTTTTCTTTTTTTTTTTTTTTTTTTTTTTTTTTTTTTTTTTTTTTTTTGAGAGGGGTGGGTGGGTGGGGGCAGGGAGGGGATTGAAAGGAGATTTATCTGTGCAGCCTTGGATTGGATTTTCTCTATTGTCCAGAGTGGCAGCTCTTAGCAGTGTTTGGATGCTGGTGAAGGAGAGGGGAACAGAGCTTCAGGCCCTTACTTTCCTGCCAATGGAAACATCTCTGCAAGATGTACTGGCACTACCTGTCCTGAACCATAACTCAAATGCAAGAACCAATGTTATTGTTAAAAATGTAGCTCCTGTCTCCAGCAGATATCCTTGAGCAAACACATGTTGTCAATCAGTGGTTTCTGCTCTTTGCCCAGGGCTGACCATCCAAATTTTCCTGCCCTGATGATGCAGATCAAATAAGGAAAATAAAATCTTAATTCATTTGTCAGTGAATAGGGACTTCTCCTGAATATTTCCTGACTGATCCTCTGCCAGCTCATCCTGATAGTTGGGGTGCAACTCTGCAGCAGGAAGCCTGGCAACCTCAAAGCCTGGGAATAAAATCAAGGCAGGTAAAGGATTCCAGATGCTGAGCTTCTTAGTAGCTCTGAAGCCAGACAGCTGGAAAACCTAAGGAGACCGGGGAATCTTGTCAGTTATGGTTAGGATTGTTTGACAGGGCATAGCACTTTGATATACTGAAACAAATTATAAATCTTTTCCTATGCAATAAGAAATTCCATTTTGCTGGATGCTGCTCTGATGTAAAATTGTTTGGGGCAGGGGGGCAGGGCTTTTCGGACCACAGGGATTCTGGTCTTTGCCTTCCTTTAGCAAGTAAGAACATGAAGTCTGCTGTCTTAGACAAATTTCAGCTTTCTGAAAATTGTACTAAGGTGTTCAACAATTGGTTCCTTCAGCTTGGAAAAGAGGAGACTGAGGAGACACCTCGTTGTTGTCTTTAATGTCCTCACAAGAGGAGGTAGAGGGGCAGGCACTGATCTCTTCACTCTCACAACCAGTGACAAGACTCAAGGAAACAGCGTGAAACTGAGTCAGGGAAGGTTTAGGTGGGATATCAGGAAAAGATTTTTTCCCCAGAGGGTAGTTATTGCATGGGAACAGGATCTCTAGGGAAGTGATCATGGCACCAAGCCTGTCTGAGTTCAAGAAGCATTTGGACAATACTCCCAGGCACATGGTGTGATTCTTGGGGTCTCTTGTGCAGGGCTGGGATTTGGACTCAGTGATCCTGATAGGTCCTTTCCAACTCAGCATATTCTATGATTTTGTGATTCTATGATTCCATGAACAAATCTTTGAGCATTAAAACATATTAATACTCTAGTTCTAGGGACCAATTTATTTTTTTTTTTCAATTCAGGTCCCCTTTACACCCCTTTGTGAGTAATCATTTGGCAATTATTATAAAACCCTCAGGTACACTGATAAAAATAAACTGCATTCAGGTGCTAATGCCACAATTTTAAAAGTAGGAGTATCTGCTCATGAAGGATGGGAATATTTCCTCTTAAACCCAAAGGGAAATATCCCTTTAAAAGTTTCAGACTAAATTCCTATACTTAGGCTATTCTCGGTGCAATATTCTGCTGTTGGAATGAATCCATTTTTGCTCTCCTTGAAAACACATAGCCCCATGCTGACTTGCATATTGTTTAGACAAGCCTAATGCTCTACCCTTTGTCAGGTCTATTTAAAGAAAATCAATCTGCATTCCTCTGATGAACTTCATAGGCACTGGTGGTAGACACTTGCTTAGACTTGCCTGCTTAATGGAAAACATTCTTATTCCAAGCACCATTTTTTTTTAAGTAGTAATGAGACAACCAAGAGTTTACCAAAAAGGGGTCACAGGTGAATGACAATTATTGAGTAGGAGCAAAATCCTTCTTAGGCAGTCAGTGATTGTAGGGAGGAATTCCTTTCAAGGTTGAGCAATTGTCTTAAACACCTTAACTTGCACACATACAGAATAAGCTATGCACCAGACAAAGAAAAAGAAACAGATGCCAACAAAAATCAAGGAAAAGAGGAGAAGGAAGGCAGGCAAAAAAAGCTGTCAAGACAATGAACATCACTCTGATGCATTTGGGAAATTATTGGGTTAAAAGCAATTCCTGAATTCGCCTTTTGAATTTATGCTGAACTTCATGTCTCCTGGATTCCCCTCCCTAGCTTTTTGTCCATCTGTCCATCCATTGATTATAACTCCTGTGGGTGTGGAATCTGCCTTCTTACCTGTCTGGAAACTGTCTGGATTAAATTCAATCTTTAAAACCTGTCGAGTCTGGACAAAGAAAATTTATGCCAATAATTTGAGGTCTTGGACCTTTTGGATGAAGAAATCCTCTTCGCTCATTGGGGCCAAACAGAAAAGTGGCTGTATACCTCTGTCTGTTGTTTAGGAGTGTTTACAGCATGGAATGTGCTGTATATGATACTGTCTATGCATCTCCACATTGCTATACTTTATCTGGTAATTGCACAGATTTTAAAAGAAGAAACCTTTCTGCTTTGAAGGCAGAAGGAATTAATTTTGCCTGCATCTCTCCTTTCCTTCTGTTTGTTTTCAATTGAAAAAAAAAAAAAACCAAAAAACCAACCCAAATAAAAACCAACCAAGCCCTCAAGAAAAAATAGCCTGTAGGCAAACCCACTCCTAATGACATCAAAAGGATGAATACCGGTTAATATCTGTAATAAGGTTTCTGCCAGTAGTGCAGTCTCCATTTCTGGTGTTCTTTTAAAACCTTCTCATTATTCCAGCCACATTCATACTTTTCAGTTGTGCCAGAACCCACAGGAGAAAGAAATTGATGATAGCATTCAAGCAGTGGTGCACTCTGAACCCTCACACTCTCAAGTGCAGCAGAGTGGCAGCAGAGCCAGTGCTCACTGCTTCCAGCACAGCTCAGCTGCAGTTGCAGATCAGGACTGATCTCGCCATAACACTGAGGCTGAAGGTAAATAAATCTTCAGAGGTGGAGTCATACATCTCTCTTGGTATAATGTCTGGAGTTTGTTCCTCTCACAGATCCATGGACACTGTATTCACTCACACTGGGAAAGAGAGTTGCTAACACATCAGTGAGAGGCTTGTCATCTCCAACACCACTTCCTAGGCACTGCAGATTACTGTAGCTATGACACGAGCTAAGCCATCAGTAAAAGAGGAAACTACTGTCTCAAGTCTCTCTCTTCTACTGGATCTTCATAGGCTTTGCCTTTGGGGAGGAAATTGCAATAAAAACGTGATTTTGCTTTCAAGCTGAATATCAAGGAAATGAAATTAACATAAAGGGAACTGCTGTTTGGAAAAGACTACATATTTCTGAAATTTTATTGGGCCACTAAGTGGCAGATCATGAAAAGACGATAGAGTTTGTCATCATCAGCTGAGTCACCTTTTAAACACCAGGAAGTAGTGAATGTAGTGATCATCCAAGTAGTTTTTGCATGCTTTCTGTGGGGATGATGCTGGATGAGGATCCATTTGATCTGAACTGAAAATGGAAGAGTCATAATGTCCTAATTTTCTCTAAGAGCAGAAGTTGAAGGTTGCATATAGAGAAAGCCTTGTAAAATAAGGGTCTTATTACCCATGAAAATCATGGCTCAGGCCTACTGCTTCAGCTAAGAAAAGGACTATGGGAAAGTGACTCAGCTGGATTGGAGGTAGAAAAACAAGTTATATAACCATTACATGCTCACATTGTGGTTTATGGTGGTTAGTTGAATTATATATGTTATACTTAAATGGAACGTGACTGATAATGGGCTAACTGCTTAAAAAAGGCCTGGTTTTTGCAATAAAAGGGCTCTCCTTTTCACCTGCCTGGGGACTCTGTGTTGCTTTGCTTCGTACAGTTGAACAAGTGAGAGAAAGTCATCTTGACCAGGTGTTCCTGACATCTAGCTGCTTTGACATTTTTACTTAGTTGTGCTTGCAAGTACATGGAAGATGGCCAAAAAAAAAAAAAAAATAAACTGCTCTGTGTTGACTGGATTAATTTCCTTTTCAGCATTCACAGGATACACACACCAATGTCTCAAAACGGCAAAATAATTATGTCAGGCAATGGTGGACTTTTCTAAAATCAATCTATTGATCTATTTATCCAGCTACAGCAAAGATCTTAATATCTTTTATTCAGTGCTCTGAGTCAAGCTTGCTCAGTGTCACCAAATCATTAGGAAGGAGGCTTTCACCATGCAGAATGGGCTGCCTGGCATGGATGCACGGTGTCAGGGTTTGACACTGATCCAACTCCAGGCACCCACGAGAGCAGCTCACTCACCCTCTCCTGCCACAGCTGGGTAGAGGAGAGAAAAAACCTCAACTAAGGTTTCACATGTTGAGATAAGGACCAGGAGAAAATATTTCAAGGGCAAAACATGCTCAGCTTAAGTTGCAAAGTGAATTTATTACTAACAGAATCAGAGGAGGATAATGAAAAGTAAAATAAGCCCTTAAAACACCTTTTCCCCCCAGCCCCTCCCTCCTTCCCACTGACGGCACAGCGAGACGGGGCATGGGGGTTTTGGTCTGTTCATCACTGGTGTTCTTTTGCTGCTCCAGGAGAGGAGTCCTTCCCCTGTGAGGCCAGGGTCCCTCCCACAGGAGACAGTCCTCCGTGAACTTCTCTGGCGTGGGCCCACTGTCACGAGCAGCAGCCAAACTGCACTCGCTGCAATGTAAATTCCCCCCACAGGCAGACAGTCCTCCCAGAACTGCTGTAGAGTGGGTCTCTCTTTCCACGGGGTGCAATCCTCCAAGGACAACTTGGAGTGAACCCATGCCAGAGAAGTTCACGGAGGACTGTCTCCTGCGGGAAGGAGCCCACGGTCTCACAAGGGAAGGACTCCTATCCCAGAGCAGCAGAGGAAAATCTTGGTGATGAACTGACCCCAAAACCCCCATGCCCTGTCTCCTTGCAGTCCTCCTCCAACCTGGAAGCAAAGATGCCCTCTCTCCACCGAGTGTCCCACAGGATCACAACCTCCTGCAGGCATCCACCCGCTCCGGCATGGGCACCTCCCCCAGGGGCTGTGGGTGGATCTCTGCATTCCCTATGGATCCCCAGGGGCTGTGGGTGGATCTCTGCATCCCCCGTGGATCCCCAGGGGCTGTGGGTGGATCTCTGCATCCCCTGTGGATCCCCAGGGGCTGTGGGTGGATCTCTGCATCCCCTGTGGATCCCCAGGGGCTGTGGGTGGATCTCTGCATCCCCTGTGGATCCCCAGGGGCTGTGGGTGGATCTCTGCATCCCCTGTGGATCCCCAGGGGCTGCAGGGGCACAGCTACTTCACCATGGTCTCACCATGGCCTGCAGAGGAATCTCAGCTCCAGTGCCCGGAGCAGCTCCTGCCCCTCCTTCTGCACTGACCTTGGTGTCTCCCTGTTGTTTCCCTTACATGTTCTCACCTCCTCCTCTCCTCTGACTAGAAGCAAGACTGTGTGACTTTTTTTTTGATTTTCTTCTTAAATATGTCATCATCTCCCTCATTGGCCCAGTTTTGGCCAGCAGTATGTCCATCTTCAGAGCCATCAGGGACTGGCTCTGCTGGACGTGGTGGAAGCTTCCAGCAGCTCCTCACAGGAGTCATCTTTGTGCCCCCCCCGCTGCAAAAAACTAGGCTGTGCAAAGGCAATGTACATGGGAACCAGTCTAGAATAGACTGGGTGATCTTCAGATGTGTCCAGTTCTGTCTCAAAAACAGAACATCTTAGCACAGAGATCACAGTGCTGGAGGAGATGTCCAGAAGTCAGAAGTCAGTCCCAGTCACTGTTTGAAGTCCACATCCAGTTACAAGGTAAAGCAGTCTAACACCTTAGAAGTGTTCAAGACCAGTTTGGGTGGGGCTTTGAGCAACCTGGTCTAGTGGCAGATGTCCCTGCCTGTAGCAGGGAGGTTGGAACTAGATGGTTTTTAAGGTACCTTTCAACACAATCATTTTATGATTCTGTGAATAGGACAAATAGGCAGCATGAGAATGTTGTAGGGACCAGAATTGCTGAGAGAGGCCCGACTACCTGGAGTGATTCTGGGAGAAACAGGTTAAAAGCAGAGGTGTAGAAGAAGTAGAAAGTAGAAAAAGTGGGGACATTAAATGAAAACTGTGAGAGGAGTAAAAGATGAAAAAAGTGCATGCAAGGAAAAAGGGCAAGAAATCTCTGTGAACAGGTCACCTCCGTCCTGCCCTCAGCTACCAGTTGTTACTAATCAATATCCTGTGCCTGCCAGCAGCTGAGGGCAAGGGCTTTAAGCAAAGGTGAAAGCCACCTGAGGTATTGCATTGTGATATAACTAAAGGGAAGTTTTCTTTTTCACTTCAGGGAGCTATTTGCCTACAAATGGCTTTTTTTTCCTTATAAATTTGATTTTAACAAGTGTAACTGAATGATATTCATCTTGATCACCTATCTGTGTCTAATCCTTTTTAACCTTCTGCAAAGCGTTTCTCTTGAGTGATATTTGTCTTGGGGTTACAGAACTGAATTATGTACTCTGGTTTTAAATGTTAGGTTTTAAATGTTTCCTTTTCCAATTGATTTTTTTTTTATTTTATCTCCAGCGTCCAACACATATCTTCCCATTCATTTTAGATGGCAGTTTAATATCACCTTATATATTTTCTCTCTAAACTAATCATAACAGTAGCTAGCTAGGAAAAAAGTTTCATAAGCAGTATCTGTTAAAATATTCCCTTTTTTGAACAAAAGTATTGAAAATATGGGGTTTTAGATTTCTTCCTAATATCGCATAGAAACCTTTCATGTCAGTAATCACTTCATTACACTATCTGGACTAAATTTTTACCTTTTAGTGACAGGAATGACCAAAACCACATAAGACATAAAATGTGGAGACAGCACCAACTCACAGACTGTTTTCAAACCCTGATACATGCAGTACCTTCTAATTATCTGGTTCTATATTGCCTCTTTTCATGAGGCCAATGTTTGCCTCATCTCTTAAGACATACTTTTTTCCTCTCTATTTAGATGGCAAATTAAAAAAAAAATAAATCTGGATGAAAAGTGTTTGTTACTATTTCCTTTCAATATGAGTTCCCCTCTACTGCCGCCCACATTTGTCACTATCCCGGGTTTTTATCTAACTCTGGTAGATCCCAAACTTTCATCTGAAAATTCTGTTTTGGTCATTAATAGCATTGATAACAGTGTCACACAAGGGTTAATTAAAATCAAGGAAAGAAGATAACAGCTGGTTTAGCAGACTGACTATGAAACAACATTGTTTATTTTAATTAAAAAGGGAGCTGCCAGACTATATCTTTTGCAAAAGAAGGGAGATGTATTCTGAAGAAAAAAATTAATTTGGTGGAATCTGAAAGTAGGATTAGCTAGGAAAGCAAAATTGTCCTATCGGGAAGTACTTTTCTCTGTAGTGAATACAATCTGAGACAGAAAAAATGCAGAGACAAAATCTCTAAGCAGGTAGACCTAAGAATGTCTACAGCAAATCAGGGAGCAGAGGTGAGAAAAACCCTTGATTTAAATTAGAGTAAGCAAGTTCTTTCTTTCATTTCTTGACCTATGTCTTTTATAAACATGGGCAGCCATGTTGTCAATTTTGCTTAAATAAATCCACCCTTTCCACACTCTCCCCCACCATTCTATCTTAACTTGGCTTAAATTAAGAGCAATTTTGGCTGACAGCAAAGCATTCCTTCCCTAGGGATTTGCAGGAATTTACAAACCACGGTAGTGGAACACCTCAACCTCTGCATCCCCAGAACATTTCTTAGCCTTCCCAGTGGGTCAAGGACTGTGCATCAGTACATGACCTGCTCTCATGGGGTCAGGAGAGACACTGACAGGGATAGGCCAAGAGGCCTTTCCAGCATGCATCAAGATGTTAAAGAATATGGGAAAACCGAGTCAGGCCAGTGTAAAACCACTGTAACCCTGAAGCAGAACATCCAGTGTCACTGGCAGATCCTTAAATTCATATTTAAACTTTTGAAAGGAAATACTTCAATGCCACAGTGTGCAAATTCAGAACAGAGCCCTCTCTATCCGTTTCTTTTTTGGGAAATTACCCAGGAACTGACCCCAGATATACACGAGGGCCATTTTAGCATTTCTTCTTACGAAAAGCACCCACAAATATTTCATGGAGGGACATGGAGCTATAAGGAAATAGCTTTTTTTAGACAAAGAAATGTAAGTAATTTATTCAGCATTTCATATCTGTGGAAAGGATTTTGCCCAAAATGTATTTATATTGCCCAGCCTGGTTCACTGATCTAATCAAAAGTATTACATCTCCCTGTAACCCTGCACTCACACATATCTTGAGACCATTTCAGCTATTCAAACACAGTAATTCTTACCTGCCTACAGACAGACAGAGCAGGAATTTATATGTTTAGACTTGAGCTGAGAATAACTTCATTTTTAGGAAGAAATGCATGCTTTGGTTTTGGTCCCATTTGAATAAAAAACTTTGCAGTCTAAAGATATAAAAAAAAATCTCTGAGAAAAAGGTACTGTACCCCACGTATCTTTGGGGACAGCACCTCACTTGGCTGGCCTCCTCTGAGTCCTTCCAAGGCCATGGGCACTGGCATCTAGGGCTGCTCCAGGTCCAGTCACCCCTCTCCCCTCTGACACACTTCTGGCTAACCAGCCAGGGGGTGGGTAAATCACTATCAAAATTGGACAGACTTCCACTCGTAGGTTTCAACAATCTTCCATTCTATTTAAAGAGAAAATATTTCATTTTTTGTTGTGTCTGACCAGGTTGTATCATATAGGCTGGATAAAGATAAATCTTTGCAATATGTCAGTTTGAATAATGCTCTGAAGCCAAACATCTGGAAATATATATTTTATCAGTTTAGCCTGTGTCAGACAAGTTAATGTTGATACTTTAAGTGTTCCTAGCCTTATTTCCAAGACCTGGATCATGTTATGGGAATTGCAGTGCTCATGGCAAAATGACTGATATGAAACTGCAAGAATTTTAAGCCCTTGGGGGTAATGGTATGCTTTAGTAATCTGATGCAGAACTGAGCTTCATGCTGATTAAGCAGAGTGGCCATCTTAAATTGATTTCCAGAAAACATTTAGCTTCTAAAATGCCTTTTGTTACAAGAACTTTGTGGAGGGAGCACAGACTCTGCTTCTGGCATGAATTAATAAAGAACTGGTTGGTATGTTAACAAAGGTACCCCTGTCCTCTTTGTCCCTCCCTTTGGGCATCTCTAATACAAATGCATCACTAGCTAGACAGCCCTTTCTGACAACATAAAGAGGTTCTAACTTCAAATTATTTTGCTTTTCAGTGTTACCCTTTCCTTCTCTCTTTTTTAGCGAAGGCTAATTATCACTGATGTTATAGCTTGACACACTGAAGGGTGTTTTTACTGTTTCTATTTAAGTGAGAGAACTGGATCTTCCACAAGGGAGGTGGGGAACCGGACCCCTCTCTTGATGACAGCCTATTAATGTGTCCTGAACAAGGTTTCAACACCACCATACCTGAAAATATGTCCTGCAGTTCAGTGAACACAGACACGGCTGAGGATTTCAGTAAGTCCTACAGGTAGCAAGTGAAATGACCCAAGGAAAACCTACCAGCCTTGCAGATAGGAAGATCTACTTTCTCCTGTAATGAAAGTACCACTAATATCTCCACTAAGCAGAATGTGATTTTCTACTAGTAATCTGACTGCCTACTCCAGGAGAACATTTTATGACTATGTATTTTAAATCTTGATCAGTAGGAAAGCCCAAGACTTGGCACAAATATAAACAGTGACAATAAATTAGACATAAGCAGGGTGTAACTTATCAGGATCCCAGGCTCTGCCTAAATTTACAAGCTGTTTGCCAAGGCTTTGTGACTAATGGCAGCATAAAATATTTTAGTCAACTGGCAAAGTGAGAACTCAGAATGATTGAGAAGTTCTTAACTGGCTGCTCTGATTAACAGCAGGTAAATGACTATTAATGCTGGTAATAAATGCCATTAGCAGTAATTCACTGAAAAGCCCTCTATAGGCTCCAATCATGTCAAAGTTTAGCTAAAAACAATGACTGACCAGTCTTGGCAAGTTCCAAGCTTTGTTTGCTTCTCGATGACTACTTGAAGATGTTGCAGGATGCAGTGGGCTGTGCACACTTGTGTCTTGAGAAAGATTGGAATGGCTTTCTTATCAGCTATTACTCTCCTTCAGCTGGAATGACACCTACAATATATTTATGTTTGAAAGCAAACAATGCTCTTCTGCTGCCTCCAGTGAGGTCAGGACCTGGGGACCCAGCACTACAGCAAACTTCAGTGATCTGGTGTGAATTTCAGCTTTCAGGGGAAAACCAGCATGGAGTCTGGTGGAACTTTTGGATCTCGAAAGGGATTACCCTCTCCTGCTCCCTGCCTGCCCTCCCTCCTCCCCGCCTCCTGCCATGAAGCACCTTCTTTGCATCTGCCCCAAAGTAACAATATACAATTATGTCACTGTCTACCAGCTGAGCACAGCAAACTCTGGCAGTGAATAGATCCATCCTATGGTTCCTGCCTAATATGTCCTTATGTGAAGCACAAAGGCAATGGTATTATATATTATTGTAATGAGGAGAGTCATTATTCCCATAAGTTACAGTGAAGGGGTATGCAGTAAAGTTGCCTCTTTATAATATTTATAAATATTATATTTAACAATCTATAGTGACATAAGCTATTACAGAGGTCACTACATAGCTTCTTTACTGGGACCTCAAGTATTTGTTTCAAATAATTCTATCATACTCTCTCACAGCAGCGTGACAAAAAGCTATTGCCTTTTCATGTGCTTAGAAATTTGTGATGAATTTTGTAATATTGTGTTGCTTCAGCTCAGCATGTCTGGTACTGAACTTGAATTACAAAATATAAGCCTCACTGCTTTCCTAGTCTTGGACATTTCTAGCACATATTTTGCCACGTGATTTGATATGGTTCTGGTTTTTGGTGTTTTGAGATGCATGTGAGCCAAATACACTGTACTTGACTCATTGAGTTATCCAGACTCACTGCGAAGGGAACATGTCAACAGGCACACAAAGGTTATGTGACTTTTTCCTCAGGGAACAAAGCTGGGCCCAAGACAAGGATTTGGTCAAATGCAATTTCCCCACGAGAAATGAAATGATCATTTGCTTAATCACACTAATGAGCCACTGGCTGTTCATAGCCACACACAGACAGACATTTCTGCTGCCATGGCTCTAATGAAGCAGCACATGAAACATCAGGCATCAGAGCAAGTCATTCCTGGAACTGGCAGAATATTGGTCTTTCAGAATATTCAGATGTTGAATAGCAGTGAGCTGTCAGCTAAAGCTTCAGGACAACAGTAACAACAAGTCAGCCTGGGCAAAGAAGATTTGTTTCACAGACATGAGATGGAAGAATACTGTCAGCACTCTGCATAGATGGTGAAACAAGAGCAGGGGGAATACTTAAAAAAGCATGTGAAACACTGGAAAAATAACACAGTAATTATTTTAACCTCTTAGATGTGCATTCCAACAAAAGTAAATTGGCTTTTTATTCCCATACTGGTAGCAACGTATTCATCCATGCTCATTGTATTTCCTATTTTCATTACAGGAAAACCAGTGTTCATGCAAGTAATTACAAAAAAAACTTCAGGGTCCTAAAATATGCTTATCTCGCAAGAAGCTGCTGTTAAATAGCTTAATCTAAGTATGATGTACAAGAGATAAATACAATACATTCTTAATTTTATAGTTTGCCATGTGAGACATTTTTAATAAGACATTTTCATTAAATTTTCTTGTTTCTGCTATCTGGAATAAGTGTTCAGATATGAGACATCTGATCTGCTCCTCAGAGCTTAGTGACAAAAAAAGATTTAGACAGGTTTTTTTTTAAAAGGTCTTGAAATGATATTTTTAAAATATATCTGATGCTTCAGCTTTCTCCTCTCTCAAAATCTCATTCTTTAGAGTAACATTCATATCTCATATTTACACATTCTTTTACCTGTCTCATTTATCAGCCCTTAAACCTTTAATGAACTTTCCTTCTCCACATTGTAAGTCTGCCCCACATTGCTTCACATCTTTCCTGTCACAAAGGCTTTTTGTGTGACTAGCCAAATTTCTTAGTCCCTGCTCCCAAACATTTGGAAAGCACATTTACATTCACTGGGGTTCAGTCATGAAGGCAGATGAGTTCATGAAAAAAGAGCTGCACTTTCATGGTGTGTAAGTCTGCCTCAGTATTTACACAAATTACTGTTGCATTTCAATGATCAGTTGTAGCTAAGAAATGGCAGCAAAACTTCCAGCTCAACCTGCTCATTTTTTGGTTGTAAAAGGGGCAGAGTGGTTGTGTGTGTTTGCTGGTTTGATTTTGGGGGGTTTTGATGTTTAAAATATCCTATTGTTTACTGTAAAGCTAGGGTGAAGCATAAAAGAAATAATACCTAATAAATTATAGTTCTGCAAAGAAATAAGCTCTCACAACAAAGGTTTTACTGGAATAAGACTTTCCCATAAGGGTTGCTTCTAGGTCTCTGACATCCTCTATGCAAATGTGAAGTGAAATTGTCATACAGAGTCAGTGCAGTTGTCACAGAACTACAGGAGCAAATGAAGATTTCATGGCCCAACCAGTGTTTTGGCATGGGAAGTCAGCAGGTAGGCATGGGGAGGGAGGTTAGAGAAGGCTAGAGCCTTGCCTGCTTCTGGTGTAAGGAGCTGTAGGAGAAGGGAACACAGCTGACCTTGTCCTTGATAAGTAACAGCTGTGTTAATTACCCCATTCAGCCTCACCCTTAATGAGTCACAGCTATAGCCAGTAAAGTGTGATAAAAGGGAGTGGGGTAGCTGGTGAGGGGAGAATCACAGAGGATCATGGATGTGAGGATTAGGAAGAAGAAGGATTCTGGGAAGAGGATTACTGCTGTGAGGTTAGTCTGGGTCTGCAGTTAGAACCTGCTGTTGGAATCTGCAGTCACAGTCCATCTGGGTAAAAGCCTGCAGTCAGAGTCTGCAAACTAACACATGTAGTCCTAATTTAGCAGGAAATAATCAGCCGTCAGAGGCTGCAAGGGAAACTTACAGTAGGAGCTTGCTGCAGCCAGAGTGAGTGAATGGTTGCAGTCAGGATGGCTGAGCTGTAAAGAGGAACAAACCAGGACCTTTTTTGTGCTATGATAAATAAGAAGTCTGTGTCTCAGCTCATTTCTACCCTCTAACAAGAGGGCTGCTGCAACAAAGAACAACATTATTTGGGGTTGCTTCAGTTGTCATTTAGGTGTATCCTCTTTTATAGGCTGTCTCTATTCTGCAGAACATTACATAAGAGTTTGTGTTCAGAGCAGTAAGTGGATTTACTTTGTTTTCCTTAAATATATAGGTTACAAAAATACATTGTGGCTATAAGGTAGACTTCTGGGGCATTTCTAAAAACTAGGATCAGGTCTGCTTTCAAGATGGTGTAATGTTGGAACTTAATTAACATGTTTTCTGTGGTTTTTCTGATCCCTCTGTAAATGCAGTTTAATGGAATAAAAAGAGAGAACTGCTGAATGGAATGCATAAAGATTACAGTTCCTGCTTACACCCAATGCCATTTAGGAGCATGCTAACTAGTTGTTAGATTAAGTTCCTATATTAGGTCAGTAAAACTTTCAAATGCTTAATTTAATTTTTTTCATTTTTCTGGGATTTTTTTTTTTTAAAAAAAAGGAAGAGGACATTTATATAGTGTGGCTTTTGGATGTAAGAGCATTTAAGAAACAGCATCTTCAATTTTATGGTCTTCTCAGTAATTATAATCAATGAGATTTGAAGGACAAGACTTGAAGTGTCTTTGTTTAAAATTCAAGGAAAAACAGATTTTTTTTGTTTTTTTTTTTTATTTATGCATTCCTATGCTACTCTGTTCTGCTAATGTATGAGAACAAAGTTAATTGCATAGGCTGGGAAAAGGATTGCTTGGATCTAAAGTACTAGCTGAATGAAGTTAAAATTAGGGCTTTCACTCTTCATTTCCCTAAGTATTGCATGTTTAGTTACTCTTAAACCAAATGGTTGTAAAATGTCACCGCCATTATTGCGTATTCTGATTAGGTACACAAAATAGAAATTGATTTGGGGTAGTTGCAAGGACCAAAGGATGTTTTATGCTCAAGTCCTATTAACATATATATGTATGTTTATTTGATGTATATTACCTAAAATATTACCATGCCCTCTTATGTAAAATACTTTCAAGAAATGGACTGAGCTGATCAGGTAATAAGAACTTGGGTACAGGTAGTTCCAAAATTGAAAGATAAAACTGTTGTAAGTAAGGCAATGTCCAGCGAAACCCCACTTTTTTTTTTTCTCTTAAAACGATCTACTTTGAAAAGAGGTTCTTGCTGGGCTGTTTGCCTAAAAAGCAAAGCTAAGGAAGAAATTAGCAGAAGTAAAGTAATCCTTTAACATGCTTCTCTTGCTGTGCCTAAGAACGCAGGTGACAATCTCACCCTTCAGACAGCTTCCATAGTAATGTAAATACAAAACCTATCCCAGAAAGGGAGCTGAAGCATGAATATGTGAATGCTCCTACTTATCTCTCATGTACAGCCACCATGGTCTTTTATTTCATGCTCAGCTAATACAAATCTACATATCAAAGAAAGTAATAAAACTTCATAAACCACAGAAGTTGCTTTATTTAAAATTAACAGAGTTGCTTTTTTTTAATATAGTTTCAAGTAAATCTATTAAAAACACATAGAATGACCTCTTACAAAGAGAGCAATTACTTGAAAAAGTAACTTACCATGACAATGCATGGCTGTATGCACTTTGGAGAAGTGTCACTTTTTCAGGCAGAAAGCATTTATCATATCAAAACAGCTATTATCAAATAATCTGCTATGGACCTCCTAACATGGAAAAGGAGGGAGAAAACTTCCCACTTGCTTTTTGACAGCATCTGGTTTGCAGGGTTTGGATAGAGTGTGGCTTCCCAGCCCCTAGTGTGAATAGTCTTTTCTTTTGCAGAAGCCTACCCAGGCCATCAACATCCTTTGGCAGTCTTGTCAGCAAAAATGACATTCAGATGAAAAAGGTGCCATATTTGCATCCTGTGGATCCTTTTTTTTTCAAAATCTAAACCTTTAACATAATGTGTAATATCTTAGGAACCAGAGTGATACAAAGAGAAATGAAAAAGCAACTCCACTTGACACTGAAGTCCAACTCTCATGCTCCTTGATTCCTCACCCTGTTGTTCACGAGCTCAGTGTAGTAATCTGCAAGCCTCCTAAGTGGAAGTAAAATACTCCTAACTTAAATTCCCCCATTCATTTGCCCTACTTGCTGTTTCTGTATCTCCTTTAAAATGTAGAATTCACTGCACAGGAGATACTTCATACCAACACATCAGTAATGAATTTCTGAGCTATCTGGGACTTTCCTATGAGTTTGTATATTTGCCTGCTAGACCTTGTTCTGGTACCTTGTTCTGGTGCCTCCTTCAGAAAAGGAGGCTCTCAGTGAAGGTGGTTGACTGTCCCTGTTCACTTCACATTGCTTCAGAGGTTTTGCATTTTTCTCACTGAAGAAAGGGACATAACTCTTTCAAGGGCCATGTGGGATGGACTTCTGCTTTGCAGAACTAAGAATAAGCCCCATAAGCATTATATGGTACTTGATTAACTCTCAAGCACATTTTGCACTCTGTGTTTCTGTATGTACACTGTGCTCTCTGGATGGTAGTTAAAGGGGACATCAGTGCTCCTCCCTGAATCCCTGAGGAAGAAGCTCTGTTCAGAGAGGTTTTAAATACTCATCTGGAAGCTGCTAATGGCCAGCTCCTTGCTCAGATGCTCACCAGGAAAATAGGACTTCTTCCAGGACAACAGCAAATGGGGGATATCAGTAACGTGTTCAGGGCCATCCTAACAGGTGAGCCACTAGGACTGAGGTCTTGGGACATCCTTATTTCAAAGCAGCGCTCAGAAGATACCACTTTGGCTGCAACAGGATTGCTGTGGGGTCACAGCGGACAGGTGTGGGACCCAAAGGAATGAACAGCGAATATGCAGTAAGACAGACCAGACACAGACCATGTTTATGCATTGTGCCATGGGCCTCCCTGTGACACCCCTGCCACTGCTTGAAGGGGACCTGCATACCCTGATATGTCATGCTGTCCAATCAAATGTGGATAGACAAGCATTTTTTTGCTAAAGGAGGAATACAATGGGAACATACCTTACTCCTCTTGAATTCCTATTTCAGTCTATGTATATGTGTATAGCAATAAATAAATAAAATCTGAGAAGCTTTGCCTGTAATATCCCACCCATTTTTGTCACATCCTTTAGAGCTGAATGACTAACTGAAGCATGAAGCTGGACTCCTGAATAGGCATGGGTGACTTGGATTTTTGGCAAAGTTTGGAGTTTCCTGGGTTTCCAATTGGCCATGCAAATGTTTTAAAGTTTATTTCAGTTTGTTACGCTGTGGTAGAAGAAGTGTTAAATTTCCTGTTGACCAATGACAGAATTGATGTTACTGAGTCTGCTCTACTCACTGCAAAGACTTTAATACCTTGTACTGTCAATATACTGACAACAATAAAGCCTATTTGCCTTTATTAGTTGAAAGACTGAGGCCAAGAGGCAGCACATATCAGACCAGTTGTGATAAGGTCAGGATCAGGTCAGCCTACAATCTGACTGCCCTTTGCCTGCTTTGGTTCCACCTGATTAATGCTAAGCCACCCAAAGCAGTGAAACTTCACACGTGTTCATCAGTTGTCTGTTCAAATATCCCAGTTCATCCAGGAGAACAAGTTCATCTAAAATATAGCAGAAGGCTGAGGTGATTGCTATACCTGAAGTGTTTCTGTGCAGTTAGCTATCAGACAACATCCCTTCTGAGCTCTTTTACAAATTCCCAGGGCAGCAGTCTGGGAGGTGCAGTGTCTGGGCCAAACCTGGGCTCCAGGTGCTTGTTCAGGACACTGCACTTCCCAGAGTCTCTGCAGGCTTTGCTGCTTCCTTAGCTCTTCTGTCTCGTATAGACCCCTCTGCTGAGGTGCAGGGAAAGCTCACAGACTGTCCCACAGTGCTGCTCTCTGCTGCTTCAACAAAACACCCTGTGTGTTGTCGTCCATCCAGAAACCACTTCAGCTTCTGTTTGCTTGGAAAAACTACCTCCTTGCAATATTTTATTAGAGATTACTTTAGTTACATTATAAAGTGCACTAGATTTCTTTTCAAACTGTAGCAAGCTGGAAATTCAAGATTCCTGGTGCAGAAAATGTCTCAACATTAGCTTCTTTAGCCACTAGATCAATTTTCCATTTAATGTGGAATAACTTATGTCACTTGATGGTCTTTAGGGACCTTTTCGTAATAAACCACTTGACAAGTGAGGCAAGCAAGCTTTGCAAGATTTATAATTGATCACTGGTGCTATTGTAGACATGATGGAAATACCACATATAACACAAATATTTTTTAGCAAAAAAATATTATTGCTTCATAATCAGGTGTAGGTGTTAGTCTCTGATTTGGCATCACTTTGGCATAATGAGCCTGTGGTTCTGCATCTACAGAATATAAAAATAATGATGTTTTTATAAGGGTTCCAGACATCTTGCCTGTATATGAAATGTAAATACTGTGTTCAATCTTTAGCCCCTGAAATTGGGTGTGAAGGAGAGATTCTGTTTGGGCCTAAATACAGGCAAATCTTTATTTGTGGGCTATATTCCTATGGAAGTGCAGCTGTTCAACTGCTCTTAATACCCAACAAAGACAGCATTGTTCTGTGGAAACACGCTTGCTGGAGTTGGTGGACTCTGGCCAGCTGTAGGTGGGATGACTGCAACAGCAAGAAGCTGTCACTCAGCAGTCCAGCGAGCCTGGTGGCTTCTGACAGCGACAACAGCCCGTGTCTGGCCAGGGGTGTGAACAGCAGGGCCAGAAACACCTGGCTCAGTCACAGTGTCTGCTGTGGGCAGCACTCACACTCACGCAGGCGGCAAAGGAAGGCTTGCAGTGATTCCAGCTAAAGTATGTGACTGATGTGGCCTCTGAGCCTTCACCAGCATCAGTTTAGCAGCCATGTTATTGTACTAATTATTGGTTCAAGGCAATGAACCACATTTTTTCGCAACTGGACTTAGGTGCCCCTAAAAGAACACTGACACTCACTCAGACCCTCACTCAGACACCGTTTTCTCATGTGCTTCTGACATACTCTTCACCTGGTCAAAAATGGCAAAATCTGGGGATAATACATTGTTTTAGCAAGAGGAAAAGTCAGAGTACAAGGTGCAGTCCCTCCTGGTCTGTTTGTATTCATACATAAATTTCACAAAACAAGCCATAGGAAAAAAAACTTGTAGGAGTCTCAATCTAGCTGGCAAATCCTAGCCCCTGAGAACCTGTCCAGATTGGAGAATTTCCTACAGATACAGGCAGCAGGACAGACAAAAAATGTCATCTGTTCTGTATTATTTTGCCATAAAATTTGTAATCATGCAGCATTTTCTGAATGATTGAATTTTCACAAAAATATCAAGAAAATGTGCAACAATATTATCCAGTGGCACTGTTATTAGAAATATTAGAAGTTCAAAATTTCACTAGAAAACTATAAATCCTCCCATTTTGAGGCATAGGACTAATACTAGTGAAGGAGAATTAATAGGTTATCACAAAATGCTAACAAGGATTTTTTGCCCATTTATTTGGAATATTCACCATTTTCTGAGAAATAATTACAGGCTAGATGTATCACTAATAGAACCTGTGCTGATAAGAGTCATATACCTGCACCAAAAAAAAAAGAAAAAAAAAAAAAGCTTTTTGGGGGGATAATATTTGATTTCCAAGAAAGTCTTCCTTTGTATTCACTTGTGTAGTTATTCAGTTTGCACCAGGAGAACAAGAAGATTAACAGGATTTCTCTGGAGCTTGGCTAAGGCTATATACAACACTAGTCTGTAAAAATGATGGTTGGGAGGTTTTATTTCTTTGATTGATTATTTCTTTGTTTTCCAAAGACACGTGGAATAAAGCACACTGATCCTGTCCCTCCATCTTTCTTCCAGTAGCGGTTTGACTTCACCTGGAGCTTTGAATCTGCTACTGTCTTTGAAGTAACTAATTTATTCTCTGAGTACACTTGGCTCATCCTCTCACCTTGAGGTCCTGAGCTCCTTGTTTGCAGCCTGGACCAACCTGCCATCATATTGGCAGCATGAGAAAAAATGTGTATTAGGAGAGGAGAGAAGGAGAGAGAATAAAATTAATTTGATCCACTCTCTATAAAATGATGACAGTTTAAGAGAAGTCACTTATGCAAGGGATTGCATGAACATGGTGCCCTCTTCAGTACTTCACGTGCGAGTTCCCCTAGGAATTGACTTGCTGCAGCCAAGGGCAGAATGGGTACTTTGCCTTTTGGCTGCTGCTATCTCAGTACCACATCCAGAGCCCAAGCCACACAGCTCCTTCCCCCACATTTTTATTTCTCTCTTTTCCATCATCCTTTCAGTACAGAAAATTAAAAGAGTACACTGTAAGGTCAGTCCTCTCTGTTGACATTTGTTGCAACACCTATGGGGAAGGAAATACAGAATAAAGTCTGGGGTTTATGTTTTCTGTGTCTCTTACTAGTTTCAGTCAAGATCAGCCAAAACACCTTTAATGATGTCAAGGCACAATGTTGAAATTACAAGCTGATGTTTTAAATATGACTTATAAGTTTGGACTGCCTGTGGTTTTGCACATTTCCTTAGTTCTTGTTGATATATCTGTAGGTCAACCAACTGGTCTTAAACTGTCCTCTGCTAGGAATGCCTCACGTTTCATGAGAAACAATGCGATCAACCCTATGAAACTCACAACCTAGATCACATTTTTTAAAGCTGAAATTAGATTTAGTGGCTTCATATTTGTGAGCTTGGAACACAAGCTATAATTTTATAATAACTATTTTATAATATAGCTATTATAAAATAAAATTAAAGACGTGGGAAATAAGTTTACTCACACACACAAATTGATAGGACTGGAGTTTCAATGGGGTTATGAATAGAAGTTGTTCCCTGTATTTCTCTAAGTTTCATCACAGCAGTTACTTTCTTTAGCATTGAGGCCACCTCTGTTCATCTGGTTCACACCCTGAATTTATTTCATTCTTAAACAAATCAATTTCTCTTTAGTATTTTTATTCTATTCCCAGCTGACATCTGGCCCCTGTTGCAGTAAATGGGACCTTAGCTTTTATTTCTAGAAGTCTCAATTTTCACTCCCTTTGCATACCAAAGGTGTCCCGGTGAGTTGATGTGAGCAGGAAAACAATTTGTTTGAGAGAGGCACCTCTGTGAAACTTCAGTAAAGGTCCCTGCATAGTCACAGAGCTGAGGCATGCTTAGCCAAGATGAGGAAACAAATGACTTCTGAATGCTCCCTGGTGGCTGTGTGTGCTGAGACCAACCAGGGCAGGCACATGCTATGCCCAGGAGCTCCTTCAGCCAGTACCAGGCAACTGAGCAACCAAAGGCAGCCCCTTCCTCTCTCCCTGCTCTCTGCCCTCACCCTCTCTCACCCTCCACCAAGAAGGGCACAGCACCAGAGTAAGGACCTGCTCTGGGCTCAGGTAAATTTTAATCCAGAGCTGGCTGTCTGCTCAGATGTGCTTTTTAGCCAGCACAATCACACTAGCTAGGGACACATGTGAGGAGAAAGAAGTGGACCTGGGAGACTGGAGTAAGACGAATGGGTGTGGAGGGAGTATTGCTCCTTTCTGCAGCACATCCCTCATGCCACCTGAAAACATGCAATGACAGTGGGAAGAACTCCCTGCTGCTTCATGCTGTATCTAAAATGTCACACACACAAATGAGACAAAACTAATTCCCATCTTTCATTGTTTTACAGCAGAGAGCATTTTACTTATGAAGGAAATGTACAATTTAAAAACTAAAAAATAATCTTGCTATTACATGCTTGTGCAAGCCAACAAAAATTACTTTGTTTCAACCTTGAGGTTTTGTTCCTCAGACTTTCTAGATAATATAAGTCAATTATCAGGTGAAAATTTAAACATTTGTCATTCAGGATTGTAACATGAGGAACTTGGGACCACAGTGCAGTTGCATTGCCATGGTCTCAGCCCTGCAATCAGACACCAGCGTGGTGTCATGCAAGACCTTAACCTAGGGGAACTGATTGCAGACTTAAGACCTAAATTTACCAAGGGGAATTGGTAGCAGTGGTGAAATCCTGATGAAAAGACTTTAGCCAGAACTCCTGTTTCTCTCAATTTTCTGATTAAAGAGTGCTTTGGTTTGATTGATTATACAATTTATCACAAAAATAATTTTCTTCTCATGAAAACTCAAGGTTGTACTCATGATCTACCTGTATAGTTGATTTTTTTTTTTGCTTTTTCTTTTTGCCTTTTTTGTTTTGTTTTGTTTGTTTGTTTGTTTGTTTGTTTTTGGTTTTGTTACCAGTTGGTTTTTTCATGTTCTCAAGGGCTTTTATTTTCACAACTAGAATCCCTAAAGCTCAGGAGAGTGCTAGTTTGTCACCTGCAGGTGAGCAGGGAAATGTGCATTAGACTCATGGAGAGACTGATGTTCTCTCACCAGCTCTTGCATGCACCAGGTCTTGTATGGGTGTCTCCTATCCAATGGGTACTTTGGCCTAACTGCTATTAGGTTTTAAGAATTTGAATAAAAACATATCTTTGACAAAGAGAGGGGCACGTCCAGGACCTGGAGCAAATGTGCCTGGGATCTGAAGTCCTTGTGCTGTGCAACTGAAGAGTGAAGTTTGTAGCCTAAAGTGAGATGGAGGCAGGGGAGTCTCCTCTCCAGTGGATAAGGGTGAAGTTTCAGGCTGCCCTGTCACATCCTACATGTGTTGGATATAATAAGGGGATTTTTATTTGATACATGGACAATATTTTTGATTATCATTGGCTTTCCAGGTTTAATCCTGTGACCCCTTCCATTCTCCACCTTCAACAATGTTTTCTTTGTTTCATAGATGTAGTGCTGTTACAGGCTAAACTTGGTGTTTGCTAGGAGGAAGTATTACGTGGCAAAAGTATTTAATTTCCCAGGGACCAGGTTGAAAAATCAATCCAATACTCATTCTTACTTATACAAGAAAAAATCCCTAGAAAATTAAACAAGCTCTTTTTTCTTGCCAGTAGTACCCGAAAAAAAGTTACAAAAGGGTTCTTCTTCTCATTCATTTCTCAGTGGAAAGAGATGATGCTTTTGTTAGCATCATTATCATTATGAAATATAAATAATTATAACAATATACTTCAGGAAACTAAAAATACTGAAAGGAATGAAATGTAAAAAAACCTAGAGTGTTTTTTCTTTTGCATAACATGAAAGAAAGTCATATGAACCACATCTATTTACTTTTCCAAACCAGCTTCTATTGGTATACTAAAAACACTGGAGAATTACTTCCCAAATAACTTTCTCAGCCAATACCTGATGGGAAAATAAACGCTTATTCACCCAAGTGTCATAAAATGAGCCAATCATAAAATGACAAATCTGCATCAAGTTCATTATCTGATCCGCGACTTTTTCACAACAATCAGCTTATTTATAATCTAGTGATACATATTCAGCTGCCAAGAGTAGCATACAGTAGTATTAAACTACTTTTACAGAAAAAAAAACACCACCATTTTGTATAACATTAGTGAGATTCCATTTGTGTGTTCCTGACAAATGGCTCCCCTGCAGTTGTCTAAGCATTAAGTTTCCAGACAAGGCCCGTTTATTGCTTCATTTATTGATATGCAAGGCAAGTTATAGAATAAGTATCATATCAGTGAATCAAAAGCAGTAATTTGCACAGTTCTTAGAGACATAATGTCTGGAGAGTCTAAAACTAAACTAACTCCAGGAGATGTTTATGAGCATTGTGAATGAGGGATAAAAAAACCCACCCAAGAGCGATAACTTGATGATGGGATTTTAATTTAATTTAAAGTAAGGCAACCACACTGCATGAGGGGAAGGAATGGAGGGAACAATCAAGTCTCTTAACCAACACTATTTTATCCTGCCATTAAATTGTTATAATTACCCAGTATTTGACCAGATGGCAAGTCATTTCTAAAGTCGGACCAGGTGTTCAAGATGCAGAGATAATCACAAAGCTGATGACTGTGGTGAAACTAATTAAAAAGTGTGTTGCAGTGGCACAGTGGTGCTGTGGAGTGAGAAAGTGACCAAAAATAACACCATAGAAAAAAATCTGAAGTACTACAACAAATTGATTTGGACAATAGTAAGCAAAATCAAACAGAATTTAATTAATTTGAATGATCAAGTTCAGAGAAACACTCTAATAAACTATTAGATAATATAATCTATTGGGGGCTTTCTGGGATTTTGTTTCTGTTTTCTAACACAAATAGGAAGACAGAAGTGAAAGGCAGAACTAATAAAGATGAAAACTGTCAACCCAATCAGAAGGGCAAAACACAGGCACAGATGCACATCAAAATGAAATATGGGCACAGAAAGTCCTTTTCATGCAGATGAACGCTGATTACATGGCCACAGCTGGAAATTACAGAGAGCTTTATTCATTAAAGACTGACTATCCTCAATTAGGCTTTGCTTTCATGACAAAACAACAGAGTAGCAAAGAAATGAATTGCCATGCTGTGCCTGCAGTTCCCCAGAACACACTGCCCTGCAGCCAGCACACTTCTGTTTAATAGACCCCTTCACCTTTCTGGGACCAAAAATCAATTCAGACATCAAGGAAAACACATTTAACTGGAGGGTGGGGGGGGAAAGCAAACTTTCAACACCCGTAAACACTCCACTATACAATGAGGGAAATCAAACTGTATTATTGCCAGCTTGGTGCACAGAGGTGTACCCTGCCAGCTCTGTACTTCGTGATCTTCTCTGGCTGTCTGCTCTAAAATGTAAGTGTGAATGCTCATGCTGTGCCCATGGCCCTACAGAGATCACTAATAGGCTCCGTGATATGTCCATACATGACACCTGATGCTGAGGGGTCCTGGGCACAAGTAAAAGCTGAGACCTGTTAAAGACAGCTCTTCATGAGGTTTTCCACTTAAGAAAGGGGGGCGTTCACAGCTGCCCATCTGGTCAGTCTTGTTAGAAGGGTTGCTCCTCTCCGTGCTCTTGCAACCTGCTCCAAAGCCTGTGGACACCCATGAGGGAGGAGGGTACAAACATTTAAGGCTGATGAGAGCCTTAAAGGCCTTGTCTTCAGTAAGCATTTTTTGCCATTTGCCAAAAGTGATGAAAATTATATTCACCCCTTCACCCTGTGGCTGCCACATTGTGCTGATGATGTATTTTGGCACGGCTGCATGAGAAGCTTTTGCTAGCAATAACAATTAGGTTTCAGAGTCACTCTGCTGCTTGGCTTTTATCTCTGGGAGAGCTTTCAGATGTGTGAGCTGACCGCACTTTGGGCAAGGATGCTCAGAGCATTTGCCCTCTCATCAAGCCCTCCATCATTACAGGGAGTTTCTTCTTGTTGCATTTGTCTTTGCCTGCAGAAAGCTGGAAATGTCTTGGTGCAGAGGTGCTATGATTTGAAATAGGAATAGGTAGCAGATGGAGTTGATAAATCTGTTGGTAGTCTGATTAATTCTGCCAGTAAGAATTTTGCACTCAGATTAGTTCTAGCAATAACATATTGCTGGCCTCTCTCTTGATTAAGGCTACAGACTGCAGGAGCCCTGCTGCTGCAATCAAATGTTTCTTCATACCCTCACCAGAAACCAAAAAGAATCAGTCAGTCTGTTAATGGCTGTGAAAAATTTATATCTGTTGTATCATACCTAGTCATTGATGCCCAGGCTGCTAAAGCATTATCTCACTATTATTTTCTTCAGTTCTCCAGTTGACTCAAAACCAGAAGATTAATTTTTAATCTATTCCTCTTTTTCTTTTTTTTTTTCTTTTTCTTTTTTTTTTTTAATCCCATATTTTGGAACTTTTCAATCAACTCTTGCTGTGACAGTGATGTTGGGAAGATATTTCCCCCAATGGAATGAGAAAAACAAAGACCTATAATTGGAAACAGGAGTGTAGACCCCAGATAATGGTGCAAGTCTATGGAAAACTGTTTAGCCAGTCGAAAATACAGCTCTATTCATTCCAGCAGAGGTTCCTTAATACAGAACATGCACTGCAGGCCATGAGGCTTTCCAAGTATTTTTAACCTCTTAGAAAACTGGTATTCTAGCATAAATGTCACAAGGCATTTTGTATTCAGTGCTTTGCAGTTTCTAATGGATATTTTTCTTGGGACAATAGTGAATAAGTAGACCAAGGACCCTAGCTTCTGTGAAAGCTGGTGCAGGCACAATGTCTTTTACTATTATGGTTATTATTAACAAGTGCATAATTTCCTCCACCAGCTGTTGTTTCTATGCTGTCTTCTTGCTGCCATACTTGCCCTATGTTTAAACTGACAGGGGGATAGCTATTTTTTGGAATAAGGCAAATAAAGATAGGTTAAAGGAACTTGGATTTAAAAGCTCATGTAAGAATTCAATAAGGACATCACAGGATTGAGGTAAATGCACTTCTAGGGAAGAAGAAACTTTCCTGATAATCTACAGATTTTTAATTACAAATTAGAGCACATATATTTGGCCCTCTGACTTCAGGTTCAAGTTTGTAATGGTCTACACACAGAGGTCTTAAAGAGCCATGCAATCAATTTTAAGTGCTCAATATGCCTTGCCACCTGCTCACATTTGCACACAGAATTGATGGACAGGCCCGGTTTCCCCCGGCTCTGCCATACAATGGCCTCTGCTGGCAGGTGACACTGCAGAATGGAAGAGGACAGGGTTAAAATCTGCTGCCTTCCTTGCCCAGGACAAAGGTGGTATAGATGTATGTTTCCCCAAATTAGGTACATGCCTTGGCTGTTAAGCACAAAAAAGAAAGAAGCTAAAGAGAGGAAATAAAGGGAGAGAAAAAGAAGCTCAAGTAAATGTTTCTTCTTTCATTAATGATATCTGACCATTTCCTTGTATTAGTAATATGCAAAAATAAAAATCTCTGCATATAACCTGATACACAATACACTTGTAGGAGCCCTTTTTGTTGCCTTTCACAGGCATACTCAGCCTCAGATGGGCTTTGGCTTTCCAAACCTCAACCCAAGGACGCTTGGAACATTCTACCTCCTCAGCATTCAGTCTCATGGCCAGCTCAGAGCTGATATAACCAGGGAAAGCTCCCATCCCATTTAGACAGTGGTTCTACATCTCTCCTGTTTTTTTTCATCCCTGCTTCTACTTGCTGTACCTTTTGGGTTTATGCCCAAGTTCCATCAGGATCTCCTTGTTCATCTAGCAGACCTCTTGCCATCATTACTTGACTTCAGTTTTGTCAGGATGGAACATTCTTGGAAATTGATGAAGTGGTTCTTGAAAATCAATCAGCTCTCTGGATCTCTCTTCTCTCCAGGGCCATATCCCATGGTATTTTCCAAACAAAGTTTTGGCATCATTTTAAGATAACACTTCAGTGATGACTTTGCATCGTTTGCCTCACTATTTGCTTCGGATTTCCCCTTTCAAAACAACCAATTAAACAAAATTCATATTTTGAATAATACAATAAGCTTTTTGTTTCCCATCAGGAAACCTAGAGGCTCTGTGCTGACCCCATGTAGTTTTTGCAAAAATTCAGGACCACTAGCTCTGTGAATGACTTCAGTCCTGAAAAACTATTTATCTGTGACAGTTCTGGGCAAATTAAAATTTAATGCATGCTCAAGAACCTCAAAAATCAGTCTCCATGATGTTAAGATCAGTCCAATTAGATGTCACCTACAGTAATATGTTAATTCTGTCACAGAATGCAGATGAGCATTTCAGTAATAACCACACTAAAGCTAATAAAACCAAGATGTCTAGAGAGGATAATTGCTCTATAACCTTGCTGCTTTCCAGTGAATGACCTTGTAAGATTGGAGAGTGAAGGTGGCTGAAAATGTTCTGATACAATGTTTTTCTATTGGAGAGTGATCCCACAACTGGGACATCGCAGAATGACATATATATTGTCCTGAAGAGTTTGACACAAAATTATTTACCCTGTTTGCTTGAATAATTCTGAAATTTGCAACTTAATGTAATCGCAAATCCCTGCTTGAACTAGTGCATCAGTATTTGAAATGCATAAGGTGCAAAATAAAGTTCAAATCAAGAAACTAAGTGTGAAGGCTTTCAATAAACCCATGTCAATGTTTCTCACCCTTGTTAATTTGCTCTTTGAAGATCTGTACCTTTCACTCACAACATGAAGAAGGAATGAAAGGATACAATGTTTTTCATTTTTTAACTACAGGTACTTGAAGGAGTGCATTAAGGCAAAATGTAGTCTAGCATCTCTTAGATAGAAAAAAAAATGGTGTCAGGTTTATTATTTTGGGCTTCTTTTTAACTTATATAATTAAGAAATTGAGATAACAGCAGTGTTCTCATGGTTTGGGAAGAAATACCTGCACTCTACAGAGAAAACAGATGTTTTATCAAACTCTGAAGATAATCAGCATATTTACGTACACACTTCTATGTTTAACTGCCAATTTCTGTTTCCCAATTAAAGTGGTTTATTTGACTGTTATCTTTAGCTAATTAGTACTTATTTTAGGGACTGAATATGGAGTAGGTTTCATGGGAAAGTAAACTCATTGGCTTCAAGTAGGGAGAATAGCTTGATGGCTGAAAGAGAATTTCCCCAGATAATGAATTCCTGGGTGTTTTGTAATGTAACCTAATGCCTCATGTAGCTACTAAACTCCCAGATGGCCCAGCAGAGGCACATACTCATCAGGTGACATATTAGCCAATTTAAAAGATAATTAGTAAGCACCCCTCTTTCTGTATTCTTTAAGCGTTAGGAAGATTCACATTCCACTCTTTTATGTACTTGCCTCCAATTCAAAACATATGGAAAATTCTTTTTTTTTTTTTTCTTTTTCCTAGAGGTGCAGCTCTCCTGCTGCTCCCATTGACTTCAGCACAGACTTATTTGCTAAAGATGCTGCTGTGCCTTTTGGCTCGTGCACTTTTGATTTTCCAAATATCTTCACTGTCTGGGTATCTGCTATTGCAGATGCCTCTTCCAGGTTTCACAGCAGGAGCAATTTATTTTTATTTTTCTTATACCAACAGACCTGATGCTTTACTTCACCAAGAGGGGTATGGTTCAATTACTAGAGGATGTCAGTGCTGTGTAAGTGTTGGCATTTGTTTGGTAAAATTATTCACAAAAACCAGGAGGCAGTTAAAGGATGTGCAGGAGATGGGTGTTGAGTGTGACTTAATTCTGAGCCATCATATGGACCTGGCTCCATCTCTTTGGACAACCATCTTAAAGCTGAGCCCAAATAAACCGAGGGTATAAATGTATAAATATAGCTGAGTATAGCTCTCCTTAAGGATTTAGACTAGAGAGGCTCTGAACCAAAGGACACAGCTATTCTGTCCTGGTATTAAGTAGATCACTAGATTCCTCTCCCCATAACATTCCAGCTTTATTTCCTTCCCAAGAAGCAAAAAATTAAAGGTGTGAAGCCTTGGGCCAACACTGTGGGAGGCATGTGCTGGGACCTGACCCTTCAACATCTGGATTTCAGACTATTTAGCCCAGACCTTTTTTGCATGTCCCAGATTCCAAACCTACATTTAATTTTTCCACAGAATACCCACATCCATTCTAGCAAGCGTTTATAATGTGAAGGGATTTGAAGTATACGTATGTATACTTAAGCATACAGGTTAACATACATAGAATAGTTGCATGTTCTGGACTCACTTTTCTGTCTAGAAATCTGTTCGGACCTTTTGATGACAGCTGTTCTCGTCTTCATTTTTTTCTTTACCCAATTGATTTTCAGTCATAAATTTGACTTTTTTCAAATTTGCTCATACCTCAGTCTCAATTTCCTACAGTCTTCTGAATTTTCTCCCTAAATTTGCTCATACCTTCTCCTAGTTTTCTAAAATCTTGACAGGACAATTTGTATAGGTATTATAAATAGGAAATATTGTTTTAATAGATTGTTATGCACCTACCACTTAGTCTCCATAAGTGCTTAAGCATCAGCGGCAAGTAACAAAGTCCTGAGCCTACCTCTAGATCTGAAATTATTTTGTGTTAATCCTTTATATATATATAATTTGGGCAGATCTTCAAAGCTCACCACCCACTTGCTCTGTAGCATGTGGTTCCTGCCAAGTTCAGTGACTTACAGGAAGAGCAGATGGTGATCCCACCCTTCTCCCCAAATTCAGGGTCTGGAGCTCTTGCAAGACACTTATATTTTGGGATGGTTAGGCCCCCATTTCAGGTAAAACACAGGGTGACACCGTAGGGTGTTATTTTTCCAGGCTGTGGCAGAGATGGCACCTGGCTGATCAGCCTAGGTGTTTCCATGCTCTGTTACTGCTTCTCTTCCTTGTTATATTTTGATACACAGCAATTTCTTCCCTGACTCTGTTAAAGATCATAACGACACAGACTTCAACTTCAGAAGGCTGACAATGACTCCGTTTATTTCCGTTTATTTCTTCTTTTTTATACTATTCTACAGAGAACAACTCAATTGGTGAAAGAAAGACAAACTTCTTCAATCACACTGGTCAAGTTAGAGGGACATCAAGAAGTTCTTCCTAGGGAAAGGAATGTAAACAAAGGTTACAGTTAGAAAAACATGTCTCTTGTTTACAGAAAACTCTCTGGGAAAGAGTTTCAGAAAACCAAAACATCTCAGACACGAACCAGGGCTACATTTCCCAGCAGCCTCTCTTCAAGCTGCTCTTCTCCAACAGCCAGTCACTGTCTGTCATGGAGCTGTTCATAGCCCTGCACCCTGCGCATACAATCTGTGCCCTAACTTTTACCTCCTTAGCTGTTATTCCACACTTAGACCCCATGTCAAGGGGTCTAGGTGCCAGACTCTGTTTCACACAGCAGTCTCACAGCCAGATGGTGACAAGCCTGGCAGGACAAGGCAGGGGCCTGGCAGGGTAAGGCAGAATTAGCAAAAGGGCTGTGGTTGCTCTTACTGGGCTTGCTACCACTTATAAATGCTTAAGGAGAGTAAGGAGAATATTCTGTCACAGTGATGTACCAATTACATATCTTTCCAGCCATCACAGGAAGAGGATTCATAGGCTGCCCATTACAAACTCTTTGTCCTGTGTCTCATTACTGCACATGCTGCCGGTGTGCAGCAGCTCTTTTTTCACAGTTGGAAAGGTAGCAAAAATGGTAAACGTTTCCCTTCCCCATCTTTGGAAGTACCAAACCTTTTCTATCCTAGTAAATTGCAATGTGTTGGCAGGGAGCAAGCACTTGGAATTTCTGTCTCTGTGTCTTCTCCTGGAATACCTTCCAATTGAAATCACCGAGGTGCCTCCTGTGGATTGCAGGAATATGGGTAAATACCTGGATTCCATAAGTTCCTTCTTCTACACTCCTTCAAATTAAGGACAACCATATAGATTTCTGTGAAACATTGCTGGGAAAAAAGACTCAGAGGTGAAATTTTTCATGACTGTGAATGTATACACAGCCAAGTGTTAAAACCTTAAAAAATAGATTAAGTGTATAAATGAGAGGCATTTCAAAGAGACACCAACAGAAGTCTGCACAGCAACAATTAGGAATACTATTGAATACTATTAGGAATACTATTAGGAATACTATGTAAAAGGTATTATATTGAAAGAGAGAATTTATATGTCTCTGTGAATGGGACAAAATTTAAACCACAATTAGTTTTGTTGACAGACTAGCAATTTTGCCTATTGAAAATGTATTGTTTATAAAAACTGGTATAAAAGTATTATGTTTATAAAACTAATTATCACAGAGTCAATGGTTCAAATTTTGGGAAAAAAAGGTTTAACTCTGTTAGAGGCCACATAATAATTATTTGACTTACAATTTACAACGAAATTATTGAACAGGTTTGTTCTTAGATACCTGTGACATTCAGTGTGAAGGGCCTCAAAGAAATTTTGTTGTCCTTAGTATCTTCAGTGATCTGTCAGCCAAACTTACTTTGAAGAACAAAACTATCTTTCCCTGAAATCAAAAAAGTCACCCACACTGATTCAGAGGAAGCTGCATCAGGCACTGGTGACCAGCTCTAAAGTTCAAAGTCATTTCAACAATTTCTAGTGAAAGGAGGAATGTTCAGCAGGACACAGCTCAGGCCTTAGGAATAAATGTATTTACTCTGAATAATTCTGTATTTTATATATATATATATATATATATTTGTTTTTCAATATTTATGAATATCTGTGGAAGGAACCTATAGAACATGTAGCAATGCAGTACCCAGAAGAACAAGTTAATTTTCAAGATATCTCAAATAAAATAAGTTGATAGATGTTCAGGGAGGTTTTGGGGCAATACTCTGAAAAGTCTGTACAAATTACTCTTTCGTTATGGCAAGTATGATGCGTAACTTCTAAGGAGTCACAGAATCATAGAATGGTTTGGGTTGGAAAGGACCTTGAAGGTCATTTAATTCAAACTCCCCTGCCATGGGTAGGGACAGCTTTCATTATACCACATTGCTCAAAGCTCCATCCTAGCTGGCCTTGAGCACTTCCAGGGGTGGAGCATCCGCAGCTTCTCTGGGCAACCTCTTCCAGCCTTGCACCACCCTCATAGTAAAGAATTTCTTCTTAATATCCAATTTAAAACTGCTGTCTTTCAGTTTAAAGCTACTCCCCTTTATCCTATCATTGCACACCCTTGTAAGAAGTCCCTCTCCTGTTTTCTTTTTTCAACTCAGGACAGCCCAAGAGCTATATTAGTTTTGGTTTTGAGCAAATATACGGAAAAGTGTTTTAATTTCAAATCTGAAATTAAGCCAAAGCTGGGCATGATTCTTTTGTTTAGTGATAAAACATTTCTTCATGTTATTCTGATGTTCCTTCATAGCTGCAACTAATGATGGATGTCATGTATGATTAGTTGAGTTTCAATACAAGACTGTGCTGAACTGAAACTGGGTTTGAAAAGGCAAAATTTTCTGCATTTTGCAAGGAGCAAAGCCCTTCATGTTCTAGACCTGACTTGTAATTATAACGGTAGTTTCAGATTCAAGTCAAATGATTCAATATGAAGTACTTAAATTGTGGAGATTATAGTCTGAAGTTCCATCACTTCATCCTGCTTCCCTTTCCACATTCCCCTACACAGGAGTGCTTTGCAACTTTTTTATTACTATTTTCCATTGTAAGTAGTGCTCCTCTGGTTTCCTTTCCCTTTTTCCTCTCATAATTCCTGAATGTATTACTTTGTTCAGGCATTTAAAACTGTAAATATTATTTAAAAATTGCTTAAAATCATAGGAAAAAAGCACAGGAGCACAGGACTTTGCATTTCAGATCGTAAAACCAACAAATAATTTAGTTCAAATTGCAAGGACTGTAACTCACTGTTCACCAGAGGACCCTGCTGCTGATCTATATTTTATGGAACGTACATTTTTAATGAAAAAGGAACAGTTTTCCATTTTGAAATGTAATGAAATACTGATTGTTCCGTAATTTAAAAGGTAAAAAAAAAAGGAAAAAAGAAAAAAGGAAATCTCTTGCTGCTCCTGGTGGCAGTAATCCACCCGATTGCTTATTTTCCTTTTAAGTCAGTTCTAACACCTCATTTCCCTCCTCCCTCAAAGACAACTCTGCACCTCTTCATTTTTCCCTTCTCTTCCCTTATTTCCCCCTCTCCTGACCCTTTAGGACTATTGGTTCTCCCCTTGAAATGCCCAGACTTGCCCACAGTACTCTCCAGAGGGGTGTTGCCTCCATGTCCATGCACAGTGGAATAGATTTTCCATCTCAACACCCAAAGAGGCCAGCTGTGTCCTTGGGTGTATCAGGCACAGCTTCACCAGCAGGTTGAGGGAAGTGACTGTCCCTCTCTGCTTTACACTGGGGCAGCCTCACCTTGAGTGCTGTGTGCAGTTTTGGATGCCATAATTCAGGAAAGATATAAAGGTATCAGAGAGCACCCAGAGGAAGCACACAACTACAGTGAAGGACGTTGAGGGGAAGCCATATGTGTAGTGCCTGAGGTCACTTGGCTTGTTCAGCCCAGAAATGAGGAGACTGAGGAGAGGCCTTATTGCAGTTACAGCTTCCTCACAAGGGGAAGAGGAAGGGCAGGCACTGATCTCCTCTGTGGTGGCAGGACCCAAGAGAATGACATGAAGCTGTGTCAAGAGAGGTTTAGTTTGGATATCAGGAAAAAGTTCTTCATGCAGAGCATGATTGGGCACTGGAACAGGCTTCCTAGGGAAGTGGTCGTAGCACCATGACATGTTCAAGAAGCACTTGAACAACACTCTCGGGCTCATGGTGGGACTCTTGGTGTGTCCAACACAGGGCTAGCGGTTGGATTTGATGATCCCTGTGGGTTTCTTCCTATTCAGCATGTTCTATGGCTTGTCTTGGCCATCTGTGCCAGACACGTCCATGAGTTCATGTCCTGAGCAGGGGTTTTATTCCCAGGACCCCCTTCCACAAATCCATGTGCCCTTCGTTGCCCAGGCCGCTTTGGACAGGGCAGTCTAAGGAGGTTATTGCTACCCTGGGGCTGGAACAAGTGGGGTCTGTGCTGCAAGCTTGATCTGTCATTGTGGGTTTATTTTGATTTAAGGTAGCTACTCCACTGTTCTCAGATTGCCTTTCGCTCTTTTCAAGGGGGGGTGTAGATTGATGGCATTGGCAAAACAACACAAAGAAAGGCAAACTGCAGATGCCAGCTCTCTGCCTGGCCTGAAGAGAAACTTTCTCCTTTCACAAGCACAGTACAAATGCCCAGTCATCTATTCCCTAGCACGAATAAGGAAGAAATTATCCTAGAGTATGGCCTGATGCCAGCATATTACAAAGATCCATATACTATATGTAGTGGCAGTGCACTTTGTATGTTTTGAATCTCAAACATTTCTGCAAGAGCCTCTGCTGAGTCTCTTTTATCAGCCACGGGCACTTGTGAAAGGGAAGGGAAGGATTTAGAAAGCAAATCAACAAGAAGCCTTCTCACAGAAAAAAAAAACTTTCCAGGGGCTAAAAACAGATGAAACAAAACTCTTGGCTGCTGCTCTATCTCCCTCTAGCGAAGCAGCAGCACCTGGGAGGGGCAGCTGCTGCTGCCTCATCTCATTTTGCTGCATCTTCCAGCATTCATCCACCAACCACAGCTGTCTTTTCTTTTTCTTTTTCTTTTTCTTTTCTTTTCTTTTCTTTTCTTTTCTTTTCTTTTCTTTTCTTTTCTTTTCTTTTCTTTTCTTTTCTTTTCTTTTCTTTTCTTTTCTTTTCTTTTCTTTTCTTTTCTTTTCTCTTCTTTTCTCTTCTTTTCTCTTCTTTTCTTTTCTCTTCTTTTCTTTTCTCTTCTTTTCTTTTCTTTTCTTTTCTCTTCTTTTCTTTTCTCTTCTCTTCTCTTCTCGTCTCTTCTCTTCTCGTCTCTTCTCTTCTCTTCTCTTCTCTTCTCTTCTCGTCTCGTCTCTTCTCTTCTCTTCTCTTCTCTTCTCTTCTCTTCTCTTCTCTTCTCTTCTCTTCTCTTCTCTTCTCTTCTCTCCTTTCCTTTCCTTTCCTTTCCTTTCCTTTCCTTTCCTTTCCTTTCCTTTCCTTTCCTTTCCTTTCCTTTCCTTTCCTTTCCTTTCCTTTCCCTTTCCCTTTCCCTTTCCCTTTCCCTTTCCCTTTCCCTTTCCCTTTCCCTTTCCCTTTCCCTTTCCCTTTCCCTTTCCCTTTCCCTTTCCTTTCCTTTCCCTTTCCCTTTCCCTTTCCCTTTCCCTTTCCCTTTCCCTTTCCTTTCCCTTTCCTTTCCTTTCCTTTCCTTTCCTTTCCTTTCCTTTCCTTTCCTTTCCTTTCCTTTCCCTTCCCTTCTTGCACATACTGCCATACTCTTCCTTCAAAAACAAACTAACAAAAAAAAAATTCTAAACTAAAACCAAACACAGGATCTGCACAACACACAAAATTTTGTATATAGATTTTGCTCTGTTGTTCTTCTCATATTCTTTTCTTTCAGCTCACAGGAGTGGTGACTAAGCCTTTCCTGATGACTGCAAAACTCCAGGTGTTTGAAAAAGAAAAATCACTCCATATTTATTTCTACTGACAAAATATAAGAAGATGAATGAATTAATAAATTTTGATGACAGCATCTAGGCAGCCATTGTTATTCCTATGTTAGATCTGACTAGTAAATGGGATATCATTATTCCACTTTAAAGAGCGTGTTGAAGGATGTTTGGATCTGGTCTATCTGTCAGCTGCACCACAATTAATTTTGTGTTACAGAAAGTAGCAATATGGAGACCAGCAGCCAATGTAATTATTTACATCCTCCTGACATGATCTTATAGTGCAACAGCATGTCAAAAATAGTGTTTCACATTACGTGTCATATGCCTTCTCTTTGAAGTGCAGACAGTACATGTACATGGCCATGCAGCACCCTAAAAGAGACTAGTGAGGTCCTACTGGTTTAAAGCCAAGATTACCTTAAAATTAATTTAAAGCTTCATATCTGACCAGTAAGGACACCACAAGAGATGTTTTCCAGTCTGCACTCATTATAAATCTCGAGCTTCATATTTTTTTCTGACTGCAAAGACAAAAGCAGAATCTGGCTTCTCGCATTTGGTGAACTGTTCCTGTGGAAGCAGGACTGTAAGAAGCCAACTTGCAAACTCCCCAGCTGCTATGAGGCCCAGGTCTCCATTTTGGACTGGTCCTTCCTTCACACACCGAGTTGTCATTTGTTGTTCACTCTAAGGATCGTGCTTGTCAGTCACATTTCAACAGGCCTACACAGAGCAAACCTGTTTCTGTCTCTATATCCTACAGAAGGGAAGTTTTTTTCTAAGACAATAATTTGAAATCAAGAGTGAATGCTTAACCGGCTCCACATGGTGGTATCTCTCTCTCCCATCAAATATGTGATTAACATATAGGAGGAGGAAAAGTGAGTCCCAAGAGGGTAATGAGAGAAGACTAATGCTACCTTTACATCATGGTTAACCTGTAACAAGAATCCATTTAATCCTGGGGATTTGTTGAGCCTTTTCAATTGTACATTTATTCAGCTACAGATTGATTTTTAAATATGCTATCTGGCTCTTTCAAGGACAAGTGGTGCTTCTAATCAGTTCCCCCACAAAATTAGATACTGTTTACACACTCTAACTGCAAACATCCTTGACTTCTGGAGATTTGCATTCCACACAGCTCGGTTGGTTTTTCTTCTGGTACTGTTATGGAATTAAAGAAGCAGAAGACTCAACTGGCTACATTAGTTAAGTTTTTCTCTTTTTTTCTTTTACTGTGTGTATCTGCTTTATATATTCCTGACATGCACCAGATTTTTTTTTCAAAACATGCTCAGTGATTGGTGTTACTGGTTTGCTCTGCTGCAGGGTATACTGTAAGAATGTATATTTTAGAGAGAAAAAGGAAATCAATTTTTTTCTAGCAGTCTGTACAAAGTTTTCAGATGAATTTTGCCTTACATCCTATTCAATATCCCACAGGAGACAAAAAAGGGGTGAAAAATCAGTAGAAATGTTACTAACTGCAATACTACATGTTACATATATTAGCTTCACATAATATGTATATAAAGTTTTTAATAGGTGAGTCCTCAGCTCCTCTTTCTTCCAGAAGCCCAGCAAGGTGGCAAGTTCCTGCAGGTGGCTTTGCCAGTGCTGCAGTAGGGCTTGAAGGAACTCAAAACAGCACCTGCCCCAGGCTGTCTAAAGACAACGTGAAATAAAAATCATAAAGCAAAATGTTTCTCCTTGGATTTCCAAAATGTGTCAATTGACAAGCTTATGAGTCAAGTCAGGTGGAATCTGCAGAAAATTCAACCTGCTGTATTGGTACTTTGGGTAGTGCTTGAAAAGTGACAGAAAATCAGTAATTTATTACTTGTGTTTCAAATTTCAGCTTCTAAAACTGACAAGTTTCCAGGGTTTGTGACATTTGACTAATAAACACTGTCTCATTTCTCCATTCCAGGGCACCAGGTTAGCTCTGACTCACAAGAAAAAATCCTCCTATTAGGTAATGAACATCATGACCTGCAACTCTCAGCCCCTATTTGTCACAAGGAAGATGACTCTTTAAGAACTATATTATTTATTTTAGCAACACCAGTAGAATAGACATGACAGTGGGGTTTGCATGTAAACAGACCTGTGCTGATTGCTTTTAAGTTTGCAGCTAATTAGGAAATTTGGGAACCTCTGATACTTATCTATTTAACTTCAAGAGAAAACCATTGCAAGAGAAAACACTACAGTAATGAAACCCGCTTTGCATGCAGCTCTGATTGCTGATGGGTGTGGACAGCAAAACAGTCAGACCTGTGCTGCTGGTCTCCCTCTGCCTCGCACAAACACACAGAATCGCAGATGGAAACCTTCCCCAGCCCTTTTCAGCAGCAGTTGGCTCAATCGTCTGGCCGGCAGGTGGAACCCTCCTACTTCTTTTTCTCTCAGCGTCACTCGAGAGGAGAGAAAGGTCGCCCCTACCCTTTTGCCGGCTGGGCTTTGCTGGCGAGCAGCCCTGCTCGCTCTCCTCATCTCTGATCCCACTGTCACTGTCCCCAGGAGGGGCATAGGACCTTTCCAAAAAAAGGAGAGATAAAGCTGTTTCCTGGGGGCTACATTTCATTGTCCGACCACAAATGCAACTCTGAAATACTATGAAAATAGAACATGCCATTAAGCTTTTCTGACAAATGTGTGCTGGTTTCCCCCCCTCAAGGGGTTTACAAGAAACCTAGAGAGGTACTTTTTACAGGGAAATGGGTAATGGCTCTAAACTTAAAGTGGGTAGGTTTAAATTAGCTATAAGGAAGAGAGTCAAAGCAGTATCTGGTCAAAGCATTCTAGGACACCAACTAGTGCTTTAGCTTTCAAAGCCTGAGCATTCAACTGTTGGAATTCCTGGCTCTTTCCTGCTCCAAGGTCAGGGTGAATAACATAGGAAACGAAGATGTCAAGTTCAGACTTGGAATGTTTATTATATCATATCCATTTACAGTATTTACAGGCTCACAAGTCATGAGCTTAACTAGCAAGCTAGGGAAACAAGGTAAAATGGAGGGCTTCTAACTCTTTTCAAGGTTATTTAAGTGATAAGTACCCAATAACAAGGTGACACCTACATTATTTATACTTTTGACCCAATAATGACCACCCAAGGCCTGCAATGTGGACCTTTTCCACCCAATTAGAGAAAACCACCTAAACCCATGAAGAAGAGGGAAGATGAATGCAAAGAAGAACCCAGACAACACCCAAAGCCCTCCATCTTGACACTTACACTAAAACCCCAAGTTCTAAGTTTCTAGGATTCCAACATCCAACACCTTTTACACAGAGATTCTTATTTAAGCAGAGCTTTAAACAACTGTTTTTGCAATAGTTTCTTTATTATTACTTCGTTTTCTCTTTTTCTGTGTCCTACACAGGGATTTACTTACTTTTCTCCCTTCCAAAAACATCACATTATCAGAATATTTATTTTGCTCATCACTAGAAAAATATTTGATTGGTTAATATAAAATAATAATCAGCTCTTTGCTTTGCTGATTTCACCTGTCAATTAAAAGACAGTTGATACTTCTGTTGAGTTCTGTCTTTAGTCAAAGTGAATTATTTTTCGTATTTTAAAACATTTACTATAAATCAGTCCCACTTACCTATGGAGTCATCCTAACCATGTGTAGCCAGCAGGGCCTGGAGCAGTAGGGTCATGTGCAAAGAATGCTGCTGCTTCTTAGCAGTTGGTCTGTGTCCTCACATCCCCCCTCTCCCCTCCGCCCAGCTGCGTGCTCCAGCAGCCTTTTCTTTCTAAGTGATATTGCATTGCAAATGCATCCACATCCTCTTTGCTTTTAGCACTACTGGTCCACAGATTTTTCCTTCCCATTTCATAAATGTGTATTGTTTTATCTCCAGATAGATTAGCTTCATGTTTCCAAGTTCAGCATCACTCCCTCCTCAAAAATACTTGCAACTACTCCCCAGTCTCCTTCCTGTGAAGCACTATCACTCCTAAGGGTTTCACTGTTTAATGTTCTTACTCCTCTTTTTATGCCTTAATTTCTTCTTTGAGACAGATCTTTTATTTCTAGCCTGCCTCAAAAGAATACATAATGCAAAGAATGAGAGATGTAAGTTTTAAGTTCTTTTGGAATTTTTTGCTTCATTACTCATTGTTCTTCCTGAGCTATCAGTTTATTATTGTATATTAAAAGAGATATTGCCTCCACAACTACATTAAACATACATTATATAGAAATATGCTTTACATGTTCTTATATCAAAATTCTCATTTTCTCCTTAAATTATTAGTTCACTACATTTTTTCTTCTACTTTGTCACTTCAAATTACTTCATGTTTTATTGCAGTAGGCTACTGTTTATAACTTGCTATAAGGTATTTATATTTTCTCCTAAAACAAACAGGATAGGCAGCACAGCTAACTTCACACTGCTCTGAAAGTCTTCCCTTTTATCATTTCCCAATTTTTTTTTTTAACTTTGAAATTTGAAAGAGTTTCATTCATCATTTGGTGACGAAGGGGTTGCAGCTAAGATTTTTTTCTTCCAATGTTTAATGTCTTCTGACTGACCAATGGCTGCACCTAAATTTCCACTATTTTTTTCTTTTGGCATTTCTGTGAGTTTTCAACTTGTAAAATGTCTCTAACTGGCAACATCAGAAATAGAACATCTGTATTTTTTCACTTAACAAGCCTAGCACAAGTAGCAGCATCAGTGCCTCTGTGATGCTGGCTCTGCTACAAACAGATCCAGAGTCCCCCCTTTTTATGGCAATGTATAAATCATCTCAGCTCCAGAGGGAGGTGCACCATGTAAACACACAAAAAGAAAAGGTCATTATTACAAAAGAAAATATATATCCTTAGAATATGTCATTAAATAATGGTGTCTCTGCTGAAGGTGAAGTCCCTTGTCAGGGAAAGGGGAAGCCACACATGACAGTTGATAATTTTCTGTAGGAGCACAAGAATGAGATACCACTGCATAAAGTAATACATTGATTTGTTACATGTCAGCTCTGTTGTGGTAACTCCCTGTGTTTACCACAAGATAATTGAGAGGCAGCTTATCCCTAAGTGAAACTGAGATTAAGCTGTTGCTCATCTACAAATGAAGCAGCATATGTCAATGAGTAATAGCAGTAGAATAGCTAATAGCAAATCCACTCCTCCTGAATGTGGTGTCCATGCCATAAATCCTGTTGAGGTGTGTACAAGTCCTTGATGATTAGAATGCATGAATGTCTAACCTGAACTGGAAGCAAGTGCCCATCTTTAATAGCCAGGCCTGAATATAGTTTTGCTCTGAGGTCAGTGAAGATTTAAACTAAGAGCCTCAGCTTATCCATGGCACCCACACAATGCTTACAGTGTGTCTGTACTTTCTGCCTACATTAGGACTGAATTATGAATTGGAAGAAGAATAATTTTTTCCATATTGTCCCTTGTTTTTTTACTAGCTTATTTTGATGTAAATAGTTGTTTTCTCAGATAAGGTTTGGAGGCAGGGGACAAAATAGTGTTGTTCTGTTCTTTTTCCATTTCCATTTCCACCTGTGAATATAGAATATGTTTTGTGACATCCAAAACTGCTATTCATGAAGGCAGTGAAAAGCTAGGTTTGCAACGAGTAAATCTAGAGGCACTTGTGCACAACAACCAAGAAGTCTGAGCACCTTCACAACAACTGCAGAAACACTAACAGTGCTGATGGTTTCTGCTCAGACCTGGGATGAAGCTGATCAATTTTCTGTGCTGCATTTGCATGCATATTATTTACCAAACAAAGATTTTGCTCCATGTGCTAGAGAAAAATATTCCTCAGAAAAACACTTCATTCCTGTTGTGGCCACCCCAGAGAACAGCCATTCCCAGAAGTGCATACCTGAACAGGCCCAGACCTGCAGCAGTTTGCAGGACTCTTGAAAATAGCTGGGCTGCAGCTCCTTAAGATATTGGTGCTTTCAAGCTTGGAAGCATGTTTAATACAATGAGGACTAGAGAAGAAAATATGGATCTGAGGGAGATGATAACCTCTTCAGATTGTACACTTTGAGGTGTGGACAGTCTGGTTGTGCTTTTGCTGGATCTTGCTGCCCTGACCCCTGCCTGGTGCCTAACACTGAATAAACAAAAGAATTGTGGTGATGACCTTGGGGGGGTTGACCTGTTGAAGTCATCGGACTCACCAGACATTTTTGTTACCTTCAGTGCAGATTAATAGAAGGATGATTTTAATCAAGTGTAGATTAGCTTCCCTTCACTAACTTGGCTGTGTGCACTACCTAGAATGCTAAGCCTGTTCTAAGTTTTGTAACACTATACAAAAGAGGCCACCAAATTTTGGCACACTTTTGATTTCAAAATTATCATAGCAGAAGTCCAACAAGAGTTGCCCATGAGAAAAACCATACAATCTTTATGTATCACAATCTTGATCTTTCCAAGAGTTGTCTCTGTTTTTCCTTCAAGAAAGATACTATGCAGCATGTCTGTATAATCTTCTTATCCCAAAACCAGGTGGGATAAAGACCTTAAAAACCTGGTTCTACTTTTTGCAGTCTACTTCTAAATAAAAGGCCTGAGGAAGAACTGAAAATAATATTTCTCTTCTCTTTGCTCTTCTCAAATGATTCAAGGGATAGAAGCCATGTCAGTGTATCTCTGATGTCTGGTAAGAGAAGTAAAGAGTGAACTTCCCATCCTTGCCCCTATCACCCACCCAGGGAAAGGAAGCCTTGTTTCTACCAGATGTTGAGGAGAGCAGACAAGGGTTTTGTTTCCCCACTGGCTCTGTTGGGGGTCGTCACTGTGTGGCACTGCAAGAACCTTCCCTTAGCTGTGGGTGCTGCTTGCTGAGTAATTATCTTCTCTAATTCCAGGCTTTTCACACTCCAGCAGATATCATACTCTTGGCTGTAATCTTTATCAGTCTCAAGTGGCTCTTCTCACATGAAAGCCTTGGAATCACAGTACCTTTAAACTACTTCTTTCTTTTTCTGCTCCTAGAGGAGTTTGAGTTGCAGGCAGATACAGCTTTGCTTTGTGTTCCTCAGCAAGGGATCCACCTTGACTCCCGGCTCAACATTGTTGATGCACAGATGATCTCTGCAGGCATCATCCTGCAATGCCACTTCCAAATAGTAGAGCATACAAAGCCCCTTGCAACTCATCAGGCTCACAGAAATCTTTGGGTCCAGAATGCAAGCAAGAAGCAGGATGAAAGGATCTGTGATACCATATCCTGTTGCATTTACTTATTTACCATGTACTCTGGTACCTCATTGCTGCACCATGCAGGGCCTTAGCTGCAAGTGTTTGTGGCAAATCCAAAGGAATAATCTCAGAGATTGCATGGAAATACAGTATTTCACAACCACAGTGTAACTTCCCAAAAGTATTCATGAAACACATAAAAATATTCTTAAATAAAATGGACAGAAATAAAACTAATTATGACAGTACAATCCTTTCACCCCTACTCTGTTTTAATTAAATTTCAGTACCTCAAATCAGATATCAAATGAATCCTAGTACTGTTACTGCAGGAGACTGGTACTTTTAAAACACCAAACCTCAATGCTCTATCTTAGCACTACAGGATCAAGATTCTTGGGCCAAAATTTGTCTCTTTGTCATGGATAAAATACCACACAGACTAGACATCATAGTATTTTTATTTTTTTTTTCAGAAATGAACTTTTCAAAGAAACTAGCAAATGAAACCTTCTGCAAGGCAAAATGCTGTTGAACCAATTAGATAGACAAGGCAGGGTTGTATGGGGTTTAGAGCAACCTGTTTTAGTGAAAGGTGTCACTGCCCATGGCAGAGGGGTTGGAACTAGATAATCTTTACAGTCCCTTCCAACCCAAATAATTCTGTGATTCTAGGCTTCTGGAGGAAAAAAAAAAAAGTCTTTTAAAGCAACTTTGCCTTTCTATGCCAAATAGAAGCTGAAGAAATAACCAGATATCTACAAGACAACTTAATTTTCCAGCAATTTTGGGAATTGTCAAAGTAGCTGAATTATCCCAGTGGAGTTTGGAAGGTACCTACATTTGCTGAGCTGGGAAATAATCACAACTCTTTTAGCAGCTTCCCACCTCCATTAATATAAAACAGATATACAATCAGATCCAGTGTCACACACTATCCACTTGTGCTTCTCACAATCTCCAAGGTCTGAATCTTCATTAGGGATTCATTTTATAACACTGAGACATTAATTCTCACCCATGATGAGCACTGTATGTCCCTGACAGAAAAGCAGCAAGGATTTTTGGGGATGAGATCACACCTATTAATAGGTGGGCCGCCCTCAAATGGGGTGCCAGCAAATAAAGCATCTCAGCAGCCTACTTGGGAAACGGGTGGTAGGAAAGAGATGGGGACTTCTTCTGTTTGAGACATGGGTGGGTTAAATGAGACAAAGACATTTAAGGCAGATTAAATGAAGACAGAGGGAAGCTGTCCTGCCTGGAACAGGAAATTAAAATTGGGAACATATGGGTGTAGGGACATGGAGAAGGAGTGACAGGTGGGCAGGCATTTTCCCTCCCACCGAACTCTCCGCGGTGCCTTCATTCCTGCGCTGCTGAGCAGAGCTTTTCCTGACAATTCTTATTACCAGCTGGTGATTTATAGTCGTCTCTCTCTCAGATGAACCAAAACACATCTCTTCTGATGGACTGTGTTCTGCAAAGCATGAGGTTTTACAATACAGCTGCTATGTGTTATCCCACACTGCAAATGTGGGAATATTTATGTGGGTTTTTTAATACAACAAATATATTTCCCCAGATGCTCTTGACTGAACACATTGCTAATGGGAGCATGTTCAGCTTTTCAGAATAAAATGCCTTTAGAAAGGAGAAGATGCTAAATAGCTCAAGAGTCCAACGTGATTTTTTAAATGTAAAACAAGCTTTCAGCTTCACTTGCTATCCTTTCTTGTCAAAACTGCTCTAAAATCTACACTACAATATTTCTTATTAGCTCCTTCTTCTTAAACATGGCATTACCCAGGGGAGATGGATCACAGTAGAAGAGAGGTTTAGATTAGATGTTAGGAGGAAATTCTTCACTCAGAGGGTGGTGAGGCACTGGCACAGGTTGCCCAGAAAAGCTGTGGATGCCCCATCCCTGGAAGGTGGATGGGGCATTGAGCAGCCTGGTCTAGTGGAAGTTGTCCCTACCCATGGCAGTGGGGTTGAAACTAGAGGATCTATATGGTCCTTTCCAACCCAAACCATTCTATGATTCTATGAATTTTTAAATACGTGGATGCCAGAAACTAGTAGCAATGGGGAACAAAGCAACACAGACCCCTTTATGCATCCAAAGGAGCTTGCTTTATTGTAGAAATCTCACCCTTTATATTCCTTTCTTCTCTACCTGACATAACTGAAACCAAAGTGAGGCCTAACAGAACTCAACAGAAGAAGGCACCCATTGGCTGGCCCAGCTGCAGTGCTGCTGTCCACACGTCCCTTCACCCAATCACCTTTCTGCTAATACCCTGTCCAGGTGTCCCTCCAGCCTCACTTCCAACTGACTCTCCTCGCTCCTAAACTGCCTCTCATCCTTCAACCGACTTCCAAGGCTTCCAACCCTCCAGCCTGCAGCTGTGCCTTTCCCGTAGGGCCTTCCGGTGAGAACAAACCTTAAACACTTTTACAGTTATAAACCAAACCCTACAGAAACTCAGCCTCCAAAGGCACTTTTGAAGATTTCCTATTCAGTACAGTTTCCAGACTGCACTAAAAGAATTAGGTGTTCAGCTGATTTTAATTTTGCCAGATCTGTGTCTTAAATATCTGCTGAAAAAAACAAACCTCAGAGGTACATGTGAAGGTGTTGTTGTTGTTCTTGTTGTTTTTAAGAGAAATTCCTTCCAATTCAGAAGTTAAAGGCTAAACCAGAATAGAATACAGTCTAAATGTCATCTTGGAGTGCCTTCTTGTAAATATCCCTTTACAAATAAGAATAAACTATATTTTTATATGCTTTCTTATGTGCTGGGTACTTGCTCCTGATATCTTCATGTGCTGCAGGAAAGTTTGCATTTCCCAGGCTGTGTTCATAGCTTGAACAGAAATAGGTTTTCAGCTCCATACTTTATTTTTATATCTTCACCACCACTACAAAGAACCCAAGCTTCAGGTAATATACATCAACAAAGTACCACGAATGTCTTGAAAACATGGTAATTAAGAGCAATAGGAGATCTAATCTTAAATTGTAATTGAATGAGAAAAAGGGGGTCTGATCAGATTTATAAATCTGATGCAGAGGAAAAGATTGTTGATTTTGTTTAGTATTTTAGTATTTTATAGGCATGAATAAAAGTCCTTCTATAAGAAAACCTATTTGTTAAGAATTATGTCGTGATTAATATCTCCCCTACAGATTTATTTGTGCCTTAGATTTTGAGGATGACGATCATTTGTGTCACTGCCACAACCTCTGTTTGCTCAATTGATTGCCTTGTTATTGTTTTTCTGTCTGCTCATCTACACAAGTGAAATTATCTTGTCCTTTCCCCTTTTCTGCCTTTCTCAGATCATTTAACAGTGAGGCATACTTTCCATGTAGCCCTTTGTGATGAAAAAGGGGGGAAAACTGTGGGGAGAGGGACAGAGAACTGAAGTCAGTGTCTGATTCATATGAAGTAATTTACTTGCTGACAGTGATTTTGCTTTCCAAAAGTCTTTTTCTTTTCCAAAAATTTTTGTGTTCCTGGTTAGATCAGTTTCTTCTCTTTTCCCATAGGGTCATCCTTCAGTGGTTCAGTACCACAGTCTAGCTTTATTTGAATCTACAAATGCTAAGATTGTATTTGCCTTTGGTATAAAAAATAAATAAAGATAAAGCAAACCCATATTTTATTGTAGTTACCATTAAATAGTTACTACCATTCTGTAGTTACACAGAAACTTACAAAAAGTATAAAAAAATCATTCAACTCCCACTTCTTTGACCCTTTAAAAATATTATTTACAATTATATTGCTACTTTATTCCTGAAAATCCAAATTTGTTTGCAATAGACTTTAGTGAGGATCCTCTTGAGCTGTGAGAGGGTGTGCTGGACTGCAGCCCAGGCCACTTGCCTGCTCAGGCACCACTCATGGTTTGGTGTCACCTCCACACACCACAGGTGGGGATGCTGGGGGCAGTTGTTGCTGCTCACTACTGACTGAGAAAGTAGGTAAGGGATTGGCACATATCTGACACTAACTATCCAGGCATGTTATAATTGCTTTTTCTCTAGCCTAATAGCACAGGGGAGCAAAGCCAGAACCAAAGTGGAAGCATGCCTCTGGGGGGAATTCCTTCCCTTCTCTGTGCCCCACAATGGCAACATGCATCTGCCCTGACACAAGGAACCTGGCAGGCTCATGATGTGTGAGTTCCACAGGCTTAAGCAAATATAAATACCCAGTTCCCTGAGTGCTAACATGTTAGTCTGTGAATTATCTCTGGCACTAAACTGTAAATGATAACAGTCCAGTGTGCTGTGAGTAGTAGTTAGGAAAACCATAAACAGTTGAATCTTATTTTCCTTAATATATCTGTCACTTATCTAGCACACTGGTATAGGACAGTACAATACCATTTTACTTCATCTAATCAGCTTCCAGTGGTACAAACCGTGACACATAATATTTCTGTGATCTCTGACTCTTCCCCCTGTGCAAGTTAACTAGCAATAAACAGAGTGAGGAACAAGGCAGCATAGGCTGGCTATTGAAGAGCATGATGCAGTCCAGACATAAAATGAGATTGTCAAAAATTATTTCCCTGAAGCAATATGGAAGTAGAGAACCAAAATGTGTCCATTGGTTTTTCTTATTTGCTGTTATTTTAGCTGTGCCATACTTTGAAAAGAGGGGAAATAATAAGGAGAGGAGAGGAGAGGAGAGGAGAGGAGAGGAGAGGAGAGGAGAGGAGAGGAGAGGAGAGGAGAGGAGAGGAGAGGAGAGGAGAGGAGAGGAGAGGAGAGGAGAGGAGAGGAGAGGAGAGGATGACATAATCAATTATGTCTCCAGCTGGGTCTAAATCCTGTTGCAAGGACTGTGGAGGTGCTCTGGGAGACTGGAAAGGCCACAGATTTCTTATGATGAAGTAATACTTTTTAGTATTAAATGTGAGATTTGATAATAGATAGGTGGAACAGCTGGCTTCTTCATTTTGAAAAAAAAAAAAAAAAGAAATAAATTTGAAAAATCAATGTTTCTTGTACTTCATGCTTTTATCCACAGTTTTCCAGTTTCAAGCATACCATAGAAATAACAAAATTGTCTACCACTCTGGCACTATAGATGGGAAGAAAAGCTGAAAGCTGTAGTAATTGCATGGCTTCCTTTCTAGCATTCAAGGAGTTCAGAAAATGGCTTTGAACTCTTGGATAAACATCTATTCTAATCTACTGGGATAATTTTTCATTCACTAATGTGGATGGAGAGGTGCAGAGAGAGGCTGAAAAGGAGACCATACCATGTAACTCTGGCAGTAAGTGAAAATGCCTGTAGAAAGAGCTTAATAATACAAAATTTCCCATCAAAGTGAAGGAGGCAGAGAGACCTCAGTACATACTACAGTCTGTGTCTAGAAGAAAACATCCCCCTTCCTTGACTGTGTAATCCAGGGAAAACTCAGCTTTTGGCTGAAGTAGATCTTTCAGATGCCTAAAATTTGGTAGCACAATTTCAGCCTTTACCTCCAGTCTTTATCAGTCATCCACCTTACTGAATGAGTTTAGAGCATCCTTCTTATTTCCTGAAGCAGAACTGTTGCTTCAGTTATCTGCAGGCTCAGAGAACAATACTGAATTAATTTCTTCTGCATTTGATTTTTATTGGACTGATAGAAAAAAGAGGTTTCATTCAAAGCAGACCCCGAATACAAAAGAGGGAGTTTTATATACTTTTCTTTTAATTACCTGACCCTGTAATGTAAACTTTATCTCCACCTTTCACTGTATTTCATTATATTCACTCTGTATCAATATTATATACCTAAAAAAATAAAATCATTTTTAAAAGGCAGTTGAACTGAAACATATTTTCAGCTTTCAGCATCTCTCTGAGTAATTTGGGGGGGGGGGGGTTGTTGAAATGTTTAATGGAAGGGATGTTAAAAAATGAAATAAACTAAAGAAGTATAATCAGCACCCAAGACAGTGAGGAGAATGTGAAGCTAAATCAGTTAGGGTCTCATATGTAATGCTCTTGGCAGAGGCTTATATTTGAGATATAAAATGCATGCAGAAGAAGTTTAATCTGCAGACTTTTATCATTTGGTTGTATTTCAGTAAGAGTGGAAGTATTTGAACAAGTCAGGTACTATATATCATCTGATGGCATATCCTCCAGGCAAACGACGAGTTGTGTGGAGCTTCCCAGCAGCCTCCTCGCCCCTAGATATTTAATCCTCCAAAAGACATTCTTGATGCTTGCCCAGTCACTTGTGCACTGCTTAGTGTCAGCATTTGAAGGCTTTGTCTGGATAAAAACAGGTATCTGCAGTGGATAAGTCTAGTTCTGAAGTAGTTCCCCCAGTGATCCCCTTTACCCACTAGAAAAATAATAAGGCCACAGTTTGCCTTGTCCTTAGCAAACGTCTTAAAAGATTCAGGTGACCTGCACCTTTCACTTCAAGTGAGCACACACTTCACTGACCATGAAGGGAGTCTGGAGTGACTAAGTCACATGAAGATGTCTCTGATTTAGGTAAGAAGGTTCATGTTTTTTGTTAAGATTGGTACAGCTGAACCACAGACACTACCTATTGCCACCACAGTACCTGAGTTTGATACAGGCTTTCAACTCACTTAATGGATAATCTCATTATTATCAAAGTCTTTCTTGACTTAGATCAGAAGAGAGAGAAATTAAAATCTTTGGCAGGATTTTGGTGGGTTTTGGGGGGCTTTTTTTAATAAATGAAATGTCCTATACGCCATATGCTTTCACATATCTGTTTTGAGGAAGTCCCACTTCTCAGTGAGACTGTCCATTGTCCATTTTTTCCACTGGAAGGGAGGAAGAGAACAAAATAATTTGTATATTTGATTAGAAGCTATTTAGTACATAATAATTTAATGATTGCTACTGAACAAATAAGGGCATAATAATTAATATTGCTTAGGCCATTATTTTCAAAGATGGGTCCCTTATTATGTTTTAAGAGTATCTGCAGTATGCCTGACATTATTAAAAACAAACAAGCAAAACCCACAAACCCCCAAAACGAACAAACAAACAAACAAATGCCCCCCGCAAACCCAAAACAAACCCCACAAACCCCCAAAACAAACAAACAAAAAGAAAAATACAGTCCTTACATCAAAGAGTTAACAGTGTCGAAGTAGTTTACTTAGCTGGCAAAGCATGATTTACTCCATTTTTCATTGCCGTGTTTTCTGAGGTCTTGGAACTTATGAGACCTTCACACACCATAATCCTTCCCTCCTTGCTCCCAACGCAGGGGTTGTTAGGGTGATTAAAGCTGTTCTATGGCAGCACTGACAGACTCTGCTGCAGGCTGAGAGGTGTTTCAGGCACTCAGACCTTGGGATGCTTTGGCCGTTCCCCTGGGCGGGTCTCGGGTGCCGCCGGAGCGCCGCCCGTCCCCGCGGCTGCTGTCCGTGGTGCTGATGCCCCCGGGAGCCCGCCGGGTTCCGACTTCCCTGAGCTGCGAGAGGGAGTGGTGGGGAACGACAAAACGAAAGTAAAAATAATAGTTTTACTGGAAAGCCAGCGAAATTTTGGAGTAAATTTGAGTGAGGGAATTTTATGTCAAATTAATTTAATTAATCTATAATAATTCTTATGCACGTGAGAATTTTAAATAACCAGCCATTTAGTAATTATTCTGTTAATCTAAATATTAACATAATTCTTTGTGCCAGTTTATATTTCCTGGAATAAAAGCACAAGTCCAGTCTGTAAATTACAAAAATATGTCCAGAAAAAAAGAAATAAAAGAAAAATTAATTCTAAAAGAGAAGTATATGCCTTTGGCTTTTTCCTTTTTTCCCCTGTGTTGATATTTTTGATTACTCTATGAAGAGAGGAAGAGACCATTTAAACCAGTATATAACCATATTTACTGGTTAAGCCAGCACATAAGCACAAGCTTCTATTGAAGCACTAAGTCAGAGTCAGGAAGCAAGGAGGCAGGGCTGCTGAGTTTCAGAAGAGCCTCTCATTCATTGATGTAAGTTTCATCCGTTTTGCATGTAAATCCCTTCCTTTTATATTGTTTGAAAGTTGATCCAGAAGGTTTGCAATCTTCTGCTAAAGCCCACAAGGTCTTTTTCTTGTTCTCATTACTTCCAACAGCTGGATGGATAGCCTGTATACCACAGAGTGTGCAATAAATAATGAATCACTTTGAAACATTTCTTTCATGAAAAGTCACATACAAATATGATGTTTACTTGTAATTTGTTTAAGTTATAAAAACACTGGCTGAAAGGGTGACTTCCCAATAAATCTGCTAGAGTACTGGGTAATGGAGCCTAGCTTCTTTCCTTTTCTTATTTTTTAATTTTTCACCTCCGCTAATTTATGACCCCTTTCCAAAATCATACTCTAAGGCACATTTTTTAGCAACTTCCCCCAGTGAAATGCATCTACAGAATTCTCACAAGTTCCTCCAATTTTTAATATCAGTTTTTTCCAGTTTCAATTCAAAGAGCAACAAATAATAGAAAAACACAAGCTTTCCTGATATTTACATTTGGTTCCCACATGTGTCAAAGCACTAACACTATAAGGATCAGTTAGTGAGCTCAGTTCTTTCTTTTTTTTCTTCATAAATAAAAAATAGAAGTAATTATTAAAAATGGAACTAATCAAAACTGCTAAAGAATGTTGTACTGAAAGTGTCAGTTTTAGCAGAGGTTTAGTAACATTAATGTATTTTAAACCAGATACTTAAGCCTTTTACACATTCACAGACTGGTTTCACAGCTATGCAAGCTTCCTTTTTTTCTTGACCTGCTCTGACCCAGGTCTGCAGGAACCACAGATCTTGAAAGATCACATTCTCCATCTTTTGAGCACATCAAGACTAGCAACTGGCCACAATTATGATGATGAAGTGTGGGGTTTTGACACACAGAGAGCCTTCAATGCCTTGCCAACAGCACCAAGAGCCCAAGAACCTGTAGTAGGTACAAGGTTTTCTGGTCAATACTGGCCATTCTAAACTCAAATTTAAAATCTTTATTTCTGTGATCAGATGCTCTTTATCAAGTATTCTCTGTCTCACAAGTGGAATATTTTGGTCATTTACACTCTGCTTTGCAGACCAAGAGTCTTGTAACAATTCTGTGGCATTTGGGGACTTCATTTCATTTGTATAATTCACCATTTTTTATATACTGATACAAGTTCCACTGAAGTCAGTTACAGTAATTCTGTCAGGCCCTGAAGCAGCCCCTTTGAATTGGGATTATACACTTACTGATATACAGAAGATGCAAGATATTATTTGTAATTTTACCAAAATAGATTTCTGTGCCAAAAGCTTTCTTGTTGCATTTTAATACATATTCAGAATACATTTTCAGATCAGAAAAACACAGAAACAAAAAAGTGGGGTTCGGATGAAAGCATTCTTAAATGAAAGAGGTCCACAGTCAAGAACTTTGCAGTGAGAGTATTTTTCAGTATTTTTATGTGTTTCAATGTACCTGTAGGTACTGGGATTCACCAAGACACAAAGTTAAATAAGTTTATAAATCTATTAGTGGAACCACTGAAATCCACAGGATTATCTTGATAAGCAATTAGTTATCCATAGGAGAACTTGAATTACTGAAAGTAGAGCAAAGCTGCTACATAGTGATGCAACCACTAAACAATGATAGAAATGGACATATAAACAGATAACTCTCTGGTTTAGATAGATGTCATTACAGATACTGTAAACAAGATATTTGTTTCTAAGTAGTACTGACTAAAACAAATGACAAAGTGATAAACACAGAAGAAAGAACAATGCCTTGTATCAGATACAGCTGCGTACAAGGGCTACAAAATGCCCAAACACTTGAATCCCTTGAACTGAGATAAATATGTTTATATTGTATCTTTTAAAAGGTCCAGATTATCCTGTTAATTCAGTTGTCTTCCCTTTCTGCTCCAAATAATTTGAAACTGCTTTGAAAGAAGAGATTTTCTTGAAACTAGAGGAACTTTTTTAATCCCATTGATTCAAACTTTTTTAAACAACAAAAAATATTCCAATCACTTTCAAAGAAGTGTCACAGTTCTGTGTTCAATAACATTTCTGAATGTGCATTAGTAAAATAAAATAAAAACAAAAACAAACAAAAACAAAAACAACAACAAACCAATCTACTTCTCTTATGAAATTTAAAACCACTCACAATAACTTGTGACTAGAAAAGACTAGTGTCACTAGTGTCCTGGTGAAACTGGACATTATTTCAGACCAGAAGTATTGACTTTGTGAACCTTATCCTTAAATATGTAGGTTTTCTAATTTGACAATTCTACATACATTCAGGAAAGGTTTAATGAGATTTAACTACCATACAGCTTGCATTTAAACACCATGTTTATAAACTCCTGAATACTCTGTCTAAGATTTTGACTAAATCAGAAAACCCAACCACATTTCCTTCACATTACTCCAAGGATATATCTACTATGATACCATACCACACTAATTACAGGCGCTCTTTTCAAGTTCCTGGTAGCAGTATATGTGCTTTTAAAATCACCTCCTGTCAGCTGACATTAATGAAAGGAATTACTTCAAAGGTGATAAAATCAGAATAATTTTACCATTTGCTTTCAATTTGCCTGCAAATGCTATTTCAAGCTCTCTGACTAAACAGTAGAGAAAAAATACATTTTCTATTTTTATTTAGACAGATTATTTAATTTGAAAATGCCAAATTGCATTTCCTGTAGATCACTTATAAATTAGATCACAGAATTAAGAAGCAGCTCTGAAATGTGCCCTGATGGCTGTATGCAGCTTACTGGCTGCTAAAAAGCTGACACTTTTTAAAATATTACTGTTTTTTACAGGAAGGATTTCCATTTTTGTTTTTCCTCTGTTCATCCATGCACTATGTCTTGTTCATGTAGGTACAGACTTTAATTTTCTTGAAGGAATGGAGTAATGGAGTAAGAGAACTGAGATGAATGTTTGAAGAGACACTGACCAATTTTAAAGACAGAATTGAAAAGCTCTGTAGAAGGCAGGTATCATGTTTACTCTGAAAACTTCAGAAGAGTGAACAAGCATGGTAATATCATGGTTTAGGGAGTTTCTCCCTATCAACGGCTGACCATCTATAAATGCTTAATTTTCATTGTGAAAAAAAGCCATGTTAGTTTAAATTACATTTTATGTGGCTTTCACAATAAACTAAGCTGATGTCAACTTTAATTAGGTTTCTGTAAATATTATACAGGAGATTAAGGAATTGTTCTGACAAGAGTTCTATTAAAAACCAGTTTAAAGCCAATACATTTCTCTTCTTTGTTGAGATATGCAATTGACTGACACTAGTTTCAACTTTCCTGTAATTACAGGCCATGCACATAGCAACAGACTAATTCATTTCCCAAGTAGGGTCATCTGACTCGTGTGGATATTTCAGCTCTACTACTCAAAAAATACTGTTTAAAAAAAATTTAAAGTTTGATTTCTCTAATTTTAAAATCCTCACAAAATCCAATCAACTTTGTAAGAGTTTTTCCTTGAGAAATCACTTATTCTTTAGCCAAAATATATGGACATTAGTGAAGAGAAGCTGAGTCCAAAGAGTACCAGTTTTTGACAAAACAATTTACCCAGTGCCACAGAGAAAATTAATTTTTAATGCTTGGGATCAGTTACTGCTAGTGATACCTGGAAGGCCAGCTTTTCACGTTGTTCTCACTTGATATTTCCAAGGAAATTCCCACAATTTAATCACCATGGGATTTTCTTCAATTATTTTTGTGAGTTCCTACTTGGTCAAAATTATGCACTGAAAATCATGTTTGCCATAAGAGCATGACCACCATACCTATTAATAATAGTAACATCTAAAGTAAAGATCATAGAGTATCTTTGGATCATAGTTAACAAAATTTAGTTTCTGTATGGTTTATTTTACTGCTTAGGATTTTTACTATTTCTTTTTAATTTTGTTTGGTTTAAATTCAATTTGTTTTCTAATTTCTTAGTAGATGGTGGTATCCATGGATTTACAAATATTATATTACTCATCTGAAGTTCATCTTGAGAAAGAAGCAGTCACCAGAGGCTTTACCAAAATTCTTTAGAGATTTCCTCTAAAGACAAAAGTCCTATCAGAACAAAGTTCAAAGCAGCATAATGCTGGGTGGTGCAGGTTTTCTGGTGGAGGTACAGAAGAACATTTTTCTAAACTCTTCTGAAACTACTGTTGTAAAGGTCTCTTCCATGCTGTCACCAAAAAAAAAAAAAAAGAAATACTTCCTAGACTAAGTTTAAAAACTTAAAGTTCCTGAAATGCTTTCTCTATTTTTTTTCCAATACCACAACAGAAAAATTTCTAGTAATTAATGCACCATTCAAATCCAGAAAGGCTGACATCAAGTCCTCCTGATTGGCACTGCAGGGCCAAGTAGAAAAATGTGAAAAACAGCTGAGCATGGATTAAACTCATCTTTGTTTTTTCATGCATCTTTTTCAGTTCCAACCCAAACTCACTACAAGCCATCTTCACCGTGGTTTCAGAATGTTCATATACTTAGTAATGGCTCCAAAAGTGGTTCAGAAACTTCTCTCCCTCCTTTGCTTTCTCCTTTTGCTCTGGATCTCTTGTGGTATGAGACTTGATTGTCTCCAAGATCTGCAAACAGACCTATGGCCCACTGGTGCATCAGTTGGCTCATGACTGTGTGACTTTATTTGCTGGGGTGAAGCACTGGCAGCCTCCATTCCCCACTCTTCTCTTTCTGCTCTGGGGTTTACTTGGTTTTCTGTTTCCTGTGTGGATGAAAATTACTAATGTGGTTTCAAGATCATAATGCTTGTGTAGACATGTTCCTTCCTTCTTGGATATGTGACTGGTCACTGACACACTGTAAGGTGTCATACAAGGTGAATTATAAAAGGCAGAAGTGTAAGCCTGTAGCTGAGGGTGTTCCTATGCCAACTGTCCACAAGTTCAAAGGCCCTTTGCTGTGAGCTTGATAAATGGTGGGACTCCATTCAGACAGATTTATTGCTTAGGGACAGATTTCCCCAGAAGCCCAATAAGCTTTTCAATCAACTTGATCTCCGTTAGTTCATGGTATTCACAGAAAAGTGGATGTCTGGTTTACCTATTCCCCTTTACTGAGTCTAACTCACTGTATTGTTTTAAAAAGCCAAAATAATGACATGCATTACTTTTGAATAGCTTGCCAATGAGATATTTATCATTATGTCTTATATTAAGAACCCATAGTTTGCATTCTAGTTTTATTTTGTTACAGTTATTTTGGTTATTTCTTATCTTGTTCAGTGATACTGATCAGCAATGCAGGAAAGAATACAGGAAAATATACAGCTTCTGCATCAGTGTCTTCACTTTCCAATACATTTGCTTAGCACTTATTGCAGTTTTGATGGAGTTTTGATGTCACTGGCTTCTGGAAACAACTGGGAGTATTAGTATTCAATAATTATAATAATGCACAACTTCCTTACTTTCTTCATTTTAAATAGTATCATTCAAATATAAGAGTTCACCATAAAACAGTATATCTTTGATCTGCTTTGCTCTTATTTACCAAGTAAAACAGGAAAAATGCAATACATATAGTGCCAGAGAAAGAAAAAATAGAACACATTCTATTTTGTCTTTCAATCCTTTAATTTCAATTTTTAATGACAGCTTTCTCACAACAGGTATTCAAAATCTAATTCAGTTCAGGTTGCCCGAAATTTCTCACTATAAAAGGCTTATTTTTAATTCCATATAACTTTGCTAGGCACCAGGCTACAAGTTGAAATTTTTCATGCCAGATGTCTGACTTAGATTGAATATTGATTTTCTTTTCTTCAGAACTTCAGAAAAAAACAAAGCAAAACAAAAGATGAGTTGATTCTGAGATTTGCATAAATCAGCAACAGAAATTGACTGGACCTATCTTTTAAATATATAAATCTATACAAAGATGTCACATATTCCCTTAGTGTGCTCTGTAGATAAAATTATCTGTATCTTTGCAGCACTAATTCTTTGCACCACAGAAACCTGGAGAAAATCATCAGTTTTATTTTCATTGCAAAGTTTGAATTGAAGTCCACTTGTAAGACCACATGGTTAATGAGAAATATAAAAAGAAATAGTGAAGATTAACTCTTATTGGAAGAGACAGACATCTCAAAGAAAAATGAGTATGTGATTATGCAGTTAAAGACTCAAAGAGTACATGGATAAGAGGACATTAAGATTTCGCACAGTCTTAACTCTGCTTCTCTTATGTTTTTAAGTATTAAATTTTAGATTCTTACAATTGTTTTGTTTTGCTTTTTTGTTTTATACTAAAAACTGTCTGGAACAGTATTAAAAAATACATCACATAGCATTTGTCACAAAAAAAGTCGGTTTCTTTGACACTTCATCCAGTTTACTATCAGAAGAGTCACATCAGTGATCTACACTGTCTGGAATCCTAAAAGCTCAGAACTGCAGCTATAACTTCCCAGCAAGGTAACCTGGGACTGCAAATAACCATCAAATATATCTTCCAAAAGTGTTCTCATCCAGGTGGGGTTTTTGTGAGCTGTTGAGCAAATGGATGGATAATCTCTTTGGGAACTCCATGGTAATTAAGAAACTGCAGAAGGAATCTAAGATGGATATTACCCCAAAAACCACAAGATGGAGAGGCCCTTTTTTTCAGAATAATTCTACATAAACCTTTCTGTAAGTATCAGGAAAACTCTAAATACAGGCCTTAAACTAAGCTGTAGTAAAATTTTTTTTTATTAAGGGAGCACAAAACCCTGAGGTTGGTTTTTTTTGTTGTTGTCATTGCTGTTTGTTTTTCCTTAAGAATAATAGTGGTTTTAGGTAACTCTGTAATCGAAAATCATAAAATGCATAATTACATCATGAAAATTTTAAACAGAGAAATCTATGAGAAATTAGAATTTTGCCTCAAAAATTTATACAGCCATATAGATAATTATTGTTTAGATGTCCTACATCATGACTTAAACCTGTGACTTCTTTAATATTGTTGGTTTCAGCCTTCCACATATATGTTTACAGGAAGTAAACTTCAGTTTCTGTCCCTCACATTTCCTATTATTCAAACTCCTCTGAGACACCAACTAGCAGGAAACATTAGAAAACAAAGCAAAACCAGGAGACTGTATAGCCTAATTTTCCCTAAAAAATGGTTTTATTTTTTAATCAGCTCAGTTAGTTGTACACAGGGTGATCTTTTCCCAAGCAAAGTCTTGGTGATGGACATAGACTTAAAAACTAAAAAATTTATGCTATTACCAAGAGGGAGTCCAAATAACCATATGTGGGCTCAATAAATCTTTGTAGATATTGTAACATCTCTTCTTAAAATACAGGTATTGTACATGAAAGCTAACTTGCATTGTTTCCACAAAACAGTTTCCATGAAACATTACTTAACAGGTATAACAAAAAATGTGATTAAAAGTGGGAGCCCGTGTCAACTTTCATAAAATTGTAGAATGGTTTGGGTTGGAATGGACCTTAAAGATCTTTTAGTTCCAACCCCCCTGCCATGAGCAGGGACACCTTCCACTACAAAGCATGTCCTTCCTTAAATATAAATAAAACTAAGTTTCAGGATTTCTTTTCAAACAGCACATTTTCAAGCTCTTCTCTTTTAGAAAAAGAAAATTATGTTTAGGAGTGCAATTGCTTTAGAAGACAAAAGCTACCAATGTACTGCCTCTTTTCCTGGAAGAGATGACCTCAGTTCTAAGTGTTTCAACAGAAGTAACTCTCTTTGGAAATGTGGTCAGGTCTCATATGGAATCAGTCTTGCAATTGCTGAAACATCTCTAGTACCAAAGCACGTCTTTTCCCAGAGGTCATAAAATTTGCTGTGCCCATTTGTGCACACTCCCAGATATCATGAGGGCTGAGCTCTGAGAGCTGTGGCTGATGGAGGCTGTTGGGATGCAGCTGGCAGAATGCACACAGGGATCCAGCATAGCACAGTCTTTTCCCAAAAGAAAGCACTAGAAATCTACCTAATATAGTAGTAGTAGAGAAAAGAAGGGATAGTAAATTATTAAATCAACTAATATTCACTAAAATAATTGTCTCAGTCCTTCTCAGCTACATCCAGGTGAAGGCAATTTCAAAGCCCAAAGCCATATCAACTAAAGGAACCTAGAGCTTAAATGGAAATGGCATGAGAGGATGTATAATTTAACTTATTTATAGTTAAGGAACTACAGGAGTAAAGTGGACATGTAAGGCAAAACTTGGACAGAGTTGATTCATTGGGTGGACAGTTGCAAATCATGCCAGAGCATCAAAGAGACAAAACTTGTAACAGGAGTCTACATGAATTAAAAATAATAGGTCTTCAGGATTTTTTTAAAATGAAATTCATTAAAATATCATTTATTTAAAATTAATCATTTTCTAGAAATAATTATAATAAAAATAATTTTCCCATCCCAATTCCATAATAAAATGTTAATATAACCCACGAAGTACAAAAGAAATTTGTTATAGTCTTCATTGAAGATCAGAGTTGGGATTTAATTTCAGAAAGGATTTTTTTTTCCTTTGGTGAATATTATTTTAATTTGCCTAAGACAGGCTTGAGCCATGCTTTGCATTGTTATGACTCTTTTTTTGTATTAAAGCTGAACAAAACCAGACTAAAATGGAATTAAAACTTTGTGTGAATTTAGTTTAACATCCATTTTAGCATCCAAGCATTTTTTATTGTGTTTTAATTAACTAGAATTTGTTTTTTCTTCCTGAGACACCATCATTGTTTCCAAGGAGATTTATGACTTCTACCTACTATTTATATATTAACCATATATTTATATATGTATAAAATACCTTTAAATACCTATTTGTGTTTCCTCTATGGCAGTACTTCTGTTTAGGTGATGCCTTGATGCTCACCTGTGTCTAAGATATGTCTCAGCTGCCTACTACTGGGAGGAGGTTTTTACTGCACACTCCCAAGGCAAGCATTGCACCAGTAGAATCACTAAACAACCCATGAGTCTGGCTGACAAAAATTATGCATTTCAAACCTTTAATTCTTTGGCCACCTTTTTTGGGTTTCTCAGCTGAGGCCAGACCTGAAAGCAGTCATATGCACATAATCAATTTATGAGTGCACAATAATAACTTATTGCCCGTGAGGCACATAATAAATGGCTGGGGCTAACGTGGTGTGATGTGCTCAGCAGTTCGTGAGCAGGCAGACAAAGCTGCTCTGCTAGCCAAGCTGGCCAGGCAGTTGGCAAATACGCAGGAAAGTGCCAGCCCTTGGGTCGTTCTTTGCAGTGGACTGAGCTTTTATGAATTGCCACATTTCTCTTCACTGATCTTGCATCTTCCCATATTGCGATTTTCTTCTTGAATCTAGGATGATTTCAGATTTTCTGCTTCAAGTTAGTTCTTTTGCCAGTAGCTGTTCTGTACTCCTGTGGGCTTTTTATTTCTACTTTTCAACTTGCATGAGCCAATGGTCCATGTTAACTGCCTCTCAAGAGCTGACAGAGAATGCCACAGATCAGCATGATCTTCCTTTGTCAAAACTGGGGCAAGGGCATATGTGGGTCCTCTCAGCATGTGTACCCTTATTCTCAGCACTTAGAAGCTCACTGTCCAGCATCATTTGGAGACAGAGAGCAAAAGTGCAAGCACAGGAAAGCTGATATGACTGTAGTTCTGCAGGAGAGGTTTATAACAGGCATAGCAAAAAAGGAGTCTCCCAAAGAACTATCTGTCCCAAATCCCGGAAAGGCCAATGCACGTTCCACCAGGTTTGGAAGGGAGGTGTGGCAAAAGATGGTCCTGACCAGCCTCTCACAGACATACCTTGGCTTGGTGCTTGCCAGTGCTAGGCCCAGGGGTGGCAAGGAAAGGCTGCCAGGGAGGGTAAGGGGAGCACAGGGATCACCTTCCCTCTCCCTACCTCTGCTCTCTTCCCTTTCTCCATCGCTCTTTTCAATATGTCTTTTTAGATCAGCCCTTTCTTTCCTTCCTCCTTCCCGTTGGTTCAATATGATCCTGTTCCTTCCTGTCTCCCCTCATTCCCTTTTGTCTTCTCACCTCAATTTCACTTCCTAACCCTGCTTCCCTGCCATGACACGACAATCAGTCTCCCTTGAGTCATCCTTACTTCCCCCCAACGTCCCCTATCACTCTGACGTCTTTCCCCCTTCCTCCCCCCAGCTCTGACGGACGCGGTCCTCTCACCCCACTGAACCCTCCTCCTTTATAAAGGGATTTTCCTCTTTTTAATCCACGAGACCCCCGTCGCAGCCTCAGCGCTCGGCGCGCCGTCGGCACCGCCGGGCAAGAGACGATCCTTCCTTCGCTCCTTCCCTCCCCCCGCCAGCGGGAAAGCCCCGGGCGGGGACAAAGCCCCCGGCGGCTCGGCCCCGCCGCGGCCCCGCGGGATGTGCGGCCGTGGCCCGCGGGCTGCGGGGCAGCGCGGCGGCGGAGCGCAGGTGGGCGGCGGGCGCGGGCTGCTCTCCCTGCCCGACGGCGCGGGGCGGGCGGGCGCTGCCGCCGCGGGCGCGGGGCGGGGGCGCGGCCGCGCAGGGCGCCTCGGCGGAGCGCGGAGCCCCCCGGAGGTAGGGCTGCCTCGGCCGGCTGGCCCCGCCGGAGGAGCCGCGGAGCCGTCGGGAGCGCGGACGGGTCTTGCCGGCTCGGCTGTGAGAGAGCGAACGCGGAGCGGCGGGGCCAGGATGGGGAGGGGGCTCCGGGAGAGGCTGGGTACGGGGCTGCCGCTGGCTGCCTCGCTCGGGAGTTTCCCCCCGCTGTAGTTCGTATACTTCAACATTTCTGCCTTCCGACAGCCTTTAAGCTTTCCCTTTGCTTCCCATATTGCGAGAGAACAGATTCATGCGTTTCGTGCCGGACAACTAAATGTTGCAAAAACAAATCGCAGATTTTAAAATACGGGAGATGTTACAAGGGGGCAAGACTCAGCATTCCAATACAAACACTTAAAAGATGTGGTTTGCTGTTGCAGCTATTACTTATACGTAGTTCTAGTATTACTTAAAGCAGTTTTGTCTTCAAAATAGAGATTTTTGTAATAGTCCACATGGCAAAGATCTTCTATCTCTTGTACCAAACTAGTCTGTGACTGAAAAGTTCCCAGACATTGAGGACTTGGTGATACCGAAATAATTCAGTGCTCAATAACTGACTTGTAAGGATAGTGTAGCTTTCAGCCACGTCATTCATTCCCCTTTGTGTTCAGGGACTATAACCACTGGTTGTTGCTCCACAGGCGTTTTAATTGGCATGTGACATTAATCTCAATTACATCTGAAATTCTCATTTCATAAATTCACCGGAATAGTCTCTTTAATAACCATCTGAGGGTTTTTGTACACTGATTCTAAAAGGCAGGCGTGTTAAAAGCAGACCTATTATTGCATTCTCTCCAGAGGTCTTAATGAAATAGCGATAAAAGAAACAGTTGGTACTTCAACATGGCTTTCCATGTGGAGGGACTGGTGGCCATAATTGTCTTCTACCTGGCAATCCTGGCAGTAGGAATATGGGCTGCTTGGAAAACCAAGAACACCGGCAGTGAAGGAGATCGCAGCGAAGCGATTATAGTTGGTGGAAGAGACATTGGTTTGCTAGTTGGTGGATTTACCATGACAGGTATGTAAAAAAACACCTTTTTGTTTCCTAGCCAGCATATAACTTGTCAGTTTGGCATCTGAATGAATTGCAATCTGCGTGTTGAGTAATGCAAAGTGGGGAAAATATATATACTTTTTATACAATTGTTTAATGAACAGCCAAATGTAGCATCCTCATAAAAACAACAAATAATTGTAAATCTTAGAGGAATATATTTTCATTAGTTTTCATATATTTTCATTCCATATTCGTCTGTAGATCAGATATGTTTGGGACAAAAGTATGGAATTAATATAGATTAATTAGAAAGTTTAAAAATAACTGTTATTGTTTTTAAAACCATCCATATTTGTGCATTATTCTTCGGTTTGTTTAATCTGAGTAAAACAAAGTTTATAGGGAAAATGATGGGTGGGAAGGGGAGGGTGTACAACATAAATTAACTTTCTAAAAGAAAATTGACATAACTCCAACCTTTTAATAGTACAGATTTCAGCAAACTTATTTTGTGGATTCTTTAAGCTTCTTTTTCAGCAGTTGGACAAAATAATGCCTTACTCTCAATAGTAGTATCAGTAAGAAAAAGCTGGGTGCAGGAAGATCTCTTCACTGATTTTGTAAACAGTGCTCTCACTCCCAGAGCCAGTAAAACCAGCCGTATTGCCTGGGTAAATAAGATATTCACAATACTGTCCAAAATCTCAAAACTTATATTATGGTATTGGAACAAAAATACATTATAGGAAGAGTGAATTAGCCCATCATTATATTAAGGCAAATTAATTTTTAGGCATGTTTTTTTTTTGTTGTTGTTGTTCTTAATTTAATCTAGATCCTATTCAGGCAAAGCCCTTTCAATTGTCAAATTGAATTTATCTGACTTCATTTATGTTTTGCTGTTTTGGCCTGTTCTGCTTTCACAATTATCTAATAAGGAAGGGCCAGGTAAAACTTGGGCCAAAACTCTGCATTCTTTATTTGAAATAAATTCACATTCTTTTGCAGGGGCATTTTGCTCATTCAAAGGCTGAATATTTGGATATTGAGTAAAGAATGTTTGTAAAAGTCAATAAAGTTTGAATACAGTCAGAGCTCTACTTTTTGCACTATGCTGTAATTTACTGTATCACGAATTCATCAGCTACTGGTGCTTAAGATATGACGAGAGTCTGCTCATAGCAAGAGCTTTCTGCTGAATGAAATGGTTTCAAGACCACTGAAACCAAAATATTTTGCAGAAATATTGGTTGCCACAAAACAATAAACATTAAATCAGGAGAGTCAAGATGAAAAAAGGCATTTCCCACAGAAGTGGCTACAACTAATGGCTTTGCATATAGAAGACACAAATTCTGGTCTCCTTAATCCTCTTTTGCAGGAAAATTTTGTGTAACAACTGAAGCACAGATGAGATCTGAACTGGGATTTCCTATATCTCAGGCACATTCTGTGGCCACCACAATTCACACCCACTCATGTTAATCTTGTATTGTGCAAGCTCTAGAGATGGCACAGTATCTCATCTTTGCAGTAGAATATCAGACTGATCCCAAAGCCTTCGGGTAGCTAAAACTGTCATGGACTTTATACTGTCAGGGCTGACACTCCTTCTCCCCTATGCCTTCCTTAAATCTGGCAATTAAAGCTTGATGTGGCAACTAACCTACACTTTCAGTCGTAGCAAACCACACCTGGCACCTAAAGCAAGATCTGGGCACAAATCTGCTGAGCCAGGGGTTACTCCGAGTTTTGTCTCCGTGAGGGTATTTGGGGCGCTCGGTTTCTAAAGTCATAACAAAACAATCATGAGAGTAAGCTGGTGAAAATCCACAATAATTGTTACAGATTGATAATTTTTACAAAATGGACACATTATTCAAGGGCATACTTGCTTTTTAAAAAATGATTGATGCTGATTTTGCACCTCACAACCATGACTATTCGCAATACGTGACTATTCCAACATCGTCTTTATATTTTTCAGGTTTAATTGTTTAAATATAAATTAGAAAGCAAAGCCTAACCCACAAAAGGAAAACAAGAATTGTTTTGAAAATGTCCAGAAAGGATGTTGTTTGTGTGTATGAAGCACATGAAGGACTATGAGATAAGGCCTTATTCTCTCTTTTTTGGCTGAGACAAGCTCTACAGCGTTCCATGGGTATTGGCTATGAAAGTGGTAGAAGTTTCTAGGGTTATTCAGTGGAGAGGATGACAGCACTTAGCCTATAAATTTAAAATAACATTCAGAACATAAGCATCAATGTCAAGATTCCAGAATAATTATAGCTGATTTTCTAAACAACATTGAAAAATCTTAAAGCACTACCTATGAATAACAGCCGTGCATATTTTTGGATATACACTATGAACCTGAAGAAGAAAAAGCTGTATCAACCAGCTACTGAACTGCTGAATACAAAGCCTGTTGAAGGTTGAGTGTGTCTGCAAGTAAGAAAATAGAAAGAGTGAAAAGGTTGAATTGTGGATGGATCACAACAGTTCATATTAAAATGAAATAACATTGTACCATAGTAGATGCATTTAATCTTCGTATAATTTTTACATAATTATAGATAAAATTTTGAATTAAATACTAGTCTTCCTTATTTTCATGAATGAATTTTTTAAGAAGTGATATCTGCAACAAAATTGAATCTAATTTGATTTTGATGATTGAGTTTAAACCTCAAAGGAAATAGTTGTGATTACATAACTAAATGCTCACAAACGTGACCTGAAAGGTCTAATAATCTAGTGATATAATTTTTGCATTTTAGTTGGATAGAGCTACGTACCCTTTCCAAATGAAAAAGAAATATTACACAATTCTATTTTATTCAAATCCTTGGATCAGAATTTTCATTTTACAAAATTTGATGACTTTATTAAATAGTTCCAGTGGTCAGACGAGGAATGGTTCTTGAGGAAGTGTCAAAAAAATTTGGTTTCCTAGTATATATCAATGTATACCAAGACCTCAGAAACCAACTTCCGTGTGTCTCACAGGAACTAGAAGAAAAATTGCACTCCTTAAGCTCTGTATTTGTCTGATCATTTCTTACGGTGCATGTTTTAAATGGATGTTGGTATTTGCTGCATTTTTTTGTTCTTCAGATGGCAGGCAAAGAGAAGATTAAAATAGATTACCACATGAATGCTTCCATAGATTATTAAATATTGTATTCCTTTTTGCTGATTTAAGTAAAAACAAAAAAGAAATTCACCAAAAATAAAGGGATTAAACTAACTTCAAATTGTGGCTTAGCAAATGAGGATCAGAAAATTAATATCTAAGGTTGAACTCCCATCCTATCTTATCCCTTTATTTCATTTCTAATGTATTCACCTGTGTCAGTGTACGTGCTGACTACCCATTCACTCTCTCAGAAAAGACATATAAGACCTTCCTAGAGCTCTGTGGTCCTTGACACTTGTTCCAGAACAGTCATGTGCACAGAAAAATTGATTAGCAGCAATTTTTCAAACCCCAATCCAGAAATCAAGAAATAAAATTAAAAATAAGCGCTAAATCCTTCATGGCACCTTACACAGCAATATCTGTCTGCAGGGCAAACAGTGGAGTGTAATGACCCCTACAACATCACACAGAGGGGAATTGACTCGATCTCCTCCAGAAGAAAATAAGGGAGCTAGGCATGGCATCCAAGTGCCCCTTGGAGAACCTCTGTAGCAACTGTTGGCAAATCAGTGCTGGAAGCTCCCTTCACCACAGCTGCAGTAACGTTGGACATCTGTCCTTTATAGGATATTATTCCCACCTGTAACCAAGTACATGATTAATCTAGAATTCATGCTTATGCATTTTCTGGGGAAAGAGACAAATATGCTTCCCTTTTTAAATATTTCCTTTTTGATATTGTATACAGGTGCTTATTCCATAAGACTGTGCTGCTTGAGACACAACAGGCAACACACATCCCATGTAGTCACAGATTTTTCTGTAGAGAGTGGTGTCCCTCAGGGGTCCATTCTGGGACCAGTACTATTCAACAGCTTTATCGGGGCCATGGGCAATGGGATGGAGGGCACTCTCAGCAAGGTGGTAGATGACACCAAGATGAATGCTGTGGTTGATACTCTAGAGGAAAGGGATCCCATACAGATGTACCTGGCCCAGTGTAAGAGGCCAAGTGTAAGATCCTCCGCCTGGATCAGGGCAAACCCAAATATGGATACAGGGTGAGTGATGAGTGGATTAAGAGCAGCCATGTTGAGAAAAACTTAGAATCACAGAACTATAGAGTCATCAGGATTGGAAGAGACCTTTAAGATCATCAATCCAACTGTCAACACAGCACTAGCACTTTAACCCCTAAACCACATCACCCAGTGCAACACCTCCAGGGACAGTGACTCCACCACCTCCCTAGGAAACCTATTTCTGTTCCTGACCACCCTAAGAGTCAAAAATCTTTTTTTAACATCTAATCTGAATCTCACCTGTCTTAGCTTGAGACCATTTCCTCTTGTCCCTTCACTGCAGGCATGGTAGAAGAGACTGGCCCACATCACTACATCCTCCTATCAGGCAGTTGTAGAGAGCAATAAGGTCCTGTTCTTCTCAAAACTGAACATACCTAGCTGCCTCAGTTGTTCCTCATCAGACATGTTTTCTAGACCTTTCACAAGCCTTGCCACCCTTTGCTGGACCCACTTTAGCACTCAATATCCTTTTTAAAGTGAGGGGCCCAGAACTGGACACAGTACCAGAGGTGCCAGGTACAAGGGGTCCTGCTGGCTATTACTATCCTGTGCAGGCCAGGCTGCCATTGGCCACCTGGGCACACGTTGGCTCATGTTCAGCTGCTGTTGACCAGCACCTCCAGGTCCTTTTGTGCTGGACTGCTTTCCAGACACTCTGTCCCCAGCCTGTAGCACTGCCTGGAGTTGTTGTGACTGGTCTAAGACTCGGCACTCAGTCTTGTTGAACCTCATGTGGTTGGCCTCAGCCCACCTCTCCAGCCTGTCCATATCTTACACTCCTGCAGATCAACACTCTGACCCAACTTCATGTTATCTGCAAATTTGCAAATGGTAGACTTAATCCCCTCATGCAGATAACCAGTAAAGATATTAACAGGACTGGGCCCAACACTGATCTCTGGGACAGGCTGAGAGAGTTGGGGTTGTTTAGCCTGGAGATGAGAAATATCTGTGCAGACCTGATAACAGCCTTACAGTACCTAAAGGGGGCTTATAGAAAAGATGGGGATCAGGGCATATAGTGATAGGATGAGACGTAGAGGTAGGGAAATGAAGGGTAGATTTAGAAGATATTTGTTTAGATATTAGGAAGAAATTCTTTACTGTGAGGCTGGTGATGCACTGGAACAGGTTGCCCAGGGAAGTTGTAGATGACTCACCCCTGGAAGTGTTTAAGGACAGGTTTGACAGGGCTTTGAGCAACCTGGTCTAGTGAGTGGCATCCCTGCCCATCACTGAGGGGTTAGAAATAGAAGATTTTTAAGGTCCTTTTCAACCCAAACAATTCTATAATTCTAGAACTCTGGTAAACAGAGTATCATACTCCCCTCTGTCTTAATTCACACTGTCAGGAGTCACAAAATCCCAAATGTTTGACAACTTTTTATGTAGATTGTGTCTTCTTGCTCTTCTCATTAAGAATCAACCTTAACCCTTCTTCCACAAGTGATCCCATATGGGCATCACTCACCCCTCATCTCTGTAGTACACAACAGCTCTTGATAACCAAGTCTATTCCTAACAGGTCTCCTTGGGTCACTTCCTTTGTTTCAGTCTTTCTCTGCATGCACACCCCTCATAAAGATCCATTATACCATTTCCAGCAACAGAAACGTCCATTCCTGTGCTTCAAATTGCTGAAAGGGGGACAACTGTAATTAATTCTCTGGTTGCTGGAGATCTTTGATTTCTAAAGCCATAGTGCAATTCAGCAACATACCCTCTAGTAGTACTTGAGAGATATCACAGTCAAGCGGAAAAGAGTGGTTATTTAGCTCTTAATGAAATTTCTTAAGGAATTTTATTAAATTTTCTTAATTCATTTTTCTCTCCAATTGTTTGTCTTAAGCACAAAATCAAGTTTGTTTGTACGATGGTGGATGATGGGAAAATTCTGAGGAATGTTTAAGGAAAATACATTTCAAACTATTGTGACTTCTTACACAGAAACCCTAACTACTCTAATATGAAAAAGTAAATGCTTCTGACACAAACCAAAACATCATTACAAAAAATCTAGGACTTGTAATAGTCTGTCTACCCTTGTTCAAACTGCAAACTTATATTTATAAAACTTACTCATTATACAGTAGAGATAATGGAAAAAAAATTGCATGGAATCTGCAAACAGGAAGAGATAAACTTTATTACTTGATTCGTTATGAAGTATTTTTGCAGATGTAATCACAATGCATTTCTGTGTTGGAGTTTTTCTCTCATATATGCTGTTGATTCCAAATTCTCAAATGTAGAAACTTCCCTTAAAGGCAGGCAACTCATTAAGTGTCAGAGGTTTGTATATTAAAAATACTGCTTTTGGAGAGCGAGATAAAATCAGAAATATTGGTGATAGCACATATCCTGTATGGAATATGGCTCAAGGAAGCATAAAATAAATGAATCAAAGTTTAGAACTTATACAGCAACAAAAAAAGCACCACAACTCTATAGAGAAATGTTTTGAGAACTCAGAGTTTATTAATATGCTTCATGTAGCAAGAATTTAAAATTTAACAAGATTTAAAAGACTTTTTTTTTTCCATGAAGGTCCTGAAGGTTTAATGTGATCATTAAACGTTTGCCTAATTTAAATGCTTTTCTTCAGACTCTCCCTTATACCTCTCCTTCATTTGTACTAAAAAAAACTAGTAAATGGGTAATGGGGGACTCAGCCTTCACATCTTCACTGACTATACAGAGACTTAGACACTTTGATGGTTGCCTCAGTCCATTTGACTTTTTTCACATGCTTAGGCTGTAAATTCAAATTAGGGCTGTCTTTAATAAAAGGATGCCATGCCTGGCACCTGTATTGTTCATATAATAAAAAAAATAACCATATCATACATAATGACAATTTTATTATACAATGTGTGAGCTTTCTTTCTTTGTGGACATTAAAGACTTTTCCATCTCTTCCTTTTCAGCCACATGGGTTGGAGGAGGTTACATCAATGGGACAGCAGAAGCTGTGTATGTCCCAGACTATGGTCTAGCTTGGGCTCAGGCCCCCATTGGATATTCCCTTAGCCTGATTTTAGGTAAGCAAAGACTAAAACTAATAGTCCCTCATTTTAAAGAGTTCTGATGTCAGGTCCATTCTTTGAAATGAAAACACTAGGGTCTGATAAAAGGTTGCTGAGGTAAACTGGATCCCTTCTGCTGGTACGTTTGGCTACTGAAAAATAAAACAAAACAGAAAATCTCTATACATGGTTTGATATCTCAAATCTCCTAAACTCCTTGTCAAGACCTATTTGATTATTACAACCATGTTCTTTTTTGGAGGGGAGGAGGGAGAGGGAGTAGAAGAGTGGGAGGTGTGTTTAAATTATCAATACCAAGTTTTATATATTCAAGTTTTCTTTGCCTATATGATCTGGAACATCACCCAGGTGCCCAGGTATCAGTGAACCTAAAAATCTTGGAATTAGACAAATATCCTTTTGGGTTAATAAAGTATTTATATTTTATAGATCTCCACCAAGAATATAGGTAACCTTTCTAATTTTGTGTAGAAAGTATGTATCATATTTCTTTAGAGTGGTAACTATTTCTTTAAAAGTGGAACATGCAACCTCCTAAAAGCAGTACAAAACTCATGTCAGAATGCAATTGCAGAATCCTGTTATATGCAGGGTCAGAGTGTAAAATACGGACAGCATTGTAAGTTTTAATGCTGCAATAATGATGCAACTGTTTAAAAAGCATGTTGTTACAGAAAAAAGATCCTGTGTTTTTCATGTTTCCTTAACGTGACTGATATACTCACCTTGCTAATATTACTTGACCTCTCAGTTTATTCTGAGTGTATTCTCAGGGTCCTCCTACCTAATCTGTCCCTTTGTTTTCTTTGTTTGCTTATCCAGATCCTCTTTCACATTTTATTTCTTCCTATACAGCTTGTTTTCCTTCCTCTTTTTTTTTTTTTTTTTCTTTTCTCTTTTTTATTTTCTCCACTTGAAAATGCTTTCCAATAGGCTGTCCTAGTTATCCTTACTTTCCAGGTAGAAACTTTCCCTACTGGAGATGTTCCTCTCTGGCATGTGCAGGCCAGCTCCAGTTCTGGCAGTGGTTGCCATCCCTGAGAAGAGCTCCATCTCCTGTGAGGAAAACAGTGACTGTACAAGTCTGCCTGGAGATCAGTTGGTGTCATTATGAGCTCATGAGGGTCACGATCCATCGATGTCATTAACCAGCTGTCAGGATGGGAGTCACAAGCGTCTTCCTAGCTCTGAGCCTCTGCAGAATTGACACAAATTATCAATAGTCTAGAGGAGTTAGCCTCTCTGATTGTTTTCAGCTGTTGATAGATACCCAGACTTGTTTTCCTGAAAATTATAATGACCACTGCAGAGAAAAGAAGTCCATGTGTTTAACCATATATCTCTCTGAGGAGCACAGAGAGGAAAGAATTTCTGTAGGCATGATCTGTACATGAAGGTTTGAGAGGAGGAATTCTTTATTCTTCTTCAAAAAAATAAATAATCAAATTTATAAATACAAGGCTGGGAGAAATATTAGTGGTTCAGACAGGAAGCATTTAAGATTGATCTCCCTGTTTGTTCTCCACACAATTTTATTTTCCTTGTTTTTTCAAGCAATTTAGCTTTAAAGGTTAGAATACCTCCTATTTCCTTTGATAAATGTTTGAACATCCAAATAGATTATGTTTTTTTCTTCTTCTTTAATTGTCTTTTGCAATGATGGCATAACAAGTGGAATAGGAAAAGGTTCCATTACCAAACCAGGAATCACCAAGAAAAAAAAGCTGAAGGTTTTCTGTATCTACCTGCCTAAACAGAGCATTCACATAAGCACTATAAATTAGGATGACAGTGTGTGACCCAATACCTTCTGTTCAGGCAACTTGATGAAGTGAAGAAATATGAGTTATAAAAAGCAATCCAAAAAATTTGGAAAATCTTCTGCATAATACGATGAATAAATGACGTATCTTGTCATGAGGAACCTAATAAAGGGCTGCCAAAGGCCATACAGTATATCTTGTTGAGAACTGACAGGGTTTCCAGTTTGTTATTATACCTTATACAGCAGTTTTCCTGTGGTAGAAGTCCACCTGGATATAGTCATGTGCAGATCTCAACTACACAGGTTTCCATACAAGGAATCTTTCAGCTTTCCTGAGATAGGTCCTTTTTTTTTTTTCCCAAGACAGAAAGAATTTGAGGTGGGGAGGCCTTTGCACATTTATGTACATATCCAGCCCATATACCAGCCAGGAATAGCAGAATTGTGATGTATCAAAATTCTTGAACACACGTAAGTGAAATAACTGTATGACAAATATTCATGGAATCTGACATGGGCAGAACTCAGAAGACCTCTGACCTATCCTGCAAGTGTAGTAAAGTTGTTTCAAACATGCATAATAAATCTGAATTGTCCTGAAATAATCAGATTTGCTGTGTATGTACCAAACCACATGTGAAATTCTATTTCTGATTCAGGAATCTCAGACTGTTTTATTTTTAGAGTAGGACTGTGTGAAACTTCATGCAGGATTCTGGTCAAAGAATCAACAGGATTAGGTGGAAAAGCCCTTCCCTTGGACTAATCCAAAATTAGACAAAACTCTAACAGCATCCATAACGGGAGATTACATAAACTGGGCCAGAAAAAAATAAGAAAAAACCTCTTTTAAAATTATCAGTTTGTAGATACTAATGGAGTGTGCATGCTTAAGTAATTCTGTAGACATATGTAAGAGTTTCCAGAGGATATTTTAACTGTACTTTTTACTTACAAACAAACAAACAGTATTGGTGACATTTTTGTATCCTTAGCAGACAATGAATGTTTTATCCCTTAATGGTAATGCATTTCTAAACTGCAGCTGGTGTCTTACACTGCTTTTTCTTTGTAGGTGGCCTTTTTTTTGCAAAACCCATGCGATCCAAAGGCTATGTGACAATGCTGGACCCTTTTCAGCAACTTTATGGAAAAAGGATGGGAGGACTACTGTTTATTCCAGCTTTAATGGGAGAAATGTTTTGGGCTGCTGCCATCTTCTCTGCCTTAGGTAAGGAATAAGCAATATAAATACTAATTTATTACAGGTAGAAATTATTAAGAGTAACAGAAATGCATTAAAATTCTGGCTCCAAATGGTAACTATTTAAGCCAAATTCAGACTGCAACATTTCTAAGACCCAAGCAAATAAATACAGTAATGCTACCCCTTTATTATTTTGATAGGGGAAAGACATGCAAAGTATCTGTTCATTTTCAGGTATGTTTAAGTTGCCCCTTTTCAAAGAGCATGAAAGGATTTAGGAACAAATTTCTGTTAGTACTGAGGGTGACATAAGTGATTGAAAGTGCCCTTTTTGTGTCAAATCTGGCCCAGCTTTTCTTTTACATCTCTGGGATGACAGAAGCCAGTCAAAATTTCCCTTAATGATATGTGACAGCTTTTCCAATGCGTCTAAACAAAATAATCCTTTGCATATAGGAGATCTACATATACAGAACATTCCATAACACATATAATAGAACTAAACCAGATGCTGATCAATAAATTGAAGAATTCTTCAATTCTAAATAGCTTTCTTCTTGATAAAATGAAGAAAATACTTCAGATCCAAGAAAGGATTTGGAGAATTAGTGAAACTATGACTCAATAGAAAATCACTCAACTACTCATCCAGTCCTGAAAAACAAATCAGCTTCCAGGGTTTTTAATTATATTTCAGGCCTGAATTTAGCAACCCCTTTAAGAACAGAGAAAGCCCTTGAGTTGAAGCACCAGTAATTGACTTTTACCAACTAATCATACTAATAATGCACATGCATGTGGTAATGCCTTCTAGCATAAGCTATTTTAAACAAAAATAAACTTTGAAGGTACTCTCCAACTGTGCTCTGATGAACTGCAAAGCAATGGGGAGCTTGTTTACCACCATTTCATCACAAAATCCTTAAAAGACTAAGAAAAAGTGCATGCTGAGGTGATAGGAGTTGAATAACTTGAAGAACACTCAGAGTATTTGGAATATTTTTGATTAAGGACAAGCCATTCTCTTTTATTTCAACACAAGTGGTATGAATACCTTTCTAGATTTATATAACCACCGACAGTTAAAGATTGTCAATGATTATAAAGATCATTGAAGATTTTGATTTTAACTATTCTGTGAATAATCTAGTTGCTTTTTCACACCTATCCTCACTGATGAATGTTTGACCTCAGTACTCTTCACTACTTGCTCTTCATCACGACTCCTTGCTTGGTAGGGCTGTAGATAGAAAACACTGGTCTTAAAGCTGTGGAAGGGGTCTGAGCTTGTAATTCTTAAGCACATGAACTTTGAAGGCTCATTGTGCAGCAAAAGCCACATCTATCAGCTCCCAAAAGCTCTTACATATCACACATCATGTTGTCTTCTAAGGCAAAAACTCTTCCAAGTATGTGCTCCAGAACATCCATCTACAATAACTGCAAGCACTAAAAGTTCTTGCAAGATGTTTCATTTAAATCATCCTAATTAGAAGGAGATGGACTTTTTAAATGCAGTCTTAAAATATTGCAATCACTTCAAATAGCTAATACATCTAAAGGGAAATGTGTAACCATCCTGATAGATGCTGGAGGGGCGGTGCAGGAGGACACAAGCTATTCAGGATGTTTCTTGAGTGCACTGGCAACAACTTCCTGACACAAATGATCAGGGAGCTGATGTAGGGAGGTGCTCTGTTGAACCTGTTACTTAGACACAAGGAAGAACAAGTCAGAGGTATAAAGGCCAAAGGCAGATTGGTTGCAATGTTCATGGGATGGTGGAGTTCATGGTCCTGAGAGGGGGGAACAAGGCAAACATCACAACTGCAACCATAGACTTCTGAAGAGCTGGGCCTCTCCAACATTCTTCTTGGAAGAATCCCATGGGAGACTGTCCTGGAGTCAAGAAGAACTGGTTGATATTCAGAGATCACCTCCTCCAGGCTCAAGAACAGTTTGTCCTAACAAAAGGGAAAATGTGGACTGCTGTTGAGTGGGATGGGGCACCTGGTGGCAAAAGATGTGGAAAAGGCTGAGTATTCAGTGCCTTTTCTGCTTAATTCTTTGCTGGTAAGACCAGTTTTTAGGAATCCCAGGACCTGGGGAAGTCCAATGCAAGGAAGACTTGCTGGAAGAGAACCAAGTGAGGAAACTTTAAAATACACTGCACAAACACAGTTTCATGGGAGCTCAGGGGATGCATCCTGCAAGTGCTGTGACAGCTGGCTGGTAGCACTGCAGGAACATTCTCAGTATCCTTTTGAAGACTGTGGCAATCAGGGATGTGCACAGCTGGTCTTCCCAGACAGAACAAGAGAGTGTAGTCCTTACAGACCTTGAGCAACATAAGGAAGGGTTGTTGGGACCCTTCTCCCCTCTGTTGCCTAAGAACCTGCAAAATGACAGATGCTAAACTTAGACCAACAGAACCATCTCTTTTCCCATTCCAAGGTGCAGAAAGGGTGTGCAGAATATAAGGGGGGGGAACTGTAAGTGCTGTTACGAAGTGTCAGACCAGAACCAATACATACAACTTAACAAAGGTGGGCCTTCTCATCAGACATGCTGTGATATACACACTAACACACAGTGCTTTGGTTTTCCCCTTAGGTGCAACTATAAGTGTGATCATTGACATTAATGTCAATATTTCAGTCATTATTTCTGCCCTGATTGCTACTCTGTACACACTTGTGGGTGGGCTTTATTCTGTGGCCTACACCGACGTAGTTCAGCTCTTCTGTATCTTCCTGGGACTGGTAAGTTTGGCTTTTTTTGCCTTATTTTGTCAAGGATTCTGCCCTGAACAGCTAAAAGGGCCAAGTGTGTCCTGGAGTGTACCAGGCACAGCACTGCTAACCGGTCAGACTCACAGAGTGCTGACTTTAAAAAAGTCTGCATTTGCATCAGTGTACAGCCCGTACTTTGGAAATAGTGCTGTCCAAGAGGTCTGATTCTTTGGCTTTTTTCCAGACAGTCTGGCAGTCCAACGTTGCAATTTTCCTCTTGAGTATACATCTAACTCAGAATAGGACTGGTGCTGATTCCTTCCTGTCTGTCTATAGGACTGTGACTCGGGCACTGGAAGGAGGCATCAGACATAGGAAGGAAGCTGTCAGTAAAGTAGCCCAGAAATGCTGTCCCTGGACCTGCAGAGTTGATACTCTACTGCTTCTCTTTTCTGTGATTGTCACCTACACAGCTTAGTTAACCTCCTGTTAACTTAGTTAACTTTCTTGGTTTTTCTCTCATTTCCTTCCACCACCCTTGGAGACCATAATATAAGAAGTCTCACCAGATGTCTTGGCTGTTTTAGTGCGGTGGGGTGAATATCCCTCATCAGCTATCAAAGATGCAGTAGTGGGCAGCCTTTCATTTACTGCTGTTCTTTAATCCCCATGTTGAAAAATATCAGTGTGACAGGGTCCAGATCACAAGGGTGCAATCAAAGAAGCTGCTGGCTTTGTTTGCCAGTGGCAGTAATAGACAGTCACAGGTGTGCAGAGAACTGTGATATGCTAAAATAAATGGAGTGGCTCAAGATGAAGGAACCAAAGGGCACCTTGGGGGCCTGGCGTTCTTCGCTTTCAACAGAGTTCTTGTGCAGTTCTAGGGAAATTGCTTCAGCCCTGCTTCAGCCAGTGTTTACACAGGTGGTCATTAACCAGCTCTCTGTGTGTGCTTATTCTGTGGCATCTTACTGTGAGGACTATGGCCTTTAAGAGATTTAATGGAAATGGTGCTAAATAGTCTGAAAAAGCAAATCCTATTACCAACTGGCCACCCCAAACGAAAAGTTATTCAGACCTTCTTCCCTCATATCTTTGTTCTTCATTTGAACAGTAGGGAAAATACTGTCTCTTTCCCTAACATAAATGTTAGTATTTGTGAAACATTAAGTTTCTACAGGTGACATGCATTACAGAAATTCTCAAAACTGGAGATAAATCAAAGTAAAGAAATTGTCTTCCAGTGTGATCAATTCATGAACCACTAGAGAGCCTGATCCATGGGAATAATATTAAAATCAGTGTGAACCTGATGGGGGGGTGGGAAGCAAATGAAGCTTGTACAGAAGTCTTCCAAATGGTTAGATCTATAGCTAGTGTTTAGCTAGTATAGATAGTGTTTTGTTTAATCCAGGTTGGGCACTTTATGTAATTTCCCATTTGAAATAAACAGCAATAATGTGATGCTGAAGAACCCATATTCATGAACTCAAAAGTGTCATCAGTGTGGCTGAAGAGTCAATATCTAAATGGTCATGCTCTAGGGAGGCAGGTTTAGATGAGATGGGACACTCACAGTAGATGTCACAGCAGAGGATGGCACAGGTTCAGTTATCCCAGCTTCTCCTCCAGGCTCTGGAGCAGTTTTTACTCCCACTGTCACAGAGCTTTGCTGCTCCTTCCTCTAAAGTCTGGTTTCTCCCCTGTTCTTATCCAAGACAAAATGCTTGCCATAATCACCCCTGTTCCTCCTTCCAGGCACAGATTTTTCCTTAGGCTTCCATAACCTCTACCCCAGCTACTCCATGTGCATCCTTGTTTTTCTCTTTATGGTCTCACGTAGCATCTCTGCTTCCTTCCTCACCTTCCTGTACCCACACCTGCAACTCTCATCTCTTCATATTTTTCTTGCCTGGTGACACTTTGCCTGAGCCTGTATCTCCACTATTAACTATCTCTTCAACTCATCTGTATTCTTAATTCCCCATGCTAAACAGTATATTTTCCCAAATAATTCCCAGGAATCGTTCAGGGCTGCCATTTTTGGTGGGAAAAGGGGTATAAATATATAGATGTAAATGTTGACATCCCAGTAAGCTGCAGGGCCAAAGAAAGTGTCTTGATTTCTTTTATTTACTAATGAAAAGGTAGTCCTTGAGACCATAAAGAGCTAGGTTACTGTGAGGAACTGGAATGGTTTAAAAAAGCTCATAATATATTTGCAATACTGTACCAATTAAATCCTGGGCTGTGGCATGCAGACTCCAGATGCACTTTCAGACATTTACCCTAGTGAAAATCTCAGCAGACTATGGCCAAACTACATCTGTTCAGAAGCTCATCACTTGGATGTTTGACATTTGACTTTCAGAAACAGGAATAAAAAAATCTGTTTGACATCCTTATTCCCCCTGAATCTCTCAGGAAGGAGAGTATTAATATCTATTAATTTTGACAATATGTTTATTTTTCCCTCAAAATATCTTGAAGACATTTGAAAAATTTTGGTGCTTTTTTTCACAAAAAAGCTCAGGCAGAGATTGAGAAGGGAGTCTTTCTGCCCAAGTGCCTAAAATGGCAAAGTTTAACTGAGAACAGAATCTTATGGTACAGGATAAACAGCCTGAATAAAAGGTAGTGCTACAAAATATTCTTCATACATTATTGCAATAATTGTGCAACAAAATAAAGATGTTTGACTTTTCCCCTCCCTGCTCCTGTTGCCCCTATACACTTAACTGTGATCAGTTGTGATTGTGGCAATCTGTGTGGTTTTGGATATCACTGGATCCTTAAGGATGCTGTACTTGTGATGACCTGGGCCATGTAGTACAAAGCCTGGTTTTCACCTCGGTTGGAGCTGCTGAGTTTCTCCTCCACAGAAAGTCAGTGACTTACACAATTGCAAAATGACTTTGCAAGTAAATGCACATAAAGTCAGTCGACAAAGGAATTGGATCTTCTGGCAGAAACCATCACTGGGAAGATTTTTGGATTTAGATAAGAGCCAAAGAGACTGAATATGGTCGAGAGAACCCTAGAAAACATCTGTGAGGCACAAAAGTGCTGTAACACTGGGCTAATATTAGTTCTAGAGGAAGAGAGATGTGGTTGCACCAACAGGAATTCTGTCTTTTCACAGTTTTCCAATACTTAGTTTAGTATTGAATTAAAAACAAATTCCCAAGCCTTCCCAAGATATGATGTCTTATGCCCGTATGCTGCCAAGTCCTGATGGTATTACATGAAAATTGGTATGTTAGTATTTCTCTACTGTGTGGCACAGCAAAGAGTGTAAACAATATATGAGGAGGTTAAGTAAAATAAAACAAAGTTGTATAAATGTATCTTTGCTGCTGAATTTGCTGTTTACATTGATTAATTCTCTGCTCACACTCTCCAGGTGTGAGCCATCCACTACCAAGCCCTCTGGATTTCAGAGATGTTCCACCTGCATGTAATCCGACTTTTTGCAAGTCATTTTGATAATTTGGCATTCAATCTGTAGCAAGCAAGAATAAGAAAACTAGATGAGTGTTAATAAAAAAAATTCACAGATTGAGAATATCTTCTTTGGACCTGAGCACAGTGTTTCTCTTTGGTTACAGTGGATCAGTGTCCCCTTTGCCATGTCCCATCCTGCAGTAACAGACATTGGGCTCACGGCTGTGCACCAGGTGTACCAAGCACCTTGGCTTGGATCTATCAACTCACTTGACATTTACACATGGTTGGACAATTTCTTTTTACTGGTAAGTGGTGATTTGTATGAAGGAGTGAAGCATTTAAGCACTTACACCAGGCTACTGTGACAGCTGAAAATAATAGAGTCTAGTTAAGAGTTTCTATCAAACTGAAAACTTTTACCCTCTTGACTCCTGCTTAATATTTCTGCACATTTGAATGATTTCAGTGACATATCAGCCAGCATTGCCAGGAATGCAATTTAAATATCATCAGGCTGAAAGAGCTGACATGTTAAAATTAAATAAAAGTGTGTGGCTAATGTTTAACTGATGTCATTGTTGGCAGAGGAATTCATATATTGCAGAAGGCAATAAATACATTATACAAATGATTAACTATGCCTTAGGTATAGGTGAAAAAAAAGCTGTGCAGAGATGGATGGCAGGATGGATAAATTCATACATGCACACATGCCAGAATGAACCGAGGTCTTTCATTATTTAATACCTATATATTACACATGGGATCAGTGGTTATTAAGTACTTTCCATTAGAGGATCTAGAAACACATGCTAATGTTTTCCATTCTCAGTGTCCCTATGCAAATTTACACTGGTTTTATTATTATCATGTACTTTGGGATAACATTTTCTGGCTTTTTTTTAAATCCTCTTGGCCAAAAATCTTCAGGGTTTTTTTATAACTGATCTATTAAAACCCGTTATTTTATTCAGCATTCTCTCAGAGATCTAAAGTATGACATTAGCTCAAGTGGCTGTATTCTCTCCTGTAAGCCCAAATTTCTGCTGTTGACCAAAGGAAAGTTCTGATATTGCCAAATTATGAAACATTTTCTTTTCATCTTCTCTGTTTCATTATAGCTCAAGAAATTTACACATTCTTGGAAAGCTTTGACAAAGGAACATTATTATCAAGGCAACAAAAAAAACCAGTCACAAATAGCAAGTCAAAAACCAGACTTGTCTGTGAAAAATTAATTTAGTCCCTATGTGTGCATGAAACTATATGAAACACCTGTATACACACTTTCTGGTCCAAATGCCTCCTGCCTCATTTAGTGTATAGAACTGGGTTATGAAATTTGCTTGGTTTCCTTTCCATGCTGTTTAGATACAGACACTTGGTTACTTAGTGGAAACGATTCAAATCCTGCTCTCAAGACAGAATTGTTAACACTTGAGTTTCCAACTTTTGGTAATACTCTTTTGTGTCATATTTTGGAGAAATAATTTTAAGTCAAATCAGGATCTTCAATTACATATCCAAATAATAAAAGATAGAAGATATAAAACACCATAAAACAAAACTTTTATTTTTTTGGCTTTGTCTTCCATTTCTATTGGTGTTGTATTTGCTTACGGCAGTGGGAGAATAATTTTTCAGATTCTGGGGTTCAATGTATACAGAATGTCTCGTCTTCTCTGAATGACTACACACATTCACAAAGGAAGATATCAGAGTCTAATCTAATCTTAGTGGAGGAGGAGTATTGGAAGGCAAATTCTTCAGATATGAAATGTGAAAAGAGTACTTTTCATAAAGCTTTATCAAGTCAAAAACTTGGGAGTTACAGAGACTGTGAAAGTACAAAGTGTTGATGCTAATTATATAAAAAAATAACTGGTCTAAAAGAATGGGATTTAAGTGGACTTACACAGGTTTGACATTGCTTGTGAGAATGAAAGTTGCAGTTATTACTGGCTGACTGATATGCAATAAATAAATTAAGAAGTAGCAATACGGCTTTCAGCATTCAGGTGATCCTAGTACATGTTCTCTATATGGTGATAATAAAATGATTCAGCTACCCCCCAATCACAGCATGCTGTTGTGTTTGCAGACATTAGGAGGAATTCCATGGCAAGCGTATTTCCAGAGGGTTCTTTCCTCATCTTCTGCCACATATGCTCAAGTTCTGTCATTCCTGGCTGCTTTTGGCTGTCTTGTGATGGCTATTCCTGCAGTACTGATTGGTGCAATTGGAGCATCTACAGGTAAATGATTAAAAATCAGTAGTACAATAAATGTAAAATGAATAGTGCATCAAGTGTGTGAAAATAAATCTTGTGTTAGATATAGGTGACATATAGGTTAGATAGCCAAGTGGCATCATTTTTCAACTCATGACTCCTTCAACAGAAGATTACAGTGAAAAATAATGTTATAGACTATTTCTCCCAAAGGAAATTAAGGAAATTGTTCCTACCACAGTGGATGAAATTAAATAATTTTGTAAATTCTAGATATCTACAGACACAATACTTCTATTCAATGTTTGCATTAGATTCTGGCACTTTTATTTGGTTGTAACAATAATGGGGAATGGCTGAGGGAGCTGTGGTTATTCAGCCTGGGGAAAAAGAGACTGAGGGAAGACATTTTGCTCTTTACAACTACCTGAAAAAAGGTTGTAGCAAGGTGCATCTCCCATGTAACAAGCAAGAGGATGAGAGGAAATGGCCTCAAGTTGCAGCAGGGGAGGTTTAGAATGCATATTAGGAAAAATGTGTTCACCAAAAGGTTTGTCAAGCACTGCAACAGGCTGGTCAGGGAAGTGGTGGATTCACCATCCTTGGAGCTATTTAAAATATGTGTAGATGTGCCTCTTGGGCATGTGGTTTATTGGTGGGCTTGGCGGTGCTGGGATAATGGCTCAACTCAATGATCTTGAAGATATTTTCCAACCTAAATGATTCTCTGATTTATCAGGAATTTCTTACCTTGACCAATATATCCTTGACAAGGTTTTTTTTGTCATAGTGAGTGATGTCCATCACAGTGACTGTGTAGCTAAACTGTTAAAACTATTCTGTTAGAAATGTTTACATTGCTTTGAGCCCTGTCTGTAATCCAAAAGAGTAGCTAAGCACGTCACAAAAATACATGGATCGCAGACTTATTTTATTGAATAAAACTACACTTATGAGCAATTTAAAGTTTGTTTTAGAGACAAGGAAAAATGCTGAGCAGAACTGAATTTGCCTAATCGAAAGTAGTGTGACATTGCCTCTCTGAAATGCCGTCGGTCTGGCCCTAGTAACACTTTGTTCATTGAATGTGCAAGAAAATGTGGTAATATGAATAGCTTGCTGCGCATGAAGTCAAGAGGTGCTGTGGCTGCTACTGTTACTGATAAGATACTGGTGTCCATATTACAGCTTGGAACCAGACTGAATATGGTGTCCCTGACCCCAAGAGCAGAAAAGAAGCAGATATGATTTTACCCATCGTGCTGCAGTACCTTTGTCCAGTCTATATCTCCTTCTTTGGCCTCGGTGCCGTATCTGCTGCTGTGATGTCCTCAGCTGACTCCTCAATTTTATCAGCAAGTTCTATGTTTGCTCGGAACATTTACCAGCTTTCCTTCCGGCAAAATGTGAGACAATGTTTCCATTTTTACTTTTAGAGAAAATTTTAGGTGAGACCTTAACGAGGTGATACATGGACTATAATTTCATAACGAAATACCTCCTTTATGTTCCTGCCTATAACTAGAAAAAGAATTTAATAACTAACAGTATGTTGAACAAACTGAAAATCATAAGAATAATTATGGTTGTGACTGATGACAGAAGTGAAAAAGCTGGCTTGGGGAGGGTAGCTGTCAAGAGTTCTCATGGAACTGCAATTTATCCAAACAGCTAATTACTGTTGCTACAAGTGTAAGTTCTACCTAAATTCTTCACAAAATGAGACATTTTTCTAATCTTTCATTTATTGGGAAATCATTCAGCAACAGAATGATCTAATGAGTTGGAGTTTTTTCTTAGGACACAGAGAAGAAGAAATTCTGATACTGACAGGTTTTTTCTAGTTGAGCAATATTGTGATTCTATTTAGAAGTTATTTCTTACACTGCTGTTTTTTCTCTTTTACTCATCATCAAGCTTTTTGCTATGTTCAAAGAGTAATTGCTTTGGGAATGGCAACCATAACCCTTAGGGTTTTTTCTCTGAGCTTGGGATTGAAATAGAGATATTAGTTTGTAATTATTATTGAATGAATCATGCAAAGCTTTCTTTTACAATTCAGTATTTTATATTGACTGTATATAAGTGTAGGCATACATGCATAGACATGAAAAAAAAAGACCTAACACTGCCCTTTTCTTTTTCAGGCTTCAGACAGGGAAATTGTTTGGGTCATGAGAATCACTGTTCTTCTGTTTGGAGCATCAGCAACAGCAATGGCACTGCTGGCTTCATCAGTGTATGGCCTCTGGTACCTCAGCTCTGACCTTGTTTATATCATCATATTCCCCCAGCTCCTGTGTGTGTTATTTATTAAAGGAACCAACACCTATGGTGCCATTGCCGGATACCTCTTTGGCCTTGTCCTCAGAATAACCGGAGGAGAACCGTACCTGTACCTTCAGCCCTTGATCTTCTACCCTGGCTGGTACCAAGATGATAACAATCTCTACATCCAGCGATTCCCATTTAAAACACTTGCTATGCTCAGCTCCTTCGTTACTAATGTCATAGTCTCCTATTTAGCCAAATACCTCTTTGAAAGTGGGACTTTGCCACCAAAGCTGGACTTTCTTGATGCTGTTGTTGCCAGATACAGTAGAGAACACATGGACAAAGCGACTCTTGTAAAAAGTGACAATATTGTATTAAATGAACTTGCACCGGTGAACCCACGACACAGTCTAACTTTGAGCTCAACTTTCACAAACAAGGAAGCCTTCAACTACGTTGATTCAAGTCCAGAACTGTCCAACACTGAAGATAATTAAAAAATCTTGTAGCCACAGGCAAAACAATGAGAAGCAGGATATTCTACAAAGAATAGTAAGAGGCATTTTTTCAGAAGAAAAGCAAGAATTGGGAATAGAATGCCACTGCACATTCTTTAAGTTGTTTCCAGGAGCATCCCATGGGAGGAACTCTTTTCTGCTATTATCTAATATGTTGGATTAGATCACAGAGTGTTTGCTAAAGTATACACTCAATCCCATTCCTTCCATCCAGAGCTATACTGTACAACTTAAAAAATATTTAAAATTTAAAATATAGGTAGAAGAAAATGTGCAACAGTTCTTAGCTAGGATATCATATGAAGAGATTATTATACAGCAAGTCTGAAATATTATCACTCAGCATTTTATTGGCATTAAGTGAAAATATATTGCCACAGCTATAAGTGATTTATTACTAAAGAGCTAGTTGCTTGAGCAAAGGCAGATAGATAACTTCCCTGGGGTTTTGGTCTGGTAATTTTTTTCCTCATAAAGAAATTTAAATAAAACAATCTAGTATTTTATTATTTGTATGAGACAGCATAATGCATAAATAGTAATAAATTCCTTATAGGAGTATTAAACACGATATATTAATTTTTAAAACTAAAATTAAATCACCAGTTTAAAATTATGTTATACCTGATGTAAGAAAACCTTAAGCAAAATATGTTAATATAGGGTTCTCTTTCTTTTTCTGTGGTTAGTGACTGTCACCAAAATTCCTAGAGCAATAACTGGAGTTGAAATTCAGCTTGTGAAAAATGGCTCTTATAGAAAAACTCAAACTAAATAGAACTTTTCAGTGTTGGGAGAAGAAGCCTTATCTTGACTTATCATCAGAATGAATACAAGCAAAGCAGTCTGACACTAAGCAACTTCACCAATGAAATAAATATTGAAAAGTAAAGAGAATCAAGAAGTCTTGAAAAGAGAGATGAGAGGGTTTTCCTTGCAGAAAATTCCCAATTTTCACTTACTAAAAAAAGCTATTCTTTAAGATGCCAAAAAGTCTTTTGGCTTGGTCATGCTGGAATTACTCTGGAAAATCCAGATTTTCCATAGATAATATCATTTCCTCAAAAACTTCTCAAAAAAACAGGCTTGCTGGACAGTTTTCTACATCTCTAAGTGTTTGCCTCTGAAAGCAGCTTGGAGAGGAGCTGATAGGAATGCTCAACCCACAAACACAGTGAGAGGCACACTGGTGTCTGCCACTGAGTGCTGGACTCCTCCACTGACCCCCATCCTCCTGGCCGTCGCAGGGAGCCTGCAGAGCAGCAGCAGTGGCCAGCTGCAGACAAGACTTGGCTCACGAATGGCAGTGCTGGCCAGAAGCAGCAAAGAGGGGAGATGAGGCCTCTGCTGACTTTGCCTAGGCTGGCAGGAACACACAATGTCGTTTCCACTCGCCCACGGCCAAGATGATTGTGTCTGTCCCCATCGGTATGTGCCTTTCTCAGTGCGAGCTCTAGTAGCTACATTTCTCTACAATTAAGAGTTATGCTCCAATAATTCTTTTTAAAATCTGTCTATGACGCAAAATGTTCAGCTGAAATCCAGATATACTCCTGTTGCTGGTCACCATTGAAATTTCTTTTTTTAACATTCACAGCATGAGGGGTTATACTGGAGGGTAGGAGATGTAAGACTAGATTTTGCTGCTAAAGGAAGAAGCCATCAACTTGTGCATTCAATGTTGACATAAGCTTTCACAAGGTTGAATCCTTAGATATGTTTTGCTCCTTTTGTGGAGTCTTAACAGCATATATATATATATTTAATATGTAGAGAAAATTAATTTCAGAGATGTTGGGGTTTTTTTTTTCTCCTTACACTTCTTTTAAAAATAATATTGCAACTCAGTTCTGAATATGCATTGTGACCTGCAGTACTACTGTGCTTACCAATATGGAGTGTGGGTGGAGGGAATCAGGATCTGCACTAAAACCAGGATCTGCACTAAAAACTCAGAAGGGCCAACATAGCAAAGAAATGAGAAATTCCTGCAAGGTGGGTGAGTAGGCTACCAATGAAATTCAGAGTGCTGAGTGTCACAAACCAAACGCAAGCCCAGCACTATTAATTCCCCCATGAACCACAGAAGAGAGATGAGGAAATAGACTTTATAGAGGAAAGAGGGGAATAACAGAGCCACTGCTGAATTATTCTCCATTTTCAGCCCAAATCCACTGAACCCTTCTGAACCCTTCTTGTGGGAAAATATCAAGTCACAGTTTTACCTGCTTACATAGCCAATGCCTTATGCTGCTATTCCAAGCTAAGTTAGAGGATCCCATTTTGCAGTCACCTGTAGGCCTTCCTAAAAACTTTTCTCTTAGCTCATTTTTGTCCAGGAATTGCTGGAATTTCACTATGAGATGCTGCATAGTAACCAGACGCTTTGAATACAGCAACATTTCTATATTATTTATTTCAAAATGCGCAGCTGTGGGGAAAAAAGGAAAGAGAAGGAGATTGAGCTGGAATAATTTAAGAAATTGTGATTGAAAAATAAAAATATATTTCTTTTGTATTCCATTGTTGTCATAAAAATGTAAATGGTTTTAAAATGCTCAAAAAAGGTAGGTAAAAAGATGTTAGTCCAAAAATTTCAAACCAGATGCTTTCAACATTATTAGAATGTTTTACACATTCTATCCTATAGAATTTTTTGTAAAATTGATGTGATTTTATGCCGTATTCTTGCTTAGAGGGACTACAAAAGCCGAATCTAACAGCCCCATGCAAAGTATGTTTCCAGGTTTTATTGCCTTAGCTCAGCTGTCCTACCATTAAATTTGTACAGAGCTGTTCATACAACCAAAGGCCATAACTGTGATTGATAGCTGTGGGGGGAAAAAAACAAACAAACCCTTCTAAACAAAACAAACAAACAAACAAAAAGCTCTGTTACTTCCACAAGCAAAATGCCAACAGGACATGATTCTTTAAACAGATTTTATTTTCAGAGGAATTATCAGTCTTTCTCCCCTTTTGCAATTTGTGGACAGTAGTACTGTGCAGTAAATTGGATTTATAATCAGTGAAGCAAACAGTTCATTTTCAGACACTGAGGTTATTGTTTCTGAGCCGACAGTTTTAAGATAAAATATTCATGATGCAATCATACATTTTACTTTCATATTCTTAACATTTGTGAATAACATTTATTTGACAGGGATTTTTTTACCTCCTTTGCATGAGATGTGTTCATAAAATCAAGGCTGATAACATAGCTGACATGTCAAAAAATTATTTCATCTCTACTTGTCCAAATGGGATGGTATACGTATTATAAACAAACCATACTTTTGTGAACCTGAACTGAATGTAAACATTAAGTGGATCAAATAAAGTCAGATTTAGTCTTTTATTTTCATATAGTACAAGAATTTAGGATTTCAAATAGAAGTATCATAGGAAACAACTGTTATTCATTTTTCCTTCTGCCCTTCAAATGTATTGGTCAAGTTCCATGTGCAGTTAGTAAGTTATTGTAAGTCCGCTATTAATCAGGGCAGTATTTGTGGATGTAGTTAAAAAAAAAAGTATATTTTTGTCTGTGTCAGAAATGTTATATTAAGATTATACTTAACAAAGCAGATAGGAAGCATAATATAGATATATATGTTTTAACTTCATTTGTATTGTATTCAATAGCGTCCATGCATTTCAGGAAAACACTGTTTGGTTTTGGGTCTGTTTTGTCCATCTATTAAAAATAAAGACGTTTATTTTATTATCACTCTGCATCACCTGAGGTTCTGTCTCACAAGCACAGCCCCTCAGAGATGAGGTGCTCCTGACAAAATGGGATCTGGCCCTCACCCAGGCAATCAGCACAGTCACAATGCCTACAGCCCTACCCCAAAACCTTGCTTCAATGTTGGAAATAGAGCTCTCATTTCAGTAATCTCCTCCTTGTCCTCACAGTCACAAAGAAGAAGAGAAGCCCCTGAGCTCCAGGATAATCTACATTCAGTGGGATTCCCTCCTGCAGACCCCTTGCCAAGGACCTTTTACTTGGGGGTGCCACACTAGGACAGGGGCTGTGAGTTCGACAAGGAGCACAAAATGCACGTTGGGAGCAGGAACTCCCACACCTGGGGACTGCAGCTGTGATCCACTTCTGTGTGAACCCACTGGAGAAAGGGTCTGATAGCTTTTCCCTTTGTTGAGGGACAAGAAGTCATCCTGGGCATTGAATATGTTATAAATATAATTATTTAGAAATACAAAAATTACTGGATTGAGAACTAATTCTGTGTTTTTATACCCCTATTAAGAGCTTGGTCATCACAGGAAAGATACAAATGGGTGGCTTTCCAAATGCTAATGACATGGCCAAATAACAGCACATGCCAAATACACAGAGTATTCATCCCCCAAATGCTTTGAAAAAATATGTGATCAATACTGTGCGCTCATGCATGGGAAAAATAAGGCACACTGGTTTGTTTTCCAGGGCACTGAGGTGTTCCCTTACGGAATAAGCACATTCTGAGGTTTTCAAAGTGTCAAATAGTGTAGACGTTTCCCTGAGGCCGTAACGCTGTGGTCTCTTTTGCAATTAGTAGTTTAATTCCCACCTGCATCTTTGAAACACTGAGGCATGCTTTAAAACAAGACCCCTGATATCCTGTAACTCAGAAAAAAAGCAAGTCCATAATCCCATAGATTAGGAAAAAAAAAAAAAAAGAAAAAAAAGCCTTAAGTAATGTTGCACTGATGGTTGCAGTGAAGAAATTAATGAATGGTTTCACCACATTACATGATACAGAAAATGCCATGTGCAGGCCAGCTCTGGCCAAAAACACAGCAAAACCCTCCCTAGGAAACTCTGCTTAGGGACTTTGGGGATGTTAACATTCAGGAAGCCTTCCCAGAAAGAGCATAGTTCCCAGGGTGAGTTTGCACCTGACTGTCTGGAGCACTGACCTTCAGTAACCAAGACTAGAAAAACAGATAAGGAAAAACATCCATCTAGGTTGCAGGGGACATGTGACTGAGAGAGACATATTCTATGTGAACAACTGGGGTTTATAAATAAAAAGTAAAGTCAATGTAAATGAGGGTGCAGTCAGATATAAAGCTATGCTAGAGAATAAAGCAGTGGAGAGCACGGGAAATAAAGTATTTCTGTGAATAAAAGAATTGATCAGGTTGGCTATATTCAATTGACTTAGGAAACACTGTGAGGTCAAAAGGAAACTATGTTGTTTGTGGACTAATGCAGGAAATGTGGGTAATGAGATGGAAGAACTAGAAATGCAAGCAAGATGTGGAAACCTCTCATGCAGAGTAGAGGAATGATGGTAGAATGGCTCTCAAGATGGAAAAGGAATTGAAAAGACCATTTTCTGAGGTTACATAGGCCTAAAGAATTTAACATGAATGTGGAAAAACACACATTAGTATTTTTAGAGAAAGAAATCCTACTTCAAACTGTATGAACCTGTAAACATTTGAAATCTGACAGAAACTGGGAAAGAAAGACTCTTGCGGTACCCACAAAATAGCAGGTTTGTCCTGTGGGTAACAGATTTCTGCCTCAGTCAAAGCACAGAAAAATAGTGCTAGCATTTCAACTTTGTACTTAGTGCAAAAACACATCATTGAAAAATATCTGGTGGTGGAAAATCATTTTATATTGGAAGCTAAGAGTGATAAGATTATCTTTACATAAAAAGATCAATGAGAAGAGATATTTAAGATGGAAATACGCAAATTAAGAGACAATATTAATTATTAGAAATATATTAAGTAAAAAGCACATGAGTATACAATACTATAGAGTAGATTTGTAGTGGGAATTAGAAACAAATTCATTATCATATGATTGAATTTCTGAAATAATTGGGATATTGTAGACAATAAGCAGAAGTAGTGCTAAAATAGAAAGTGTGGATGAAACGGGAATGATGGTCAGGTCCTGGATGTCACAGACCTACATCTCACGTTGCTCCTGGTCCTAATGTGCATCATTCTAGGAGTCTAAGCACACTGGAAGTAAGTTTAAGTGGCATCCTTCAATGAATACTGGCACTTAGCCACTCCACGATTGTGATGAAGCACTAAAATTCACTTACTTCTTTCGAAATAGAAAAGGTCATTTTTTTGCCAAGCTAATGAATTTCATTGCAAGCAAAAGGAATTGAATATATCCTGCCAATTTGCTAATGGGATATAATTATTATCTATGTATTAATAACAGAGATTAGAATGCTGAACTGCACTTTGTGTCATTCAGCAATTCACATCCTTAAAAACATTGGACACAATTCTCAAAGACTGAAAAGGAAAGATGTTCCCAAAATTTATGTGGCACTCAGGGCATGCCAGTTAAGGTATGGGGCAGCTCCAGTTATCTGGTTTCTTGTGGTTTCAGCATGTTTGGATAAAACACAGATTATCTTTGATCAGTGCTATTTTGACAACAGAGTCAGTTTTATGTTACACCACTAACCACTGCAGAGCCATGACTGTAAGGCTTTTCCTCCTGTGAGGCTGGGCAGGAGCATGGCCATGGCATTCCATGGAGAGGAATGAAGAGGTGCCTGCTGCCCACCAGCCTCTAAGTCTTCTTTCTGTCTCTCCATCCTTTGGTACTTGCATTGTTCTGGTCTATGGTCAAGCATAGTAAGTCTGTTCTCAGCATCACATGAATTGTCTGGGTATGAACTTGCAAACAGCCTACCAACAGTCAGTCAAAAATGGGAGAGAGCTGTCTGTAAAAACCACACCAGCCCACAGAATCACACACAAAAAATAATCATCAATGAAATTCTGCTGGGTTTGATTGCATGTTATGCTGAGCAGTCCCACTTTGCTTGTGGAACTGCCCAACATAACATGCAATTGCTCCTTTAACAACATTAAGATTTCTTTCTTTTCTTTCCTATATAGCAGCATCTTTGGAATCTAGAGTATTGTAATTTGACTTCCTTCAAAAAGTGGAGGAAGAAAGTGCTCTTCCCACTCCAGTAATGATCAACAGCTAGTTTTGCCAACACACGAAGTGCAAGCCTAGCTGCTCAGCATGTAAGAGGAATGTTAAGTACTTAGCAATAAAAACCGATTTCTATCTTCTACAGATTTTCTCATACCCATAAAGATGAGGTGAAAGAAACAGGACAGTGAAGTCTGTCCTGTTAACTGAAGTGTTAACTGAACACCAGAAGTAATACAATTTCTCAAAGCTTGTGTATCAGAGAGCTATGTAAACTTTATGTTTCTGTGAGACATAGAAAATATTGTGCTCCAACAGAGCAATGAACTAATAACTTCTGCTTCATTCTTGTTTTCTGCCCAACAGGAAAGTAATATTTGAAGACATGATATTCTTTTACATCAATTATCTCTTCTGATGGATATTGTTAAAAGTACTGTTTAATTATTATACACTCAAAACCACATACTAATTGTAGATTAGTGACAAACTTCAATAACTGAAGGCAAGACAGCCAACCTGAAAAGGACAACTCTATTCCTTAAGTTTTAAGGTAGGCTATTAAAATTAATTATTTCATCTGTAAAAAACTAGACAGAACAGCAGGCTCTGGCTTATGAAAACAGGAAAGAAAAATAACCGTGGTTCCTAGTTAAGACAAGAGATTGTTTTACTCAAAATAACACCAAGAAAACTGACAATAAAAACGCAAATGTCTGGAAAGTCATCTTATACAACCTCTGAATTGTAGCCATTGCACAGTAATGACTTTCCTGGTGTTACACATGGGAACAAGCTGTTGAGCAGGATCAGCTGTGTAAGGCAGAAGGTGTAGGAACACCTATCGCAGGAGACAAGGAGAGAAATATTTGGACTAAAGGAGTTAAACCTCTAATTATCCAGCAATCATGTAGTCATTGCTGACAGAGACTGATTGGTACTCTGCTGTGTAAGTTAATATGATATTTGCATATTGTCTGATATTTGTGTATGCACTCAATACAGCAGCACTTAAGGTGTCTGTGTTGAGGAACAAGCACAGTTGCCCAATTTTAGGACTGAAAATAAAATTTGTATTATCCATCAGTTTAAAATCAAGTTTTCTACTTCTAGTGAAGTGTCCTCAGGGATTCACTTAATCAAAACTGCTTATAATATAAGCAGTTATGATTAGGCATAACATATTATTTGAATAAGGAAAATGAACTAGTTATATTTTCATAAGGAGCTTATTTACCTTTCTAAAAATGGAAAGATGAAGCCTTCATTCCTGAACAGGACCTCTCACAGGACTTCAATGCTAACATCTTAAGGGGACCTCATTTTAAAAAGAGTTGGATGTTTCCTCCTCGAACACTAAATCAGCTCAAAGCAGAAATACAAACTTAAGAAAACGTGGATTGTACAAACAGTTCAGTCCTATGCCTGATGAACTGGCTAAAACACATGTTTAGCTTATCTTGCATGAATGCTTGCATCAAAATTTGGGAAACTTGACATTGCTTTTTTATAACTAATTTTCATACGCAAGCAGTTTCTATTCAGGTGTACAATGAGAAAAATACATGCACCAGAGCAAGGCAAAACCAGAAATTAGTTGTCTTGTAGCCCATATGTTCAGAAAGAAAGGCTTTGTCTGAGGGATTTCTCATGTCATTCCCTTTTACTTAACCTAGTAAAGCATTTACAGCTGCACTGCTCATCCATTTCCCTCTCAACATCTCCTGTAGATTTATGTCTCTTTCCAACAACCTAAGGAATACAGCAAAGATTTTTAATGAATCTAGAGAAACTGTCAGCAAAAAGATTTATTTACCAACATGTTTCTAGTTTAAAAATAGGGGCATAAAAATGCAGAGGTCTCACAGCAATTACAGCATCTACAGTCATTAGAAGAAATGCCAGAGAAAATAGGCATTTGCCAATATGACACTGAATAGCAATACCAGGACAATCCAGAACATTTCCATTACTCAGTTTAGTAATGAAGGTTAATGGCCCTGTCTCTGCTGTCACTGTATGCCAGAGTAATCCTGGAGACAAGCACTGGGGATGCAACTGAAGAGTTACCAACTATAACTGAATATTCAAAAGTAAAAGTCACGTTAGTAACAGATTCTTGTTAATCACACAATGAGCCATTGTGACAGGCATTATCAGTGAGGAAATTCTTGTTTACAAACCCGCTTGAATTGCACAGTCTGGGATGGTTTTCAGCCACACAGAGCACCATAGGGTAACAAGACCAAATTAAAAATATGGTGATGTACTAAACAATTTATGTATGGAGACAAAGGAAGCTGGGAATAATGATAGCTACTAATGTCAAGAAAACTTCTGCTTCTAAATCAAGGCACCACCAGCAAATTAGGATGGGAATGAATAGATTAGATGTGTTTCTCCTGCACCTCATCACACCTATGCTTTAGCCAGCAATGACTTGTGTACAGATATTTTGTAAGGACAGGTACTAAACTGCAGGAGAAGGGAATACAGGTATGCCCTGATAAGTAACAGCTCTGTTAATTACCCAATACATCCTTGCCCCTGATGAGTCACAGCTATAGCTATAAGTGTGATAAAAGGGAATGGGTTAGCTAGTGAGGCTCATGAATGGAAGAGAATGGAGAAGAGGGATCCTGAGGAGAGAAGATCTCTGCTGTGAGGTCAGTCTGGGTCTGCAGTCAGAGCCTGTCATTGGAACCTGCAGTCACAGTCTAGCTAGATAGAAGCCTGCAGTCAGAGTCTGCAAACTGATGCATGAAGTCATAGTTTAGCAGGAAAGAACCAGCAGTCAGAAGCTGCAAGGGAAACCTACAGCAGGAGCTTGCTGCAGCCAGAGTGAGTGAATGGTTGCAGTCAGGATGGCTGAGCTGTAAAGAGGAACAAACCAGGACCTTTTTTGTGCTGTGATAAATATGAAGTCTGTGTCTCAGCTCATTTCTACCCACTAACAAGAGGGCTGCTGCAACACTAAACTTCTAGATAAGTAGCAGAATCTTTGTAATTAACAATCATTAAGCCACCAAGAAACTGCTTTTCTAAATGCAGGTCCACCACATCATATGTATGCAGCTGGAACTGAGGGTCTGTTGCAAGGAGGGCAAGAATAGGACTCACATAGGTGGTATAGCTTGGATTTCACTAGATGATGTATTAGAGAAAGCTGAAGCAGGCCTTGGAAGCATGTGACCTCTTCAAAGTCTTCATGCTGCTTTCCCATCTTTTTCTTCCCAATCTGTCACTAAGGGCATGAGATAATGAAAAGGTTTGGATCTGTTTGCTGGATCTATTTGTTCTATTGTAACAAAGGTTTGCACCAGACTACTGCTCTGGGTTTGTCTAGTTTTTCCTCATGAATTTATGTTGATTTTTACAATTATTGCAAAAGTCAAATGGCTGAAGTTTCACTGCACTGAAGAAAAACAGAAATTTATAGGGAGACAGTCCATGTTCTGGAGAGTTATTCCCATTCAGCTGAAGAAGAGGACATATGTAAACCTACCAGAAATTAAATAGGAAGAGAAGGGCAAACATTCATACAAACTGGGTGAGCACACAGCTCCTGAGGTTCAGCTTATAGTTTTTCTGCTACAAATAAAATAATAAATGTCAAGTTAAGCTACATGCCTTGTAAGCATCCTGTTTTATAACCTGTGTAGTGGGACCAGGAAGGCAATGTCATTGTCTGTAGAATCAGCAAATTGGAAGGGTTGCAGATCCATCCAAAATGTCTTCTTGCGTGTCTCAGACCATCCTGGGCACTTTTACAGAGTGGGTGTTTGATGTTACTGTTCCATTTCAGGCCAGCTGGGCAAACAGCAGAGCAGAGGAGGTGAAGTAGGGTGTCTTCCTATCTCCCATGTTGCCTGGTCAGAAGTCACTGCACCTCGGGTCACTGCACCTCTTTGCTTTTGCTTGTCCTCCACTTGTTTATTTTGTTTTGCTTTAAGGTCTCTAAGGCAACATCTCTTCCTATGTGTCTGCAATGTGCACAAGAAGGCTTAAAGTTGTCTAGAATACTTATATGCTGTTATAATATAAATAATGATAGAAATAACGAATACATCCCCAGCCTTCTGCTTCGACAGCCATTTCCCCAGTACATTATTAGCAAAATTAATTCAAAAGCTGGCTGTTCTTCGACTCTCATTTGTTCTGAGTAATGTCTGGCAGGTTTTCTATGACCTTGTGGTGCATGCAGTGTGGTGTTAACAATTTGACGTCCAGCACTATCTCCTGTAGTAGAGGGTTTATAAAACTGTCATGTTGCTGTGCAAAGACACCCTTCCAGTCAAACACTGTGTTTGGCACAGTATTTACTGCTAAATTAGCAATTACTAATTGGTTACAATAATATTATTGTTTAAAGAGTCATTTCATTTTACACGAGCTGCCTACCTGCTTCCAATATCACTGTAGTTGATAGGAAAATTAGAAACACCTTGGAGGCTTACAAATTCAGTGCTCTGTCTCAATGCCTGAAATGATCTCCTCTTTAATGAAATATGAATCCTGAAGGATTAGAAGGTAATGAGCTTTGTAGCTGTTCATTCCTTCAGCCTGTTTTTAAGGTCTGTGCCATGGCTTTTATAATTTATTTGTGCTTTTATTATCTAAGGCTCAAGGTTTTACACCTGATCTAGAAGATATTTGACTTCCATTGCTGGCACTTTCAGAATAAACAACTCTCTGCTCTTTCAGATACTGAAATATCTCTTTGAAGCAAATTATTAAAGAAATACCTGGAGTAATAGCACATGCCCTTGACAGCCTGTCAAACATATACTGCCAACATCATATATTTATACTAATCCCATGGTTAGAGAACAACCATTCCTTGTATTTCACAGCACTAAACTATAATGGCAAATGAATTTTTCATGCCTATGTAGGTAATTTAATGAAGGGCTTTAAACTATAAGCTCTTTAAGCCAGGACTTATGTTTATACTTGTCTCCTGTTCTTGGCCAAATATTTTTAAAAGACCCCAAACACTTAACACAATACCATTTTTTGCATGGTTGACAGATAAGTTATCCAACTAGCTAAGATTTATTGTCTCCTCTTGGTAGACTTTGCTTGAGTTTTGCAGATGGATGGCAATATAATATCTAAAACGCTGAAGTTATTTTAATAAAAGTGCAGAGAGAGTGGTAAAAATTAACTGCATACATACATACTTTGCAAGTACACATACAGGGAAAGAACTTAATTAGAACATCTTTAAGACACTTGAAGCATGGAACCTTTGAAATACACAGACTTGCAATAACAAAGAAAAATAGTTCATTCACAATCCTTTCATGCCACAGTTCTATTTCTTGTAGACTTTTAAAATTATCTTAAGAGCAGTGTAAGTGTAGGTGAAACTTCAGAGGCGTCTTCACGACAACTGTCAGGAATTCCACAGTAAATGTGCTGTGTTCAAAGATACACATAGATATAGGATATATTGCTCACTTTAAACATTCTATTTCATTGTTGCAGTATTCTCATCCTCTGAAAAGATATGAATCATATGCAGATATTCTTTTTAAAGCAAAAGCTCTTAAATTAAAAGCCTAGAGCAAAAAAAGAGCAGTTATTTGTCTTCAATCTCCAAGGCCCAGTTGAATAAGAAATACTTTGCAAGTCAATCATTTTGTGCAGACACCAAAGTGAAATCAAGAAGTAGAGTGAAGTGTAAATCACCACCATCAATTCTGATCTTGTTGCAATCAAAGCCCCCAGTGCAAGGTCATTACTGGGGGAAATGAAAAACTTTAGATGCTGAAGGTCTTGCTTCCAATAAATAAAATTCCCAGATGCATATTGGTCCCTATCCACTTTAACATGTAATGACTGGCATATTAGGGGGCTGCCACTGGCAATCCACGAAAGATTTTGAGGGCTGGTTTAGTTTCTGCAGTGCTTTTGTCTGACCATACTATTGTTAACCAGCTCTGCCAAAGCCTTGCCTCTGAGGGAGGTAAAGTTAAGTAAAAAAAATACAAAATCATTCTGAGCAGAACAGTGACCGTTGAAAGGGCTACAGAAGTAAGAAGGGGTGTCAGCAGAAAGGCTACCTGTTACTTACACAGGAAAACTTCGGCCTGCTTAAGATGCTGGTTGAGTTAGTGAGGCCCTACCCTGGGTAGGAGTAAAGGAGTTCAGGAATGCTGGACATTCTTATAAGAAGAAAATCTTATAGGCACCAGAGCAGCCCCTCCCCTTGTGCTGGAAGACAAGCCAGAAGGAAGTCCAGCCTGGCTGAACAGAGAATTTTGGCTGGAACTTGGGAAACTTTACAACCTTTGGAAGAAGCAGCAGACAACTCAGGCGAACTGCAAGGGTGCTGTGAAATTATGCAGGGAGAAAATTAGAAGAGCCAAAGCCCAGTTAGAACTAGTCTGCCAGAAAAGGTAACAAAAAGTATGTCTATAAGTACATCAATAACAAAAGGGAGGGTAAGGAGGATCTTTATCCCTTATTGGAACCATAATGACAAAGGATGAAGAAAAGGATGAGGTGTGTAATGCCTTCATTTCCTCAGTCTTTAATAATTGTCCGGGTACCCAGCACCCTACTCGGGAAAAAAAGTGATGGGGGGTAGAAGGACACGTCCATAATCCAAGAGAAAATGGTCAGAGACCTGATTCACCACTTACACACACACAAGCCCATAGGACCAGATGGGATCCACACACGGATACTTAGAGAGCTGGTAGAAATGCTCACTGAGACACTTTCCCTCATTTATCAGCACTCTTGGCTAACCAGGGAGATCCCAGGTGCTTAGAAGTTGGCAAATATGTTGACCATCTACAAGAAGGGCTGGAAGGAGGATCTGGGTAACTAGAGGCCTGTCAGCCTGACCTCAGTGCTGGGGAAGGTCGTGGAGCAGATCATCTTGAGTGCTGGCATGCAGCACGTACAGGACAGCCAGCACAAACACGGGTTTGTCAAAGGCAGGTCCTGCTGGGCCAACCTGATCTCCTTCTATGACAGGCACCTGCTTAGTGATGCAGAGCTACAGGCTAGGGGCAGAGTGCCTGGAAAGCTGCCTGGTGGAAAAGGACCTGGGGGTGCTGGTGACAGCAGCTGAACCTGAGCCAGCAGTGCCCAGGTGGCCAAGAAGGCCAATGCCATCCCAGCCTGTATCAGCAATAGTCTGGCAGCAGGACCAGGGCAGACATTGTCCCCCTGTACTCAGCACTGGTGAGGCCACACCTCAAATCCTGTGTTCAATTCTGGGCCCCCAGTACAAGAAGGATGTTGAAATGCTGGAGAGTGTCCAGAAAAGGACAGAAAAGCTCATGAAGAATACAGAGTACAAATCTTATGAGGAGAAGGGGGCTGGGTGGTGGGAGCTGGGGTTGTTTAGCTTGGAGAAAAGGAGGCTCAGGAAGGGACATTACTACTCTCTACAACTGCCTTAAAGGAGTCTGTAGCCTGGTGGGGGTCAGTGTCCTCTCAAAAGTGACACATGACAGGATGAGAGGAAATGGTTTCCAGTCGCACCAGTGGAGGTTTAGGTTGGACACTGGAAAAACTCCTTCATTGAAAGTGTGGCTAAGCATTGGAACAGGCTGCCCAGGGAAGTGGTGAAGGATACCATCCCTGAAGGTAGCTGTGTCACTTGTGGGGAATGGTTTGGTAGTGGACTTCACTGTGCCATGTTAACAGTTGGATTCTACAACTTTATGCTTAATGATCCTATGATTCTATGAAATAGATCAGAAGGAAGTTAGAACAATAGAGCAATCTACTATTTAATGAAGTTGGGATTGTATGTTTGAATGAAGAACTGAGGAAAGGTGAAGCTATGTTACAGCTCTGGAGCTGCCCTGTACTGAATGGGTAAAGAGAATGAAGGCTTTCAGGGTTAAGGGCTGTCTTGGCACAGGTGTCATATCACCCAGTACCTTTTTTGGTTCTAGACTATGAAAGTACTGTGATGTCAGTATTTATGTAGGACAGCAAAACAGATATAAGATCACATCACATTCATATAGCTAAGTAGTAATAAATCAGAAGAAAAAAAATAGTTGTCATATTCACTTCAGCTTTTCCCATTCTAAAGATGACAGTTTATTTTAAAGGGTTTTTTTGTTTGTTTGTTTTAACAAAAGAAAAATCATTTAATGCTGCTAAAACTTTGCCATTTGTCAGGCTGGCTGATCCAAGATACACTCAGCTATGACAGCTTCTCAGCAGACACCACAAATTGCTTGGAAGGATATTTAATGTCTCAATTTTTTTAAAGAACTAACAAGACCCTGAGACAATGCATAGATATCAGAACGCAGAATAAATAAAGCAATGTATGTATCCATCCTTCTTTGCATACTCTCATATTTAGGTAGCCTGCACAGAGGTTCATCTCAGATCTGAAAATGGCTTTTGAATGAGTCTAAATTTAAATATAAAACAATAGGAACAGTAAAGGTCTGCTTCAAAAGACTTATTTATTAGAGAGAATGGAACTGAATGATTCATCATTTACCACAGACAGAGCTGCAAAAGTGAGCAATTGGAATGCTCAGTGAAGAAGACACTCTGAAGCACAATTGCAGAACTACAAAATATGGTATGGAAAATGTGCAGTATCAGGAACTTAGTGATGATGATAGGGTCATCATGTTGCATTAATATATATATATATTCTTTGTAGCAGGCATTTACTGCAGCTTGGTTTTCCCCATCAATAAATGCCTCTAGAGGTAGCTTCCTAGGAAGTCCTGTAGGGACCAAAGGCAACCTGCATAAACTTTGACATGGCTATTTTAACATTAGTCAAATCCTTCAACATTCAGCATAGTTGCACCCTCACAGCCTTCTTTAATACAAGTCCCTGCATCTGTGTCTTCTGGAGCTCTACAAGCCTGGATGTATTGCTCACTTTAAACAGATGCTCTGTTCCAAGTCTGTGTCAGGATGCTTTCAAATCCTTTTTTTTGGTGCTTTTAAATCCCTTAACATAAAAAAGACCTGGACATATTCTCTGCTATTAATAACAGGAAGATGGAATGCTTCTTGTAGAAAGTTGTCTTTTTTTTCTTTTTTTAAGTTAGCTTTCTGTGTTTCTTAGAAAAATGTGTACCCTCTGAATTAAAATATCATCTGATACAGGAGTCTGCCCTAATTAGGCAGTTAGAATAGGAGAACTATTAGAATGCACTGTCACGACACAATATACTTGGCATTTATAAGCCTTGTGCACCAGTTTAAAATTATGGCAGACTTGTGTCCAGAACTTCTGTTGCAACCAAAAGTTTTGATTTTCTCCTAAAAAGCATCTTGCCAAATGTTGCTGACATTTTCTGATTTTGGTTATTTTATTCTCATGAGAAGCCCTGAGCTTGCAAGAAAATTTCACAAATAGACAACTGAAAGTACAATTATGTTAAAGCAAATAAAGTGTGATGCAAACAAAAGTGGTTATATTGCTAAAAGCTCTGGAACTAACTGATTTCCAAAGCTGATTGGCTAACATGTATTAGCCATCCTTAGGAAGATATTAGTGTTATAAGTCCAAGGTGTTGATATTGTTCTGATAGCTGAGTGACGACATTGCAATAAATTTTTTGCAGTTACAGACTTTAAATAAAGAATGGCAAACAGACAAATGTCCCTGAGGGGCTTTTAAGAAGCAGAAATCTTAATGAGCTCATCACTTACGAAAACTGGATACCTGCCTGGGGACAGACAATGTGAATGGTAGAGAAATCATGTGGTTATGTTTCTCTTCAAGCTTAGCATCCAGCTAAGCTCGTCTTGTGTCTGCTCTTGCACAATGCAATGTGCACTGAAGCAAGACTGAGCTATATAGGTTATATTAACCCAAAGTGATATTTTGTTTTCTAGTCATTCCTGTAAAGGATGAGAATGAACCCTCCTCAAACAAAACAGGTTTTCTTTTTCTTTTGCAGCTGTTTATCCTATTTAGTCTTTAACTGCAAATATGGTTTTTGTACTTCTGCAGTACTTTTAAGTACTTCTGCAGGAGCTAAGCAAGTGGGTAGAGTTTGGTTTGTAACATTTAATCATGCCTGGTCAGCAATACAATATCCACTAAAACACTGAATTTTATCACCTCCCAAAACCTATAAATGCAGAATACTGACAGTTTGGAGTTTGATTCTTCACCAAAATCAGATTATTCTTTTCTTAGTGGCTTCTGGGAAGTATTTATAAGTCCTTACACATATAAAACTAAAAATATGTATGTGTGTCTCCCAGTTAAACAATTTACTAAATGTCTGTGACAAAAAAACGTTTTAATCTGGAATATTTTAGATGTCCTTCAGTCTTCCTTACAAATCCATTTATCCTTATAAATGGGATATGTTTTATAGCTTTTCTGTGAACATCGAGCTAAATTTTTCAAGGACTTGGATAGAAGTTGCTCCAAGGGCCAGTTTAGCCTGCATGATTTGAATAATTTTTTTCTTTTCTTTTTAATTTCTGCTCAGCTATCCAGGGACTCATTAAGTCCCTTTCTCCATGAGATGTTCAGGACGGTGCAGTCATAATTGAGATGTGAGGGAAGGAATCTTCTTTTCCTAGTAAAGAGACTCAGGAAAGGGAAGGCTGTCTCCTACAGGAAGCAGGTAAGACTCTTATGATTTCAATGCCAATTCCCAGTGTTCAGCCTCTAAGCCAGGCCAAAAAAGGGGATTCACCTTTGCCCAAGCTGCTATGCATTAATGAAAGAAATGTGACTACACAGAATACATCTTGGAGAAACCTCCTCTGGCTAGCAGCATAGTAAAATTGCAGCCTAAGTGTATGCCTGGCTGTTTTCCTTCTCCAACATCACTTACCTGTGGGTAACAGCAAAACCATGACAGACCCTCAGCCCAGGATTCAGAGACCAAAATCATTTTCATTTTCATGCTACACATTTTCCTGCTGGTTACTGGCCTCTTATCACAGTAAAGCACTAGTTAGGCATCTCACCACTGCTCAGTGGTGATACCTACCCTCCCTGGGGGCTGACATCAGCCAAAAAAGCAGGTGTCTCATCCCATGGTTAAACCACCATGCAGGCAGCATCCTACAGATGCTTCAGGCATCTAGGAGCAAACAGATGGTCACTGGCTCCCCAGCTTCCTGCTGAGTGCTGCAGGACCACTCTAGGCATGCCTAGGCTAGAGCTCATAACTATGGTCAAGTGTCATGCAGACACAAACAGTCTGGGGTTTTCACAACGCTTCTGTAAGGTTTTCTGTATAATTTTAAATTGGACTCTTTCTACAAAAAGAACCACATCTGCTGATCAAAAAAGAGAGAAAAGAGGAAGATACATGGGACAGAGCAATCTACCAAATGGGCACATGAACACCACTGTAGGCACCAAACATGCATTTCAGAGAAAAAAAAATCAAGAGAATAAAAACATTTTTTATATTAATGCTGTGGTCTGTTTCTCCAGCTGCTTTCTTTGTGACTTCTTGGATTTTCAGCAATGTTGCATGCAGCCTTTTTAAATTTTTTTTGCCCCTCATCTTTCCTCTTCTCTTAGCTTTCAATCTCCTTTTACAATTTCAATTATGTGCTCCAGCTGGAGACCTGAGCTATCAATGAGCTAACAACCATAGGAGCTGATTTCACATAAACTAGGCAAAAGTCCAGCATGTGACTCAGAAGCAGTCATTCCACCAGAGTTCATGACCTGCAGGAGCTCACTGTGGCTCCACTACTTGTACCTACAGTACTCCAGTTATCACAGGGCTGAAGGCTGTACTCCAGCACAGGAAAAATTGGCTGTAGCTTGCCTCCCTTCATCCTACTTAGAGCTAAATGGAATAAACCAGCAGAGCTGGAGTAAATGAGCCATAGCAAAACTGATCTTAACCTCCACCCCCCTGATTTGGCAGCCAGGCACTAGGGCAGGAGACAAGATAATTTCAGTCAGCTCCAGCGGGCTTTGTAATGCAATTTGACAAATCAAATAGGTAGCTTTTATTAATGTAACTAAATGAATTATTGCAAATGGGAGATGTGGACATTGATCCGTCTTCATATATGCATTCTGCTTTGGGGGAGGGGAGATAGCCTCTAAATTCAAGCTGCTGCTGCCTGAGGTAGGAAGTTGTAATGAATCTGTTCTGCAGTTTCATATCCCCAAACTGCCCATTTAACACCAATACCAATAAAAATAAAAGGGAAATACAGAGGAGTACTATGCATGCAAGGCTACCAATGTTCACACTTGGACATACAAGTGACTATCCAGGGCCAGATTTTCCTAAATATGAATGTCTGTTTTGATTTTCTGGTGATGAAATGGGACTAACAAGGCTTGTTGAAGACTATAATACCAATGAAAAACAAGGATACCCTGACTATATTCCTTAATAATAACTCTTCCTACATAAACTGCTTAAATAATGTATTTCACAGCACATATGGTGCAAATGACAGATGATTTCCTCAATGAAATTATCCAAGTCCAGGTCTCTCAAATCAGGCAAATAAATTCAGAACATAAAGAAATCTTAATATTCCTGCCCTAATATCAGGGCTATGATGGATGAACATACATAGGAAAAACCTGGATATTTTATTTGAAACGCTACTTTCTTATGCCTTCACATCCTCCAAAGTTAGCTCTGAGAAAACTAGAGGGTGATTTGTGTTCTTCCTCTCCTCTCTTGTGAGTATCCAGAGTTAAAATCTCACTGTGCCAATGCCAATCATGCCTGTGGTGGCTGGAGCATAGCATGGAAGACCGCTTAATACTGGAAGAAAAAGCAAAATAGCATAAGCAGAGCAAAGACTTGATGATTTAGCATGCAGTAGAGGAGTCTTCTTGGAACCATTTAATGTGATGAACTTCTGGGAAAGTAGGTTAAGCAACTCTTGGCTTTGTATAGATGTCACTTTGAAGATAGCAACGTATTTTGTTGAGCCACTGAGCTGAACATGTCAGATTGTTTTAAATGTTTCAGCTAGAAAGGATCAGCTTTCTACACACTAAAAACTGGAGATGAATTTTGTTTTTTCATGATCCTGTAAAACACTCTCCCTAATCAAGTATGCAAAAAATATTTGAGTTTGGGTTCTTTGGAGGATTTTTAGTCTTACCAAAACAGAGTGGTTTGGTTTGGTTTGCTTTTATTTGATTAATTTGGCTAACAGTGAGTAGCTGATTTACAGTATTTCTGGAAATTTTTATAGTATTTATTCAAGGATTTTTTAAAAACCATTCTCTTAACCTCATAGTGGAAGAGTGCTAATGCAAACTTAAAGTATGCCATGTACAAACAAAACCAAGTATTAGGGAAAAGTGTGACTGGTTTGCAATTATAGTTTAGATTTCTTTTACTAAGGGTGTTTGATTTGAAGGAGTCTAATTCATCAGCTTATTGTCACAAGGAATATCTATACACCAGAACAGAAAACCACATTTTCAGCAGTTTTGGAAGTTCTGGACAAAATGGGTGCACCTAAAAGTCTTCCACAGCTTTTTACCAATGCCAGTGCCCCTCTTTTAAAGACAGAAATCCTGGCTGCAGAACAGGGAACATCACACCTATCACGTAAGTAAATCCTCTCCATACAAGGAGACCCTCAGTAGCACAAAGTCTCCATCACTCTGCAGGTTTCAGATAATTTCAGTACGAAGTTGTACAAAAAGCATAAGTAGCAGGTAAGTCTCTGTGAAGAAAACATTAGTTTCCTTTTCTCTTTTTCTCCCTTTCTTTGGAAGGGTATTACAAAGAGCATTACAGTACAGACTTTTCAGGATTATAGTGGGAGAGAAATCATAGCTCTCAAAGTGGGTCCATGAAACAAACCTGAGGGTTGTCCTGCTTCCCCTCTTTTGCATTTCTGATACAGGAATAACAGTTCTGTCACACTCTCCCAATTTTGAGAAATATGTGACCATTACTTTACAATTGCAGCTGTTTTTTCCAGAATGAGTTCTTGATATCTGTTTGCTGATCCAATATACCATGATATAATACACCAGAGACCTTGGATTACTTCTGACTTCATCTCTGCTTTATGTTCTATAAAAATGCCTCTTCCCTCAACAACCAGTGCTTACAGACCTTCCTAAAATATTGCTGGGCAAATTGCACAGCCTCCCAAATTTAATTAACTGTTCAAGTCAGCATCTCAAATTAGTTTCTAAAAGGAACCAGGGGGAAACACCGAAGCAGGTGAATGACAGTGTTGCTTACTGCAGTAAGTCATCAGTGTGTACAGCTCAAATGATCCCAGCTCAGGCTGATGTTACAGTACAAATCACTATTGCTAGGAAGGGTATGAAGGAAAAACAAGAAAAGGAATGTGATTCTCAAGCACTATTACTGTTTGTTGTGGAAATAGGACAAAAACTATGAATCCTTCCTCTTCCATCATGCTTTCCTTTTGGAGAGATGCCATTTTAGGCACAGAGACTCTTGAGGTATCTTCATGTCCCAGAAAAATGCTGAGCAACCACTGAGCAAGACCACAGAAAGAGGGGTCCCAGCAGCACTTACTCTAAAACATAAGAGATGCAGTTTGCCAGAGCTGGCTTTGACTAAGAAACCCAAGAGAACACTAACAGTATAGAGATCTTTTGTATTCCCAAGTGCTGAAAGCAAGCAAGCAGCAAGGCTTTGTCTGAATTGGCAATTGCATCTGAGAAAGAGAATTAAGTGCTGTCTGCTTTGAGCTTTGTCTAATACAAGAGCATTCAATAGTGAAAGCATAGGTAAACTGGATCTGCAAGACTTTAGATGCCTCTCTGATATGTGGTGACAGGAGATTACTTCCTAGAACATTTACAGTGTTTTATGGCAGTGGATAATTTGTTTTTCCTTGTGTTACTGAGTTTAATAACAGAGTTCTAATCTTAAGCTGCATGATGTGGATGGATATCTTTTTTCCCTCAGAGCAAAAACATTACTTCAGCAATAAATTGCATGGAAGACAGTGGTTTTGATGACCTGTTTACTCAGAAAAATACAAAAAGTAACACCTAAGAGTTTACTGGCTTTTAATGCCAGTCAGACTGAAAGAGCAAAAGGAATTCATTGGCTTCATTGCAATCTTTATTGCTCAAAGCATGAGAAATTGAGAGAGGACAGAAGCTATAATCTGTATTTTCATTGGTTTACAGGTTCCCTTGGGTGAAAGTATGCATGCGTAATTTCAGTGAAAATCCAGGGCTGAGCTCAGTGTTGTGCCTAGGAAGGCAGCATCTGGATAGCTTTACTCCACTGTGTCCTCTCCTCTTGCTCACTTTTTCCCTCTGCAAATAGCATGTACTAAAAGTTTGTAACTTGCATTTGTCTTTTTGTTCTTTGGTTTACTATGTATCACTAATAGTCTAATAAGGCATTAAATCATATTACTCTTAATATTTAAGCTTCTGGTCCTGTCTTACCTAATGGACTTGGGAACTCTTCCAAGTGTCTGTACTCTGCTAGCCATGCCCTCATTGACTCCTGCATATCTGTAAAAGCAAGACTCAGACACACAACCTTCCTGCCCTCCACTGGCCACGGTTTCCACAGAGAGAAAATAAAATTGCTTAGAATAGACAAGGATGACATACTTGTCCTAGTCCCATTCCAGGTATGTCCAGTACTTCACTAACTCTCAGATCTTAGCAAAATCACTCTCAGCAAACCAAAGGATGAAAGAACATTGCACTTGTTTGGCTTGCTCCCTGCCAGCTGTGGCTCCTTGACCGTCCTAACCACAAGTTTCACTCCATACCAGAACTACCTTGTAGCTTTCCAACCAGTCAAGCAGCGTGGTGAGCAACAAAGCATGGGTGTATTTCTGTCCAAACTAGTGGGATCCAGCTGGAACCCAAGGTTACCAGTACAAAATCTGTTTTCTGTGGGGGTGTTAGTTCTAGCCAGGTCTGACGCTAGACACCATGGTATCTCGTTCAGACTCAATTGTTTATTATATCTTATCTAAGCTACAGTCTCACAAGGTGTGAGCTCTGTCTTACAAGGCAAAAAATGACAAGAAAATGGCTACTTCTAACTTGTTTCAAGGACTTTTAAACAATAAGCAAAACCAACTAAAACCTGACACTTAAGTTATTTTTATTTATAACCCAATTAAAGATCACTCAATGTCCACAATGCGAGCTTTCCCTAACCAATTAGAAAAGATCACCCCAACCTGAGAAGAAGGAGGAAGAAGAAAGTGAAGAAGGACTCAGGAAACGCCCAAAACCCTCCATATTGTCCCTTATCTATATTACTATATTCTATATCCTAAAACCCCAAACCTTAAGTATAATGTGACATTTACACACTTTCATATAACTACACACGCACACTCCCAGTGCTATCACTTAGCTTTGGAAGCCATTCCCACAACCTCAGGTCAAAGGCAGTATCCTCCTGAGGGTCACTACCTGTCAAAGCAGAAAGCCTGATATTTTCAGCATCTGGGGTTCCAACAGTTTTCTAGCACAAAAAAAAAAAAAAGAAAAAAAGTCCTAAAACATTCCAATATGTGTTCACTAATTGGTTTAAGAGTTTGTCTGTGAGCTTCATACAGAAATATAAAAAACCTCACACATCTGCTGGGCAAATATCCTTCTAGATATTTGGAATTCTGCCCACTTACAAGTATTTTCATGGAAATTTGCAGATGTGATTTGGGCCTAGCAATGCTGAAGGGCTCTGGTTTCTGTTAGGCATGTCAAACCTGACAGGGACGGTATTTTACCACAGCACAGAACCTGTCAGCAGAAGATGACATTGTCTCTATGAGCTATCATGTACAGTTTTTGCAATTAAATAGGCCCAAGTCTATGTAGAAGTATAAAGGGCTCTTCAAAGAACACAAGTCTGTTGCTCCCGTTGCGTGTCCTGCAGAAGAGAAAGCACCCGAGGGGGAGGAGAGTGGTCTGAGTGCCACTCTGTGGCATGGAGTTCCAGAGGGACTCTGTATTGATGAAGAGAGCAGCTTAGAAAAGCTGTTATTTTCCATTGTGAAGCAGAAAAAGGCAACCCAGAGACTGTTTCAATGGGAGAGAAATCAGCATAGCTTCTGTGCAGTTGGAATATAAATGTTGCCCTGGGAGACTCAGGGTCAGTGTGAGATCACATTGAAGCTGAGCCAGCAGAGAGCAGCATCCCAGTAACTCACCCTGGATAACCAGAAATGTGATGGATGCTGCACTAAACACAACATGTTTCCAAAGCATAGCAGTGTCACTACAGCAGGCACTTGTTTTGCCTCAGCTCTCAAAGAGGAACACAATTTGCTCCAGGGAAAACATCACCCCTTCATGCAGCTCCATAGGTGCTGCAGGTGAAATACCTGGAAAAAAGGAGCAACAAAGTGTTCCTCTTCTTTTTACTTACATTTCTATGCCTAGATTTATGTTTGTCAGATAGTCACAAGCTAAGAGAGCCTTAAAATGCTTTAGTGTTTGTACCAAATAAATAAACAGAATTATATTCTTGGGTAATTTTTTCCACTCATTTGACTTCCAAACTGTTGGCATTACTCCCAAGGAGGAGTCTAGACATGAGTCTGGAAATAGCCCTTCATTTGTACTGTGTTGCTGCAAATATGAGGTCATCTTCATGTATTCAGAGCTCTAGCAAATCTCCATCAACTTTGAATAAGCCTATTTTGGACAATGTGATGATATGTAGAGATATTTCAGATAGTCTAAACAAACAGGTATGACAACAGAAGCAATGCAGATGTATCTTCACAACCGTAGCCTAAGCTAACTAAACCTGCTGCTGGGTTAAGGTTGTTTTCAGCAGTCTTGCTACCTCTAAATCTAATACCCCTCTGTTATCCCTAGAGGTAAACTAAGTGCCGTTACCCAAGAAGCAAGACTAGGCAGGGGACAAGGACACACAGAAGAAACAGTGGGATGGACCAGATGGTCAAGTGGAGCAGTAGAGCTTGCACACATGCAGCAGACATCTCACGAGAGCTCCAAGTGTTTCTCCGCAATACTGAGACATAAGATGAAGACATCCCAGACAGGCCACAACACCATAGAGTCATAGAATGGTTTGGTTGGCAGGGACCTTTAAAGGCCATCTAACCCACACCCTTGCGGTGAGCAGGGACACCTTCAACTCAATCAGGTTGGTTCAAAGCCTCATCCAGTCTGACCTTAAATGTTGCCAGGATGGGACAAACCACCACCTCTGTGGGTAACCTATTCCAGGGTTTCACCATCCCTCATCATAAAAAATTTCTTCCTTGTATCTAGTCTCTTGGATTTCTTTCAAACCCAATTGAGGAAGAGGCTGTTTCAATAAGTTCAGGGTTAACCTCAACTCACTAAAGCTCATCTCCCAAAGGCTGGAATTCTAAATGTTATTGTCTCTGAGATCCATTCTGTTGGACACAATACATCACTCATTACACTAGCATAGTGCAACCACCTCAGCATCATCAGCTCAGAGTAAAAACCCTGAAGGATGGAAACATTAAAGTTGAAAAATTAGCCTTTATAAAGAGAACATTGTGATAAAACTCAATGTTTAAAGTAGAGCAAATCTATTGGAAAACATAGAAAATTCAATTATGATCAGTTGTTGTCTGGGTTTTTGCCGTTCTCCTCTGTCCTCTTTAAGGAGTTTGTAAAAGTCTTATCTTTAGCCTTCTGTGTTTTGGAGTCAGATACACTTTCGTATAAACAAGCCATTTGTTATTGTAAAATCTAGCAACGTTTACATTCTTTTCATAAGGAGGAGACTGTTGATGGACTGTTGCATGGTCAGTGTGGTTGGAGAAGAAGTTTTTCTTCCTCCAGTCCATGATCACTGCTAGAGTTCAATAAATGTTGATTCTGTAAATAAACCTTTCTTTTTTCCACCTGGGAATCGCAAGGTATGGTTGTGAATTCTTTATGTCGTCTGCGACAATCAGTCAGTCAGTGGGAATATTTATACTTCAACGGACTATGGCTGCTACCACACTCATGTGGTATCTGCAGTTCATCACACTAAATTCATTTACAGACCTAATGGATGGCACCATTGCCATGGACACACACAGCTGAGTGAAAGGAATACAAATCTGAGAGGGTACAACAAGTGTTTCAAACAGATACTCTTCTGAAACACCACAAACAGGGCATAAAAAGTGTCTAAGTAATCTGAGATTTGTTGTTCCTTGGACGGACTTCCTATTACTGGGCCCACTCTTGAATGTATGAGAGGATGAATGAAAGGAAAAGGGGTTAGTTTATAACAACTGTGTTAGTAACTGGTTTCCAGACTCCTTAATATAATGAGGTGTCACCTACCAGGCTTTCACATCACCTCATCTTGTTACCCCCCAAGGCTTAAACTCCTGAACCATTAAGTAGCCTGCATTCACGTCCATCACTCACTTCAAAACAAGCAGGTCTTTCACAGTTCCTTATGGCATGTGTGCTTCTCAGAATACCAGAATTCACTTCATTGTCAGTGTACAAAAGCAAAATGCTTTTCCAAAAGCCTGTACAAGTCACCTGACTGAAATGGCATATACGTGCATCCCATAGCTCTGTCAGATTGAGCAGAAGGGATTTGATACACTCATTTGATAATATCCATGCAGCCAATATAATAATGCAGTAGAACAAAGCTCCTGAATTACTTCAGAGTACACAGTCCCAACTCAAGGGAAAAATGCATAAAAGTCTTTTAGTTATAGCTCTTGCAGTCCGCTTTCCATTTCCTTTACACTAAAGTTTATACCCTTGTTTATAGAGAGCTATGTACATGTATCTTTGTAATAAATAATTTTATCCAACACACAACACCAACATACAACACTATCATAATATAGAGAATACTGTGAGAATATTTCTCACAGTTATCCTGCTAAAATTCAGGTTTCTATTGACTCATAATAATGAAATTATTTCATAAACAAGTATCTGTCTCCCAAATATTCATGAGGCAATCTCTCATCCTTAGGATCAAATACATGTCAGAGATACAGATGGGATTTTCCTTGAAAATAAAGATGTCTAAGATTTCTTGCATTCATCTTATAGAGCTATTTTTCATATTTAATGATTCATCCCATTTCCAACTAACAATTTGTCTCTCGTGTCAGCTTATCTGAAGGTCAAACATTAAAAATAAAATTAATATTTAATCCTGACAACATTTAAATATTACAGATAATTATTACAGCTCTCCAGGTCCCAGCATTATTTTCCGAGATACCAGTGTTTAGCTCTCTGGCTTTCCCTTAAAAATCAGTACTTTTTGTCCACAACTAGAACGTCAATTCCACTCAAATACTACTCTCAGCATTTCAATCCAAAATGTTAATGTTATCACTAGTTAGAGAAATAAGGAATTTATTCATATTCCATTCATAATCAAGACACAATTTTATATCATATCATATTCTCTCTTGTCATAAAACCATGGGACTTCATCAATTCATACCTAGCAAGGACCACTATAGTTGCTCTATTTTATTGTGAAAAGAAATGTGGCAAATCTTGCATATTCTAGATTGCAAGAAGGACAATACACTTTTGGTTTTTCCGTCTAGTACCACTAACATGAATAGATCTGATCATATGTAGAAAACAAATCATTAGAGTATGTTTCTTAACAGTAAAGAAATAAATTCTGTGGTTTCATATATAGATTATATGTATTTGTATGTATTTATATATATATACATATGACATGCACACACAGATATGTTGTATGGCTTGTAATTTTCCTCTGTGTGAATAATACATTCCACACTGATTAGCAGGCTTTTGTGTTCCAGTAGCAACAGCTCCTGTCATTAAGATTTAAGTTGCATGGGGCGCTTGTAATGGAATTATAAAATCTATTTCTAAAAGAATGATTCATTCAATTCATTACCAGCTTTCAGTATACAATAAAAATTTTCTGAACCTTAGAAAAAAAAAAGTCATGAGGCAAACCCAAGTGATAATAAATCACCTGTGTAAATGTTAACAAAATGGACTCAAGACGCAAAATTCACTGTGCGTGGCCGAAGTGAACGCTGTATAAATAAAACATATTTTCTTTTTCACTAAGTAACAATTCAAGGAGGTAAAATAATTCAGTGTAGTAGAAAATGGGTAAAAGCTGGCTGTAGCAGAGTGCACAGTAAAGATCCTTATTGACTGATTAGCAATTTGTTTCTACAAACACTGCACAGCAGTTGCCCTACTTTGCAGCAGACTATTAGAGCCTAATGAAAAATGTGCATTTTTGTTAGAGTTAATGGTCTTGAACAGAAGCCCTGTGCTTCTACGAGGCTTTATTCTGTACTTAAATTATGGATTCATGTCTGTCATTACAGCTATTGTCCCTTGTTTGTACAATGTATGCACATTACATGGTTTTGTATTTACAGACTGACTCCAGCGAAGATAAGAAACAAAACCCATCACTCTCAGATGGCAAAGGCACTGTCCTGTAGAACAAGCAGCAAGACTCTGTCAGCAGATGGGCTGATGCCTGAAGAGCAAATTTAGCTGTTTCCTGATTTTGACTTTCAGGCTCTGGCATAAAAACTTCAGCCCAGGGAGTGGTCTTCTGTACATGGCAGGCTGAACAAGGAATAGCACTGTAGATGAGGTTCTGGATTAAATAGAGATCAGGGCACTGCCTGGGGATTCCACTGCCTGGGGATTCCACTGCCTGGGAGAGCACAGAGCTGTGCAAGGTGCAGGCACCACAGCAGGGAGAACTGGGCAGTGTCACACGGCAACCTCTCCTGCTGTCACCAGGCACGGAGCGCAGGGTGCCAGCACAGCCAACAGCTGACCCTGTTGTACAAATCCACAGCAGCACAAACCTAAGGATGATATAAATGGGAACACGCCCTGCCCCGGGCCTGGAAGATACAGCAACCATTTCTTGGCCATAAAGCAGAGGCTCCTGGAACAGTCTCTCAGCATAAATCACTCCAAGACAACAACAAAGAAGATGAAGACCATGAAGACGAAGAAGACAAAGACAAAGATGATGAAGAAGATGAAGAAGACGATGACGATGAAGTAGATGAAGACAAAGACTATGAAGAAGATGAAGTCAAACGTGACGAAGATGAAGACAACAACGATGACAAAGCAGATGAAGATGAAGATGAAGATGAAGATGAAGATGAAGATGAAGGTGACAAAGAAGATGAAGATGACAATGATGACAAAGCAGATGAAGATGAAGATGATGATGAAGACTAAGAAGTTGGAGAAGATAAGAATAATTTAAAAATACATATAAGAAGAATAGTAATAAGAATTTAAAAACAGAAGAAGAGCAATCAGAATAAGAATTTAAAAATACATAGAAGAAGAAAAGTAATAGGAATAAGAACAAGAATTTAGAAACATGTAGATGAAGCAGAGAACAAGAATAATTAGAGTAGTAAAGAGAGTAGTTAGAACAAGGAGAATAAGAAAAAGAAGAATAAGAATACAAAAATGAAGATTAAATATAATGAATAAGTAAAACTAGCAAATTAATTTTTATTACATATAGTATATTTATATTACAGTCTATGAGGTAAAAGCATGAACATGCAATATGTTGTAATTATGACACATTACAATTTCCCCGAAAATAACCAAAGAACTGTTCCAATTATTTGTGTATTTTCTAATAAAGTTTTAAGGCACAAGAAAAGAGTCTCTGGATTCCCTTTCCTGTCTCTCAGAGGTACTGATGTATTTTCACACTCAGTGCCAGTGAGTCCCCTGTGAGCAGTGACTGCTCAGCCCCCAGGGCCAGTGGGATAGTTCCTGGCTGGGCCAGCAGGGCAGGGTTGTCCCTGTTCTCTCAAGGCAAACTAAAGGTGCCCATTGAGCCCAGCTGAGAGGGAACAGTGCTGGGATCCCCTTTGCAGCAGGGCTGTGTGGCCAGGACAGCAAAGCCACCACAGCCCTGTCCCACGCTGCCCATGGCCAGGGAGCCAGGCTGGGTTAGAAAGGCAGCATGAGGAGGCCCCTTGGCATGGGCGAGGAGCAACAGATCCTCCCCAAGCTTGCTCTGGCTGAAAAAGTGCTGCAGAGGGTCTTCTCAGCATTTTGCAAGCAAAACATCCACCAGAAGGAACTTGCAGCTGACACTGTGGATAAAGCCTTGCACCCTCTACTCCCCTGTCCTTGCCCCCAGGGCCTGCTCAGCAGAAAGCAGCTGTGGAGTCACTTCTGGAATCTGTACAACTTCTACTCCAACAGAATGGTTGGGGTTGGTAGGGACCTTACAGCTCATGTAGCTCCAGCTGATTATCTCCTGCTCTGTGTCTCCTTTCTCTGACAGTGTTTCCTCTTTCTTTCTCCCTACCTCACGCTTCTTATGCAATCAAATCTGTGAATAAAATCCCTCTGTTGCCATCCCACGGCCTCATTTGTCTCTTAATCAGGGCCATATTTGAAACAACCAAGTGAAAAGTAAAGCAATTTTATAAGATACAGATGATATTAAAAAAAAGAAAAAATCCTGTCATCATCAGGGGGATTTTAACACAATCTCCATACGAAGCAGGTCTTTTTTGAAATTCCTTTCCTGAAAGTATCCCACAGAGGAAGCTGTGACAAACTCAGTTACCAAAGTAAAAGACATTCAGGTGATTTTGGTTAGCACTAAAATGTCTGATTCCTAAATATTCTGTGCTTAAACAAAGTCACCTGGATGAGCAAATGCCCTGCAACCAGCCAAGTACAGGTGTTACTGTGAAAACTTATGCCTCTTCCAGCAAACCCTTACAAAAGCATTTACACAGTTTCTGCAAATAGTTTGTGTCTGGGTGAGCTGCTTTCCCCTGTTTTTTCTTTCTGATCATCCTGAGAGATGATTTTGGAAGTGGTTTTTATTTTCTTGTCTTCTGTTTATTCATTTTCCTATCCACTTTTTTCACTGGAGTAGGGCTTGTGATGATAATGATGGTAACAACAACAGAATTGAATGTGGTGATTTTTTTTGTGCTGCTAAGATTTTGCTTCCTGCAAAAAATTGCTATTGATTGTTCATCAAGTTATCTGCTGCAACCCATTATTTATACCCACTCCAGTTCAGACTGTGGAGAGAACTATGTGGCTGATGATGTGAGCAAATGCTCTCTATATGGAATGTTATTTTTTGATTACTAAGCTTCCTATAAGAACATCTATTACTAACTTCTTAATTCCTGTGGGTTTTGCTAAGAATCAAAAATTCCTAAAGCTATTCTCAATTAAATAAATATCTGTTTTCTTAAAATAAAAAACATATAAAAGGAAAAGCATGTTCTCCCAGTCTGCACACACTGATCACCTCAAACTGTAACAGTTTCATGACTACCATCACATAGTTATAAGCCCATAAACACAGTCCATGTACTCTAAGTTTGGACATTACAGAACAAACATCAACACCTGTTGATACCATATCTCCTTTCACCCTTGCATGTGTGGAAACTTCCAAAACATCCATTTAACCTAAAATTTTCTCAAGCCTCCTGAAAGTGATGAACAGTAGTGGCTACACTCTGGTCAGATGATTGGTAGTCCAAGGACTACTAACCAGGTGTACTGAGTAGTGTAGTGCAGCAGCTTGTCAGCTCTCCATCAGTGAGCCACAAGTGTTTTGCAGGATTTATAATGACTTGTCGGCCTGGAAACTTTTACTTCAGGGCAAGGTCATTTGTACTGGACACAAAAAACCCTGGGCCAAACCAGTGCTCACTGAAAATATAGCATCCTCAGTTCTCTCCACAGGCACTGTTCATTTCCACTGCAGGAGGCTACTGCTTTGTTTCTGATTTTTGTACACTATTCATTATAGACAAAATACAGCAATTTTTCCCCTGAAGCTAGGATCCCCAAAAGTCTCAAATCTCCAGTCTTTTCATCCTGCTGCTCAGCATGTTCCCACTACTTCAGATTCCACTCAAAACAGTAATGGCTGGATTTTTTTTTTTCAGCAAGAGCCTATGCAAATATCATGTCTTAAAAATACACTGCAGGCAGTTCACAGACAATCACATTAACTGAAAATATAAATTACATCGAGAGACTGATTTATTCATTCTGATTGCCTAAGTATCACCTAACACAGTGCTTCTCAATCTCTTTTAATCTCTTGTAATTAGAAGGACAACAGATCTTTATGAAAATTGCATAGGCCAGCTTATGCCATGCTGTCTCTGTAGTTTTTATTTACACCAAATGGAAATTAGATTTACATTTTAAAGGTCATAGGTTGCCTACAGTTGCTAGCTTACTTGCATATAAGATCCCATGTATGGAAACATGTAGGCAATTTTATTGGTTCACTGAGGTTGCAGACTGCCTGACAATGTCTCATACAGTTTATTAAATACTAACATATGGCCTCCAAAGGCATGAATAAAAAAATATTTAATGGTTCAAATAGTTTGTGATAAGAACACAGACACAGAGGTCTGGCACATACCAGCAAGACTACAAGAAAGAACACATTGTTAGAACATAAATCATGCATATAGGCACAAGCAAGACTCAACATCTTAATTTGGGCATGGCAGGAATTAGGACATGACAAAGGCCTGTCAGTTGTCCCTGATTTTTAGAATGAGCTATGAAGGTTTATAATGAAATGCACACTTTTCTTGCCCACTCCCATCTCCTCAGGTTGAAGCTAGTTCCACCATTGCAAAAGGGATCTTTTGGGTTGGCTGAGGAGTGCTTTGGTTTTACTCCAAAAGCAACACGAAAATTCTGATTTTTTACTTACTCCCTTTGTGGATAAAGGGAGTAGATCTCTTCCAGGTATTACTATTCAGAGTTAAAAACGTATCTAAAGCCTTAGAGGGAAATTAGGAGTATTCTTCTTTGCCGGCTCTCTCTTTAATGCCTGTTCAGTTACTTCTAAAGCTGACTTTGCCCAAGCCACCAGGCTTAACCTTCTATGCCTAGGGAATTCTGTATTTCAATAAGTTTTGTAACTTAAAAATTATTACTAGAGGCCTTTTTATTTTTCTGCCTAATAATTCCCTCGAGTAAACTTGTATATTTGAAAACTTTACATTATCTTGAACTCAGTGTGATTTTTATGCTTCTAGGAGGAGAATCTCTTCAGCTCTACAATACCTATTCTTTCAGGGACACATTTTCCTCCACACTGACAGCACATTAAATTTGTTGGAAGCTGCACATCTCAGAAAAAACTGACATGATAAATCTGACTGTGCTGCTGCCCTTTCTGAGAATGAAGATTTTTTTTGCTTATAAGCTCCATTATTTTATAAAAAGTGAGAGGGAAAAAAAGTTATTACTGTGTTTTAACCCATTACATTTCCAGAAACTGAAATTTGGTTTCATGCTTTCCTGAAAGAATAAGAGCCACAGAATAATATTCCCAGCTGGGCTGGCTTTCAGCAATGAACTTGGCTGACCTTAGAAGAAAAACAAAATTGCATTATATCAGACAGAGTCCAGATGCCCTGCCTTTTTCCACAACAGCTCTTGTATATAGAAGCTTAAGGATATGATGCTGTTAAAGGAAATCCTAGAGATGTATGATCCTAGGTAAAACCTTAAAATAGGAGGAATGAACCCACTGTAATTTTTTTCACAAGCATATCTTCTGCTCGGTTGATATTGCTATAGTTCATCTTAAATTGCTACCATTAATTTAGTGAATTAGTCATCAACTATTTACAGCTAGACACAGAAGCATTTGTCATAAATATCAGAAGAAGAGAGGAAAAATAGCTTTTCCTAAAACTATTGTGTGTTTAATTTTGCCATAGAATGTGACTGAAGTCGCTAGTCACTGATGTATTTCTTTCTGAAAAGGGCAAAAGATCAGTTATGGAGTTGTCCAACAAAATCAAAAAGTACACATATTTTCTGCTGCATAACACAAGCTGACAGGAGATACTGTCTTGCATCCTGAATCTGTAAATTTTATCAGAAGACGAGAAAAGGCTGCTCCCTCTAATGTGGTCCTTTTCCCTCTCTTCTGCCTTGTCTTCTCCAGGATGAACACTCCCATGTCTCTCAGCCTCTTGTCATGGAAATGATGCTCCAATCATTTAAACCTCTTTTTGACTCTTTGATGGACTAATTTCAGTATGTTCATGTCTCTCTCATACTGGAGACAACACTCCATGCATGCTCTCAGTAGTGCTGAGGATGCCCTCCCTCACCTACTGGCCATGTTCTTCCTAAAGCAGCCCAGGGTACCATCAACTTGCTTTGCCATAAAGGCACATTGCTGGATGACAACCAACTTTTCTGCCCTGAAGGACTCCCAGGCCCTTCTCTGCAAAGCTGGTATTTTAGGCAAATGTACGTGACTGTCTACTGTGCACCTTTTGCCTCCATACGTACATGAAAACCAACAAGAGAAAAAATGACACAGGAGGCATAGGATTCTAATAATATTCACAAATCTAGTAGGTGCTTTAAGTCACACACAGTTTTTATTCTCTTCACTGTGGAAAAAACACCAAATAAGTGGTTTCTTGTGTATACATTTTATAAGGACCCAAGCTCAGCACCTGTGGGTAGAGCTGGATGGGCCTCTTTCATCTCTCAGAAAGTCATTTACAATGAAGCATGACTGGTAATTTGCTATCTTAAATAAACATGTAGCTGAGTGATGACTGTGGAAAAAGGGTATGCAAGTTACAGTTTGCCTGGAGGGATTTAATTTCTCCACTGAACATTCTCATTTGGCATCTGAGCTCTGCAGCCTGGTGATTAATCTTCCTGAATACCAGACTGCTTGTAACAGGTTCTGGAGGTTCCTATTTGGAGTGTGCAGCACTGCTAATTAGCAAATCCACAGAACATCTGACATGTGTGGTCCTAAATGAGCCTAACTTATTAAGTGTATTTATTAATGCCTTTTGCAGTCAGATACACAGAAATATTATGGGTAAAGCTATTGGATGCACCTAGGAAGAATAATTAATCTTGTAAACAAGCCAGCAGAGAGTGGGATATAAATCAAGGCATCTGCTGCCTTATGTCGCCCTAAGTGTAAATGAAATTTTTGTTGTCTTTGGTTGAATGCTGTGTGATACCTTAGCAAAGCTCATCAGCGTGTTCACAGCAATGTCGAGATACTGTACAACAAAGAAGGAATTAATATCCATGTATAGGAAGAAGTAAATGTTGCAGGGATCAGATGACTGCTTTTTACAGACAGATATCAAGAAAAATAGTGTATTCTACCATAATATAGCACTAAACCTTTGTCGCAGTGTATGATGGATGTTCTATCTGTGCTACATAGTATCTGACCATTGATGGACTGAATTCACCCTTGCTTTTAATCCAAAGAACTACATAAGGACTCGTTCATGCTAAAAGGTTTTAGAAGGCCTCTGACTGAAAAAAAAATCATAGAAACAAATAAAAATATGGTTTGGTATTAGACCATTAACATATCATAAACAGATTAGGCAGACAAACATAATAATAAAAGTGTACAGAATATGAAAGACACAACTCTGAGTGTCTCCTTATTGCACTGATGGAATTCAAGTAGGAACCAAGGAGACACTTCAGATTTCTTCCTATACAAGCTTCCAAGAATACACCCCTGACGAACCCTGAATTAGGTTCTGGTCAAGTTCCAAGGCATTTTCTGATTCTGATGGAAAGCAAAGTATTTCAGCTTCTCTTTTCAGAGAAAAACACCTGGCATCTGTTGGCTAGTCTAGGCCATAAAGGACTAAGCTACTTGCCATCAGTGCAAGATGGCTGCCAATGACAGAGCTCATATTCAAGCTACATTAAAAAACCCACTGTGATGCTTTTCAGAAACACTCTGAAAAGTTCCTGAATTCTCGCTGTCAGTGTGACTGTGAGCTTTGCTTTAAAGTGCAAAAAGCATTTGTTATCTGCTGAAATCTGAGAAGAATATGGCTTTTGAGCACAGAGGTTGCCAGGCCATTCCCTGCCCCTTGCAAGGAGATCATACAGCCCCACACCATTATTAAAAAGACACTTTTTTACTTTGGTTGCTTTAAACCAGTAAGCTTTCCTTGCACCCTGTGTGGGGACAGAGTCCAAGAAGACCACATGCTGCTCTGTGCTTCTTCTCACAGCAGCATAACTCAAACTGTGTCCTTAAGCAGCTCAGGTCATAATCTTACAGGCTGTGAATAATCTCAGACTAACTAGAATTTCAAGTGTGATTTAGGTATTGCTTTCTGGGAACTTTCTCTTCACTCTTACTACCTGTCAAACCTCCTATAATTTGTGGGAGTTTTTTTTAATATAGTGAGCTGAAATGGGTGTTATGCATTAATATTTTATCTAGAAAACAAGGCAGTAACTGTTTATTATTACAGTCATGACCTACATTAAATGCATTAAGTAGTATCTGTGAAGTTATTTTAAATTTTTGAAACAATTCTTCATAGAGTTAAAGCATTATAAGAACTGTTAGAATCTGCAGGCTTTGGAAGAAATAATTTGTTAATCCAACTCAGCAGATGATTTCTAGAACTTTACAGTGGCAGGATGCACTTTCTTCTTCACAGCCTGGGCTAGAGCTTCTTAGTGAAATGCAATGACAATTAACCTCTGCTCAGTATTCCCACAGCACATTGTGTACATTGTCCACTACATCTCCTATTTGGAACTAAACAGTGTCTGTAGGACCCACTGTAAATGCATTGTTTGGTAAATGCAAACTTTTTTGTGATCTTTATATCGGAATGATGGCACCAAGCTAATCAGCGTCTTCCTTTTAAAGTACAAAAACTCCTTCAGAAAACACTAAGTGACAGAAACACGAGCCAGGACAGCTGCAAACAATTTTGAATGGACTGCATTTCTTTTCCATTATCCTGGACCAACAATTTCAGCTTAGCTATAAAGCTTTTCTCATCTAGGCCACTCCTATGTCCAGCTCCTAAAAATCACCCTGTCATATCAGCAGCTTTCTGCTCAACCAGCCACTGGAATCTCCCAGCACAGATGAGCAGTCTCAGGAAAGTTCAATATGCCTAGCTCCTCTCAGCAGGGACAGGGACAGAAGCCTGTGAGGCAGCACAGATCTTGTCCCAGTAGCACCATGCAGTGAGAAGTTTCCAGAAGTGCCCCCTCTTTGAGAGGTGGATTGCACTGTGCCTCCAAACTTGACTTTGCTTTCTGCAATGTCAGTATTTCATTTTCTGTACTCTTCAGCAACTCTGCGTTTTGTTGATGCCATGTCAATCTGAACAAGAATTTCTTGAAGTGAGGACATAGCACACAAAGTTCACTGTGGGACTTGTCTTGAACTCAGCCTCATTTATGTTTGATTTTAAAAGATGGTTTTCTACTCTTTTAACAAACTCTGTGTTACAAGTTGAAGATTAGAGCCACAGTACAAGTTTAAGCATTTCTAAGTTGTGCAGTGCAACTTAGAAGAATAAGGTCAGACATCCTGGCATCTTTAGAGAACTAATGGAGAGAATTAGGCACAGATTCAAAGGGCAATACAACAATATTATATACCTAATACAAAAAGTAGCCAAGAAATTTTAGTTAATTAAAAGTTTCACCTCCATCCTAGAGATTAGGCATGGGCCCTTTCAGTCTTGACTGAGGTACCCTCTCCCAGAAAGTACCTTGAGATGCTCTCAGAAAGATTTATGTCCTGAACTGTGTTAAAAATACATGTTGCTCAGGAGTAGGTGTTCCCCCTATATCTATGCAATGTCCTGAATATGAAAAACACCATTAGTTCCCTGCAGCTCAGCAGCCAAGATCAGAGCTTTCAAGGCTGAGAAAAGAAAGGTAAATATCTTACTTTGTAGCCTTCAGATTATAACATTAACCTGAAGGATGGAAGGCTTGGGCTCTGCCTTGCAGGGTGACTAATTCCTAGTGGTATTGACAAGTAATCTCAGAGTGTCTGGACTATGCACACCTTATAGGGCAGAGTAAATTAAAAAGAAGTGTTCTGTGGATCTTCACAACACCAGCAGGAAAGTTTTCTGCAACTACGCAACACCCGATGTTGTGAAAATACCTTAGAATTCAATGATATCCCACTGTGGAATAGTAAACTCCATCATTGTGGTGCAAATATTATGGTATGTTGCTAAGGCTGCATAAAAATATTACCTCTACATCTCTTTACCAAAGCAATGCTGCAACAGGCTTTACAAACTGAAACACTTGCTTGAAATACTTGCTTTTATTACGTAAAAAGTTAAATATCTATATTGCTCTCACACTTACTGGATGTAAGGAGAAAGATGGATATTTGGACAGTGGCAATTTATTATACTGCCAGTAAGAAAACCTAAAATTAGAAAGCAATAACTTTCACAGGGGCTCCAAAACTCCTGAGTTAAATTAGGCCTTGATTAAGTCTGTTGCATTCTTTTCGTAGGCAGGATTGCAGGATTGTTCTGCTTAAATTGAACTTCCTTATTTGATAAGCTTTCAGCCAAAGCACTAAAAAAGATTTTTAAAAAGAAACAAAAAAATAGCACATTACTGTAGAAGGACCTGATGTTCTTTTTTTGTAAGTGCAATGAATAACTGTTTGGTGTGTAGGCTGTAGAACATGTTTTAAATTATCTCTGCAGAGGCTAATAAAGCAGCATTTTTCAGTATAAGTAATTTTACATTAATTCAAAATCACAAAAATAATTATGCCTATTTCTTTCCTTTTCTCTGCCACCATCATTGATTTTTGATGTGTATATTAGCAACATGATGCAGGACATTCTTTTATCTTTTTCTGCCTGGCTTTGCAAAAGCATCTGCACTCTTTAGGTTCCAGAGAGCACTCTTCTTCATTCCAGTGCATTCTTCTCTAAGGCAAGAAAATGGCCTATAAAATGTTTTGAAAGTTAATTTTGAACCAGTACCAAAATGGCTCTTAAAAGCAAGCCTTTACTATAAAATCCTGCTTCCAGCTACAATTTGCTGAGGTCTAATGGCCATCTGACAATTAGACACTCTGTACCCATATATGAAAGAAAGCAGATATACAAAGAACTCTCAGTATTTCTATACCTCAGTAAGAAAAAGCTCCAATTCAAAATGTAGCTCTCCAAGCATATGCCAAAGAATGGAGAGGACAGGTCAGAGGGCCAGCTGTTTGCGTCACCATAGGTTTCACTAGACAGAATGCATTAAGCATATTTATGAGTTGGACCAGCAGAGTTGCCCGTAATGCAATTGCAGCTCATTTAATTGAAAAAAGGGAATGAAAAATGCTTACCTCAACATGTCTGCTTAAGCCGTCATCTGATTTACTCCATTTGTATCAATACAGGAAGTCAAAGAGGCAAATTGAATTTATGGCCCAGTGGAAGATAAACCAATTTTCTCTGGAGAAACCCAAGTATCATTGCTCATACCTAAGTCTCCTCTTCTGTTTTCACATCAGTCATCGTACACAGCATTTTTGCACAGCAGTAAACCAGTTTAAATGGTCCATACATTTAGCAGTACAGCTGTTGTACTGCTCACACACCATCCCTCCAGGGCAATTTTGCTCTCTATAGGGCTGCTGAAGTGGCACAGCTCACCACGCCCAGGGTGAGGGTCCTAGCACAGACATCCCCACTCCACTCAGGTCTTGGTGGCTTCAGTAGGGAAGTGCTAAGATGCTGGATCCTCCTGATCCCCTCTTCTCGTGTAAGTCTGTCCACTTGCAAAGTGGTGCCCCAGCTGTTAGGACTCAAAAGTGCTCCCAGCCACTGCTTAGTACCAATTTAGTGACAGTCTTGTTCCCCCATCACACTAAGTCCTTTTGTTACAGTTGACATAAATATGTGTGCCTTTCAAGGCTACTTGTTCTAAGCAGCTTTTTCAAATATCTCAGTTAATTCCAACTGAAAAGCAACAGTGTGTCAAAGACAAAGCTTTAATGTAAATAGGCATGTATTTGAAAATACAGCTGACATGGCAGAAGTTTTTCTAGACTTGGCATTGCTCTGACAGAAAATGCCAGACGCTTCAGAACTGAAATGTTCCAGGAAATACATTGACAAAACATCCAACTAACTCAAGGATGTTCCCATGGAAATCTGCTCTGTCATTGGCCCATGTGACCTCATCTCTTTTGTCCCCTCATCTCTGCAATGACCAACATGGTGGGAAGTCAGGGAGCCAGGAATGAAGCAGCAAGCACCTCCAGAGTAAAGGAGTTCCATTTCTAGGGAGCCTATGAATTGAGTTTTGTTTTTTGAAAGACAGTATTTCACAGTGGCCCATGACAGGAATCTAACCCAGGACCTTCATACCGCAGAAGCCAAACGCAGGGAACTTTGGAATGCTCAGGTTCTGCTACATTTACTGAAAGCATGGCCTTCTCTGGTGCATCTTCCCTTGCTCCTCAGTATAAGTTGTCTCATAGTGGGCTTCAGGCTGAAATCCTCCACTATTTGAAAGAAATGGACCCTGACAACAAGCTACCTCCTTTGTGGGCAGGGAAGGTTGTCTTGATGACAAGGTCATTGAACAGGCACCTCCATGCCAAAACAAAAGTCATCATGAAGTTGCCTCAGGGACTGGAAAACTTACGAGATCCAGGCGATTTCCTCTTGGTTTGGCCTCTTCTCCTTAGAAAGGGAAAATTATTTCCCTTTCTAAGGGAAATGAAAGGGATAACAGCAGCAGAGTGCACTGAAACTCAGTAGGAAGGACATCTGTGAATTTGGGCCAGTCCCTTGTGTTTTCACTCTTGGAAGGAGTTGCTAAAGCAGAGCGTGGGCCAAGTTCCCTAAGACCTGCTTGGAGAGTTAGAAAAGCCTAATTTGACAAGGTCACTACAAAGCAGGCTGACCTAAGCTACTTTGCAGCTGTAGTGTAGACTTTCTAATGGGGTTCAGATGACCTTTGGCTGCCAGGTGACAGCCTGTTTTTAAGACGGATTCCTATGCTGCCTGTGTCTGAAGTTAGAGTGGATCCCACCCACTGTGCTGAGCACTTCAGTATGCATTTTAAAACACATTAAAAGTGGTTTTTTTCCACATGAACATAAGATCATTCTATCCTTGGTATATCTTGGAAGAGTTTCACCAAAATCATTATAGAGACATGATTACATGCAATTCTAACTGCTCATTCTCCATTGTTTTCTTAGTCAAGATCAGGCATGCAGGATGGTTATTTTCCTATTTGGTTAAGTACTTTCAGATCACTCTATGAAGAGAGCTAGATGCTATCTCCTTGCCCTCAGGAGATTGTGCTTGCCTTCCACACAACATGATGATACACAGGAATCTTGAGCAGTGCAAGTCTTGTCAACAATGGCCACAGTTTGAAAAACGTGTATTTGTACACTCAATTCTAATCCTTTAAGCAAAAACCAGCAAATTGCAAAGGGCACATGATTATTTTTGGTGCTTACAGCTTAGTTCCAAGAAAAATTACTAAACCATTGAATTTTACCACCATCATAAGCTTACAAATGGCAAAAAGTGCTAATACACATGGCTTTCTGCAGTTCATGATTAATGTTGAAGCAGAAAAGCTCCAGGCTGATTTAAATTGGTCCTCATCTTGATAGACATTAAAAAAGAAGGGGCTTTCTTTTCTGATTTTTTTTTTTTTGAGGGGGTGGTAGTATAATTATATAAAGTTTTAATTCAATAACTAGAACTGCCAAACTCAGCGGGAGAAATAACGTGACAAGTAGAAGTTAGAGAAGAATGATGCAAAACCCATCAAGGCTGGAGCTGTATCATTAATAAGCACATAAGCACAACACAGCCTGGAGAAAGACTGTGCATGTTCTAAGAGGGTGACCCCAGAAACTAGACTTATATAGAATTAATAAACAAGCAACTATAATCTATTGTTTATGACAGGCAACAAATAGACAGCCCTGGCAACAGAGTTATTTACCCATGGACCATGGATAGAACAGGAAACACCACCAACAATAAACCAGTTCCCACTTCAAACAGAGCTGTCTACAACCCTAATGTGAAAGGATCACACTGGAAAACAGATAACATGACTCCTTCTTGATGGTCCTTCTTTTCTGGATACTTATTGACTGATGATCAAGCTTACTAATTCAAAATTATATTCTCTCCACTCAGTTTCTGTTGCCATTGAAGCCTAAATCTGGACTTAAATTATTTTATTCTTCTGTCCTTATGTTTGGATTCATCATTTGTGAAATTCAAAATTGGCAGGGAAAAATACCAACACACCTTCTGTATCATAAGTAGAGATACAAATACTCCTTTTCTTCTGTGACAGTCATTTTCTTTTAGTAGATCCCATTCTTTTAGCTGTCCCATCTTTGAGGTCTCCTTTGCTTAGAGCTACCATTGTAGTAGATGAGCCAAACTGTCCTTCCCACATCCTGTTTCATGACATTCTTCATGAAACTGCTGTCTTTTATTTGCTATTTAACAGCTCCGTAGACACTCTTCATGTACTTCTTTGTAAGAAGTCTTTATCATGGAGGGATGACAGCTGGGAGGCTCTGTATCAGGAAAACAGAGAGACGGTAGATCTGTAAAGAGTTCTTTTGCTCAAGAAAACAACCCTTGAGAAAAAAAAAATTAGTAAATTGCTGCTCCATTCCCACACATCCCCAGTGTATCCCAAACATGCCAAAATAAGTGTGAAATGTGCTGCTCTCACTCTGCAGAGCAATCAAGGTAGGGCTCTTGAACCTCTGAGAAGACAGAGTCACAGAGCAGATACACATAGACACATGAAAATTTCTAACCAAGTTAAACTAACTCCAGCAAGTCCTCAGTTTTGTGCTTCCTTCACAGTATGTTCAGTCACTACAGGAAACTTTAGTCACATGAACTGATAGATGGCAAATGAAATCAAAACCACAGTATCTTTCATAAATGCTGCCCTTAACTTGTTACCACTATAAAGTGCTCCCACTGACAACAAATTCTCATTTTTAGTAGACTCTTTAGTAGAGTCTTTTAGTAGACTCTCTTTAGCAGACTTTTTTCATTTTTGGGTCATATTTAAGCAGTATCAATATTTCTGAACAACTGCCAGTCCAAATTTTCCTTTTCCCTTCTATTTTGGTTGTGTAAGAATATTTCGTATGTTTGGCTCATTAACTTTATGCTGTCTTAGAAGTGAAGGCAAAAGCTCTGCTTCAAGGCATAATTTGCATGTAGCTGACAGCAGCAATTCATCAGGTTCTTGGACCCTAATATATATAAGAATCTGGGCTTCCGTTTAATTTCTAAATCAAGTAAATCTCCAAAGCTTCTTCAGACAGCAATTTTTTTTAAATCTTCTTAGTTAAAATATTATAATTGTCAAGGTATTACTGCATTATGTAGGTTATAAACAGGACTATATGCATTTAAAACCATAAAAGCCCCATTGCCTAAGGTAACCTGTGACAGAATATTATCTATAGATTCATACACACATATTCACCCTTTCATATCAGACCTCAAAGTCTACCTGGGGGAAAGTCTGGGATTTCTCATTTGTAAGATATTTCTAAGGAGACAACTTAGATTTCTATACTACAGGAACATTTAAAATTACATGTGTTGGTCTATTATACTTACACTATTACTTTGTATTTTACATAGGCAACCTTTCTTTTCCAACAAGGTTTAAATCACCTCAAAGAGAACTAACCTTTCCAGACAGAACATTAAATATACAGTAGAACCCAAACACCTGAATCACTCTCTCAGATGAAGTTAGTGGAGGAGTTACCCTTGATTTTGATTCAGGTGCATTTTAACTGTTCACAGCCGAATGCAGCCCAGAGCCAAAGCAGGAGAAATATGGACAACTGAGAACATCTAGAAATGCCATCCAGAGATGTCTGTTTGACAGTGCTAGGAACTGTTCACTGTACAGCTTCACAACTGCATTTCTGTTTTTGTCCTGTACCGATTGCCAAAGTCCCAGTTCAGGCTTAATCCCATTTTGGCAGACTGATTCGGATCTCAGACTGAGGTCCCTCCACAGCTCAGCTCTGAAGCACCCCCACACCTTCCTCCTGTCAGCCCACCAGTTCAAAACAAGCCTAGCACACACTGGTAGGTTCAGATTTTGCCTGAGGTCAGTGGAGCTAAGGCCACATTTTGTCCAACAGTGGTCCTGGTTTCTTCACGCCTCACAAATTTTACTTTGCTTGATAGTTTGGTTGTTTTGTTGGGGTTTTTTTAATACAGCTTACGCACTGAAGCCTAAGACCTGTGGGACCTGCATTCTTTATTTACCTCAAGTGGTTCAAAATCACGTCAGCTATCAATGAAGGTGTTGTGTTGAAGCTGTGCCTCTGTGCTGTGGCCAGACTCTGACTCTGCACTAGCCAGGGTTGTCCTAGGATGCTTGATGAGAAAGGGGGCAATCCTGAGCACCAGCCACAGAAACCAGTATCTATCTACTGAAATACACAAGCTGTGTCTGGAGCAAGGACTGGACTCAGCTTTTCATGCCTGCCTGCAGCACTCGCCACCATACTATAGAGTGTTTTGTTCCTCCTCACCTTATTCTCCTTTCAGCTGATTATTAAAGTACACACAGGCCCTTCTCCAGAGAGCAAGTTGAGAACATCCTCACACAAAACATGTCCTCCTAACTGTGGACATGGCACTTCTGGAAAGTTTTAACTTACTACCAGCTCAACATAGGCTCAGCTGTGTTTATAGGCAAAGGCTTTGGTCATGGCCCACATTTGCAGTTGCAACAGGCCCCAGGAGATTTCTGCTATTTCAACATATACCACGGATTATCATGGCAAATGATAATTATGCCAGTTAGCTGAGGTTCAGGCTTGTGGTCTGAGATGCAGAGTGTACATGGCCATGTCTGGACTGATTATGCAAAGTTTCAAGAAAATTGTAATTCAAGTGTCATTGTTAATCAAGCTTTCCCTTTAAAAACATCAAAACAGAAGGACTCAATGGTATCATCAACACAGTTTGACAATACAGTGTTTTATTCATTATCTTCTGGACTGCCAGATTAAAAAAAATAAATACAGAAAATAAAAAATTGGGCTGTCTGCTAGTTAATTCAATCCTTGACTAAGCTTTGCATTGTGGGGTTTTTTTTCCCTTGTGAGGACATAAACATTGGATGTGTAATGGCCAGTTACAAACTCCATTGTTAAAATTATTCATAGTCTCATGTTTTATCTGTTGCTTTATTTTATTTAAAGAAAATTATATAAATAACAAATAAGTTACTAATAAATTTCAGTTTGAAAGAAGTTGAAATTAATATTTGTAGAACTTTTCTGTTCTGTAAGGCCTTTTTAGTAAGCAGTTAGAAAGCCTGAAACCACTGATTTACATATATTCTCTTCATCAAACATACATTTAGAAAATGTTTGCATCATTCTTATACATTTATTTATTTTATAAAATCTAGAAGAGGAATTTATCTGATCGTGCAGTTTATTCTTTACTTCAGTCTATAATCTGAACTCACATTCATCTTCCTTAGTAATTTGCCTAAAAGGAAACAAACTGAACTTTCAGGAAATAGTAGGATAGCTCTTTGGGGGCACAAAAGTAAAAAGACATGGAGATGCAGCTTAAGGCACCATAATTAGTTGCTGGTATGAAAATAATTAACATCTGGCTGGTGTTGGCAACTACTGACATTATTGTGGTGTCACCTTACGTGATAAGTAACAGAAGACAAATTTCTAGAAGAAAGAACATCTTTTCTTCTTCCCATTTTTCTGGGTCCTGTTCCTACCAGCTAGAAACATAGGAAGAAAACCACACAATGTATCTGTTGACTGGTTTATAAAAGTTTCTATCGTAGATGATATCTACTTTTTTTTTTTACTGTTTTTCTGAGACTATAAAATCTCTTAAAAACAAACCAAATGTACTCTGTAGTCATGTTGTTGTTTGCACTCTACACTCCTATGCGCATTCAACACCACTAGTGCAATTAAATTAAAATTTTACTTGCTGCTCAAATTAGCAATCATTGGATGTATTTTCAGTGTTTTGAGGACTGTGGTCATCATTTAAATTAAAGTTGTAAAATCCAGTCTCTGTTTTTCTCAGTGTATGCAGTTTTTCCATATTTCAGCCATCTTTCAAAAAGTTTACCAAATTAAACAGAAACAAATATTACTACATTGTACAGTGTACTAATTAGAATTGAAGCTACTGTCATTGCAAAAACTGGGCTTGTTTAATAAATTAATGCCATCTTTTTTCCATGTCTCACTCTTTTGTGATTTATTTGTGTATTATTTGTGATAATCTTTCAGGTGACACTTTACCTGCTTGATCATACACTAACCTTTCAGAAATCCAGATTTGGCAATGAAAGCAAAAGAAAGAGAAAGTTAACCTGATGGAAGGAATCTGTTAATCACAGAAGCACACCTTTTTCTGTTTTACTGATTCAAATCAGGTCTTAAAGCCATCCAGATGTTACAGTTTCAGAGGAGCACGAAACTAGAAAACACTCCAGAGCATTTAAAGTCCAAGAGTGATTAAATATACAGGAGGTGGAGCCTTTATCAGTAGAATTAGTGTGGTTTTTTTAAACACAAACAGGTCAAACTCTGAACCATATCGAGCTGTGCTTGAGTATTCCTGTTTTTCCTTAAGTAGCTGCACTGTGGTTATAAATTCATTCTAATTATGCTTTCTGCTTGGTAGCATGCCAAAAGGTCTCTTCTTCATCTACTCTGCAATGTTCCTGCTTCCTTCTGTTCTGCCTCAGCAGCTTCAGAACCTGCCATCTAGGTACACACACAACAGCAGATGCATATAACTACACACTGCACAGAAAAACTTCTGTCTCCAAGGCAAAAATAGAACAGATTGATGGGATCAGTATTAAACTGGTTCCCTCTAATGAGTTAAAGACTCCCATCTGTTCCATATACTAATGTGGTTGAAGTCTGCAAGGACAAAAAAAGATCGATACAAATTTATGGGCTCTTCATAAGCATTAAATTAACAGCAGAAAAATGCAGGGTTGTGTGAAAGGGATGCTCATGATCCTCCACTGAGGCTTATAAAGCTAACTGAGCACAAAATTATGTAATTATGGTGTTAAATAAGACTTCTAGGGTAAAGTATCTAGAGGATAAATAAAAAAAGATGCTTGCTACAGTTTTGAGAATTAAAAAAGCGTTTTCAAAAGGAAGTCTGCATCATCAGTCTGTTTAGTATCACCTACCCCCTCACTCTCTCCCTTTCTGCTTTTCCAGTTTCTCATTTTAATCTTCAGCATTTCCAAGTCCCTCATTTAATTCCCTGCCCCTGTGTTTCCCCAGATCTTTACTTCATCAAGGTACAATTTTTTGGTACACAGAGTCAAAGGTTTGTCACTTTTCCCCTTTGGACTTTTGACCTCTTTCAAAGATGCTTTTAAAGTTCTATTGATTTACTGTGTCCTCCAGCTGTTAGGTCAGACAGTTCCTTCCAAACTGCAAAGTACAAATGGTACATATCAAGTCTATTGGCATGTAAAGCAACAATATTAAACAGACAAACTAAAAAAGGCTCCAGTTCCTGCTGAAGCCAATCAAAATATAGACAAGCAGTAGTACTGGCCCAGATCCCCCCAAAATTCAAATTCTCAGTCTTTGCTGTTTCATCCAAGCCTAGGAGCTGTCCACCAAGTCTGGTGGTTCTCCTAGACACAGCCACAGAGCCTCTTTCTCTTCATCCAGTGGATCTTGCAGAGGGTTTTTAGTGAAGTGACCTGTTTCCAATAGGTGAAGAGTCAGTGATGACATGACCTAGCCTAATCTTTTAATCAGAGCTTCTCCTAGGAGATAGGATACATAGGTGTAAACATTCTCTGGCTTGACGGGAAAATGCTCAAAAGGCAGAAATCCTCCTAATTTGTAAAAAATGCTTCAATGAATGGCAATTTGATTAAAAAGAAACACCATACCTACTTCTTGTATGTTATAAAAGGAAAAAAATTGTAGTCAAGGCTGCATTTTTAAAAATGTTTGAGAGAACATGCTATGAGTTTAGTAAAAAAGCTTATGAAATCAAGCCCTTTGGAGGAATATAGGCAGAAAAACACCCTTTTCCATCTCCCCAATGGTCACCTGTGAAGTCTCTTTCCTGCTGAGCCCAGGCAGTAATACAGATGTGAAGAACTGTCAGTCAGCACAGCAGCCATGGCAAATCATTAGGTTTCTAGATCTAAATGCCTTCTCAATCTCCCTCTACTCAGCAGAAGAAAAGGTTGCTGTACTACAGTAGTCTTTCTTGGTAATGAATTAGATGTATTTTTATGAGTATTGCTTCAAGTACTGCTCCTAGATGTCAGGGGCATAATTAGAATTTTAAATTTTAATACTATTATTAGAATGTTTTCAGGAGTCGGTATTTTCTTTGTTTTTACAGAACTACATAATTCTCAATACAATCCTCAATTCCATGTAGTCACAGCAACAAACATGGACAAAAACATTGCTCCTTGGAGATCGTGTAAGTTTAGAGATGGGTTTTATTTTCTGTTTCTTAGTAAGATGCTGATAAACAAGGCTGGCCCTTACTGCAGTCTAGTTAGCTTTGATACCGAAGAGTCACATAGAGATTAAAATCAACACTGAAAGTAAGCATCAACTGTGCATCTACAACTTGGAAGTTAAGGAAGGCAGCTTCTCTAAATTAGCAAAAAAGCAGTGCTTAGTTGTCATTTTTTGCAGTTTGGTCAATTTTTAAAGTTGGTTCTGCCTACAGAGGCAGAATGGCTTCCACTTGATTTGTAACACCTTTTTTAGGTTTGGGGCTTTTTAACTGAATCCATTTCTTTTCTCCTTGTCTGCTTTGCAAGAAAGCACTAGGGACCTTTGTCTATTCTTCCAGGTTTTCAGATTGCAGAGAAAAAAAATTATACGTACAGCCCCAGTGAGATCCCTGCTAACAATCTGCATTACCTGCAGAGAAGTTAGGGTAGGAATTCAGAGAGGGTGGAATAAGTGAAACAAAACCTGTATGGTCATCAGAAAAACACTGCTGAAAAGACTCAGCCTTCAGAAGCCTTTCATCCTTTCAGATGCTCAACATGGGTGAGGTTCAGTCTGGCTAAGAATCACCCTTATGTGTATGAGAAGAACTTTATCAACATTTTCCAGGTGCTCACTAACACCATTTAATGCATGGTTATAAGTAGTCTAATGTTTTTCTGCTGCTAAAGGACAATGAGTGATTGAATGAGTCCTGGTGAGCAGAGACAGAGGGAAGAGTGGAAAGCTTCCACATGCTGTTTTGAGCCATTACATGTGTCAGTATTTCCACTACGAGTAATGACTCAGAGCCAAAGGAGATAACTGCAAAACATATCATCAAAATCAAATTACAAGGTGAATGAACATAATTTGTTTCTGGGTACGGACAGAATTTTTATGTTCTGGTTTACTGGGAAGCTCTTTGAATCAAGGCATTCAGACACTGTATTGGGATGTGTTTACAACCTTGAGTAAATTTTGGTGTTTAGAGATCTCTGACCAAGTTCAGAAAAGTTTGTCCATATGTTTCATTAACTCTATAAAAACTTTGGGTACTGGTGTCATTCTCCTTGCAACCACTGCACATCAGTTGTGACCAGCTGTTCCCATAGCTAAGATCTTAGGTCCCTGACCCTGTTCAGATCTTCTCAGCTGGGCCAAGATCTGAGCTAAGATTGTGGGTCAGATTAGGAGGCTGCACACCAACCCAGCAGAGAAGCTTTGAGTGATGCATCCAAGCAGGCTATTCCTGAAAGCACCACAACTCATTCCAACCTGATTTAAAGGTCTTCCTCCTTCCAGACTGTTTCATATGCATTAGTCTTCCTCCAGGACTTGTTGAGGTTTAGGAATGTTCCAACTCCTTTTGTTAGGTCTTGTCTCCCCATTACAATTACTGAATAATAACAGAGTTATGAGGTGCTAAACAAGCTGGTTTGCATACGAGCTCCACAAGTGCTGCACAGACTAGCCCAGGCCTTGGCTGCCCTGTTCTCTTGTGCCTCCACCTGTGCTTCCTCCCCATTCCCCCTCACCAGAGCTGGACTGAGCCCTCTGCACAGTCTTCTCACTACAGTTTGCTTCTTTTCCCTGTCCCAGCCTCAAGTGGCAGCAATCTTCCTCTTCCTCATGAAGCCAGCAGAGCAGAGGTGGTGAACAAGCAGGGTCATATGGGAATGAATGTGTGGGTGAGGGGAACAGCTAATGCAGATACAGCAATTCCCATGCTTCAGGGAAGGTGGACACACTCCTGCTGACATTCTGCTCCACCATGGGGTGAAGCTTCTATCAGGGAATGGCTATGGCCCCTCTTGTCATCCAAATGAGACAGAGGAGTGACAGACCCAAAAAAGGGGAGAGGTTCATCTCCCAAGTCACATATCTAAATAAGTGCAAATTCCGGGATTAAGAGGTCCAATAATATTGAAATATAAACCAGTGTGTGATAATACCATTCTCAGCACAGTCGGTGATGCTGACAGTGTCCCTCTTCACCAAAACAGGACACCTCTAAACATCTCATCAATCCTGGATTCAGAAGGAACCATTGATTTTTAGTCTAAACCCTGGAACCAAAACTTCACCTATTGTACTCCATATTATCCAGGAACTCTGGCTGAATCCAAATCAAACATTTCAGAAATATGTCCAGCCAGGTTTCTCAAAATTCTAGCAGTGGGAATACCACTACCTTGAATTGCTCCAGGAGATAGGTATATTCACCATTTTAAATATCTGTAACTTGTTTAAATTTTTTATTTACCTAGCAAAGATCCCAGTCCTGAATTTTCTGTTGTTGCATTAAAGAGCTGTAGTTTTTCTGAAGCCTTTCCTACATTTAGGTATCTGTAGACAACGAGGAAATCACATCTGCAACTTGAATAATTTAAGGTACTTTGTTCAGGTTTCTATCTGTTCTCCAGACCACAGCTTAGACTCTTCCAAAACCTTTTCAGCTTTTCAGAAGAATTCTCAAAATTAGGATCTCAGATCTGAAGGATTCCAGTGACAGCCTTGCCATGACACAGACAGCCTGCCCTTTCTCCTACCTGTGCCTTTGCTGGTACCTCCCAAGGTCACATGAGCTCTTTGGCTAACTACCTCGATGGAAGTGCCTATCCTGCTAATTGTACCTTCCTCTTAAGATCTTTTCAGTGTCAGCATAACAGTGTCCTATCTCAAAAGTGGGATCTACATTCCTTGTTTCGAAACCCAGCCTTCAGCTGTCTTCAAAGGCCCACAACTCAGATTAACCCATTTACAGAACAATCCAAATCACTCCATATGCCTAGCTTGTCCCTCTCTTCATTTACTCACCCAGTAGCTTCAGGTCACCTGCAAATTTTGCAAGCGATAATTTTCTATTTTCTCCCAGATGATTGGTACAAATAAGAATAAAGCTCTTAAGAATGCCTTTAATTTACTCACAAGGTACATGTTTGATAAGAAAAAACACATTTACAGGGAAGATTAGCAGGAAAAAAGACTGACATCTGCCTGTAATCCAAACCAGTATTTTGATGTTCAATGCACAAGAGAGAGGACCAACACAGAATACAGAACACCCTTTTGCTTTTACTCTGTACAGACAATCCAATTCAGATACTTCAGACAACAAAATGTTTTAAATTCCCTGTCCCTCCACCCACCATGCATAACTCCTCTACCACAGTTCCTCATTCAGAAATAGCTTTTTGTCTTCATAAGCTATATATTCTTACTCTTTATTTGAGAGAATCCAGTTTCAAAGCAGCAACTCAACTCCATCTTCTTTAAACACAATGGAAACTTTCCAGATAATGCATTAGATGCAGGATGAGATTAATGAGATCCTTACTCTTTATTGTAATTTTCCAAATGTGTGTTTATAAAGTGTGTACTAAATTTCAAAGTTGATTGCTTAAGCAGGACCATTTTGATATTGCTGATCCCAGAGATCCTGAGACTTTCACAAGCTTAAAGCAGGAAAAATATACAGGTACATTCAAAAGCAGTTAATCTTTCTTTGTCATTTTCACTGTTGTGTTCAGCTAGTACACAGAAAGCTTGAAAAGCATTTCATTAGATCAAACAGATCAGCTCTGAAAGCAACAAGTAATTGTTGCCATCCACTCCCAGACACACAGCTAACCATGCTGACCATTGGCAGCCCAAAAGTGATCTGCCCTTGAAAAACTCATATTTCAGTCTTCCACCCTCCACATTTGTCCATGGCACAAGCCAGCTTCTGTGGGATTATCCTGAAAGTAAAACAAAAACATGGCAATTATTCAGATGTGCTGATGCAGAAATACATGGTTCTTCCCTGAAAGGAGAAATCAGACTCCAATCTTATAAAACAAGCAAGCTGCTTCTCTCATGGGGTTGCAAAAAGAGAAACAAGGAGATCAAAAGAAACCTCGGCAGATGTTCAGTGCCACTAAGGGATAATTCATGAGACCCTAGGAGTATATTCTGCTAGGAAAATATACTCTACACTATAGAGCAGAATCACTGTACCCTACTATTCACATGGAAAGAAATCCATCTAAGCCAGCATGGTTATGTATTTTATTCCCCTGCCCTGAACTGAAAGGATTCAAAACACTTTCTTTCCCCTGTCCAAATTTTGCATCAATATCCACAAATGACCCAGGGAAAAATACAAAAAGTTATAGAAATGTTTTAATTAAATAAAATAGTGAAATGAATCCCTGCAGTGAGTGGCAGGGAAGTTAGAATGAAGACAGAACACAAAAATTTCTAGAATACTGGAAAACAGAAGGAAATAATTATGATTAAGAGTGAAAAAGACTCCCAGTAGAACACATAATAATGAAACCATTTACAGATTACTAATAAAACATTCCCTGACCATAATTGAGGGTATCTATCATTTTGTGGGTGCAAAATTTGGAATATCTGCAGCAAAGCCTTAAGGGGGCAGAGTTCAATCTCTTTCAAGTTGAATGCAGTCTCATAGTACCACCTGTTCCTGTTATGAGCTGCTGGGAAATCCAAGCACACATTGCAAGCTTGCTCTTTTCCAAGAGAATGTTTCATTCATGGTTGGTAGCTGTCTATTTTGAAATTCTCTATTTAAAGTAAATAATTAATTTACATTGTCTTATATTTCTGCTCTCCTGGCATTTATTGTAGATTTGTATTTGGAGTGAAAAGTGAGGGTTGGATTTGCCTATTTTTATGTTTGTTACTTTACACAGGCTTCTCTCTGTGATACATGATAGCTCTGGTCTTCAGTAGACTTATTTCGTCATCACACCTGTGCCCAGAAGTGCTAGAAAACTGCCATGTTTTTTGTGAGAAAGATGGTTAAATCTACTCATGGCCCTACAGAGCAGGAGACATCATTTCTCATCTGGAGTACAGCTGAGTTGCTAGGATCACCAGCTGTTCTAAGCATAAAGCACGTAGCTTCACCCTTGGCACGCATTCCTCCATTTCTCCTAGAGATAATTTTTTTTTTACAGATCAGAGTGGGAATTCTGGGAACTCCATTTGTATATCAAGCATAGCATTCAGTCAGCTACCCTCATCTCCCTTGCTCAACTCTGAGAAATCACCAGTGATTAAGAAACATTTTTGCACAAAGACATGGGAGCAGCTGTTTACAATCCCACTCTGAAGCAACTGAGTTTCTAGCCTGTGTTTCTTTCTTAAAGGTATTGCAGAAATTACAAGTGTCAGAGGTTTGAACTGTCACAGAAAAAAAATCATTAAGTATTTTTTTTCATTTATTAATTTGTCATAGGTGAGAATAGCAGTAACCCATTTGCTGCCTTTTATATAGCTGAGACACTCTTCTCTCAACTTACTACAAACAGTTTGAAAGCAACTTAAAGCAAGTTAAAGAAAGAAATGCATACTAACAAAGAAATGCTTTAATCAGAGATTGTAAAACAAAACAGAATGCCACATGAACCAGGTCTTGTTCATCTGTAAGGTCTGCAGTTATGCCATTAGCTTTACCTCACTACAATTTGTTCAGGGCAATGGGGAGTTTCATGTAAAAAATCAATGGTTCAATCTTGCCCTATAAACATCAGGTAGCATAGCTGTCTACAGCATTCTGGCAGATTTGGGACAAGATGGATGGTTCTTTCTTTGAAATTTGCTCTCTGAAAGCAGAAAAATGACCAGAGGGTAGCATATTAAAAACAGCACAGTCTTAAAAAAAAAAAAAAGACAAAACTGTCTAGAACAATTAGAAAAGTCAAGTACATTGTTTACTTTTTCCTAATGCAAACCCATAGCCACTCCCCAGTGTAATTTGTATTGTCCAAACTCAAAGAATTATCAAGCAAAGCAGTAACAAATACAACCTCCACAACAGAGATGAGGTGCTTCATAATAACATAGCACCAAGGCAGCTCTCTGCAAGCAAATATCAACCCTCTGGCTTCATAGGCAAGGGAGGCAACCCTGGCTCCTCCTAAGGAACTGGGGCAAATCATCATATGAGCAGGTTTAGGCTGCTGGGTAGGAAGAGAGACCACGGCATTGATTTGAGTGTTTGAGCACTATCTCTCCACTCTTACTGAGAGGTGGAAACCCCTGAAGAAGCCACTGACTGCTCTAGGGGCACTATGAGAGCTCTGGACATCACACTGTCGCACAGGTTCCCTGTGTGACATCCCTCGATGCTGGTAACAAGGCACAGCAAGTGTTAAGTCTCAGTTAAACTCACATGTAGGTGGAAAAGAGAGTGATGACCCCAGCTCTAGCCATAGTCAAGCAAATGAAGTGTTCAGTACTGTGACTGACTTATCAAATCTTCTCAAAAAGACATCCTTTTTAAACTGTGACCCTTCCCTTGCAGCATAAAGATGATAGGTGGTCCTCTGCCTGTTACACCCTCATTGTCTAAGATGTGCTACATAATTACTTCAGATTGACTTATGTACAGGTAATGGATTACAACTCTGTAGCCACTTTCCCCTTCTATTTAATGTCTAAACATTTCATACACTGTGTTTCCAATTTAATTGAAAAAAGTTACTATTGTTCAAACTTTATAGAACATTAGTACATCATTTAGGTGCAAACTGCAGATTTATTCATAAATGGCAGGCACAATGGCACCTTTCCTCAGTCTATACAAAACTACAAGATATGACTCACCATTAAGTCATGGCTCAGAGACATGAGAAATGCTTAAATGCCTTACCTTGTGCTCATCTTGTGCTCAGAAAGGTGCTACAGTCATGGTGCTCAGTGAACCAGCAAGGTCATACACTTTGTAGCCAAACAAGAGTATTGCAGAGGGCCTGAAATAGCATCTGTACCCTCTTTTCACTCTGGGAAATCAAAAGGGAGTCTTCCAATATAGCATTGCCCTCCAGGCTATTGTGTGCAGAGGTAAATCCAAAATAATGTACTTAGAGACTTTGCATCTTTTAATTTGGCCATTAAATACTTCATAAAGATATTGCCCAAAATCTGTTGTGTCTCAAAACCATATGTGGTTTAGATGCCCATGGGAATTCTGTGTAGGGGATGAATAAGTAAGAAGTGGAAATTTGACCCTTTATGGAGTAAAAGAGTGTAGCAGAGATGAGTCAGCCTGTAAGGAACTGACACAACTCTGCATTCAAGGTCACCATAATGAAATTACAGTGAACATTTGAAGTAATCAGAAGGCCACTCCAATGTTCATTTGGCACAAGACACTCTCTTATCAAAAGAATCAAACTTTGAGAGCCCGAAATAGACTTCTCACATTTCTGTGCAGCTTCAGTTTAATACCCTAAATTGCTCGTGATTGTCCCACAATGGAAATGTAATCAAATAAATCAAGCTTATTCTCTAATGTAATTTATTAAAAAAAAAAAAAATTCCATAACAACTCCTGCACTACAAGAGTATCCAAGTACATGGAGTATCTTCTGAACCTGCAGGTGACTTTGAGTCATTGTCTTGATGTCAAAAATGGAAAAAGGAAATTCATACTGATTTGTAAATTAAAGAAACAGTACAAAAAGCATAATGCCTGTGTATCTGTGGAGGCCTTTTACCAAATGATATCAATATACACGTAGGTGTATAGGGGCAGAAAATACATATGTGGCTGAGAATATTTTACAAAGAGGCAATTCAGTACTAAGTAACTTAAACTGGTTTTTTTTTATATTTCTCATGGTGCAAACATAGGAATTGTCATACCACTGTCACTGGTGGGGTGAGAAGCAGAAAAGGCATTGACACTGTGAAACCTTGTTCAGTCATAGTAAAATATTCTTTTTGTTATCAACACTGCTTCCAGCAGGAATCCAAAATACAGCCTCTTCATTGCTACTATGAAGAAAATTAACTCTGCCACAAGGAAAACCAACACACATACACAGTTTGAAAAGTAGTCTTCTCTAGAGATTTTTTTTTCTTTCTATTTGCAGAAGTCAGAGCTTCCTTGGGTAGTGAAGAGATACAGAAAAAGCTGTACATCTAAAATGAGTACACCAGCTGATGAGCCGGAGGTGTCCTGCACACATTAACTGACATTGCAGGGGCAGTCACTACAAAAGTGCCTTCATTGTGAAGGCTACTACTGAAAAGGCAAATTCCCTCTTCAAGGGAATATAAATTTAGTAATGTTTGACTTCTGGTTTTGGTAGGAGTTCTGTGTGCAGATGTAGAAAGAATAAGATTACTGTTACTTTAAAAAGCCATAATTTTTACTAAAGACTAAGTAGTTTTAAGGTGTGTTTAAGCCTCAGTTTAGCATTGCTTATCGAATTGTTCCCCAGAATATATTTATATAAAGAAGTGGAGTTGGGGGGGAGTGGGGGGAGGTTAATGCTGCATTAATGCTGCTTTGACTTTCCATGTTGGCACTTTACTTCAGCAAAATGACACTTCATTTTCACTGATGTCTTTTTTTAAGGATGGCAATAAAACAAACAAACAGCTTGGTGTTGGACTTAAGTCACAAATCTGTATTATGTCTCAAATACACCCCTGTGACTCTCTTGTCTGGAGAAGAGATGTCCTGGGGGGAGCCTAACAGCAATTTTCCAATAGTTAAGAGACAGAGCCAGGTTCTTTAATGAGGGAATGTGGGAGAACAACTGACAGTAGTTTCTAATTGAAGCAGAGGAAAATCCAACTGGTTATAGGAAAAAAATACCATGGCACTTCAAGCTTTCAGACTCTACACAGAATACCATGTTTGAATGCCCTAATGACAAAGAGGTCTTGAAATTCCCACATGAGAGGAGTTGCTTTCTGGCTCACCAGTACCCGAAAACCACGTGTTCCCTTTCTCCATCAGTGGAATTTCTCTTAGGAAGGTTCAAAATGCATCACAAGAATTTATTATTATGTTTATAAATAGGTTGTGCCTTTTTTATATAAAATAAAGTCTACTCTGTAATCCAGGTAACTTGATGATAAAAATGCTTTCACTCTGTGAGTAAATGTCTAAAGGAGAGCAGCAGAGTTTCTGCTGCTTTTATTGATTTTGGGCTTTGCTGTGCTCTGTCTAGTTTGTACACAGAGTCAGTTTTTCACTTTATCTTTTCTCTGTGCTAATCTAGTGGAAGACATTGTACAAATTAGAATTGAGATCCTTAAGATTAAGATTCATAGTTATGGGCTTTGTCAGTGTCTTTAAGAAACTTAATAAAGCAGTGTATCTGTCAGATTGATGGACATTGTTCAGATAAGTTCAGCTTTTGAAGATACACCAGACTAATCTTTCCAAGTAAAGACCACATGCTGCACAGAAGAAGAATGAAAAAAATAAAGAAATTATTATTCATAAATATTTCAAGAAGGCAAAAATTTGACTGAGAGGACATTACAGTGGGGGAAATTAATTTTCTCTTCCATATCTTTAAAAAGTCCTCATAACTGAAAAATGTATTTCCTTTTTTTCTTTCTTTGTTTCTTTTTTTCCCCTAATATATCTCTTCCACTTACCTCAAAGCATACAATATTTCTTTTGTATTGCTTTACTGGCAGCAGAGAGTAAAGGAGGACAGATGGAGCACTCAGCAGGATCCCTTAGCACAGTTCAGGAAAGCTTTGCTATACCAAGACTGACCCAAAAGAAGAGTCAAGTAATAACTTGGAGGTCCAGCATTCCAACAGTAGGACTTTGACCTTTCCCATCTTCCACCCCTTTGGTAAGGAACAGTACAGAAAAAGTTGTCAAAGGTCTATGGAAAGATCCTTTATCATATCTGTAGCTGCCCCCTGCTTAACCAAGATTCTATTTCCTTATGACAACCCCATTGGTTCAGAAAATTAAACACTTACTCTAAGAAATGATCATACTAACAGTTACTAGGAGCACTCAAAGAAAAGATTTAAGTCAAAATACAGGTTGAAAACAAAATTAACCATAGCTTGTGGGCAAAGGCATTTATGGGTAAATGCATCAGTAATCATTTAACCACTCACTCATTTTAGTGTGTTCAGACAGCTCCTCATTCAAAGCAATCAAAAGTTTTCACTGATTAGACTGTTTATCCACAGGTATCCAGAACATTTTGTAAAGTCATGAAATAAACAAATGACCCTGTGTTAGATAACTGGCTCCTTGCATTTTTGGGGCCAAGTGGTGAAGTTTCCAAATATTTTATACTTGTGTATTGCTTCACACGTTATTTTGAGCAACCATGCCTGTGACTCTCCACCTAGGGAGCCAGAAAAGCTCATGGCTAAGAATGTGGGAATTATCAGTCATTCACCTTGGTGGCTCTAGTCTTCCACTTTATAAACCAGAAATAATAATACCACCTTTTTTTTCTGAGTCATTTTAAATACTATGGGCCTTATCTGCAGGCAACTAATGCTACAAGCCATATATTGTAGCCTGGCCCCACAGAGGTCCATGGGAAAGTTCCTGTCTATCTCAGAAAGGACATATTTTTCATTCTCTGACTTGAATAGATCAGGCCCTGTTGCTAAGAGAGAATTTAACAATTATTACTATTTTAAACTCTATTGGTATTTACCTGAAGCACAAAACAACTTGTCATGTCAATTCTATCTCAGCAGTGGATAAGCATAGGCTTAACACCTACAGTTGTTGGCAGTCTCAAGTCTCAGGTGGGTCTGTAGGTGAGTGTCTGTTGGTGCAGCATATCGATCACACATCTTAGAACAGATGTAAGAGGCAGCAGACAGTGTTTTCTTAACTGACATATTAAAGTTGTATGCATGCAGTTGTTGCTTACACTAAACCCTCAGAAAATATCTCTTCTAGAAAGTTTTGCCACTGTTTTAATATCTTTTTAGACTGTGGTATAGTTTCATCACCAGCATCTGGCAAAACTCTCTCAGCAATTAAAAGGATCTTGCATGATCACTGAATAGGTATTATTAGATTCTTGTATATCCACTGAGGTTTCACAAAGTGAAACCTTTCTGTGTTGTGCCACACCATTTTAGATGACTGAAAGTACCCCATTCTGATATTAACACCAAATGGCTTCTAGCCACTTACTCTAAATGAAGATGAGTTGGCCTCTGTCAGGTTAGAACAAATATAAAGAATGACATTGCTCACCATGAGTTTATCACCATAAGAAATTTTATACTCAATAGAAACTATTTTGATAATGATTCATTGCATTAATTTAATAATTATTCCCTCTTCCTTTTATAAGGAGAAAATATCAGATTTCTGGCAATGAACAGAGGAATAATAAATTGGGGCAATAATTCAAACAAGAAGAAGACACTAAAATCTTGGCCAGCATATCTAAGTCCAGATACCTAAAACTGAATAAAGTCATACCCAACACCTCTGCAGAAGTACAGGTAGAACCTGCACTTCCTCTTTACTCTATTGGCTCTGGTAACAAATCATCATGCTTGAAAATTAGGCCTTTTGTTATGCAAGTATCATTTCAGTCATAAATGACTGATTTTAAGAATATGGCTATAGCATATTTCTTCTCCTTTCACTGGAAGACATGATTTAAGCTAAGAAATAGGTTAGAATTTGGCACAGTACATAAATGTATTTTGAGTGCCAAAGAAGATTAAAGTGGGAGCAAAAATGGTTGAACCAGTTCAGGGAAGATTAATCCGCTGGGAGATTTTAAATATAAACAGCCTTCAAACCAACAAGTTCCACTATTACCTATGCTCAGAATGTGAAAAAGATACTACAAGAATCATAGAATCCTAGAATATTTTGAGTTGGAAGGGACCCACAAGGATCATTGAGTCCGACCTCCTGGGCAGCCCCAGAAGTCACACCATGTGTCTGGGAGCACAGTTTGAACATTTCTGGAACTCTGTCAGCCTGTTGAAGTGTCCGAGCACACTCTGGTGAAGAAACTTTTCCTGATATCCCACCTAAACCTCCCCAGACTCAGCTTCATGCCTTTTCCTTGGGGCCTATCAATGGTCACCACAGAGAAGACACCAGTGGCTTCCCCTGCACTTTCCCACATGAGGATATTGAAGACTTCAATGAGTCTCCTCTCAGTCTCCTCTTCTCCAGGCTGAACAGATCAAGTGACTTCAATTGTTCCTCATAACGCTTCCCCTCAACGCCCTTCACCATCTTTATTCCCCACCTTTGGACACTCTCTAATAGCTTTATGTCTTTTTTATATTGTGGCACCCAGAACTGCCCCCAACACACGAGAAGAGGCTGCCCCAGCTCAGAGCAGAGGGGACAATCCCCTCCCTTGCCTGGCTGACCATGCTGTGTCTGATGCAGCCTCCTGGCTGCCAGGGCACTGCTGACTCATGTTCATTTCAACTTGACATCAACCAAGAAAGCTTGCTGTTTCTCATCACATTTTCCTAATCATTTTTGACTGAATGTAATGGTGGGGATTTAATAATGGGATATTTAGTGTGACCCAGTTCTTTTACTCAGTCTTGAAATCAAGAGAGTAAAAAAAGGAAAAAGGGCTAAACAAATGAAAGTGCTGGTAGTTGCAGCCTTCAGTGTTCAGTGACCTCCTCATGGCCCTGAACTTTGTCCTGATTTGTATGCACTATTTTTTCATCTGAAATTTTGCAAAATATTTCAGAATTAAATTCAATTACTTTAAAAGGATCAATAATGTTGTAAGACATCTCAGACCGCAGAGTATGCCCAAAATAAATTCTTAACTTCTGTTTTAGAGGGAAATATATTTGGAATATGCTTGCATGTATGTTCAAAAAATATTAAAGATGTCCCTGAATCAGATTAAGTGCTAGCTCTTTGGGTCCTAATATCTTGGCATGCTGCCAGACAGCAATCTTAGTGATTGAGTCATTTTGTATGGGGAGACATTCTTCAGATAATGCCCAAGTGAGTCATGAGGTCTAATTCCATTAAAAAGAGTCATGAGGCCCACAATCTTAATTACATTTATGCTACTAAGCAGAGGAATGCTTAATGGAAAAGGATAAGAATAACTCATTTTAAGTCTCTTCCAATGGAATCAGAATAGAAGGAGCACTTCCCATGCCTGAAATATGAATTTGTGCAGTCTTCCAGCTCTCAGCTGCACAAGAGCTGGAATGGTCACAATACCATTAGTGAGATTAGAAATGTGGGGGGTGGGGTGGAAGATGCTAGAAGTGATGGTCTAGTGCTTTCCAGAGATTGTAACCTCTGCCTATTGTAACCTATGCCTCTGAATGAAATTCTCTTAGATAAGTTTGCATAACAAGATAAAACAATTTAATGATTGCTAAGTCTAGATAAACATAGACTCAGGCACCACTTCCATTACTCACACAGGGCAGAATCCATGTTTTTCTGTGCTAATCAAAGACTAACCTTGTTTTCTGTGTCAGCTGGATGTAACAGAGATGGGGTTTTACTCAGACAACATAAGAGAAGAAAGAATTGTATGTTACACCGTGTTAAAAAGCAGTTATTTAGAAGAGCCACCTCATATTTTCACAGCTCCAGGACCCAAAAGCCTACAAGAAGAGCTCACTGAGTGTGCCCCTGTGGCACAACTTTCAGTGACAGGCCAGCAAAAGGACGGTGACATTAATAGATCCTTGAAAATTAGTGACATAGGTGACAAAGGTTCAGTTAGCATTTCCATTAGACATGAAGTGAACAGTTTAATCTCTAAACTCCTCAAGTACAATGTAATGTTTAATGTAATTACTGCATGTTTCTGCAACTAATTAAAAATAGTCCTCATTAAAATCTGATAAAACATGCTTAATTTACTACTTCATACCTGGTCTTGACTGAAAAGGTGGTTTAATGCTTTGACATAACTAAATTGGTTGTAAGTTCCAGACTGCTGAAGCAAGCCTCCTATAACAAGATGATCTGTCTTCAAGTCATTTTTGTCTTGACAGTTGCAGACAATGATTTCATCAAGTCTTGCACCAAAATGCTCTATATTCTTCTCAAACAAATCCTAATCTTCTAATTCCAGGGGGAAAAATAGTCTGAAAAGGTAGCACTTAAATCAGTGAATTAAAAAGGCTTCAATATACAATGTTTTTGTCAAAGCAATTAAATTCTAAAAAATCACAGTAAATAATGAAAGAGATTGTTACTTTTGTCACTGATGTCATCTGAAAAATCATCTTTAGTACCTTTAGTTTCTTCAAATCAGATTTAATTTCTTCATACCACTCTGGAAAGTATGCACAGATTCATATTTTATTGTCATTCTGCCTCCTGATATTGAGAAGACAATGACACTGAGCCACAGGCCTCTCAGGTTGAGACTATGAACAGAGAGGGACAATAGGAATGAGTCTTCAATCTGTTTGATATCCCAAAGGATATATACTCTAAAAGGATACCTCTTGCAAAAGCCATGCAGGATGATTTTCCCACCTTGCCAAAGACAGCCTGCAGTAGAGCCAGGTATGGAGCCTGTTTCTCTCAGTCTCACTCCTGGGTTTTAATACCATCCTTCTGATCCAGTCCTTGTACAATCACATTTTACTATTTGTGAAAAAATTGTGGGATGTAGACATAAAATCAAATTAAATCACAGGTTATACTAATATCAACAGAGATGTCTGCCTTTCTTCCAGAAGTGAGTTATAATCCCTTCTTGCTATCTAAAAGCTTGTCTCCAGTATGCTTATAGAAAGGAGACCAACATAAAAGCAAATAGTAATTCAGTCTATTGATGTCAGGAGGTCTCTCCTTTTATTGATACTTGAAACCTTGATACTTATTTGTACAGCTGACTGAAACATAAACCTTTCCTAAGGATAGCCAAATATATCTCTTACCTCATGCAATTAATTACAGTTGTTGAAAAAACACTCACAGTAATAATTAGGAATATTCACACATTATGGTATTTCTTAAATTCTTGGACAAGATTTTTAGTTCTGTCTTTTCAGATAAACATCCTAGTGGAACAGAGAGGTCAGAAAGTCCTGCAAGAAAACAATAGTAAATACAGTCTACAAACTGGTGGCCTCTTCTTCCCACTTGAGAACAGCTCACCAATTCCACTTGTGAGCCACTGAGCTCCTAAATGGTGCTAAAATGGTGAGCTCTATCACATTCCCCCACTATGACCTTTGCAGGACATCAGAACAATGACAGGAGACCTGCCACAAACACAGCCACAATGCTCTTAAAAAGCAGGGTAGAGGCAGCAGTTGAAAGTTTGTGAAAGCATCCCACAAAAACACAATCCTAAAGCTGCAGTGCCATTTTGTTCTCTCCTCCAACAGTGTTTGCTGAACAGTAACTCATCCTAATGAATTCATAAGATAAATGGTCATTGGTCAATCAAAGTAAAACCCAATCCTTCACGGCAATTCACAGGGAAAATGTAAAAAGAATGCAAAGGGCTTAAAGATTAATAACAACTAAAAAATTAATTAAAAGGCTTGTAAGAAAAATCTCTCAAAGCAATCTTCATTTTGGTCTGCTCCAGCAAATTCATTTTTAAAACTAGCTATTAAAATATAAACTGCCCTGTGAAATATTTTTATCATCTCCTCACAGCCCCTTCTTGAATTTGTTCCAGCAGAGCTATTAGCAGTGATTGAAGGTGAGACAGACAAGACAAAATTCTCCAGAGAACAAGGCGAGAGACACCTTTCTGCCCTCAACCCATCAAGTATAATGAATGATAGGCACAGAGCATGACAGGGACTGAAATAGGAGACTGTGACAAAGACAGGCATCAGAATGCTTCAGAATAATTCATTCAGTTGCATTTGGCAGCAGAAGATCATAATATTTTTTGTGTAGCTACATTGTCAATGCAAAAAAATAAAACACAGAATGGTATTTGCATGCTGATTCTGGTACAGTCAGAAAGAAAGGAATAGTTAATCAAATGTTTCATTTACATTCTCCCTCCTGTTTCCTGCTGCCCATAAGCACATGGGGCAGTATGGGACAGACACATGATGCTGTCTGGGGAGCAAGGTCTAATTCATAATGTGTTGATTACAGGTACTTCTCCTCTCTCCCTCACAACATGGTGCATGCTAGAAAAACCCACATATTTATTCATCAACTGTGTTTGGAGTCTCTAATTGCTCCTTTGCTGAAAGAAGTGTTGGAAACATGGCATCACTCTTTGAGAGAGGAGAGGGAGCAGGGAGAAACTTGGAGAGACATCCAGACCTGATTTGGAAATCAGACTTCAAGAAGATAAATTGCAACCCAGCCACCAGCCAGCCCACAGCTGCCACACATCACAGTGACTCTGTCTGTGCTTTACCCACTGAAATCCAAGCACCCAGGACTCCAATGCCTCTCTGTCCATACAGGCTCACAGACAGCAGCTTGTCACAGCCAGGCAGAGCTCCTTTCAAGCAGCATGTAGCCCAGTCTGAATTCAAGAAAATGGTGTCAAAAGCTTGGTAGAGGATTTCTGCAACATGCTGCCACAGGGGGAGGTGAGAGCAGACAGTATTGTGTGTTCCAAAGAAATGAGATCCAAAAATGTACCCTGAGAGTAGGGGTACTCTCCAACACCCCTAACATAGGCCACTCTGGACAGCCAGGAGCCTGCAGAGATGGGATTATGAGACACCAAGCCCACAGCCCAAGCCCTGGGCCACATGATTCCTGTCAAACCCAGCAGGACATTTCCTATGTTCTTCAGGTTCTTCTCCATCTCTGATGGATTTGAGCTAAAAAGTACACATCAAAAATACCAATTTCATGACACCCAGTACAGAAGAGATACAAATTCCTTGCAGTCTTAGTAACCAAAGCATTCATGTAGGATATAGAAAAATAAAAATTACCATTTATTCAGTGATGCAAACAGGTTCAAACTTTCATTCCCCACTCCTTGCTTATCACTAACAAAGAAGCCATTTCAGAAGACAGACAGTTTTACCACTTCTCCTTTGGAAAAAACCAGCACAGAGAGAAGAAGCAAGCATTATGCTAAACAGAGCACTCACCCTCCTCTGAGGCTTGTTTAGGCACATCTTGATATTATAATGGACAGTCTTTATACAAGGGGTCCAAAGTGGTTTTATGGTAGGGACTGATACAGCCAATGGGGTGTGCAAGGACTTTCCTTAAAGAGGGAGGATGTGGTTTAGAATTCCCATCAGGCGGGAGAGGGGACTGAAATTCTGTCTATCACATCACAGATGACTGCCCTGAACACTGAGCTTATTGCTAGGGAGGAGGAAACATGCCTCCTCTGGAGGAGGAAACATGCCTCCTCCCCTACTGTATTTAGAATAAAAATGAGCACAGCACTTACTTTCATGAGTTCTGTTCAAGGAGTCCCCAGTGGAGAAAGGCACTTTTCTGAGGCAGAGGACAGACTGTCTCTGCTTGCCAGGCTCCTCCATGTGGGGTTATTCAGGATCCCCATCCCCTGCACAGAGGTGGTCACTGTTCAAACTGAGGGCTGATGACCATTTTAGGAGCTCAGCATTCAATGCTCCCCTAGGACATCCTTCCCAGTCCAAGTTGTGACCCCCTGATGGTGACCCCCTTTATCTAACAATAAATCCTTCCTTCTGCACGCTAACACACTGATGGGGACAATCTGCAACCTCCTGCCTTTGATCTAAGCAAAACGATAAATGATGATGGATCACAACAGGTAATTTACGAGCTTTTTAAACACTTTTGGTTCTGTCTAGAAATTTGAATTGTATTTCCTACACAGTTCACTACCAAAAAGCACTAATTAATTAAAAAAAAAATAGAACACAATCTCCTGAATATGAAAATACAAGTGAATATGAAACAAGTATGGCTTCACAATATATGTACACAAAAAGAATTGGATATTTTCTAGGCAAAAATATCACCATCAAAAAATAAATATGCTTCAACAAAGCTAATTTCAATATACTACATGCTGTTACTGAAGAATAAAAAAAACCAGTGAAATACCTTTGGCTTTCAATGTACCTACATGGGATGAAACAGAGGCCTTCTAACAAATGCACGTTTATCAGTAAATGCCACTGTCTACCTGTCCATCACATTTACCAAATCTCACCACTGTCTTTCATTGGAGACACAGTATGATTGTCAGTAGGAGCTGGAGCTGAAGTACATCTGTGAGAACAGAATATCTCTCCTGTATTTGTTGTTTCATTTAATTGGCCAAGGAAAACTTTTTAAATGGCATAACAAAAAAAGTTGCTGCTAATGGCCATTTAGTTTGGAAATGCTCTACAGAGGCATCATTTCTAATCAAACATGGGGATATTGCAAGGGGTTTGACTCAGGGTCTCAGTGTGGATAGGAAAGTGTGAGCTTTCCCCACACTGAAAGCAATGAATGAGGAAAGATGAATGGTCACCCCATGTTATGTGATGAGTATTTGGACTTTTCAAGGCTATTTCAACCATGAACTCCTTAGGTTCACGTACTAGCAAGAAAATGTATTCCTCAGACTTTTTAATTACCAGAAATTTGACACTTTATACACACTCAAAAAGGGAATTTGAAATCTTCATAGGGGTCCAACTGGAGCAGCAGTTCCTGTACAAGTTCAGGGGAGTTTATCATTCTCACAGCAGTCGTACTCCAGCTCAGGGCCCTGGGATCTCCTTAGCCCATCATCAGTGTGGAAGACAAAGAAAGCATTAAGTACCTCTGCCTTGTCTATGTCCCTGTTTATTAGGTGACCATCCTCATTCTGTAATGGGCTGATGTTATTTCTGTACTATCTTTTGCTATTAACATACATATTTATATTTATATTTATATTTATATTTATATTTATATTTATATTTATATTTATATTTATATTTAATTTAATTTATATTTGTGTGTGTATTTAAATATATGAAATACAACTACATTTTATGAAGTTTCAATCCAATGCCTTTCAAACTGTTGCCTTTGAATCAAATTATAGGTTTTCAGTGAACTGATAAACCAATTACTTTTATGTCACTCTGTTCAGCATAAATTCCCTTAAACCAGGCATGAGTGCTTTACTTGAAAAGGTCATCCTGTGCTTGCTTACAAAACTCATTTGAACCCATGCATAAACTCAAAACCAGAAGAGTCCCTCCCTTGGCTGGCAACAAGTGGCACAGGCTGCCTGGGCTCACAGCAGCTCCTTGTTAAAAAATCAGGGTGTGTAGAACATGAATATGTGAGAATACTTGATAAATATTTACTTTTCTGCAGCAACTACTGCTCTTTCCAACTAGCCAAAATCCCTCACACAGGTGGTACCTCCCAGGAAACAGGTAACGAACTTTTTAGCACATGGAGGGGTATCTCCTCCTGCAGGAAGTTTTACTGATTTCAGGGGAAATATTTGCAGAGGAGGGAGGTGGCTAGCATTAGGAAGAAAGTCATCTGATCCTGAACAAAATGGAGACAGAAGTTTCCAAGCATGCGTTTCTAACCGAGTGAGGTGAGGTGCAGCAGCTATGACTGCCTACCCAGAAAGCTTGGCCAAGTTAGCTCACCTGGAACCAGACTAGGGGTAGAGTTCAGTTTAAGATGCAGGCACTTAAATTTAGGTCTTTGCATGTAAATGTATTCATATGAGCAAGGATGTGAAGCAGGTACTCTTTGAGTAGGTGGAGACTTTGAACTTAATTCAGCTGCCAAAACATGGTGCCTGTTACAAAGCCTTGCTATTGAGATCTCCCTGGGAGGGCTGGCAAATACAGCAGGCACAGCACCTGCCAGAGACCCAGGCCCCTCCAGGGCAGGCACCAGAGGCCAGCAGAGTAACTAGGGCATCTCACCAACACTTAGACAACAGAACCATGCCCTTGGCTCACGTGGAAAACTGCTTGCCTGTACCTAAATGTAGGTGTTTTAGTCTGGAGCTGATTAAGACTCATTAGAATCTACCCATGGTACCTCTGCCATGGTGCACTCCTACCATTCCTTTTTCTGTGTCCATATGGGATCCAAAACATGAAAAGCAAAACTGTTCCTGTGTGTACAGGCACTGATATGCGTGCAAGCAGTACGACACATCTCTGCCACTACTTTAGCGTTCACAGGAATACCAACTTTGGGCAGAAGAAAAGAAAGTCTTAATTCAAGAAACCTAACAATAATGACAGTCTCTTCTGTGTATACATCACTTTTTTTCCCCCAGAAAATACATTTACAGGTATCCACAACAAGTATGCAAGCTACTCATCTCCCCATAGAGCACTTCCTTTTATTTTTCAATACCTAGCATTTTAAAAGGTTTGGCCAGTCTAACAGCATTTTTACAGGCAGAAAAAATATTAAACTTTTCAGTATACAAAACTGAAATAAGCATATCATTTTGCATATTGATTCCTCTCAGAACACTTTGAGGCTCGCAGAGAGCTTGAATAAGAAATTCTGATGAATGCTTTTTCTCATTTCCCTCTCAGAAACTATACAGCATAAATAAAATAAATAGCAAAGCAGTCTCTTTCTACTGCATGACACACAAGCAAAAATGGATAAATAATCTTTAAGATTTCCATGGGCAGAGCTTGCTCAGCGCTGTTTGACAATCAGTTTACAAATGAGAGTTTAATCTTTTACATGTCAAAGGTAACAAGTAGGACAAGGGAAAGGTTTATTAAAAGTCATTATCAGTTTGCTTCATGTCCTAACAGAATCTGCTTTTTGGAAACCTGTTGAAAAAATACCCAGCTGTTCATTTCAGCCCCAAATGGAGAGACCCTGAACACAGCCTAATTGGCTTCTCTATTTACACTCAATGCATTTGCAGCTTGCTGTTGCAGGACGGCAGAGCCAACATTCCCAGGCTTACCACACCCAAATGTCTTGTTTAGAAACCAAAATCTGAATTTTATCTGTGTCTAATACTTGATTTCAAGACTATTACACCATCTAATGTCTTTTTTTCCCCCTAAATTACTGCTCTGTAGCCTCAACCTTAACTGCATGCTGATATGATTTGTATGTTGTGAACTGTCAGAGGACTGAATTTTTATTGCAGATGAGATGACTGCAACAAATGTGTGACTCATCACCACATCTTTTATTGATGGGGCTGGGGGTTACACTGCAGGATGTTAGCAGAGAAAGAAAGATGATTTGCAAATTAAACTCTGTGGAAAGAACAGCATCTTGCAGGAGCCAGAAATTAGGTGCCTCCTAGAGGGGCTGATCTTTTACAATCATATTCTCTCTGGTTTAGCATTTTTCAATCTTTAGTCTGATTTCATTTCCTTGTAACAGTCAATTGTCTTTCTCTCTGCCCAGCCATGTTGTCATTGCTTTACACCAAATAAAACAACTTAAATGCAAAACACACAGTGGCAGGCAATTCACTGTTGGTCTCTTCTTGAAAGCATTCTCACATAAAGAATCAATGCAGAAATCACTGCTCCCAAATCTCTCTTCTCTGAAGAAGAAGTAAATCACTGAAGTAAATCACTGCTCCCAAATCTCTCTTCTCCAAACACCTAGATACCCTGATTTTCTTACCTGTTTTGTTTTTCTTTCCCAGCTTTCTAAACCAAACCAACATCCAGGCACTACCTGTGGCCATATTCTCATAGAACATATACTACTTCCTTTCTGTGAAGTAGCAATAAACAAACTCAGAGCCTGAAGAAGACCATGCATTTCTCACGAAGTTACAAGATCTTTCTCAGCTCCCCATAAAACCACTCTCCCCTAAATTTCCACAGGCCAAACAGCAATGAATTGACAGAGCCATGTAGACCTACCATTTAAGTCAGCAGCCTACAATTATCTCAGGTGAGACAAACTCCCTAAGAGGAGAAAGGTCTGCAGGTAATTATAAAATATTCATGCCCCTTCCCAGTGACAAGCTGGTTCAGGAACGGTGGGGTAGTTAGGAGTCAATTAGAGAAGTTGCTGCTCTGGCCTTAGGCTAAAAAGACTTATTCATGAGATGTTTTGTCAGGAGCTCTTTTAGCAGTGTGTGAGAGATAGAAAGTGAATTGGAGAGGGTCAGAGATGGGACAGAATCACAGAATCAATGAGGTTGGAAAAGATCTTTGAGAACATTGACTCCAGCCTACGACCGAACACCACCATGTCAACAAGACCATGGCACTGAGTGCAACATCCAGCCTTTCCTTAAACACCTGCAGGGACAATGACTACAGCACCACCCTGAACAGTCCATTCCAATGTCTAATCACCCCTTCTGTGAAGAAATTCTTTCTAATGTCCAACCTAACACCCCCTGGTGCAGCTTAAGTCTACATCCTCTTGTCCTGTTCCTGGTTGCCTGGGAGAAGAGGCCAGGTTTTGATAGCTGAGAAATACAAGGGTAGCTTCTGTAAGAAGTTGTCAGAAGCTTCCCCCATGTCCAATGGAACCAATGCCAGTCAGCTGCAAGACAGACATGCTGCTGGCCAAGGCCAAGCCACTCAGAGACAGTGGTAGCACCTCTGGGATACCAGATTTTGAGAAGGGTGAAAGTTACAGCAAAACAGCGACCGCAGACAGAGAGAGGAGTGAGTGTATGTGAAAGCAGCAGCCCTGCAGACACCAAGATCAGTGAGGAAGTAAAGGGAGGAGGTGCTCCAGGAACCCGAGCAGAGGTTCCCCTTTAGCCCATGGTGAGGCAGCTGTGCCTCTGCAGCACAGGGAAGTCCACAGTGGAGCAGAGATCCATCTGCAACCTCTGGAGGACCCCATGATGATAACTGTTGAGTGATCGGTCCCTGTTCCTTATCTCAGCCCACAGCAACACACATTGTATTACCCTTCCTCTGCCCAGCTGAGGCTGGGAGTGATAGAGCAGCATCCAGCCAGGGTCAAAACACCACGGGGGAAAGTAATACTAAATTTGTGGTAAATTACTTGGGACTGAAACCTAAACATAATGGAAATCTACTTAATGCTTCTGGCCATTTAAATTAGACATTAAATAATCAATTTCAATGTGATGAGTAGTCTGAGACCAGATAAGGATCCATAGATCAAATAGGCAAAAAAAGCTCAAGTAGAGCCCAAGGCAATTGTCAGGACTCTTTGGAGCCATCACATATGCTAACTGCTTTGGAAAGACCAGACACAACTTGACCTTATCTAGGAAGTCTTCTTTCACTTGCAGAAAATGATCCCACAGGTCCCATCATGGAAGCACTTTAACCAGAATAAATTATACTACTTAAAACCAACCCCATTATCCTCAGCTTCAGTCAGTGTTCACAAAGCCATGAATACTGTGCCTTGTTGTCAGACACACAGCTCTTTAAAAATTACAATATTGAATCTTGCCACTTCTTTATTGATTATTTGATCTTGCTTTTCATTAGATATTTTTGAAAAGTTTTGAATACCTATGTGCAGTTGTCCTTTCAATTTATAGTTGGGGTCTAGATAAATTCATAAGTAATTTTCCAAATATTCTAGTGTCCAGAAAAAAACATAAACCACCTCAACTAAATAATAAACATATTGAGTGTCTCCTGAGTTGCTTGCGATCCAAAGAATATATTTAAAAGGCAGAATGAGCAAGTTTAAGGCAAAGGTACTAAAATAAAATTAAAAAAAAAAAAAGAAGGAGAAGAAAGCAACATTATTTAACATGAATTATTTTGGCTATGCCTGGATGAGCACACAAGGCTAAGCACTCAAGGCCATCACTAGTTTTAAGCATGTGTTGACATCACCTCTCAACCTGCTCAATGCAGTGCTACAACTGTCCTATTTTTGAGGGGAAAAATTTTGCAGGGTACCTTTAGCAGCAGTGGCCTAGTAACCAGCTCATCAAAGTAATGGCACAATGTAGGCTGGCTTCACAGACAATGAGGTACTGTCCATGACTTCTGTAAAATTGAAAACAAAAGTGAAAAATGTGGCTCTGATGAGTATCTAAGGCATTTCACTTGAAACAGCTATTCTAAGAAAGACTATCTTGCTATCAGTTGAGAGTATGTATGTGGCAGATTAAACATATGTTTCTGGAGCACACTGGGAGCTCAGTGAAACCCTATAAATGACATGCAACCTTCTTTTTTTTTTCCTAATGCTGCCCATGTACATCCCTTCGAATGTTTTTTAAAGAACTATTATTTTAGCCTACAAAGGGTTTTTACTGCTGTTAGCTTCCACAGACACTGCACAAAGAAAGAATAAACCCATTACACTCATGTTTTTCTGGTTTTATCCTTTGATGAGCTTGGGGAGGGAAAAAAGATAGAAAAATCTCCCACAGGCAGCAAGTATTTCTAATAACCACACTCATGTGCCTCTAACAGGAACAATTCACTCTCATTTTTAATGATAGTTACTTCTTATGTGCCCTGTTATACTCACAACTTTATAATAGATTTCAGTGCTTACCACAATGAAACCTCAAATCCTTACCAGTGTACAAAATCCATGTGTGCAAAAATTTAAATTATTCCACAGTTTCCCTTGCTGAATAGCATCACATTGAACCATGTTTTATTCATCAACCACAAGCCTGACTTTTTAAGAAAATTCTTCCCAGCTGTTTAAAACAGTGAAAAGGCCCTTTATGTCAATCATTTGCTTAAAAAAATGCAGCTCAGAGGAAAGGCCTTAGCTTGGATAAGTGCATCTTCATAGAAGCCCATGTAGACATCGTATCAGAAAGCTGCTGTAAACCTGTTTCTGATGAATCCTGTCATCAGAAACAGAATGGAAATGGCAATGCTTTCAGCCACAGAGGATGCAGCTTTTCTTACCAAACTAGAAATCTTTTCTGTAAACATGCTCTGATTTTTGGTTTATGATCTCCACACCCACATTCATTTCATCTTGTACCCTACAGTCTCATATGGCTGTGTACACTTGGTTTTCCTCTTCTTATGAATATGTCCAAAGGCCTCTGTGGAAAAGGCATCATTGGAAAATAACTGTTTTTGGCATCATCACTACAAGCTGTTTTGTTATGTGTACTGTGGTGGGTCAAACAAAAAAATATGGACTTTATACAATTTTGAAATAAAACACCAAGAAATGCAGCAGCAAGAGGGAACACCTCATCTCTACTAGGCTGAATGGTCAAGAATGGATCTCTGATCTGAAGATGCAGCTAAACACCTATGAAAGGTGTCTTAAGCAGTCACAGCTCCATCTGGCTTGTTTCTCAAGGCTCACTAATGGCATATTGGTATTTTGATTACTTCTGTCCAGTGTATGCAACAAATCCATAGCTTTGCAATTACCCCTGACATACTTACTCAGTTGTGTAGGCAAAGACTAGAGAAGGCAGACACAAGATGTGCTTCTGATGTATCTGCACAACAAAAAACTACATCAAAGGGTAAGAAGGCAGGGAAGGCAGCAAGACTTACTCTGATCCTTTGTTGTTTCTGTGTGCGTGGGCTGTGTGCAAGCCACAATCTTTGGTTATAAACTATGGGAAGGATGGACATTTATGGATGAAAAATTATTCTATGCAAATTTTATTATTTATGACTGAGGATGTATCTAGGGCAAAAATAAATTGTGCCTAATTACTACCTGTGGAGCCATGGCAGTGACTCTGATCTGAGTTAATAGCAGCCACAGATGGACAATCAAGAATAAAATTTGGCCAGAAATCAGGATGAGAGCCTGTGGAGAAGTTATGTTTACCACATCACAGTCAATACACCAGGGTTAAAAGCAACAACCTTCATCAATAATTCAGCCACCAGACAGATTGGCTTCTGCACCAGAAAGCTCCTGCAGGACAAATCAAATTCATACTCTTTATTCTGGCATTCAATAATGTTTACTGCTTTATTAGAGATGGCACTAGGAAAGTGTTTTTCCTCTCTCATCTCACACTTGTGAATATGTCTTTCATAAGGAATAAACTGGAACAGCCACCAGCTGGTTGCAGGTAACTGGTTGTTAGTGTTGCCTAGGACTGACTTTGAAACCACAAAGCTCCTAAGCTCCTTCAGTTCCAACATCATTTTGCAACAATCCCTGCATCATATCCAAGAAGCTGAGAGTGTGCAGCTCTCTTGGCTGTAATGTTTAGGGGGACAGTTTATTTTTCATGGTCCTTGAACAGTCTGCCTCAGCAGGCTCTACTAAACGAAGTAGCAAAGTGCTTTCTTTGGTCTGCTGAAGAAAAGCAAACTGCCCTATCAGCACTTTCCAGAGTCTCAGCCAAGTACCTGGTAAATTGCTCAAAGAAACAAGAGTCATATAGCCACCAGCTGCTGGTGGATAATCCTGCATGGGGGTACACAGACAGTGCATCTCGTGGAGACCATATGAGCCTGGTGACCTTGATTTTGGAGCACCTGCACAGAGCTGCCGTGGTTCTGGGTGTATTAAAGAGAACAGAATAGAGATGCCAAGTTCGCTCCACTGCAGCAAGAGTTCATTCACTTTTTTAACTTGCATTTCATCTTTTTCACTTGCATTTCACCTTTTTCTTTCCCCTTATGCAGGCAGTTACACCTTCTGTCTTGTGACAAACCAAGAGCTGGCGTTTTATAAGTGATTCCAATAAAGAGAAGCCAGTGAAACAGTTAGCCATCATTGATACAACTTTTTATTTAGAAGAATTCCCAGACAGAAAAAAAAAAAGTCTAGGCTTCTGTTTTTGTCTTTCCACCCTTACATAAGGAACATGGAAGTGGCTATATTACACCCTAAATACTCTTTCCTTATAATTCATACTGCTGCTTGCATCCTGCTCTTGTTTTACCTTTCCCATTTCAGGGTCCAAAGAAGATGACACAAAATGTTTCCCCTTTGCTGGCTGCAAGAACTAGAAAAACTAATTCCACTTCTCCCTCCTGAGAATTACCAGCTAGTGGTGTATGATTCAAGGACTTTATCCTTGCAGAGAGGCAAAATCTGTGGAAAGATTTCCACTGAACCTGATTAGAGCCCTTCTTGGGCTACTGAAAATTATTTGTGAAACAGTTGAGCTATGAATAATGTGCAACAGTCAAGCTTCACAGCAGCAACTTCAGAGGACAATCCATCCTCAAACAGCTTCCCTGATGCTGGTTTTCCCAGATTAGGCAACTCACTGATTCAGCCTCAGGACATCGTCTCTCTCTCTAGCCACCCCTGAACTTCAGGGTGCTGTTGCCAGGGTAATTTCTGAAGATGTTTTAGATTCAATTTCCAATATTTTCCTGTTCAGTGTTTGTCTCTCCCTTCACTCCTCCTTCAGTACAATTCTCTCAGCAAATTCATCTGCTAGGTATTTACCAAACACCCAGGTGAAAGGGCCATAGGTGAGCAGACTTTTTTTCCTAAAGCAGAAGAGAGCTGTGCAAAATACGTTCAGCCAGGTACAAAACTTCAGCCTGCTCATCTCATGATGCGTGGTGCTTTGTACCCTCAAACCCTATCACTCCCACCCTTACATCTGGTCTTAATCATGCTGGGTTATTTTCTGCTTTTCTGAGACCAAGACAGTTTGGAAACACACTGAATATTAACACAGACATGGGCATTACACGTATGAAAAACTGAGCTACAAAAAGTATATGGGTTATAAAAAGGCATTTGAGCCCTGGACAAAAAGGGCCAAGGTCACCAGGATCCTGTTGAACAGATGTGATGGTCTATTTCATGCAAAACTTGGTGATTGCATTAGGGAATTCTGGGTTATTTTGTAATTTTGTACATTCACAGTGATGTAGAACATCAAACTTCCACAAAAGTCAGGTGGACTGAGTGCTGAAGGATTTTTCCCACTCCTTCAATCCAATATCCCGAACACCGTACACTCTTGTCATGACCACAAACACATGCTATACAGTATTCACTGTGATATTTTCCTTTATCATTTAGTGTTATTTTCTCATCCACATACCCTGTACTGTTAAAATAATAGATAGACTCAGATCATCTGCACTTACATTTCCAAGATGCCTTGATGGCCTCTACTTGAGGCTGAAATGTATGCCCATGATCTTCATAAACCTATCTTAAATGAAAGAGCGACTCATTTCAACAAAATTTAACCCAACCCATAATGAGATAACCTACTCTGTCAAGCAATTAACGCATTTTGAATGACCAAACTGAACCCAAAACCTGTTTATTCTAAAGAAGACTGGTTTCTGACTTCAACTAAATAATTCACACCTGCTAACACAACTATAATTGCAGCCTAGAAACTCTGAAAGTGCTTGTTCCAGAATTAATATCTGAGGCTTATTGTCAAGCCCAAAGGCAAACACATTTATTACGTTTTGCAATTGGCAAACATAAACACAAGAATTAAAATCATCTTTGAAGAAAAACCTTTTTGAGCTTCACCTGTTTGTCTGGGAGATAAAATTTCCAAAGAGGAAGGAAAAGAAATGACAAAAGAAAAACATCAGTGTTGTGCATGTTGCAGAATCACAATGAAGGAGCAGTTAAAAATGTATCCTGCTGTTCAATTAAGGAGCAGAAGAAAAGGAAGTGCCCATAGGTTTTAAAATGTCATGACATTCGTATTCAGAAAAAAAAAGTAAGAACATGATGCCCAGAAAGGTCTCTGTTTTCACATTCAGGCAAAATTGCAACAGACTACAAGTTAAGGCAACTAAATATATTATTATATTAATGATCAAAGTTTCTACCAAAGGCTGAAAAGGATTGGACCGTGGGTTTTGCCTTATCCCTTTATAATGCATAAATTCCAGCCCCCCTGCATTAAATACATTTTTAAAAGAGCATTACATTGTGAGCCTGGTCAGGGGAGGCTGTGTCTTGATTGGTAGAGTACTCTATTCCCCAGTGGCAATGGCTGCCTTTTTATATTTAATTTCACAAGCCATTCTTTATTGCAGCATGTATCTATGAAAGCACTCAGTTGTGCAAACAATAACAAAGCACAAAGGGTGTTTGTATTTTAAGCCATACATTTTAAATACAGAAAAGATGACCTCAAACTACTTACCTCAACAGGAAATGGCAATGGACAATATTCATATTTACTTGTCTGAAATTTTGTTTTTAGGGAATAACTTGCCTGGAGTAAGAGATGAGGGGAAGTCAGTGTTTCCTGGTCTCTGGCTGGTCTTATTTTGGTTTTTTGAAGAGTGACACACAGCACAGTAAGCCAGCTGTTGTATGTGCTTGGAAAACATCAGCTCAAATTCCCAGTGCAAGTTTTTAAAATAGAAATGTTGCAGGAACAAAGACTGCTCAGTGAAGGTTATTTTTCTTGAGCCTTTAGAAAGTGAGAAAAAAGTGCCTGAGTTGTCATTCTTCCCTGCTAAAGCCTGTGCTTTACCCAATTCCAGTTGTGCAGTCACCCTGAGCACAGCTGGTGAATGCAATGCTCCCCCACACCAAGACAGAACACAATTCACAAATAGCTAAGGTTGTGTCAAAAAATAATGGACATGGTTGCCAGGTTTCTCCTGTTAGAGATATAATCCCCAGAACCTTACAATCAGGGAATGTGTCCTTCCAGGAGTGTCTTGCCTTTGGGTGTCTATAAAAGAGATTTTTCACTCCATTATGTTTTTCCTAGCAGTCAAACTGATCAGGAGAAAAATAATGCTGTTTCCTTTAAGAGCCTGCTGACTTGCACTGCACATTGCAAACCCCCAGCCCCTGGGGTTTGCTGGTGGAAGATAACAAGAAAGGGGGAAAAATGGGGAAACTGGGATTTCTAAGTTTTCCATTCAAGAACAGAAACAAAACCAGATAGTAGCAAGAAGAAAGAAAGGGGAAAAAAAAAAAAAAAAAGGCTACAATGGATACAATGAAGGCTGGGACCTGCAGAAGCAAAGAGAATTTGATCTTACACAGGGCTAAAAGTAGGAAGTGTGAAAACCTGTACGCTGAGCAGGGAGCTGCCTGAGCTGCACAACAGGGGCTTGATGGAGAAAGGTAAGACTAACCTCTAGTCTGCCACCAGCAGTCTTGGTCTGTCCTGAAGGGACGTACAAGGGAGGGAACTACCCTCACCTCCAAACAAATTTTCCTTCCACTTTCTTGGAGCACCAGTCCCTGGGAAGACTTCTTCCTGCCTTTGCAACCATGTAATGGAAATTTCAAAAAGGCTGTATGATTGTGATCCTCCCAGTCTACTTGTTCCACTTTATATGTCTTAATAGATGTCCCAAGTGCTGGAGAGAATAATTTGTGCAATACGCTCGTGATTAGGCTCGTGAACTCAGCTCCAGTTTTTAGGTCAATGACTACCTCAGGATAAAAAGTATTTTAAAACAGCACTTGTTTCCCAGCTGAGGATGACTGGGTCCAAAAGCAGCAGACAAAGAAAAGAACTCCTCATGCTGTTCTCAGATTGAAGAGAATGATCTACTCCATAGAGGGAGTTCACCCTATAAGATTGTGGCAACTTGCAGAAAAATTGCAGGTTCTTCCAGCACAAGGATCCAGAAAGTTTGAGGTTTGCTATACCTAGGGGAACAAGAGGGAAGAGACCTACTTTCAGAGTTCTCATCTGCTTAATAACAAGAATTAATTAAAAGTTAGGTCCCTCAAATTACAGAAGCCTAGGAAGGAAGCTGTGTACTCCCTTCAGCAGTTCATATCAAAGCTGCTCCTCGTGTTAATGCCTACTTCCCCTACAGCTCAGAGGTACTGAGGGCACTCACAGTTCCCCTCCCAGACATTAGAGTAGTAGCCAAAGCCAGAGGTCAAAAAGTGATCCAGAAACTGTCCCTGTTTATTAACCTGAAGAGAGTGGTGTGATTTAAGCACCAAACTTGAGAAGGGAATTCACCAATAAATATAGGAAACAAAAACAGTAAAGGAACTGTGCTCACCCCAAATGTGAACACCATGTCCAGTCTAATGACAAAAGTACTCTCATTCAAGGAAGCCTGAGCTTCTAATTACAGACAAAGGATTTTTCTAGGCACGAATGTATCTGAAAGTTAAATTTTCCAGTCCCTGAGGGCCTTTGTAGAGGGAACATTTGGGTCCCTGCTTCCCTTTGTGGAAGTAAATCAGCAACACATGCACATCCAAGGGCAGACTCACCCCTCAGCAGAGACACTATCTCTCAAAGCAGCTCAGACAGGATCAGGAAGGGACATTTCCTATCGCTGACACCACCACCAGTAACTTAACAGAATGAAGGCTGAATTTGCTGAAAACCAAAACAGAGGGAAGAGTTTTCGTGAAGTGAAGCAACAGGCACAAGCAGCAGCCAGCAAATCACGATTACAGCAGTGGGTACAATTATTTTGTCTCGCTAGCAACAAACTCCTGATTACTTTAACAAAATACAGCAAAAATCTCTCAGGAGAATGCAAACATCTCTCCCTCCGGTGTGACGGTGGCTGGAGACGGTTCCGTGCCGCCGTCCGGGTACCGGGCAGGAGCATCCTGCAAAAATCGCTGGTTCCTGCGCAAATAACTCAGAGCAGTGCCATCTACCGGAGCCAGCTGCCGAAGGCCAGGTCCTTGTTTTTCTTGGGGTTTGTTCCCGTTTTTAATTAACTTGGGTGTTTTGATAGACGAGACAACGGCTGATGAATGCTAAGGATTTTAGAAGTACCCTTTGCATTCCATTAAAATGCTTCACAAAATGTTTTCTAAAGGTTAAACTTCTCTGCATGGTGCTCAGTTTCCTTACATGTTTTGAATCTGAGGGAGACAAGGAACTTTTTTTTTTTTTTAATTGATACTCTCCAGCACAACAAAAGCTCAATCAGTAAAGCACTTAAGAAAATCCTCACCTTTAAGTGATTTCTCTGATGGTGGTGGAAATAATTGCAGGTCCTCAAAGTCCTGTAGAGCAAGGAGTGAGATCAGGGCAGATAAGGAAAAAAACACACTTCTAAAAGTACCTGCCTATTATCTGCCAAAGAAAAAGTATCTGTCTGTTATTTACAAAGGAATCACCCAGACATATTCTGGATTCAGAATTATGCATGAGGGGGGAAAAAAGCAAGGGGAAGAGTATGTGAAGTGAAACTTTCACTTTTATATGAAGAAAATATATATATTGCAAAATCACTCCACTGCTTGAACTAAAACAAATCGACAATGGAGCATTTAAAGTCATTAACAAGTTAGTATTGAGAAATCCACAAATTCTTTTCTTATGTTTTAAAATCATTTATAGACTTTGCAGAACTGATAACCTGAAATTCTTTCTGGGCTATTAAATATACTAAAAATCTTTCTCTACTTGTGTGTTTAAGAGCATCAGGAACAGTAATAATGCTAATTTTACAACCTGTATACCAGCTCTACTTTTACACTCAAGAAACTCAGACACAGAGTGTCTAAAGCTAGAACTTAAGCTGTGCTAATCAATCTTGGGTGACCAACCTGAGTTATCAATGGAGGCCTGTAGCAAATATAAAAAAGTTTGCCTTACCACTTTCTGGACTGTACAAAGAAGCTGATAAGGAAATAAATTTCAAAATAAAAATAAAGGACCTCTAGTGAAAGTTTCTTGCTTATATTTTCAAAGAAATAAATTCTTCTAACAACTTATACTTAAATTGTGGATTTCTGTGCAACATTTTGTTAAGGGTATCAAAAGTATACCAATATGCTCCAAAAGTATTATCTTAATTCATGGATTATAGCTCCATCAAAGATTTATAGTGCCACATTCATTTTTTTCAAAACTGCCTTTTTATAGTCTGACGTGTATTTAAAGCACATTGGCAACCAGCTCCTGATCAGTTGTGACTGTGCTCAGCACCACCACACATCTTTCCCTAGGTCTTTCCCACTGTTCTCCAGACAATGTGACACACATCATTAGCTGTGATCATTTTGCCTTGCAGCTTACTGCCACATCTACAGAAAGGTTTTGAGCACTCATGTGCAGTGTGATGGGCTGTGTTGGCATCCAGGGAGTCTCAGGGTGGTGGAAGTTGCTTAAATCCCCAGTATGCAATTTTAGCCAGCACATTTGCCTAAATCCCATTAGGATGGGATTTCCTCAAGTGCCGGTGATCCCTTCAACATCTAATTCAACAAAGAGCATCAGAGCACTCTTCTAGGATAAGCTTCATGCTTCAAAGGGGAACCATTGCTCTGGAAGTAAAAAAAAAACAAACTTCTGAAAGAAGGCTGGTTGGTTTAGGACCTGATGAGTGGCTACAGCCAGCACGGGAAGCTGTACAAAGTGAGAGAATAAGAAACATCTAATATCTCTCCTGGCTGCATGCAGGCCCACAAACACCTATTCCCAGTCATGCCAGAGTCAACCAGAGTGCTTGCTGTCTGTACCAAATCCTGGTACAGGATTGCAGGGCCTGGTGCAGCATTGCAGTTTTTGGGATTGGAAGTCTTCATCTCATTATCAAGTTCCTATATCAATTCTCCCAGCATCCTATGCTATGATTCAAGAGCTTTTTAAAGATGAAAGCAGGGGGTTGTAAATAAAAAAGACTGAATTTCATGATGAAATAATAAGGTATTGAAAGCAGCTCCATGGTTATGAAGGTATCTGCGCTGATCTAAGAGCAGAGGAGGAGTGCAAGCAAGAGAAGACTCTGGCAGAAAAGCAGATAGAGACAGACAAGCTCTGGAGATCAGCCAGTCTTTCTCATTGCAACAAAAACCATCTCATTTCAATCTTGGAGGATTGCTCCTGTGATTGCTCCTGTGATTGCTCCTGTGGCTTGCCACCACTGTTGAGTGACAGTAAGAGAGCTGGATGAGTGACCAGGTGATATGGGAGGTAATACAAAAGTAGGTTTTACAGTGAGAAAAGTGAACATGCAGTGAGAACAGTTGTCCACTAACTGGAACACTTCTGAGCACTCACAGAGCACTGCTCAAAGGACATTTCTGCTGCTTGTTCCCCAAGCAAACTGTACAGGTTTGAATCATTTAGTTGCTGAAGCATAGTGGTTTTTTACCAAGAAAGAAAAAACAAGTCCATTTGACAAGATACCAAGAAATAAACTGAATTTAGAGGGAAAAATGTGCTTATCATTCCTTTCCTTTTATTTTGTATTTTACATGTGAATTGCATGATATTGTACTTCATCTCATTCTGAACTACAACACAGAACTGGCAGGAATATCTTTGTTTGGAATGTAAGCACAATGGGAGTTCCTGAAGCATCTTTCAGTCATACACCACATACACATACATGTATACAGTCATTTAAATCTCTATACACATACATGTATACACCTGTATTTTGAGACTGATAAATACATATGACAGTATCTCTTCACATTAATGCATTGTCTCAGGAGCAAAAGGACAAGATTTTAATTTATTTGTAGGATTAGTTTTTGCAATGGCTGCAACAGACTCTTTAACACAAGGAAAATCACACCACTGTACAGTTACACTCTCCATGCTGAATTTAATCACATGTAGTTTTTATGTCTGCCACAAATTGATAGGATTATTACTGGGAGACATCTACAGCTGGGAATCAAATGTGTTATTATCTCTTTAAAATGAGTGAGCCTGTCACTGATGTCCTGAACATTAGTTGTGTGCTGCACACAGTGCCTGGTTAGCTCCTTACTAGCTCTCCATTGCTGCATTCCCAAGGCAGAGGACTGTGATGCTAAGGATCACTTTTAGATCCCTGGGCTCAAGAGAGTCCTGAAGGATCCACGTTCCGATTCTGGGGACAGTCAGTCTGAGTGGATCTCAGGGAGCACAGCCAAGGACCAAGGGCAAGCACTGGCTGGTGCAGCCTTGCTGGTCCAGTTCTGGTATGGAGGCAGGATGGGTGATGGGATCCAGGGCACGTGGAGGCTTCTGGGTTACTGCAGACCTGGCTTCCTCCCTGAGTGTCATTCATTCTCTGAGTGCAGGCTTGTATTTGCTGGGCCAGGAATCTCTCTCTCTCTCTCTCTTATTCTCTTTTACTTCTGTACTCCCTCAGCCCTGGGTTTAAATAAGCCTACAATCAAAATACAACATAAACGTAGCAAGAAAATCTGCTTATGGATTTAGTATCACATATCCAACTGTGATATATTACAGAATCCTGGTCCGTTCAGCAGCCCACAACTGAGTTAGCTTCTTGCAGATACCAGGGGTAGGACAAGGCAGCTGGTGGGTGCTCAGGTCACTGTAGATGGCATCAGGTGAGATGGAGTCCTTGGATTTAATTTAGGCAGAGTGCTTCTTTCTGCAACAGTCCTCATGATAGTGCTCCAACCCACTTCTGACACGTGGGAGATCTAGAGACACACTAGGAATGTTGATAAGGTAGTGCTGTTGGCTTTTACATGCTGGAAAAGGAAACAAATAGTATATAGTACATAATCCTACTGTGTAACAGCAAAGTTCAAGTATTTATCCCTATAAAAACACTGGTGGAAGCCTTGCCAACAGCAGTTGCTTAAATAGAGGTGATCACTTTTCTTCAAATTTTGAGTGAGCATTAATATTAAAAATAGCTCATGAAATGCTCACACTTCTGACAAGTATGAGAAGGCTTCTCATATGAGTGTTTCCTGACCTTGCTTTCTGAATTAGATTTGCTGCATATTGGCTGCCAGCTGACAAGTGAATCTAGTCATCTGTTCCTGCATTGGCTGTTCTGGGACAACAGCCTCAGGTGCTAAGTCTTGAAATTGGCTCTGTGCAGTTTTAGACAATAATTGAGGGGGTTTGTTACATTCTGTATCTATAACTGTGATACATAATTGCATTTCCTACATCCATTGGGATGTATCCACTGTCCTTACACACTGAGGGATCACTGAGTTACATACACAGAGCCCTTCCAGCAAGTCAGATGCTAATTTAGCATATTTCCAAGATGTTTGCTTATGCCCAACAGGCATGACCCACAGGAATTTTCCCTCCCTGTAGAGAAGCAACTGGGGGTCAGATTGGGGTGTCCAAGGGGATTAGACCCCTATTGCTTAGGCAGTTAAATTCACATAACCCTCATGCTATTTTGGCCCCAGATTAGCCCATTCCTATACCCCAGGAACAGCCCCTCCACAGCTTCACCACCAACCACAAAACTCCCTGGAGCAAGCAGCAGCTGCCATCTTCACACAGCTTTGTGACCCTCAGTGAAATTCCTGTAAATTAATGGGTAATTATGACCATTAACACACATATCATTTTAGATGATGAGAAAAATTCCTCCTGACACAAGAAATTATAGTCTACAAGAAATTCCTGTAAATTAATCTCAGATTTTTCCAGTTTGTTACAAGGTTTAGACCAGAGACCAAACTAGGAGAGCACGATGAGCAAAAAAAGTCATTCAAGTGATGACAAACAAGCTAAAGAAGTAGCTGCAGTTATCTAGTATGTCTTTGTGGTTTACAAAAAATGAATACTTTTTAATAGGAAGGTGTGATCATTGGTCATGTTTGGCAGGCTATTACAATAAAAGCTTTATTAAAACTCACCATCTATGCAAGAAAGAAAAAAGAATACCTTCTTGGAGAAAAAAATAAGAAGCTTTATTCTCAAACTTCTGACCCCCCAAACAACAAAACAATTACACAAATGCTTGGCTTCAATCATAGGCCAAGTTCCCATATGAAGTTCCCATAATCAGTGAAATAAAACATAACGGGACTTCAGTGTTTTGAATCAGCTATAAGCTTAATTTTCCATTGAATTCTGTTTCAGTTATATTTCATCACAAAATAAGAAGGTCATGGGGAGAGGGGTTTTAACTGTTTTTGGTATTTCTAAATAAATTTCTTGAATCAGTCAAATTGTAGAATATGGGTTTCAGAATTCCCTAAACTGAGTGGTCACTAAAAGTCACAAACCTCCTGGCATGACAAAATCGCAATTTAGCATGTTGGCAAAATCCAGGTCCAGTGTATGGAGAACAGTTTTAGCAGTATTATTTAGGTTGTATTTTTTTAATAGTTTAGTTGAGCTGAGAGAGTCTGTTTTTCCTCAATTAATTTAGAAAATCTCTGTGCTGACTGTATAGAAAGGGTGCAAAAGTCATAGTCTTACATAAAACTTGGAAATAAGACAGATACATGAACAAAGCAAGCAGATAATTTCACTATTTTAATTTGCCAGATTTTAAATTTGGCATATATGTCAGTATTTATCTTGTAATTACTAGCTAGTGTTACAGCAGAAAGAATAAAATGAATGATCAGCCTGAAGAAAATCACCTTCATATATTGGCCATTTAGCCACCAAAACCCAGGCTCAATCATGGCTCATTGGTTGAATGTCATGTCAATTAAGATATAACACAAAAACTTAGGGGTTTTCTTGCATGTGAAAACACCGTGCCTGAGGAAACAGTGCTGTCAGGTAGGTCACAGAGCAGTTAAATGTTCAGAACATGGAGAAGTGAGCAGGAACTCCAATCTCAGAGCTCCACAATCACATGATAAAAATGATTGATATTTCACAATTTGAACTCTGAACATCATGTGCAAAGATAGCCTCAAGAATCCAAAGCTTAGACAAGAGTCTTTGCATGTTGATTGATGGCCCTGTGTCACTCTGGTTTATGGGTTATGACCATTGGAGACTTCAAAATGAACTAAGGCAAACATAACAGCATCCTTGCTCAGTGAAGCAAAGATGCAAGACTCAGAAACTAAACTGTTCTGTCAAAAAAGAAAATACTTAGCTCAAAAAATCTGTCAGACTTTCAACACTTTTGACAGCTTCCATATTCAATGCATACAAAAGAGACTAAGATGAATGCAATCAAAGCATCCAAAATATTTCTTTGATATTAAAAATGCCTAATTTGGTATAATAGCCTTAAATAATTCACACATCTCTTTTATGTAGGTCTCCCTGTCTTGGTTGTTCTTTAGAAGAAACATCTTCATTAAAGTAAACAAAAATAAACTATTCTTATACTGGATAGCATTAGAAACTGTCCTTACATACAGTACAAAAGTATGATAGTAGTTTAATGACAATGATGAACAGCATATTTTAAAACATGCTGAAAATTTGCTGTCTTTAAGCACACAAATATCAAGTGTGTTCATCTGGTATTAGGACTATCATTTCTTGTGACAGGAGGAATTTTTCTCAGCATCCAAAATGAAATGGGTACTAATGGTCATAATTACCCAAGACCTGAAATTCAGCCATAGTTGTTATAAGGACATTGCTTTGTAAGATATTTGCTGTTAATTTGCAATCTTATGTATTTTAATTTCACTAGGAATGCATGTCTGACATCATTCTAGTTGAAAAAGAAAAATCACATGAAACTGGATTATTAATATGTTGTTGAATTTTTTTACCATTTGGAAAGCTGCAAACAGCATAGTTTATGAACTCTCACTAAATTCAACAGAAAAGTTTAGGTCAGATATAAGCAACCTAAGGAAAGACACCTATCCAAATTTATAAAAAATAAGAGGCCATATTTTCTTTATTTTGTACTGAAGGTACACTTAAAAGATTTGAACTGAGATTTAATCATCAGTAGTGACTTTCTAGGAGATCTTTTTCATGACAACTAGAAGAATGAAGAATGAACATTGTTAAAAGGTAACAACTTTCCAATAACTCAGAACCCATCCTATTACACTTTTGTTATTCATACAATTTAGATCAAAGCACAAATACCTGACTGGTATTTTTTTTTATTATTTTATTCCTATAGCATTCTTGCTTCATATCTGTTTTGACTTTAAACTCCACTTTTCTTGTTGGGAAAAACTGACAGCTGGATCTTGTCTTTCTGTCTTGCAGATGACATGTGCAACCGTGTACCTCAGCATCACAAGGAACAAGGCTGGACCTACAGGAACAGAAACTATGACACAAAGTACACAGAGAGCCAGAACCTCATGTACCTCCTTTACAATCTCTGGACAAGAGGATTGCTCTCTATGAGAAATGCTGTGAAGCAGAGTTGAAACAGTATCTTGTGTATTGCAGAATTTTCAGATGCCTGCAAGATTTTTTAAAGCCTTACAGTTGTTCTTAATCCCCCACCAAGTTAGCATTCCAAACTAGCTCTTCTCTCATTAAATTCATAGATATATTACTCTACATTTTTATGGAAGCAGAATTCTGGCATACACCTTAGAAATTATAGTATTTGTACAGAATTTTTTTTTCAGACCTTCTGTTCAGCATTCGGTTGGACAATGAAGATTTAGACTAAAGAATTTTGTTTATTTCTAGTTACACATTTGCTTTTATATCAGTTACTATTCCTCATATATCAACTTGTGGGTGCAATTATTTAATATGTGCAGTTCAAAATCCATTTTATTGATAGCCAAAGTTGAGTCTGGATCTAGCTTGCCTAACTTCAGGAAGTCAAAGTGGTGCCTACATTAGAATTCCAGTTGCTTTAGCTGGCTCATTTGTGAGACATCCAGCAAGGCAACTCAGAGAGGTAGAGATGTCTACCTCCAGAGAGGCAGACATCCACCAAGGCAACTCAGCTGCATCTGAGTGATGACATACTGCATATGGCATTTTGCACACACTGAGCGAAATCTTACACCTGACCAAACAACTAGTTGCTACTAATACAGGGAGAAAGTCCTGTCCCACATATCTCAATCAGTCAGTGCAAACTTTACCTGTGTACTACTCCACCCTGAGAGTCCATGATTGGTGTCTCACATCTCTAGTACCCTGATGTAAAAGACAGCTTGTCAGACTCTACCAAGACAAACTGGCTGTTCAGCAAAGGCTTTTCTATTAATCTTTCCACTATACAAGAGTTACACTAGAACAGAAGAAATGCACCCACAGGCTGTGTAAATACAGCACGCAACACCTCAGTATTTGTTTTTGCCATTGTATCTTCAGGGAAAGGTAACAAATATTTCAAGCCCAAAAGTCACATCTTAAAAGCAAGAGAGTTGCTTCCCCCTTAAATACAAGGAATAGCATAGTCTTTAGCCTACAGTGTAACACTGAAACACAGGTCATTTATTTCAGAACAGTCTTAATTCTTCAGAAAATGTGAACACTGCTATTTGTTTCCATGCCAGTGGCCTGAAGGAAACAGGTTAACTGTTTTGTTGACCTTTTGGGAATAAAAATACATGGCAACTTCAACAGACTTTATGAATCCTGGATCTACTCCTTGTAGTTATATACTGGAGCAATTCTGTTGACTGGATATGAATGGCATAGTACCCAAAAGAATGCTCAAATGAGAAGTGAAACACATCCACTAAACTCTGAGCAGACTTTTATCTATAAGCAGAAAAAAAATATAGAGGAATACTTAAAAAGAGAGAGAAGCAGTTTCCCTCTTAAATATTTCCACCTGAACCAATTGTACTGACATCACAACAGGCAAGCTCAGTAGGACAGTGAGACATCTGTGTTCCAGCTGTTGCTAATACCAGGTAGCCTCATCCTGGTACTCATCCACAGCTGTTGAATTGCTCTTTTGGTAAAGAACTGGGAAGAGGTGCAAATTTCAACCTGTTTCAACACAAGTTCCAGGAATCTTCAACCACATAAATGTCTTTGTGATTGAAAATGTGAATAGACTTTTCAAAATAAATACATAAAATATCTTTAAAATGTCAACCATTAAGGATGCAGCATTGTAAATTAAAATTGGCTTCCTGTATCAGAACACAGAGTCAAGTGAGACACATAGACTTCTTTACTTCTGAAGAGTATAAGGCTTTATGTTGGTAATGAATATTTCTGATTAAATGTTGGTGGCAACAATTTTATTTTTATACTCACAAGTTAACCTACTAATAATTTTTACAGCTTTGCTTTTCCTCACTGCACTCTATTTAACTGAGAAAAGTCTTTTTACAATTGTACACAATGACAGACACTGCCAAGAAGAAATTTTTATAAGCCTTATGAATAGGAGTTTCTTATACCTCAAGTATTTAGTATGCAATGTTCTTTCTGCTGCTTCATAAAAATCGTGACACGGAGACATAGTGAAAAAAATAAGAATGTATGTTCTAATTCTTCTTCTTTGTAACACCTGGATTCCACTCTTTAAGTTTGGAAGTACTCATTTAAGGTTTTATCAGAACCAGGAAGCACTAGTGGCACTGCCCAAGTTGCTCCAGTAACACTTTTCTCCTTGGAACCACCCATGTCCTGAGCACCTCAGCTTTGGCTAAAGGCTGCTTTTACTGCTCTGCTTAGGGTTAGGGTTACACTTAGGGTTAGGATTGAGAAAACCACATAGCCCAGTGTTCCAGGGACACTGCAACTGCAAAAGGTATGGCAATGGGAGGAGTGCACTGCCCCAACATTGCTTCCTCCACACTTTTCTCTATGGCACCAGCTTCACAAGCATGGGGACTTCACTGCTCTGCTTAGGGTTCAGGTTATGCTTAGGGTTAGGGCTGAGAAAACCTCAAAGGCCAGAGCTCCAGGGACACTTCAACAGTAAAAGGAATGTGTGAGGGGAGGAATGTTGGGGTAGTGCCCTGCTCTCCTTAGCATGCCATTTGCAGTTGGAGTGGGCCTGGATCTCTGGGCTTTGAAGATTTCTCAACCCTAAACCATGGCAAAGTATGTAGTGCCACTGACAGGGTGACACTGCAGCACTTTATATGCACATTTTATTGGGAAAAGTACTTTAAAAAGCTGCAGGTTTCCAATTATACTTTATCAGTTGACTATCTATGCCCACAACAACAAGACTTCATAATAATATGACTGTGACCCCAACACATGTGGAGCTGGTTGAAATTATACACACTGTGGGCTCCAACACTTCCCCTAGCAGGAAACTCTGCCAGACAGAGTCACTTAAAACAAAGAAATGTCTGGAGTGTGATGGTAATGGAACCTAAATGCTTTACTGATAGGGATTGCACTTATGTATTGTGCTTAAATATCTAGCTTAATTAAAGACTTAGGACTTTTCATTCCATGTTTACACTTAAAATATCCTTTAGTACTTGCTTTGCTACTGCATAATTATATCTCTGATGATTATTTCACCTGTATCGGACTGCAACCCAGATAGTAATTAAATACCCATCAGAAGATTGCTAGTATTTTATGGAAACCTGCAGGATTATTCTCCACAGCATATGGAGGTAGCCAGGAGCCTATGACAGGATATATTTATGATTGAGTCTAAATGTATCCCACAGTACCAAAAGCTTTTCTTGCCTAAGGTTGCTCACTGACTTACAGTCAGATCAATCTTAATTCAGTCACCAAGAGATGAATGCAGTTTTAAAATTCAAGAATCCTCAAAGTGACACCTTGGTCTGTCCAGAGCATTCTTTCATTTTTCCAAATGAAATATTAATATAATAACAGTATTTTTCTGAATGAAAAAAACAGGTTGGTATCTAAGGATAGCAACAGCTAACAAATGTAATTTTAAACTCAAAACATTTTAACATCTTTTGGAATAAAGTGATTGTGTTTTGTCCAGCAGAGGGAGACCTGAGTTTTAGAGAAATGTAATACAAACATTAAGCATAACACAGTAACACATTCTTTCAAATTTATCAGATATAGATATCTGATCTAATTTAATTTATAAGAAATAGTATCCTATATTATATAGACCATTCAATGTAGGCAAAATATGAAGTTAATCAGACTTAAAACCATACCATAGTGCTTATACTGGTGTAGGATTTGTTGCCTTCATGTCACTTGAAGTCCAATACTGTGGAAATAATAAAAGAAAACACAGCCAAGCTAAAACAAAAACAAAAACAAAATCAAATTCAAAAGTGAAATGAAATGAAATGAAATGAAATGAAATGAAATGAAATGAAATGAAATGAAATAAAATAAAATGAAATAAAATAAAATAAAATAAAGTAAGCACAGTGTTTTTTGCATGAGGAAACACTTGCCATCAGTTTGCACTCAGGAAAATGTTAATGGAAACCTGGAGGAAGCTCTCTATGGAGACTGCCCAGTCTCTTTTTTAGAGTGGCCCTGTAAAGAAATCATTACTCCAGACAAGAAACCCAGTTCTTGGACCAGCCAATTCCACCCTCATCTCCCTGTTTCAGAACCACAGAAATTCATCACTTATTGCCTACTTCAAAAGCAGTTTTAAAGCTACAGGCAGTGATTTTTGACCTCACTGCAGCTTATCTGGCAGAGTGCATTGTTCAAAGTCTAGTCAGATTCACAGCTGCAATAAAAAAAGAGACACTCAATAAGCAGTCTTGAGTTTCTTTGTCATACACACAAATAATGTGCTTTGAGGATTACTGCATTATCAGGATAGTTGCATAACTGAGAGTGGTGAGTAACATTACAAACCAGTAAATGAACTGCCAGGTATGAGAAGAACAAGTCAAACCAGCACAGGCTTAACACGGAGAGGAAAATGGTAAATCTTCCCACGCCATGAGAGAACTTGAAAGTAAAAAGAAAAATATTGTACCTTACCCATATATTCTCTGTTATGTTTTGATTATTCATTCTGGTGTTTCAGCCCCCAGAAGAAAAACCAAAACCTGGTAAAAGAGTCAGAATAAGATCAAGTGGTTGACCAAAGACTAAAGGGGTATTCCATGACATGTAATGTCTGCTCAGAAATAAAAGCTAAGAGAAAGGAGGAAGAATAAAGGGCATTTCTAATTTACAGTGCTTACCTTTTGGAGCAACCACTATGTGTCCTGAAGTCCTGATTCCCAGGAAGTGCCATACAACACTTGCTGATTGGAAGCAGAGAATTAAATCTTTCAGTTTTCACTTACATTTCCCTTGCTTTTGCTTTAGTAAACTGCATTATCTCAACACAGAAGGCATTTTTCCCTCTCATTTTCTTCCCCACTGTCCTGATGATTAGGGGAGTGATAGAGCAACTTGATGGGCAGCTGGTAGCCAAAGTCAACCCACCACAGTTGTTTTTGGCACCCAACATGGGGCTCAAGTAACAGCAGCTTTTGTGTTAAATGTGCTGTAGCTATAGCAGGTATTAAGTGCCAAGCTCCTGTGCAGGTCACAGGTTTTTGGCTGCACAGATTCTCTCTTTATTTTGTGAACGTTTTAATACAAATAATGCCTCTGTATTTTGCTCTGGAATTGCTGGCCTTGCTGTGCTGTATCTCCCTTGTGGAGATGATGAGGGAATACATCTGTCCTTATCTGGGACTGATGTGGATGGTTTATTAGTCAGGCTCCTAAGGTCCTTGCTCCCCCTCACATGAGCTTTCATACTAATAATTAATATTGTTAACATATTATGGAGCTTGTGGAATCTGGTGTTATCCTGGTATCACAGAAGACAAATTTTGGATGAGGTAAAACTGTAATGTGCCCTGAAGTTATCATCCCTGGATGGCAGGGTGTGTAGAAGGATTTGGGCGGATTCCCAGGATACTTATCTCCTCCCAGAACCTGGGACTTTACACCTGAACAGAAAATGATTCCAGCAGACTGAAAATCAGCAGCCTCTACCACTGTACTGGAGCCTGGCCTGTGCCCATTGAGCCACAGCTCAATACTGTCAGAGGACTGTAATTGAGGCAGGGACACAAAATGTGTTGTAGGGCACAGTGGTTGAGACAGGGATCCAAACAACAACAGTAATTGTGGAAAAAGTTGACAAGGAGAATAATGGACCCATATAATCAATTAGAAAGGGGGCAGGAAAAAGACAAAGGGTTTTACCAAGAAGCTGGTTTTTCACCAAAGAAATTGGTGGAAGGAGTGAGAGAATTCAAAAAGAAAGAGTAAACAATACAGGCTCTGGCCCCACCAAAATGCTAAAAGATCACAAGCCAGGTGAGTGGATTTCTGTCTGGCTGCTTCAACATTTGAGTGCTTCAAGCCAGGGAATAGACAACCCTACCCCAACCATCACATCACTAGAGGTGATGTGATACTGCATCTGGTGCTGAGCAACAAAAGTGAGCTAACCAGGGACATCAAGATCAGAGGCAGCCTGGGCCGAGGTGATCACGCATTGGTGGAATTTGCTGGTAGAAATCCTGAGGGATACGAATCAGATGAGGAGTAGAGTTAGGCCCTGAACTCCAAGAAAGTGAACTTCCAGCTCTTCAAGGAAATAGTCAATGAGATCCCCTGGGAGACTGCCTTCAGGGACAAGCGAGCAGAACAGAGCTAGCAGATCTTTAAGGAAGGCTTCCTTAAAGATAGAGAACCAGAGGTATCTATCCCCAGGAGCAAGAAATCAAACAGAGATGGCAAGAGACCAGCAAAGCTGAGTAGGAAACTGCTGATCAAACTAAAGGGAAAGAAGGAAGTACACAGATAGTGGAGAAAAGAACAGGTAACCTGGGAAGGCTATTGAGATACTCAGTTTGTGCGGTGAGGAAGGTGAGGAAGGCCAAGGTAAAGCTGCAACTGAACACGGCAAGCAACACAAAGGAAAACAAGAAGGACTTCTATAGGTATGTTAACTAGAAAAGGAAGGTTAAAGAAGGTAAACTCTCAACAATAAACAAGGATAGAAAACTGGAGAGGGGAAGGCTGAGGTGCTCAAAGACTTTTTGCCTCAGTCTCCAACGGCAACCTCTCTTCCCACATTTCTTGAGCTGATGGACAGCAGGATGGGAACTGAGGAAACAAAGTTTCTCCCACTGTAAGGAAAAATCAGGTTCATGACTATCTTAGGAACCTGAACATACTAAAGTCCATGGGACCCAAAGAGATACATCCCAGAATCCTGACAGAATTGGCTGATACAGTTGCCAAGCCACTCTCCATGGCAGTCAGGTGAAGTTCCAGGTGACTGGGGAAAGGACAAAATTGTACCTGTCTTTAAAAAGTGTAGGAAGGAGGACCTGGGACCTACCAACCTGTCAGCCTCACCTCTGTGAAATTTTCCCCTAGAAGCTGTACTCAGGCACATGGAAGACAGGGAGGTGATTAGGGACAGCCAGTATGACTTCACCAAGGGCAAGCCCTGCCTACCCACAAGGTGGCTTTCTATGACAGAGTGACCACATCAGTGGAAAAGGGAAAGGTTACACATGTCGTTTATCCGGACTTGTGTAAAGCCTTTAACACAATCCCCCCCCCCGCCTCCCCCAAATCCTTCTTTCTACATTGGAGAGGGTTGGATTTGATGGGTGAACTGTTAGATGGATAAGAAAGTGGTGGACAATAGCATCCAGAGTGTAGTGGTCAATTGTTCAGAGTCCTGATGGACATCAGTGACAAGTAAGGTCTCTCTGGAGTCCACACTGGGACCAGGGTTATTTAATATCTTCATTAATGACAAGGACAAAGGATTGAGTGTGCCCCTCAGCAACTTTGTAGATGACACAAAGCTGAGTAGATGCTGTTGACATACCTGAGGGGCAGGATGCCATCCAGTGGGATCTGGACAGGCTTGAGAAGTGGGGCCATGGGAATCTCATGAGATTTAACAAGACAAGATTTAAAAAGGTGACACACTTGGGTCGGGCCATCCCCCAGAATCAATCCAGGCTGGGTGGGGATGAACAGGTGGAAAGTAGCCCCGGGGAGAAGGACTTGGGGGTGCTGATGGATGAGAGCCTGGACATGACCCAGCAATGTGCATTTGCAGCCCAGAAAGCCAAATGTGTCCTGGGCTGCATCCAGAGGAGGCTGGAAAGTGCATTCAGGGAGGTGATTCTGCCCCTCTACTCTGCACTGGTGAGACCCCACCAGGAGTGCAGCATCCAGCTGTGGGGTCCCCAGCACAGGAAGGACATCAACCAGATGGAGCAAGTCCAGAGGAGGCAACCAAGACAATCAGAGGGATGGAGCACCTCTCCTATAAGGAAAGGCTGAGGGAATTGGAATTGCTCTAGATTAGTTTTTAGGAAGAAATTTTTTACTGTGAGGGTAGTGAGACAGTGGAACAGGCTGCCCAGAGAAATTGGGGATGCCCCATCCATAAGATGGAGTTAATTTTCCCCATAGCACCCTCAGAGTGTTAGTAAATATAAGTGCAGTAGGCTTACATACAGCAACCACCTGTGGGCTGAAACCCTGCTTCTTGGAAGGTGGCTGGATCACTTGCTGATGGGAGGTAGAGAATAAAATTTTTGGGATTTTTTTTCCTTTGCTTGCACACACAGGATCTTTGAAATTTAGATTAGATATTAGGGAAAAAAAATAATTATTCCAAGTCTTAATAATATAAAATAATCTTGCTAGAGCTATTGACTGACATTTTATGTTGTTGCCAGTAAAGAACCACACTTTAAATGAGAATTCCTATTGTTTTTCTTTCACAGGATTAGAAAGGATTTCGTAAACCATGCCAGAAAAACAGCTCAGCTGTTGGCTGCTGCTGCACTTCCTCCTTTACTCTCCTCACACTGATAGGAAGAATGGAATCTCCACCCACACAAGTTTTCAACCTACTTGTGCCCGAAGATTTAAGTTCCTGCTTAGCTATCGATACAGACAAGGACTGAAGACATTTAAGCAGGAAAAAATCTCTGGCAAGTTTCTTTTTCCTTCATTTTTTTTAAATTTCTTGATTCACTGCCCAGCCACCAATCCAACATCTCACTCCGCTCAGCTGAATCTGTATGAAATTGCTGTGAGTAAACAAGAAAACTAAATAAAATATTCTAGCAATGTTTGCTGTTGAGATAGAAATGTCTTTTTTTCTGGCTGATATTTTTTAACTGAGATTATTTCTATAGCCTTCCCTTAAACACAACTTTCCTCTGACCAGATTCTGGAGCTCTGAAAGTAATGCCTAAGAGGTCTTCCTAGGAGAAATCCAGAAATCAATAACTAGTTATTGTAAAACAGATTGATTCACATAACTAAAGTCTAACAACCTTTAGTTAATGATCAATCTAGTTCAGGTTATTTATGTGCAACGTATTTCAAAATACAGCAAAGAGCTCCAAGAACGAAAAGAAGGAAACACAGAAAAGGTTTGCAAATATTTTTGTAAGTATGAGGCCCAAAGGGTGTTAGCAGGCGTTTCTGTTTATTTTCTTCACAGAGGAAGGGTTGGGTCCTGTATGCTCATTTCATTGCCAGCTGTTATTCTCTTCCTTCTTTCGACTCACATCTCTCATTACTTTTTTTTGCCGTTAGAAACCTTCATACCAACCATCGGAATTTTACATAAATGTGTTTGATATGAGAATAATGACTTTTCTCTCTTTTTGTGTCTGAGTAAACAGAGTGATCTTTAGAGACATGGAAAACTAGCACTAGCAGTACACCATGCATTTCTGAAAATGAGATCCAGCTTTAAGGAGCCGTCTATATATGGATCCAGATGGGCCAAATCATGGCCAAAGAAATCAGAGGACATGGAATTTGGTCAAGAAATGTTTTTAACAAAAAAAAAAACAACCATAAGTTTTGTAAAACCTGAAAGCTTTTGATTTACTAACCTGTATACTGAAGGCAAAACTACATTATTTTATCCAGTTAGGATTAAAACCTTCTAGCCACTGAACTGAAAATAAATAAAGTTAGGATTCCATTTGACATTATGTCATATCTGTGTGAGATGCATAATAACACAAGCATCTTAAGAAGGGCTGAATCTTCTGCCCAAAGACCTCAAGATGAGTAAATTCAGATTTTTTTTTTCAGAGCAGCTATGTTAATTCTAAACCTTTCTTCATGCAGTTCTCACTGGCCATGGATAAAATGAAAGATTTGAGTCTGGGACAGACAATTACTCGATCTGAGTTATTTGAAGTGGAAGGTGTTCCCCTCACACAACCAATTGCCAGCGTTTGGGACCAAGTGTGGAAGTTCAAAGCCAGGCCTGACGATGTGCTCATCGCAACCTATGCAAAAGCAGGTTGGTGTGGGTAGGAAACAAAATAGGAAAGCTTGGCATAGTGCTTAAAGTTGGGATTGAGATCTATGTTTTTTCTGTTGTGACTGATATTTGTTTAACTCCAAACTAGACATATTTTAAAGCCACGAAGCTGTGTCAGTTGTGACTAGTAACTCCTGACTCCTTTGACAGATGCATCTATTACTACTGAAGTACAAATGGCCAAAATCTAATAGCCTATAATTGTTACCTTTAATTGAAATTATATATATTTTTATTAATGGTGACAACAGAAGTTTTCCACCAATGTGTAGTGATTTAACAATGCCTAGAAAGACGTGATCATTACTAAGAAGTAATAGAAACTGACTGTATGACTGTGGAACATATTATGTCTTTGGGGAATGATTTCTTGTGTAAACTAGTACTGATTTCAGAAAAATTAATTCTTTAAAATAACCAAATTAATTTAATAATTTCAGCCAATAAAATAAAATACCACCATTGATATTAGCTATCTGGCATTTTACTCAGTGACTGAACAATATTTCTTCTCCTCCTCAGACCCTTTATACTTACCACACAAGAGAACAATGAGTAACAAACATCAACATTAATTCTGTATGAATAAAAACATGTGCAGTTTTGGACATTCAGAAACAGATATGGGAGATTTTGATCATCATAAAAATAATTATTTGAATTAGCAACAAATTTTAGGGCACCTATTTTTTTTTTTTTTTTGTCAGTAGGGGAAAAATGTTTTTAACAAAAAAAACAACCATTAGTTTTGTAAAACCTGAAAGCTTTTGATTTACTACCTGTATACTGAAGGCAAAACTACATTATTTTATCCAGTTAGGATTAAAACCTTTCAGCCACTGAACTGAAAATAAATAAAGTTAGGATTCCATTTGACATTGTCATATCTGTGTGAGATGCATAACACAAGCATCTTAAGAAGGGCTGAATCTCCTGTCCAGATTGCTTTCCAATTTATCCCTTAGCCTGTTCTCTAGCTGACCCACCACAGTACCTCAGAGGAGATGTGGTTGGCACAGCGATGACAGCTATAAAAGAAAAGAGACACATGAGATACACTATACTGTAACTCTTACAAAATGTTGCAGTCACTCAGGCAGATGAAACGTTGTACAGACCTTCATTAAAACAGAAACTTTGCAAATACTGCCACTTTTTTATATTTCAAACGGTGTGAAATTTTTACTCACTTTAAATTCAGCTATTGCATTTTTTTACTCAAATTCAGTATGAAAACAAAATTGAAACACAGAATTTTTGTGAGGGATGAAAGAAGGGAGTTTCATTCCTCTGCAAATAATATAGTCTCCAACCAAAAGTGAGTTTATCCCAGTGGTTTTTTTCAGTACTGGTGTGGGGTCTATTTCTTTAAGCAAGCAATCTGTCTAAAATGGAATTCCTGAACTGAGCTTTGGGAATTACCTTTGTTGCTTAGTTAGGCATTTTGCCTGTATTATACTCTCTCCATTTTGTCTATTATTTTCTATGCTGTTCTTTCCCTCATTAGCACAGAGTCCATTACTCTGGCTTTCAGTTCTCTTGTAGAAGAAACTCTTGACTGTCTGGAGGGAAACATCTAAACACTTGGCATTTTCAGGTACCACATGGACCCAGGAGATAGTGGATATGGTTCAACAAAACGGAGACACTGAGAAGTGTAAACGTGAGACTACTTACAAACGCCACCCTTTCCTCGAGTGGTTTTTGCCAGAGCCTCCATCTGCACGTTACTCAGGTGAGTATTATTTGTATTTCAGACAAAATGAAACAGAACATAGTGCCGATGCCACAAGTTTCCTGGGAAAAGTCCCGCTTGCTCTGCTATTGAACTGAGCATCATTTTGACTATTAAGGACCAGTTCAGGTGCTTTACCATAAACATTTAGTGCTACTCAAAGTGCTGAAGGGCTGGCAGCTGCGATCGCTTCAGGTACTACTGAAGACCATGATGTTCTGGAGTGGTATCTGAAGCTGTGTTCGATACTCCACAGTATCTAAACCAGCAGAAGATATGTATAAAATGGCAACATGGGTGCAATTGAACGCCATTCTATGATTACAGGCTGTATGGAAGAGAAACCTATGTCTTAGGACTCATTTCCAAAAGCTGCAAAACGTTTTCAGTGGTTTTGCTACTGTTTCAAGTAACTGCTGATCAGTTCTAGGGTCTAGTCATCTAAACAAGCTACGGAACATTCAGGCAACCAGCAGGCTTCACTGGTTTGCAGTTTCTTACAAAAATCTCCCCCAGCAAGGGCTCCATTTCCACACAAATCATTAAGTCAGACTCTTACATTTGAAGCTAAAAAGCTTGATAAGCTCTGCACAAGTGCTACTTTTTTTCTTCTAAGCTAGACTGTTTTGACATAGAGAGACAAAAAAAATTATAGATGATAGAGAATGATAGATGATGACAGGGAAAAAAATGATGGTGGTCATGATGGATGTTTAAAAGGGAGAGGGGAGGAGATAACACATCTCCAGATATCCCTGGTATCATGTCATCTGATATTCCCAAGTAGTCCCATATAACCATAGCTACTGAAAATCCACTGTAATTCTCCTAGTTTCTCTTTATGTGCTATCCACAAAGTCTAGTCATATTCTTGTATCCTAGAAAGAAACTAAAATTTTTTACCTCTTAAGTGGAAGGAGACCACTAAATATTGCAAAGGAAAAACTTTGGTTGGATAAATATAAATCAATATTCATCATTATCCCTTGGAGAGAAGGAGTTAGGTATGGGCCCAAGAAAGCAAAAATATGTAAATCAGTGTTTCCCTTTTTCTACTCAAATATATAGGTAAAATTTTCTCTAGAAACATTGAGGATGCTTATGTAATGTTGTACATGTTACCCTGCTATGTAAGTGCTTTGGAGATAAATTATCAATACACGGTGAAGTGCTGAAAAGTCACAGTCACAATCATGTGTGTGAGCATTAGGAAAGTGTTTAGAAAACAACTCACATCTCATGATTAAACATCCCATAGGTGTGGAGTTAGCTGAAGCCATGCCATCTCCACGAACAATAAAAACTCATCTGCCTGCACAGATGCTGCCTCCATCCTTCTGGGAACAAAACTGCAAGGTAAGGCTGAAGAGGCCTGCTCTACTTCACAGACAAAGAAAGTGACGTAAACCAGGGCAGAATATGTTTTCCAGAATCTCTGGGAAATCAAAAGGTCTCCAAAAATATTTTCCCTTTAATGTGCAAAGTCTGCGGGAATCTAAAGTCACAACTAAGTTACCTGAGCTGGGTTTTAGAAAATGGCAGCTTCAAAGCAAAACCTCTTAAACCTCTACCAGCAGACTCCAAGAGAAAACACCAGGAGATGCTCAATATCTATATTTGTATGTGCAAGTTAATTTCTTTTTCTCTCTCTCCCTCTTTTCATATTGATAAAGATAATCTACGTGGCAAGAAATGCAAAAGACAACCTGGTGTCATACTACCATTTCCACAGAATGAATAAAGGATTGCCTGATCCAGGAACCTGGGAGGAGTTTGTGGAGAAATTCATGACTGGAAAAGGTGATTAACTGCAATCAGTCGTTTAAGAGACTTTGATCATTTTAAGAATGCACAGCATTTATTTATTAATTTCAGTTATAGTTTGAAATCCAGTGCAGACACTGTGGAAGGATATCTGCTGAGGTGTTTCAATCATAATTTTTCTTATTTCATAGGTTTTTATTATTACCTAAAGGATTAAATCTATCTTTATGCTCCCATTTTGAGAAAAAAACCCCAACAAAAACAAAACCAAAAAAACAAACACCCAAAAAACCCCAAACAAACAAAAAAAACCAAACACTATTCCATTATAATTCAGAAACATACATGACAATTTTCAGGCTTCATCTCTTCTCTCTGAGATTAAATGAAGCCATTTGAAAAGGAACAATGGTTTAAATGGCTTTACTCTAACCTGATAAAATTTGAAATTTAAAAAAGAAGTTGAGAGTTAATTTTGCTAGAAATGTGCAGTGTGAATTTGTGATAAGGGAGTCTTCGTACCTAAATGAATATATCTAAAAATCAGGCATCTGAACAAAGACAGTTATTTAACTAAGGGCAGGCAATCCCAGAAGCTGATTCTTCTCTTTCTGAAAGAGGTGCTGATATTGCAGGACATCTAAGAAACAAAACCTGGTCAAGTGGGTGGCAATTTACAGTTTGGGTTATTAAAGATTCCTTAGGTCATTAAAATTTTTGCCACCATGTAGGCCTAGAAATACCACTGTCTGGACCAGCATGAGAGTCATATGTCCAAAGGAGACCTTATGTCTTGTGTTTGAGCAGCTCAGCTTGGGAGCCATCTGTCCCAGTGCAGACATATAGAACATACCTACTTCTGTCTTAGCTAATCATTTTGACACTTGCCTGAGAGAAGCAGGCAGTTCTGATAGCATAGCAAATATAACCAGGTAGAATCATGCAAGCTGCAATGGATTTTTGTTGTCCACACTGTCCCAACCCCTGCCCTGCTCAAAGCAGGGCCAATTAAGACAAGTCTTGTCCAGATGACGAAATGAATACTGGAAATGTGTGTTTCCATTAATTATAATGCATCTGCATTTGTTGCCCTCTAAAGTTACACATGAATCCTGTTCTGACCATGCACAAACCTGAGGGATAAATAGCAAAAATGATGTAATAAGCACAGAGCACAGCCATACTGATCCAAAACCAGCTTGGAAATTCACAGGTACTGGCTAAGGGGGAAACATGAATGCCATGTGTGTTAAAGACAGTTGGAGCTTTTATAGCTGCTGCTGATTTTACTTCTTTTTCAGTCCTCTGGGGTTCCTGGTATGACCACGTAAAAGGATGGTGGAAGGCAAAAGATCAGCACCGTGTTCTCTATCTCTTCTATGAAGATATGAAGGAGGTAAAAGGCTAAAAATATTTTTATAGAACTCTGAAATCTCTAAGTCTAGTAGATACTAACTACAAGCAACAGTTTTATATTATAATGCCACTATACAAAAACCTGATCTTCTCTGTCTGTGATTTGCAGCTCTCACACAATGTTTGATTTCTTTGCTTTTCCTAGCTCTGTATCTCATCCCATGTAATTGTCTCTGCAGAATCCAAAGCGAGAAATTCAGAAGATTGCAAAGTTCCTGGAGAAGGACCTGAGTGAGGAGGTTCTAAACAAAATAGTCCATAATACCTCATTTGAGGTAATGAAGGAAAACCCCATGACAAACTACACTAAAGACTTTCAAGGAATAATGGATCACTCCATTTCCCCATTCATGAGAAAAGGTAATGAGGTTTTTTACTGATATCAACTCTGTCTGGTTGTCATTCTGTTTTGAAATAAGCATTAAAGTACAAGTATCTGATAAATTGTGGATAATACGCTTCAGGAAATACTGGTAAATCAATCTTTTCTCTTTTTTTTTGCTTTGTCGTTTCTTAGGGACTGTTGCAGACTGGAAGAATCATTTCACTGTGGCACAGAATGAGAAATTTGATGAAGATTATAAGAAGAAAATGTCTGATACCTCTCTTGTTTTCCGCGTGGAATTGTAATTACTTGCACTGGAAATTGACGATCTTCAGCCTTTTCCATGTTATATATTTTGCTTTTCCTTCACAAAATGCCAGTGTCTCTAAGATTCCAGGATCTCTCTGTCACACATCACTGATTTTTCATTACTGGGAGAGTGCCCAAACTATGCCCAAGTTTAAGTCTCCCTGAAGAAAATAATTCCACTGGACACTTCTCAGTCACCCCTACCACAGTAATTTTCAGCATTAATAAAAATATTTCAGACTCGCTGTGGGTTTTGATCTTTGTAAAACTACAGTTGATATTGCTGACATTTTCAAATCAAACTCCAACAGAAACTAGGAGCCAACAGGAAAAAGGTGTTAAAAGAGTGCAACAGGTTGTACAAACATTAATCAATACATAACAATATACAAATTTAAAGGTGGTCAAGTATAAAGAGAGGAATAGAAGTGCACAAAGTAGAATAAATTTCATTTGCTCTCATTTAGAACTGGACATAAGAAATGCTGTTGAAATGAAAGCAACATTTCCAAAACACTGAACACCCATTACTTCCTTTGCTAAAACTTGCTGAAGGGCTACATAGAGGCATTTATCTACAGTCTAGCTGTGGGAGCAGTAGCTCTTATTGCATCTCACATTTGCCTTCTGAACTGGATATCATAGTGTTCTCTTAACATCTGGGAAATTGTGAAAGTTGGTATGAATCAGGTGGAGAGTCAATGCTGCAAATGCCATTTCCCTCTTCACTGTTGTAAAAGTGTTCATCAGATGCTTCATGTCATTCTCCTTTACCTTACTATTAATCAAATATATAAACATCTTGTTAAGGGCTCTTAGTTGCAATAGAGCCTGGTAGATACTGGAAAATAAAAACCAGATCTGCTTTAGCATTAACACCATAACTACAGCTATGCTTTGAGCTTGTGCAAAATTAACTAAAGCAATTCATAACCTGTTTAATTATAGGTAACTGTTACCAATCCACTTTTGGATTGTGCCATCATTGAGCTTGGCACACAAAAAAAAAGTCACAAAGACTTCCTGCTTAACTGAGTTTGCACTCTGAATGTTAGAGCCAAAGGAAAATACTGTCTTATTCCCATTTAGTCTAGTTTAGTCTAGTTTAATGCAAAAAAAAGTTTGCTGGGGATATTTTCTTTTTGGCTTATGGAGAGTTAAAAGTTAAAAGCTGTAGCAATATGAGCAGCTGTCAAATGCCTATTGCCTTTTGCCATTTAAATGTAGGAGTTCCATTGTCCTGGCCCACAGAATTTTCCCCAAAAATTCAGGAATCACTGAAAGTGGAAGCATGTATTTACTACATTATTGTAATTTTTAAATTTTTTTTTCAGGTCGACAGATTCCTGCCCACAAACAAAGGATGTCTCAGTAAAATGACTACCCGAGAAAAAATTATCTGTCAGAGACACTGCTGTTCATGACAGCAAAGCTAAACACCAGCTTGAGAAACTTTCTGCTGCTTGCTTGGGGTTTGTTTATTATTAACTTGATTTACTGTCTCACTAGTGTGAGTAAAAGGTGTTGCTCTCTCAGATATTTGCACTCTCTTGGGTTGGTCTATGAAACCACATGAGTCAGCACAGTTTGTCAATCTAATCCTCATTCAGTGCCACAAGAGGCATTAGTAAATGGAAAACATGCTTAACTCGGTACTTTGGTGACATTTTATGAGCAGTGCTGTACAAAAGGTCACACAGATGACCTGTCTGCTTCTCCCTTGAAATCTCAAAACTATCAGAAAAGCAAAATGCTGAGAGTGGCTGAAGCCTGATTTGAAAAGGGAGTTGCATAGCAACTGCAAGGGTAGAGGCACCATATAATAAGGGACTCGTATTGCATTGGGAAAGTCACCTTTGCTCTCACTTCCTTAGGAAACCAGCTGCAATTCAGCTGCTATGAACAACAGGTAAAAAGCCTTACCACAGGTAAGACTGCAGTCCTAGAATAAAAAAGGGGAGAACAAACACTTCATGTGTGGCTACATAAACAGTGTTTTTTCTTATTTTATTTGTATTGTCCTTCTATATATTCAAAGACAGAAATCTTAACTATTTTGACAAAATATAGCTGGCAGGAGGATAGAAAAGTGGGGAGTTTCTGCTTTTTATGCCTTCTCAAGGCACCATAGCTGAGAGATCAACTTATGGATTCAATCATGATTTGCAAAATGTTCATAATTGTAGTAGAAGAAAACTACAGGGAGTATTGTTACCAGTGAAAATTATTTTACCTGTAGTTATGAAGAAAATTCGGGAAAAAGGTTAATGGGTTGCATGCATCTCTCAAAGGACATAGATTCTACCATGGTTTGGTGTCTATTTTGACTGCATGTCAATAGAGATGTGCATATGCTTCTGGGCAGATGACTGGAGGGTGCCCTCATCTAGAGTGCCTTCGGCTTCCATATCTGTACGTCTGTCAGTTGTTATGTACAGAAGAGCTTTAAATTATGTGCTTGTATGTGGAGATTTTTTATTAATACCAACAAAAGTTGGTAAGAGATTTAATATATTTTTACCAAAGATACTGTAAATCAATGAGCACCTGCAGAAGGAGATTGTACATGTTCGGCCAAATTATTTCAAATAATTTAAACTGTAGTCACACTTCTGATGCAAACACATTACTCTGTTTACTGTGGAGATAAAACTGTACAGAACTATATTAGACAGAAGTCCCAAATATACATCCATGCTTTATTTTCATCCAGTTATTTAGATGCACAGTTTTAGTAACCTTCTCAGGTGCAACATCTTCAATGTCAGTTTAGCAAGACTTGTATCAGTTTAGCTAACGCAATCCCACAGCAACTTCTTCCACGCTGCTCATTTCTTCTTTTAGAAGAGGGTGAACCTGCTGGGTTTTGATAGCACAGAAACTTTGTTATTCATCTCTAAAAACTGTTTCAGGGTCAGTTTTAATTAATACATGTTAACTGCTCAGGTGGTTCTGTTTTGTATTAACAACTGCATTAACAACTACCAAAACAAATCCTCTCATGGGAATGACTAAAGATTCCTGCTTCAATACAGACTGTTTAAAAGACACTGCTGTATTAATCCTAGAATAGTCGTAATTCCCCTTAAGCTTGGCTGTCAATAGCAGCTAGGGGAGACATTTTACTTTCACATGGAATGCAACCATTTGTGAAAGAGAATGAAAGAACCACAGAGCTTAAAAAAATTAAAGAAAAAAACAGAGAAGGGAGCTGTTCTATCTTCCTAGCTAGCATTCAAAGACAGAGGATCACTCCTTTCCTTTCCACTAATTTAACTGTAGATGATCTGCTTCATACTTGAACTGAAAGTCTCTGTTTCTCCAGTTAGGAAAACAGACCATGCAGAGGATGAAGATTTTATGTAATTTGTCCTATCCATATAGGATATGGATATCATACTCCATATTAATGGTTTATGTCAACATGTTCACGTTGTTCAACATGTTCAACACGTCTTATCTTTACAACAAGGTTAATTATTAATTCTGGCATTTTTCAGAGTGCATTAACATATTTTAAGCCTGAACTGAAGCTTTAATTTCCCTCACATCCTCAATGAATGCTGCAAGGTCTGTCTCAGTGTAGGCTGTAGGTGAGCCTAGAGGCACACTGAGAGTGAGAGTTAAGCCCTTCATACTTCTAAGATGCAAGCAAACTGTGCTGCCAGACTGAAAGTAATGGGCCTAGGCTGGATAACAACCAGGGCTCTGCCTGCCCTCCAGAGCAAGCACTGTGTAGCTAGATCAGGAAAGTCATTCAGCAGCACCCTGTGGTTAATGTCAAAGAGGCAAATTGCTCATGGATTGTTTGCAGAAGGGCTTTGGCATAGGCTGCTGCAAGGGTAGTTGGTATCTATCAGCTGTGTGAGCTCAGACTGCCTTCTGAACTGAAGGCTCACAGTCGAATTATATCCGTCTACCACGACTGTGGAGACAGAGGCATCATGTCAAAAGCAAGCTACACTGTGTCCTCCTCTGGTACAGGCAGTACAAGTACAGGTAGAATCTTAGGTCAGGCACCTGAAAACTAAGGTAACTAATTTTTTTTATTTGTTAAAATTGGGCCTTTCAATTCACAGTAATTTCTTATTGTACCAATCACACTCAGCTACTATCAGCTACTATTTGTTATTGTACCAACCACATTTGCTAACTATCTCTGTGTGCAATTAAAGGTTCTTCAAGTTCTGTTAACAATAGAACAGGCTTTTGTAACCAGACCTCACCCCAGGTGTGAAAACAAAATAGTTCCTTGTGTGAGTTTTACACTAATCTGGCAAAAGGCTTCTTGGCTTTTTGCTGGTGAGAACACCAAACTACTCATGTCTGTTTCCTATTCCAGTTTAAGACCAGAACTAAGACTGGTCTTAAACTGCAACTATATATAGTCTGTTTTTTTAACATCTAACCAAATCCTTCACACAAAAAAATGGTACTGAGATAAACAACTTTTTTTTCACTGTACCATTGTGCTCCTGTGGGAACCTACTGAACCTCAGTCCAACCCAACAAAATGGCCATAGTCAGCCAAATAATTTGCAGTTTACCTGCACAGGAGGCGTGCTTTAAGTTTCCAAACAGAGAAGAATAGTTAAAATACTATGAATTCATATGCTATTTTCCTTTCTATTAACCTGGCATGTAAAAAAGGCATAGATGAAGCTCAAAGCAAGAACTCTGACTGGCCCGGCATGGGTCACAACTAAGAGTCTGCGATCCTCAGAACTTGTTGCAAAGACAGATTCTACAGTGGCAAGTATTTCAAGCATCTGCTTTTTTATGCTGAAAACACATTCCCCAATAACAAAATTACAGGCATTTTCTCATTCTGTGCTCTTCAGAAAATTCTTCCAGGTGTAATAATTCCAATGATAGTGAACAAGCATTTTTACCCTGCCTTGATGTAAGGGCTAATTACAGCCCCGTGGGACTTGGCTTCTCAATGAAAGCAGGACTGAAAATTTGTTATGCTCTGCCCCAACACATCTCATAAATCTTTTGGCAATCTTGTTTTACATAGACAATGCTATTTAAAAAGATGAATTAATTATCTTTTACAAAGATAATAAAATCATGGGATATATGGACTATGTAAATTATTCTTGTTTTTCTCACTTATCTTGTCTCAAAATAGCTGCACTTATTATTATGTATCAGCTTACTGTCTCCTAGATAGCTAAGACACAATTCATAAATTGTTTAAGATATCTTTATCAGACTATTGCAGGTACAAATCAACATTTTCCCGACAAAATTCAGAACAACTTGCACTTTATTGTAACAAACTGAAACAAGCAACAGTCATTATCCTCATTCTTTTTTCTTTTAGTTATTCTAAAAACTTATAAAATTCTTCTACCATTCCCTAACCAGGACTCAGCAATTGCTGTTGCAATTCAGGACCAGAATGAAAGACTGTTAAGACAATCTCAAATGTACAATACACCTAAACTGTGTTGCATAAAATGGAGGGTGGGAGGGGAGGTTTGGCCTGTCTCTGTCAAATAGGTGTCTCACAGGAACATGGAGCTCAGGGAAGGGGGGCTGAGTGGCCTCTAGCCAGAATCAGCTTCAGAAAGCCTGCAATGAATGAGCCGGTAATTCATTGTCTTCTGTACTAACAACTCTGAAAACTCTTTCGTGTCTGCCTCGGATAAGCTCCAAAATCAATTCCTTCAAAGGCTAAATCATGAGATGACCCAAGAGTTGGTACATAATACATATTGTCTGAAGATAGGCAGAAGGAACAAATTTGCATGAAACATTGTTTTCTCTGTGGTTTCCCAAAACAGAAGGTTAGTTTCCTACAGTGTTCTTCCCAAATATCCAAGTTGGAGGCTGACTTCAAAGCACAGAGCTGTGCAGTATGGTATAGTTTAAGGTGAAAAGCTTCTGCTATGGAATGGTTTTGGAAGGACTCAAAAGGCTCTTTTTGAAGTTGTGTGAAATCCCCATGTTAGAGCAACACAGGCATAGGTAATAACCAGTTCAGAGTACCCCAATGTGAAAGGGGAAGGAAAGAATTAATCTGTTTCATGCCCTCTGAGGCTTCTAAAAAGTATAATAGAAGTAATGAAGAAACACCGTCATGCTGTTTTGGTTAGGGACATCTGTTCCTTGCCAGTAACCTCTGTGAGCATGGAACCATATACTCCTGCCACAGTTGTGTAGCTGCATAAATAAATATATATGAATATATACAATGGACAGTGAAAGCATTGGAGGGGGGAAAAAACCACTTTGTTAGGTGTATATGAAGAAACTTTCTGCTTTTTGTCACTATTTGCCATTTGAATTTTACAAGAAGAATGACAGTAAGCGGACTTGGAAAAATGCAATTATTCTTCCAAGACAAGCACTTTGACAAACAACTCTTTATTAAAATACATATTCTCTCATGACATTATAATTAATTTGGTGATATTCAGTATTCATCCAGTGAACCATAAACAGAATAATGCACCTAAATTGTTTTTCCCAGGCAACTTTTCATTAAAAATCAATTACTTATCATGAAATGTGAAAAATTATTCAGGCACTACCAAAGTGCATGCATGGTTACAATGAAAAATGTGTGCCCTTTAAAGTAGGCATCGCTCTCCTCAAACACCTACTCAAATGGGAAAAAAAGTCTCTTTAAAAACACGTAATTACAAGCCATAACACCTAGGTTCTGCTATTTGCTCTGTAGTCCTTCGCATCCGTTTTTGAATTTACAACCGTAGAATTCTTAAGGTTGGAAGGGACCTCTGGTGATCATCTCATCCAACCCCCCACTACCAAGGCAAGGTCATTTAGAGCAGGTGACAAAGGAATGCATCCAGGTAGGGTTTGAATGTTTCCAGAGAGAGACTCTGCAAGACCCTTGGGCAGCTGTGCCAGTGCTCTGCCACCGTCAATGTAAAGTTCTTCCTCATGTTGGGGTGAAACTTCCTGTGGCTTTGTTTAAGGCCATTGCTCCTTGTCCTGCCGCTGGGCACTGAGGAAAAGTCTGACACCATCCTATTGGCACCCGCCGCATTTATTTGATAAAAAATCGCTAAGTTCCTGCCCGAGCACGTCACTCTTGACCTCACGTTCTCCCTATGGAGGCAATGAGAGACGCGCCTGCAGCACTGCGTTGCCCTTAGGAACCCTTCAGGAACAGGGAATAGCGGGGTGCAATCGTGTTGCAGCCCTACCCCGTCCCCTTTGCCCTCTCTATAAGACGGAGAACACGAGGTCGGCACCGACATCCCACTTCCCGGCCCACGGCGCAGATGAGCTCAGCCGCCGAGGCAGCGGGCCCCGGGATCGGCCCCGCCCGTCCCCCGGGGCGGCGCTCGGTGACGGACAGGCCGAGCCCGGCGAGCCCGGCGTGCCGGGATGACGGAGGCGGAAGCGGCTCGGGGAGGATGTAGCGGCGCTGGCAGCGGCTGTGGAGCCGCGATCTCCCCGCCCCTGCAGCCGGCCGGCCCCGCCATGGAGGTAACGCGGCGGGCGGCGCGGCGGGGGGAAAGCGGCCCGGAGCTCTCGGGGGCACCGCAGCTGGGGCGGGTGGGGAGGGGGCGGTGCGTGACCTTGGCATGCAGCGCGGGGGAGCGGAGAAGGTGCGGCCCAGCCTCTCCCACTCCGCGGGCTCCTTTCCCTTCCCGCGGTGACGGGCGGAGAAGCCCGCGGGCCGCTGGGCGCCCTTCGCCGCCGCCGCCTCGTAGCCCCCGCGGGTGGCGCAGCCCCAGCGGGCGGCAGCTGTGAGGGAGGCCGGGGGAGGGAAGGGGGGCCCTGCCTCTGCCCTGCGGAAATGAGAGCGCCGGTGCGGGCTACAAGGGGCTTGTTTAGTGACCCTCCTACTTAGAAGGTGGGGACGTCGCCCTGTTGGCTTGAGCCGGGGGGAGCGGGCGGTGCTGACTCGAGGGGAGCGACCCTCGGGTGACACACGGCCAGGGCGGCGAGTGGTTACTGTGCGAAAGCAGCCACGGGCGGACAAGGGTTCCTTTTCCACTGAGGTGACCCGATGTGTTAAAAGTACATCAACTGTGAAACACCTACCAACACAAGCAAATAAAACCACTGAAGTGTCTGTATCTAGCGTAGCTTTCATAAACACCAAGGCAAATCCAAGGGCAACACTGAAGGGTTTTAAGCTGACACATTAAAATGACTCTTCTGTTAGAGTATCTGTGCTATTCGCGTGTCACATTCTAATAGAGGTTCAATGCCACTGTTGGTTGAAGCGTTCACAGTTCAAAAAGCGTTTTGATTTGACTTGGTGCACTTAGAGTTGGTGATGTCTGATAGTTGCACATTGCTCAGAAAATTGCTGTTCATGATGGCTCTTACTGTCACAGTTCACAGCAAAGGCTAATATATTGCATATATGCCTTGGTTAGGCTTTCTAAGAGTATGTTAAGCTATTGCAAAAGTACGGGATACGTAGCAGTTAAAATACATAGGACATCTTGAAGTGTGGCATGGAAACCCCTTAGTGTAGGGGGTAAAGTAGGCTCGAAATAAAATATAAAGAAAACATATATGTATGTTTCTGTATGTGTTCTGTATACAAACATATATGTATGTACTGTATATATCAGTAAACTATGGAAGCATCCAGATTTCAGAATGGTGGATTAGAAGCCGTGCAGGATTGTGTTGGGCTTAACACTTAGTAGCTGCTGGCTCACAGCTTGGATGCAACTAATCAATGAAAGAGTTCAGGGTTTTTTTGATAGCTCATCTTCCTCTTTTTTCTTCTAACTCAAGTGGATGAAGCCTTCTACATGGGCAGCCTCTGGTTTCTGTTACCAAAACAGCAAAAATAGATTCATTGTTTTACACAGTATGTGATTCTGCCTCTGTATATATTAGTTTAAAGGAGTAAAAGTATTGTGAGATGAAAATTCATTTGACCTTGTTGTATTATGGAGAGTGGTGAGCTGTCATTTTCTGAAGAGTACATGCGACTTCTTACACTTCATTGTGCTATCCAAGGGCTAAAATATAGGGAGTGTAAATGTTGGCAAAGTTTTACATGCTAAGAAAATCTGAAACTTTAACTTTATAGCTTTTTTTTCCCTAATGCTGTACAGCACTTCTTTTTTTTTCTAATAAGTTTGCTTTTGCCATCTTAAAAAAAAAAACCCAAACACTTAGCATATGTGTTCCGTAAATGACTGTAACTGCCTTTGTCCTTGGTCTGTACTTGTACTCATATTTCTAAGGGTGATGCTTTTTACTACCTGTATCACCTGTTCTGTCTAAATTATTAGTGATTGTTCATTATCATAGTGTTCAGATCCAATTTGGTTCTTCCTTAGTTTCTACTATAAGGGTTTTGATTTTTTTGGCAGAATGAAGAGAATAGCAAAATAAAAGTGAAGGGGTGTGTGTGTTTACATACATACACACACACACACAAACATCTAGATATATAAAAATACAAATATTTATATGTACAGCTCTTTACTTTTATACCCATGCACATATGATAGTATGAAGAAAAAAGCAGGGTAAAGGTCAAGGCTTGGAAATTCTATTCTTAATAAATTGGAAGCGTTTGTTCCCTTTTCCTTTGCTGCATCGTGGCTGCATACCACTTTGTGTTCCTGATATCCTATATAAGCATATCCCATATTAACCACTGTAAAGCAGCAGTCTCCCACATTAGATCTGTGGAAGTTTACAGTAGAAGGCATTTTGCATGTATTTTAGGGATATGGAGCCCAGAATTTGCAGAGCCTTTTCAGATATGTTGGTCAGGCCAGCAATCCTAGTGGGATCTAGGATGTTTTAAAAAAAAGAAGAGAGGGGTTATAATTTGTCCAAATGAGCCCTGACTTTGCCGAATCTTTTGGAATATATTTGATAGGCTAACAATTGTAGTGATAAACCAGTGTGTGTTTAAGAAGGAAACAAAAAAAGATTAGGAGCTTACGTGGTTCAAAAGTTCCCAAGGTGTGATTTAACTGCAACTCCTCTACAAGTTTTTGTGGGGGGTTTTGTTTGTTTGTGTTTGTTTTTGTTGTTTGTTTGGGGATTTTTGTTGTTTGGGGGATTTTTTTGGCTTTGTTGGTTTGGGGTTTTTTTGTTGTTCTTGCTTTTTTTTAATGGCTCTTTTAAGAACATGGTAGTGAGTCATGCTTTTGAAACTGCTTGTAAATAAAATTAATTTGCAATTCTGTATCAGTTCTAGATGTCCATTCTAGGACCATACTGATTTGGATATTGGGAGCTTTCTATTCTGCTGTTCTAATAATCACAGTAGATCATTTTCCATTATGTTTCTGACTAATCCTACGAATACATGTTGTTTTAAAATTTTATTTCAACTCTTTTCTTGTGCTTTTGCTAAATTCAGTTAGTCTCTGTTTGAAGACTTGCAATTAGTTCTTTTGGTAGTCTTACACTGAAAAGTTCATTACTGCAGATTGTACTTTTTTTTTTTTGTTGTAGGTTCAAGATGCTGGGCAGGAGATGGTGGCATCTTCTGGCACACCAGGATCAGGCAAATCAAAGGTAATCAGTCCTCACAAACCTAATTTATTTGGATATCAGTAGTTCCAAAAGTTACAGCTTAGCATGCAAGCTGTGACTAATAGGAAGACAAAGATATTTTTAACATTTCCTCTAGACAGGAAAAATTAACTTATAAACATTAAGATGAAGTGTTTTGGAAACTATGAGAAAAAATATCTTTTTGGTATGTTCACTTCCTGTTATATTTGATAAATTATTAATAGCATCCAGTTTTAGTAGCAGTCTGTTTCATAATGGACACAGACATCTTTGCATACATTGAAAGTAAATTTAAACAATGATAATGTTAGGTCAGCATGCTAGTTTCAAAATATTGTTCAAATTGTGTTACTGAATTGTAATGCTTCCTCACTGAGTTTTCCTAACTGATGCTGCCCAATTGTGTGCTCCAGAATTGTTTCAGAAAAGTACAGAATGTGGAGTAGTTTCTGTTACTGTAATTGAAGTAACAGAATTGGATAACAGAACATCAGTAACTTGGGCTGTTCTTTGAAATGTTATTCTTCTTGAAAATGTATGGTAAGAATTTCTTGCCCTAAAATTCAGTTTCTTGGGAGTCAGATGCTAAAATGGCTTGTTTCTATTTTCCTCCAGGTTAGAGGAAACTGGTTTCTCTGATACATATTTTTTTTACAGCTGGACACATTGCCAAAAGAAGACCTCATCAAGTTTGCAAAAAAGCAAATGATGCTTATACAGAAAGTGAAGTCAAGATGTGCAGGTATCATACTGGAAAGTGCAATTTCTGCCTTAATGTTTGGCAGAACCACCTGACCTTTTCAAATATTTTCAAATATGTGTGGGTTTGATAGGTAGATTTAAATACTAGGCAAAAATACTAGATTTTATTTTTCTTCGATTTTGCCATTTGTGGTGGGAGGATAAGGGCTGAAGTCATTTGATTAAGAAAGAGAAGAAAAGAAGCATTGCTTTTCTCAGGTATTAAATTAATTTTGGTCCGACAAAGCAATGTAGCTTATGTAAAAGTTGAAGTGGGATTTGTCATTGTCTGTTCCCCATATTGATGCAGGTTGCTTTTCAGGCAACAAATGGGAGGAGGAATGTCTGATATTTTTTGCATTATTACTAGAATATAGTTTGTTATAGATGGCTTCTTTAAGATAGTTTGCTGCTTTCTATTCAATCATTTGTTGCTTTAACAAAAAACTGTAAAATATACCAAACAAAATTTTGTGCTTAGTGCCTAAAAGTATGTGTAAATCCGTGCTCTCATGTGCTGTCCTTTTCCATTCTGCTGTCCCTTTTCCTCCAGTGGCCCACCACTTGGACTGGTGTCACTTCCCTTTGTTTGGAATGACAGTTATGCTGACTGCTGGTAGCTGCCCACTGAAACAGTAAGGATGCAGAAATGGGCTATACCAGGCTTTCCTCAGTGTGGTTATTCATAAGATCTTGTTCTTCTGCTTGATGCTTTTTTTAGAGAAACAGTAGAAATTGAGTATCTTTCCTCTGATTTAAATAGACCATGAAGTAGAAGGTAAGATGATCATCAGAAGCTTTTCTATCTGTTGTCCCTCTGCCTAAGCAAGGAAGTTTAGCTTCCTCAGGAAACCATGCTCGGTGTCAGGACTGGAGAAGTGGTACTGAATATTTGTTCTCTTTCCGTTAGTCCTGTCTAACAAACAAAAACTGATGAAGTAAAAGATGTCTCTGATTTGAATAGAAGTGTTGTCAGGCACAGGATTTACTAGAAATTTGCTACTGTGATGCGGAATTAATTCATGCTGTGAAATTTCTTCACATTTTAAGAACTGGAGAAAGAAATTGAAGAACTCAGATCTAAAGCAGCTACTGCAGGAGCTGATGATATTATTCAGGTAGGTATATGTAATGGGTTTCTATTTTATTATGTAAAGTTATGTAAAATTATGTAAAAATTATTTCTGTGGAAATAAATCCACAGAAATAATTTGGTAAATAGTATAAATAGCTTGAAAACCATTATTCAAATTGAATGGAAACAATCTGCCGGAATCCAAGACACTTCCTAAAACCATTTTTTTTCTTCTCCCCTCACATCCTTACTCCACTTGCCAGCAAACACCCTTGAGGAATAGTACAGAGTAGTACACTTTCCAGGAAGAGCTTAGCAAAGCACTTCAGTACTTGAAGGGGGCTTATAAGATGTGGACAAACTTTTCAGCAGGGCCTGCTGCAATGGAACAAGGGGTAATGGTTTTACACTAAAAAAGAGTTGATTTAGATTAGATATGAGGAAGATGTCTGGTTTTTTTTTACCCAGAGGGTGGTGAAACATTGGAAAAGGTTGCTCAGAGAGGTGGTAGATTCCCCACCCCTGGAAATATTTGAGGTCAGGTTGAATGGGGCTCTGAGCAACCTGATGGAGTTGAAGATGTCCCTGCTCACTGCAGGGGGGTTGGACTAGATGGCCTTTAAAGGTCCCCACCCACCCAAACTATTCTATGACTTGAATGTCCCCACAGCAAGACTTTTCCTTGTGTGGCTGGTTAGACCAGCTCTTGTTTATTTTGGAATGACCATTGCAGAAAGACTTCAGCCATTTGGAAAAATTCTGAGATGGTCATTTGATGACATTAGAAATACGTAATTAAAATAGCATGTCACAAGAAATACTTTTAGGATCTGTCTTTCTCAGGATAAGGGTCATAGCATATGAAAGTGAAAATTGGTAGTGAGGCAGGAATTTCTCAGAGGATCATTTTGAATAATTTGGATGGAGATTTCTACAGAAAGGGAACTTCACCACCACCACCACCTGGTAATAAAAAATTATCTGATCACAAGTACAATTTTTAAAAGAACCCAACATCGTTGTTTTAGTCTACATATTTTATATCAGTTGCATTAGGGCTGAAAGCAATTTTTAAAACCAGACTGATGTGTTTATTTCACCAAAAGGGTCATGATCAATATGTGAGTTCCTACATTTTTCAGAAATCACTGTTTCCATTGTTAAGAAACTCTTCTTTCAATGATCTTTCTTGTTTAATATTAGGCTCTCACAGAAAGGCTGGATGTTGTGCTTCTGGAAAAAGCTGAAAGTCAGCAGCAGTGCATAGCCCTGAAAAAAGAAAATACTCAAGTAAAGCAAGAAGCAGAGGTACTGAAATGAGACACAGAACATGACTGAAGTATTTCAGAATTATATTTTATTTTATAGGTTTTCTTGTTGTGTATCTAGTTTAATGTTTTTCTTCACTTACCTCTGTTCTATCTCTTAAAAAATCTAAAACAGTATAAAGGCTTTATATATTAAAGCATGTTTTCTCTGTACCCTCTAGTTCGTAGTAATAAATAAAAAATTCTTTTATACACTGTCTAGTTCCACAGCTGCAAAAAGAATTCAGTCTGTGCATTAAAAGCCTACACAGACATCAGTCAATCAGCTCTGTCTTTCTATGGGAGCACAGATTTACCTTTATGAGGCAAACCTTTAGATATTCATGTGAGGTTTACCTTTAAATATTCTTAAGAAGGAACCTGTCAGCAAGGGCATCTCTATTATATCAATAATCTCAGTTAATAATAAAGTGAAGACTGAGTTGCTTGCAATTGATGGACATTGTTATATTCCAGATACCTGAATTTAATGCACTAAAAGCTATCTGGTCTTTAATACATTATCAGAATAGTTGCTAAGCTAAACTCATGATCGTGTTGTGAGGTTATGCTGGTAAACATGGTCTAGGACTTAGTTTTCCTTTCTCATTTTACAAATGTTCTTGTACTCTGTGCAGTGTCTTCTGAATTGAGTTATCCTAACACAGTTAGATATTTAAAAGCTATAGAAGTTTTTAAAACTGAGGACTACTGTGTTTTCTAATTCATAATTGTAAACAGTTCACTTGGAAATTCTGTGTGCTAAATTACCAGTATTTAATAATTTGCTTGTTTGCTTAGGCTGCAGTGGTTAAGACAGAAGAATTGCAGAAGCAACTGGAACAATCAAGAATTGATTCTCTGGAAGAAATAAAAGCTCTGAAGAGTGAATTAGCAAATGCACAATGCGAGCACGATGAGGATTTAAAAAAGCTGAAAATGGAATTAGATAAACAAGTGAAGAAACAAATGGAGCTGGTGGAACAGGTTGAATGTTACAATGATAGTCAAAAGGAAGTTAAAAGATTAGAAGATGATGTCCAAAGAATTAAATCTACTTATGAGGAGCAAATTTTGTGTCTGAACAAGCAGCTGGAAGCTATGAATGAAGACAAAAACAAAGAAGTGACAAATCTGCAAGAAACTATTAAAAGCAACTCTCAGTGTTACCATAATGAAATAAAAAATCTGAATGAAGAGCTTAAAAACTTAAAAATTGCCCATCAGGAAGAAGTGTCAGAACTAATGCATCGGATTGAAATATCATCTAAAGAAAATGAAGAAAAGCAAAATCAAATCAATCAGTTACAGCAAAATTTGGCAGAGAAAAATGCCAAGGATGAAATGCGTGCTCAGACTGACCAGCGTGAACATGACTTGGAGCAGCTGAGAGAAGTCTTAAATAAAAACTTAGAGAACAAGATAGATGTTGCAGATGCACAAGAAGAACTTTGTGTAGAAGCAAAAATGGAAGAAAAAGTTAGGTACCTGGAACACAGTTTAGAAGAACTCCAATCCCAACATAGTATATTAAAAGATGAGTTAACTTACATGAGCAATGTCAAGATAAAACTGGAAGAGGAAATCCATCGTATGAAGGATGAGTACTTTCATGAGAGGGAAGATTTGGACTTCAAGATAAATGAATTACAGCTTACTAAAGAAGATTACTGCTGTGTAATTGAAAAACTAAAATTGGAGCTTCAAGCAGCAGGACAGCACTATGAAACTGCTGTAAAAGAGCACAAATCAGAGATTCAGACTCTGAAAGATCAACACGAGAGAGAAATTTCTGAACTAAATGAAACTTTATTATCTGGTTCTGAAAAAGAGAGGATGTCATTAGTTTTTGAAATGCAGGAACTTAGAGAACAACTTGAAAAGCTAACTCAGGAGAAAGAAGAAGCAGTGTCCAGTTACAACAGCCTGAGAGAAACAATGGAAACTCTACAGGCTGAGCTAGGCGAATCTGCTGGAAAGATCAGCCAGGAGTTTGAATCAATGAAACAACAGCAAGCTTCTGATGTCAGTCAACTGCAACAGAAACTCCGGGCTGCTTTCAATGAAAAGGATGTTCTTCTTGAAACTGTAAATCGCCTCCAGGAAAAAGTAGAAAATTTGTCATCTAATCAATTAGAGATAGAAGAACTTAAATGTAAAATTGATAGTCTTCAGGAGGACAATAACACAATGATAAGCTCCATTAATCAAAAAGATATTACTGTAAGAGAACTGGAAGAGAAGATCATTGCTCTTACTGATCAAAACAGGGATATTTTAAATGATGTAAAGTGCTTGGGTGAAGAGAGAGAAATCCTTCAGGAAACGTGCAAGCAAGAACAAGTTAAAATTCAGGAACTTCAGCAAGAAGTAGATGTTGCTAACCAATACAGTAATGACCTGAAGCAAAAGGTAGAGGAATTAACAGAGAGACTGAATGAAGCTTTAATTTCAAAGGGTGAAAATGCTCAAATGCTAGAACAACTAGAAAAAAAGATTGAATCTCTGGTGCGTGATAAAGAGCAGCTTTCATCTGAAGTATACACTCTCCGTGAGGAAAATAAGAAACACATTCAGGAAAAGGGTGAATTAAGTGAAGAGCTGGGAAAGACTACATCTGAAAAAGATGGTTGTTTAGTATGGAAAGAGCAGTCTGAAAGCTTAGAAAAGAAACTACAAATGATGACTGCAGAAAAAGACCATGTGTCAACATTACTTGAAAATGAGCAAGTACACACATCCCTTGTAAGAACTCAGCTGTGCCACCTACTTGAGCAAGTGGGGTTCAGCATTTCAGATTCTAATGAAGAATATGATTCTCTTAACTTGTTAAAAATTGCAAATGAATGCTTGTCAAAAATTAAAGAAGAGCAGTGCCATGCTTTACAAAAGCAGGAGGAAGTAATTAGTTTGCAGCGAGAAGTTGAAAGATTACAGGAAGAAAATGCAGCTCAACATAGAGAACACACATCCCTGATTCAGGATTTTGAAAAAGAAAAAAATCTTTTGAAAGAAGAACTGGAAGGAGTGTTGTCTGAAAAAGAAGCACTTCAACGTGATATCCAGGAGCTGAGGAATGCCAGTGAAAAAACAAGGATTGAAAATCAAGATCTTTTAGCCAATACTGAAGAGATCAGTCAAAAACTTGCTCTTTATGAAAGTCAAATACAAGAACAGCAAAAAGAATCTGAAAAACAAGACGACTTAAATTTCATTCTGGAACAAAAGGAAACTGAGCTTAGAAATGTGAAAGACGAACTGAGTTCTCTAAAGGTTATATTTTGTTATTGAAGTATAAAGACTAAACCTCTAAAGTCTTCAGAATTAAGGTTCAAAAAATACTTTCAATTCTCTCTTTTCTTTTTTTTTCTTTTTTTTTCCCTTGGCCTGAAAGTGAGTCTCCCTTCTAGAAAGCACATGTTTCTGAGTTTTCTAGCATTTCAGAGTTCCCTTCTTTCCCCCAGGAAAAAAATATGAAACAAAACCAATCACAATGCTTTTTTTGACAAAAGTTGCTTGTACTTGAACCTTTCTTCCTATCAATAACCCTTAAAACAATCAATTGACTAGATGGACTAACTGACCTGGTAATCTTTCACCTCTAGCTTTCTGTGGTTCCATCTCAAGCAAAACCACTTGATCTGCATTAGCTTTAGGTCTTGGGAATTGCTGGTTTTGTGAAGCTGACAGCTGCAGAATGAGGGTGTCTCCCCTTTTTTGTCCTTGGACAGGATGGAAAGCAGTTCTTAAAAGATTGGAATGTTCTGCTTTCAGCATAACTTTCACCAAGCTGTTACGAAGTTGCTCATAAAGGCTTTCCTGGTAGTAAGAACATAGACAGTTTAGCTGTAGTTAAAACTTCTGGTGGCTTGTTAGGGACCAAACAAGTACTACAAAGAAATTTTTGTAATACTTCTTATATCTTTGTTTATAACACAGAATTTAATGGAGACAATGGCTGAGAAAACTGATCAACAATCTTCATTAGCAGAGCTTCAAGAAAAAATTGGTATCTTTCTCACTTCTTTTCTTTTATATAAATGGTTTAGCTTCTTTGGATTGTTACCTTTTCTTTCTTTTTATGATTGTCCTGTATTCCCACAAGCAGAGGAAGATGGGGAAGTAGATATTAATGCATCTTCCTACAGCATTCCTTCCACTGGGGATTTTAAATGTTGTTAGCAATTTTAAGTTGGATATGATTTGATACTTTTTAAAGCTTTTTCTTCCTCTGTACATCTGTCTGTAAACAGTGTAGTAAATTTAATCTTTATTTTTTAAATGTGGGAAATTTATCAGTAAGAATCCCTGAGGCTACCAGACAGAAAGGAAAGCAACACTGGCAAAACTACTGCTTTATTGCAGTTATCCCAACACATTAGCAGGAAAATGTGTTGTTAAATGTGTTGTTAAATGTGTTGTTCTGTTGTTAAATTTATGTAGAAGTAGACAGGAATATGGCTCTTAACTGTGATGGAAGCTTCTGAAATGGAGAAAGATTGTCCAGGGAAAGATTGCCCCTAAGCTTTCTGTGTGTCTGAATCTTTTAGCTTCAACTAAATGTTCAACTGAATGAAACACTTGAACATCTCCCCCTGCTTTATATTTTGTTTGGTTTTAAAATCATGCTGATGTTTGTGTTCTGATTGAATTTCATTTCATTTCCCTTCTTGGGAAGAAATGGAAAGGTGTGATTTTTAATTTTCTTATGTATTTATCTTAGGGATGCTCGAAAAAGAATCTGCCGAAAAAGGAGAGAAACTAAATAAAATTAAAGTGGTTGCTGTGAAAGCAAAGAAAGAATTAGATGCCAGCCGAAAAGAGGTACCCTGACTACTTCCTAATATGAGGAAGATTCTGCATGGGGGGCTTTGTTTTATTGACACACACTTCTCTTTAATAAGATGCAGACTCTGAAGGAAGAGTTGGAGTTGGTTCGATCAGAAAAAGATCAATTGTCTGCTTCAATGAAAGATGTAATTCAAGGAGCTGAAAGCTATAAGGTAAGAATAGTGCTGCATTCACAAAAGACAGTAAACTGTCAGAAAATACTTTGGGTTTGAAGCCTAACCTGGATATACATTGCTATTTACTTGCACAACTATGTTTGGCAAAACATTGTGTCAGTGCAGTTGTTTACCAGAATCAAGAAATGTAAGGTTCTCTTAAGGGAACCATGCAGCTGCTCTCAGAAGAAAATGAGACACTTCCTTTCTACTGGAATGCTATTTTTAAACCTTTTGAATCTAGCATCATAGATACCAAGCAATGTATTGCTAGGCAAAACATAAATCCCTGTGAATTCTGCAAAGTACATAAAATTGAAGATCAGTTTGAAAATTCTTAAATGATGAAGACAGACTTGTAATTCACTGGAAGCAAGTCTCCTTGGAGCACATCTCTGGGCACATGAAGCAGAAGCAGGTGACGAGTCAGCATTGCCTCCCCAAGAGAAAGCTGTTCCCTGTAAGACTTAGGAGGGAAATCTGTGGGAACTGGGGTTGTGCAGTCTGGAGAAAAGCAGGCTCAGGGGAGGCTTTTATCACTCTCTACAACTACCTGAAAGGAGGGTGCAGTCAGGTGGGGATGAGTCTTATCTCTCAAACAACAAGATAGGACAGAGGGAAATGGCCTTGAGTTCTAGCAGGGGAGGTTTATATTGGATATTAGGAACAATTTCTTTACAAGAAGGGTGCTTGAGCATTAGAACAGGGAAGCAATGGAATCACCATCCCTAGTGGTATTTAAAGTGTAATAAGTAAACACAGAAAGCACTTTATATACAAGTATATAAAGTAAAGGCACTTAAGGACATGAGTTAGTGATGGATTTAGCAGTGCTGTGTTTACAGTTGGATTCAGTGATCTTAAAGGTCATTTCCCATCTAAATGATTCTGTGACATCATTGAGAGTATTGCATCTAGTCTTGTCCCTCCTTCCCCCAAACACAAGAAAGACATTGATAACTTAAAGTGATTTCAGTGCAGGGGTGACCAGGTTGGTCTGGGACTGGAGTAAGTGATGAGAAGTTACTCAGCCTGGAGAAAACTTTAAAGGAACCTAATAGGAGTCTTCCAGTACCTACAAAGACATTATGGAAGGAAGAGAGTCAGGTTATTAGTGGTGCAAGATAAGGCGGTAGTCCTCAACTGAAAGGAGAGATTCTGGGTACATGGATAAACATTTTTATGCTATGAGAATGGTCGAGCTTTGGAATAGGTTGTCCAGTGGAGTAGCCATCTCCATTCTTGGAGGCAGGTCCTTGGAAAGACCTGATTGGACAAAGCTCTGAGCAACCTGGTCTCATCTCACTGCTGACACTACTTTAAGCAGGAACTGACACCTGCTGAGCTATCTTCCAACCTGAACTATTCTACAATGTCATTAACTGAAAGAGGTTTCTCCTGGAGCCTGAGTAATGGAATGGTAGCTTTAATTTCATTCTGATATTTCTGATGTTGCAATAAGACAACTCACATAATGAAATACTAAGTAAGCACACCTCAGAGGTATATAATGTGCTTGTGCAATACATATTTGTAAAAAATTATTCCTTTGTGTTTGTATGTGTTAAGAATCTTTTGATGGAATATGACAAGCAAGGAGAACAGCTGGATTCTGAAAGAGGCAGAGCAAATAATCTTGAACGTCAGGTAGATGACCTCACAAGACAGCTACAGGTGTCATCTGAGCAGGTCAGTTCTGTATGTGGGTCTGATCTATTGATAAGTACCATAAAAATTAATTCTGCCTATTGGGTGCAAGTTTTAATCATGTGGTTGTTACTAGTTTCATAACCTAAGTGTGTTTTGAATAATGACTGGAAATGCAGAGTGGTTTGTTTGTTCCTTTTCAACATCTGATATCTTAACTGCAGAGATAAATATATCTAGAACATCTGGCTTTGTCAATAGAAACAGTTTAATTCATCCCAGGTCAACTCACAGAAAAGAGTATATCATCTCTGGCTTAATTTTGGACATACAGTTCTGCTGCAAGTATCAAACTTGCACTGTTTCTCTGACTGCACATCTACACTTCTCATGAAGTGCAGTAACCTTTAACTGAGACATTTTTTCTTCTATTACTTCAACAAAATGTGGCTTTGGGCTTTTGTAATTTTTTCTTTAATCAACAGAGTGTTTGAATATACTAAATGAATTATGGATTTTGCATTTTTCACAAGGATGAGACTTTAAGATGCATTGTTGAGTACTATAGTGGCATTCAGAGGAGTCTAAGGTGGTAATTAAGGGGCTGTGAGACACATTTTTGCAAAGCTAGTTGCAATGGGTTTGGTATTTAGGATTTAAACTCCCAGGCCTCATACACCAAAGATCCACATAGGCCACTCTTCCCTTATAAACACAAGCCAGTAGTCAATAGCATAGGAATAAATTAGAAATAATAGTAAATATTCTGCTGATTATGCAAGCATTGCATTTTTCAAGTTTGTTATAAAGAATTTGTAAATAAAATTTTAGGTAGTTGGCATCTTTCACTTATACTCCATTCTTAATAGGCAAAATAAAGACTGGGATACATCATTGAAGATGTCAAAATTTAATCTGTCAAAGTCATTGCAAAAGTATGCCTGAGTTCCTACTTTGTACTGGTGGGAGACTCGGTGGTTCAGTCAAAGCTTGCAGTTCAGCCTTTTTTAGGAGTTAATAGTATGATCATTTGTTTATAAATACAGCAGCTGTATTTGAAGTCTGGCAGTACATATTGAAATACTGTATTGTTGCAAGAGGAAGGTGATAATGCAGAAAGCATAATTTTTTGGTATTTTTTTCAGATTTGTTTTGATTCTTGCCATTTTACAAAAATCTGGGCAAATTAACTGAATAAAATAACCAAAATGTGCTAATGGCTTTAGTTTCACCTGTTTATTAATCTGATTTAAAAGAATTAAGCTGGATAAGACTCATCTGCAGGAGTGTTGTTTTTAAGGGATTTGAATAGAAATCAGTGTTGGGTATTTTTTTAATATAGAAAATATTTTATCTGTTAACATTGCACATAAATTCAGCTTATGTTTTTATCACTCCATTGTGCTAATTTCAGCATGATCAGTTACATTCTGCTAATGAAGACCTCCTGGCTCGTGTTGAAACACTGCAAAATAATGCAAAGCTGCTGGAGAATCAGATACTGGAGATACAAAGAGCCAAAGCAAAGGCTGACAAAGAACTAGAAGCTGAAAAGCTCCTAAGAGAACAGAAAACAAAGGTAGTACTTCATAGAAATGGTGAATGGGCTGAAGCATTACTTTCACTGGATGTGATTTCTGTTAGACCTTTGTAAACTGTGTTTTTATAGATCAGGTTCTGCACTTCCCTTCCATGTTACTTGATTTTTTTCAAAACTTGGTCTGTTCACTGAAAGAACTTTGCAAGGCTGTCAGTTCAGGTTAGGGGTAGTTATACAGAATGTGAAAACTACTTCATAGTATTGTTGGTTCTTATCTGGTTCACAGTGATTTCCTAAAAAAGGAATCAACTGTCTTTGTACAACACAAGTGTGTGTGTGTTTGTGTCTAAGTATAGAAAGATGCTGACATCTATTTTGAAATTGGACTGCATAATAAAGACAACTGACAACACAATTGACAACTGCTTAAATTTCAGGAACATAGTGGTGCTCTCCGAGAAATGGAGGAGCTTCAGATGCAACTTCAGAAGGAAAAGAAACACCTGCAGAAAACTATGCAAGAACTAGAGCTTGCCAGAAAGGTAGAGTTTCTGTCTATGTAGTGCTTAATGGACTACCAAAGATTTTGGCCCATCTGGCTGTGCTGAATGTCTCCCTTTCTGTTCTAGGGAATTTGAAGCCAGAGGTTTGCAAAAACGAGAATGTGAGGGCTTTTGCTCCTGGTTGTGTGCTTGGAGAGCTGAAATGTACTTTTGGGACTGGTTTTGTTTTTATTTTTTGTTTGTTTAGCTTGGGTTATGTGGCCTTTCATGAGTAGAAATAGAATAGAATTCAGATGTCTGGAGTACATGTATAGTGCAGTGTTAAGAAATTGCCTTGGTTGTAAGGACTGAAGGTGACAGAAACTAATACATACAAAATACTTACTGATAAAACTAGCAATAGGTTTTTCAAAGCTTTTGATTCTTGTTTGAAAACAGATTATTTATTGAGGATATGGAAACCAAATGGATGGGTGGTGTTTCTGGATATGGATAGAGATAAAACCTTTGTCTGATGGGCAGTACAGTTTTCTAGAGAATTACAAGTCTTAGCAGCCAGGGTAGATTGTAGGCTCTAACTTCGTTTTGTGTACCTTGCAGGATGCTCAAAAGAGTACACTGATGGATATGGAAATAGCTGATTATGAAAGGCTAGTAAAAGAACTTAATCAGAAGATTACTGATAAAGACAGCAGAATAGAAGATCTTGAGCAAGAAACAGGGATTCAGAGACAGAAACAAGAGACCCTACAGGAAGAAATAAGTGAGTAAACTATAAACAGCAAGAGTCATTATGGTACAGTTAGCAGTGATAAAAAATACGATTCAGAAACAACTTCTCAAGTCAGCAAGCGAGGGTAAGCTTTGCAGGGAATACTAAACTGTTGCATCAGGAAAGCAACTTTGTCTTAGAGAAACCTTTACTAGGTTATCAATCACTTAATCCAGTGTTCAGCACTTAAAAGCCAATTTGCCTCCCTGACATAATGTGTTTCTTACCTGATTAAGTTACTTACAAGTTCTAAATATTGGTGACTGACAATATTTCTGGTGAAATTGGTGACTGGTATATTTCTGATATACCACACTCATAAAGCTTTACTGATTACCATGTGGTTAAAAATTCCATTTCTTACTATGCTCAAGTGTAAATCTTAAAAAACATTTCACTTATTTTAAGATCTGAGGATAACTTAGGAAAAGGATACTAAAGTTACTTTAAGCTACTTGTTTGCAGCTCTTAAGAAATCTGTTAGAATTTGTTTAAATGTTTTCCAGCATTTTTAAGGAAATATAAGAGGAGAAGTTTCCTTTGCATATAATTGTTCTTTTTTAAATTAGAGTCACTTCAGTCAACTATGCAACAAGATGAGGAAAGAAATGCCAAGATAAAACAACTCCTGGTGAAAACCAAAAAAGAACTGGCTGATTCAAAACAAGCTGTAAGTCTATATGCTAATGACTGTGTGTTCTATTTTTAAACTAGATTTTAAAAAACAACTGGTAGCTGAATTTTTAGATTACTGAGATTTGAAGGGTTTTTTAACATCCAGGTGATTTTATCTTGCAGGAAAATGACCATCTGATGTTGCAGGCATCATTGAAAGGGGAACTGGAAGCCAGTCAACAGCAAGTGGAAGCCTATAAGGCAAGAAACTTCACTTTTTTGTTAGTACGAGTTTTCTCATTTAAGTAATAAGGGTGTGATTTGTACTGGGCACAGGGAATATAGGCTGAAGAATAAATAGGTGCTATTTTTACTTCTAGGTTACTGGCTCTTTTTCCTAAATGGGTTTTGTCTGTTTGCTGCTTTCCCCAAATATTTTTCCCTGTGATTTTCTTTAGGTGGATTTACCCTGTCTTTTTCCTCTTTCGCTTCCACCAAAGGAGAGGACTGTGGAGTTTGAAGCTTGTAACTGAATATATTTTTAATGATTCTTTAAAAATGGAAGTAGCTCACTTTAAAAACAGAAAAGCACAACATTTCAGCAAAAATCTTAAGTGTTGTCCATCTGTATATAGAATAGAAATGGATTGGAATGTAATGAAAGAAGCAGGGAAGGGAGAGGGGTTGGCTTTCTTAAATGCTGCCACCCCAGCACTGTAATTTTATCTTCAATTCTCTCTTTAAGCAACATCACTTTTAAAAAATTAATACATGGTAACCCATGTCTATTTTTTTAATTCTATTTTTATTGTATTTTAATTTTGTATTCACCAGTTCTGTGCAGGAATTACTGTAATAGAGTCCTAGGTTCTCAGTGGCATGTTCACTTGGAGAAGTAAGAAAAGTTTTTGTGATAGTGAAGTTTTCAACTGACTTTTTCAGATTCAAGTGGCTGTACTGACATCAGAAAAGCATAAAGTTCAGGAACAACTGCGAACATCTTCGGAGCAGCACCAGCGTATGATGAGTGCTTGCCAGCAGAAAATTGCAACCCTGCAAGAAGAGTGCAGAGCAGCCCAGGTATTCCAGTGGCAGAAATAATCTTAGAGGCTTAACAAGGGGAGATTACTTGCACGCTCTGCTTCTTCAAAAATATTTTGCAGATTTTTCACTCTTCTCTTTTTGTCCTTCAAGAATTGCGAATTACCCCAGTAATTGAGTGGTGGTATAAAGGATAAGCCAGACTGTCCTGGCTGACATGGATCACTTGGGGTGAAATATCTGGACTTGCATATTTTGTTTCTAGTAGGGAAAAACTTGTAGTGGGGAGCCAGGGTTTATTTAAGATGATCAGTAGTATCACTCAGGGAAAAGAAAAGTCTTAAAAGCGCAAATGAAAAAAAAAAAGGAATATAACTTGCTTCATATAAAACCAATTAACATGGATACCCTTTTAAAGAACAAAAGCTGCAAGCACCTTTTAATGTGCTGAAATATGAGCAGCTTCTTAACTGGCAGCTGAACTACATGGAAAACTGACACTGCTGCTGAAGCTTATTATTATTTCTGGGATTTTTTTCCTCAAATAACACTGTTTGATGGTCCTGGAATGCAGTGTGTGCACTGGAGACAAACAGATTCAAAATCTAGTAGGACTGTTATGTTAAAACTACCTTTATGGAGATAACTGCACTCCTCTATGGCTACTGTTCTATGGTAGGCATGCATCCTGCAGGTAAGCAACAGCTGAATGCAGCCTCTCAAAAAAAAACTTCTACATTTTAAAAAGCTGAACTGAAATGGACAACCTTTGTGATTGCTGCTACAGGAGGTTTGCCTTAGTTGTGCTGGTACACATGGATCATGGTTTTACGAATGTATTCTTCATACCTGGGTGCTTACAGTACCTGTCTGTGGTGGCTTGTTCTGTGATGCTGTAAAATCAGCAAGATCTTCCATATTGGCATGGCTTGAACCTCTTGGAAGATTAGCTTTTCTATTTAGATGCCCTACATATGGAAAATAGATATTATTACAAGGTTATTAACAAAGGAAAATTCCCTCTAAAGGAAATGTGGACACCAAAGTAGATAGCAGAAAACCGAAATCATGCCGATATTTAAGGCTGTGTACCTGAGGACTTAGGAATATTCACACAGTTAGACAGGAAGAAAAGCAAAGGATTAATTTAAAGAAAATGGCTACAAATGCACAGACTCTGAAAATCTGGACCAGTGGCTAATCAGAGACAGTTCTGTAGAATTTCAATCACCAGTTCAGCTGAAGGGAAAGTTTCCAAAATCCTTCTCTTGGAGATGAGAGCATTTTCGTTACGTGTAAGTGGGAGTGACTACATGAGCTTGTCCTAAGATCCAAGAAAGAAAACCTGTGTCAGTGGTTTTTGTTTTAGAAGAATATGCCACGTTAGTACTGGAAGCATGGCAGTAATCTTTGCTGTATAGTGTACAGTCAAGGATGAAGCTACTATGATATGAGGCAATTTTCTATATGGTCACAGAAACTCGGGCAACAGCTGAATTTAGAAGAAAAGATGGACCATATACTTTTACAGTCAACTCGAATATCACATCTTGTGCTGTGTAATACCATTGCAAGAGTGACTTAACTCCTCAGAATTAGGTATAACTTTATGGCACATTAGAGCATTGGAGAGAAACAGAATTACTACAATACAGTAGTATTGAAGAAAAACAGAATTCTACCTCTTTTTGCATTTTCTGTCACATTTGCCTTCATTTAAAGCTGCTCATAGAACCCCTGGCTTTTGAATCTCTCAGTTGAATGCAGTTTTTGAATTTTCAAGTATTCTTTCTTTTCTTTAATATCAGCATGTTGAAAATCAGTGTCTCAAGTTTCACATTACATGATACTCAGTTAAAATCTAAAGAAACATTATCTGTTATGGTGGTCACTGTTTTAATTATCTGTTTTAAAGAAGGAAATGCAGCAGGTGGTATTAATTTTTTTTCAGTTTAAGATGCATTTCATTATAGAGAAATAAGGAAGCAATAGTATAACTTACAGGTTTGTTTTCTGTGTGATAGGCTGAACAAGCATCTGTTACGTCTGAATTTGAGAGCTACAAAGTCCGTGTTCATAATGTTCTAAAACAGCAAAAGAATAAATCTGCTGCTCGGACAGAATCTGAAGGAGCCAAACAAGAAAGGTAAAACTAACATTTTTACTTGATCTGTAATCTGACTGTGGCACTGCCTAGCTGAACACAAGAAGTATTATCAGTTTCTACTGTTGTGGTGCTATATTAGTTTCTAATAGCTGGATTTGTCTTTTTAACCATTATTTTTGTGTAGGTTACCTATTATTACAGTCAGAAGGAGAAGTAATGTCTTAGAAAGTTTTTTATAACTCTCATGAGCAGAAATTAGCCAGCACATTCTGTGTCCACTTGACATGTTTTCTCTGACATGAAGTAGCCAAGTGCCATTTGCAGCTAAGAAGAAAAGAGCAGATTGGTTCAGTTCAGCTGAGCTCACTTTGAACTTTTTCAGGAGGGAGTGGTTTAGTGTAGGTAAAGCTCTAGATACCAATTCAGTCATCATTTCCAGCAGATTTATGAAATCCTGTATATTGTATCATGTGAGAAAAGACTTGGAAGAAAAGAGTTATGCTACCAAAAATTCCCTAAAAATCTTTAAGTACAGCCATAAGCCAGGTGAGTTTAGATTCGCTTCAGAAAGTGTCTCACCTCACTGCAAAAGTCAGTCAGTTTCTGCAAGTTGTTTTTATAAATATAAGGGTGGTGGCTGCCCTTGGTAACAGACTGAGCGTTTATGTGTGAATGTCAGGATTCATTTCTGACCAAGACCTTCAGTCGGTACCGGCAATTGCAGGCAAAAATCCACCAGATGGCGACTTGTGCCGTGTTAGAGGACTTGGGTTTAGGGTTGGTTTGGGGTTTTTGAAACACGCTTGCTTTTAAAGCAACCAAACTGTAAGAGTTACATTTCTTTGTCTCTACTTTTTGCAGAATTTTACTGGTATTGTTACATTTTTTTCGAGAGAGAACCATCTTGGAAGCAAATTGGGTAAACAATAAACAGATGACAAAGAAATTTCCAAAGAAATTCCCAAAGAAATTATTTACAAGTATCAACTCTAAGGATTAGCGAGATACACAGTTCATGAGATAATGGAGGTGTCTGTATATATAAACACAGAAATCAGTAAAAAAAGAATGTGTATGATTTAAGATTTTTTTCTTCCTGGCCTTTCTGGTTTTGAATTGTTTCTGACCAAGTGAGTTAATCTGTTACGGACTTGATGTTGCTTTCTAGCAATTTGCTCAAAATCTACTCCAACCATTTGTCCCCTGTATTTGGTCTTATTGAACCGATGTGCATTTACTAAACAAACAAAAAGCCTCACCACTTTTAAGAAGAAATTTTTTTCTCTCATCTGAATCCCATATATTATTTTCCTTCTGTCTTGTTCCTCCTTGAACTAAAAGTGCTATCAGTCATGCTGCCTACCCCAATAGTTGCATTCCCAGCAGTTCAGATGGGATGTGGTGAACCTGTTTGTATCTATGTTGAAACAGGATCTGATTATTTCTGCTGTAGCCACATTCTAAGATTATTTTAGTCTTAGTGTTGTGTTGATTTATTAATGAATATGCAAATAGGATCAGCTATCCAAAATGATGTGGATATCATATAGGTTCTGAAATAATGTAATTATTTTAAATGCATGTTGTGTATTCCTTTTTCTTCCATGTGCAGGGAACAGTTGGAAATGGTGATAGATCAGCTTAAAGTTAAGCTGCAAGATGCTCAGCATAATTCACAGATGAATGCATCTGAACTCCAGGCATTGCAGTCTGAACACGACACCCTGCTGGAAAGACACAATAAGATGCTGCAAGAGACTGTTGCAAAAGAAGCAGAACTCCGTGAAAAGTATGATCTGCTGATGAATAGATATGGATATTTTATTTTGTTTGAATTTTAAGATTTTAGCATGTAGAAGCCTATAACTGTACTTCACAAAGAAAGGGTATGTTGTTGAGGAAGTTAAAGGAATTTTCAAAAGGATTGTTTGCAATTTTTCACGAGCCATCAGAAGTTTCTGCAATGACAATGAAATAGTAACTGATCAAGGAATTTGAGATTTCTGCAAGCTTGCTACCTCTTAATTATAAGATACTTAAAAAATTAACTTTTTTTAAGCACATTGACTATTTTTAAGTCTAATGCCCAGTGCCACATTTGTGTTGTACCACTCTACTGAATTTTATGGATGTTTCCTATTAAAAAATATAAGATAGTTATATGCAAAGCAAACAAGTTCACTGACAAAATACCCAGTTCTTTTCCACCAAGTGCCTTTCTTACAGAAAGTACTGTATTTTAAGTTTGTGTTTGTCACAGGCTTAATTTGCTGTTTCTTTTAAAATGAAAGGAATCTGTTTAATCTGTATAATTTCTTGTAAAATCATGAGTGTCTTACTTGAGCTCCTCAAAAAAGAGTCTATCATTGTCTTCTCCATTTTGGGTACAAAGAAGTTCACATGAAGTACTAATCAGAAATTACAGATTGGTATTAGGAACTGTTGATTTCTTGTCACTGTCCTTGTACAGTTTTATCTATTCCTGATAGTTACTTAATGATTCACTGTAGTCAACCAAATTATGTTCTGCTTTTTCTGGAAACAACCCATTTCACAGTAAGTTTCCTTTATACCTAAACATTGGTCTTTTCTACTCTGGCTCTGTTTAAGTCTGTACTCTTATAGGGGTAAGTCCTGGCCTTAGTTTTTCCATGAATGCATTTGCTTAATTGCTTGTGACTTTATTTATTTATCCAAAGAGGCCTGATTTTTTTTGCTCTGAAATAGAAATCAAGAGTTTATGTAGCACAGTGCATTTGTATAATAAGTAATGTGTAACTTTTTCAGTCTCAGATTTTCTCTGTAAAAATAGTACTTTAAATGAAAAAAAGTTGCACACATAGTCATTCCAAGATAATCATACATGTGAAAATTGGAAACTGCCTCAAACTGTAAAAATTTTGAAATGTAAAACTTACCGTGTTTTGCTGCTTATGCCTTGCTGTTTGTGCATGCACTGTTTTCAGACTCTGCACAATACAGTCCGAGAACATGGTCATCAAAACAGAGCATGCCCAGGCACTGAGTCAGCTGACAGCCCAGAATGAAGCTCTCCGGAACAATTTCAGAGATCAGGTCAGGAACCTGCAAGAAGAGCACAGGAAGACAGTAGAGACACTTCAGCAGCAACTCTCCAGAGTAGAAGCTCAGCTCTTCCAACTCAAGAGTGAACCAAGCACTAAAGGTAACTTCCAGGCAGAATACCAGTTTTTCATGGGTTAGTTACAGATTTGTGTACCTCTGTCTGAAGCTAAAACGTGCCTACAGTGTTTGATTCTGTAGAATCACCAGCAGCTTTTTCTAGAAAATCTGCAGCATGCTGAATCAGTCCACAGATACCAAGTCAGGAATGCGTCTTTGTTATTATTTACTGTCACTTCATAATCCTAAGGTCCTTGAATACACCCAGAGGAGGGCAACAAAGGTGGTGGAAGGACTGGAAGGACTGTCCTATGAGGAGCAGCTGAGGACTCTGGGTTGGTCTAGTTTGGAGGAAAGCAGGCTGAGGGCAACCTCATCACTGTCTTACAGATTCCTGAGTGGGAGAAGTGAGGAGGGAAGTTCTGAGCTCTTTTCCCTGATATTCAATGATAGGATTTGTAGGATTGGTTCAGAGCTGCCAAGGGGAGGTTCAGACTGAGCATTAGGAAGCATTTTCTTACTGAGAGGGTGGTCATACTCTGGGACAGGCTTCCCATTGAAGTGATTGATGCCTCAAACCTGTCAGTGTTTTAAAAGGCATTTTTACAATGCCCTTGATAATGTTTTAACTTTTGATCAGCCTTGAAGTGGTCAGGCAGTTGGACTAGATACTTGTTGTAGGTCACTTCCAACTGGAACTATGCTGTTCTATAATCTGCATCACTGATACCTATTCTGCAGTATCTGCATTGTCAGACAGATGGAGGGAAATTACTTTGTAAATATTTGGTGTTCTTCTTATCAGGTTGTCTCAGGTTTTGGAGCATACTGGACATCTGCCTCAAGTAGGAAGCGTAAGGCTAAAGAGAAGTGTATTGGAAGCTGTTTTAAGAATGTTTGTTATATGTATACATGCTATTTATTATACTTGATATTTGATCCATCTTCCAATTTAATATTTTACTGTCTTTAATCTCAAGTGCTATATTCGTATCTGTAAAGTTACTAATCAGGATGTAGTTGAACATTTGTCAAGCAGCAGTAACAGTTTAAGAAGTTGCTGTGTTATTACTGAAGTAGAAGGGTCATGCACACAGTAATAAAACAGAATTTACACCTCCCACGGGACTGGTTGAAACAAAAGTGAATTCTGTTTTGCATTAAAGGTATTTGTTACTCTTACCATAGCTAAAACACATCTTCAGGGAGATGTGCGTGAAGGTTTCGTAGTCACTGAAATAAAAATTGCCAGTCAAGTTTGGGTTTAGAACCAGGCTTTGATTGGAATGGCCATTTGGAGGTGAAAGGCTGCATTTTACCATTATAAATGTTATGTTTGTATCTGGCCTTTTCTTTTTCAAGACTATTTGGCCTGCATTTTGAAGACTATTTTTTGTACCACTCTCAATCCGAGACAGTCACACCTAGGCAATAGCCCTCCCATTTCTTTCTGATATGAACATCAGTAACTATCTTTCAGGTCCAGCTGTTTCAAATCCGGCACCGAAGACCTTGAGAGAGCGGCGGAACACTGACCTTCCTGTCCTCGATGTGCACACTGTGGCTAGGGAAGAGGGAGAAGGTATGGAAACAACAGACACAGAGTCTGTGTCCTCAGCCAGCACCTATGTTCAATCCTTGGAGCAACTTCTGAACTCATCAGAAGCAAAGCCTGGTATGTAGAACATGGCTTTCAGAAGCGCTTGCCTATATAGGTTGCAGATGTTCATGCCCTCAAAACACTGTGTTTTCATTGTGCATTGTGTTTTCATGCTTTTAAGTGCAAGACACAAGTTTAGTCAAATGCCACTGAGTTTACACTGTCCTGAGGTTTGTAGGAGTTTTGTCATTGAGTGAGGCCTAACAGTAGGACAGTCCGACAGGATTTAGTGATTTAAAGATGTCATATTTCTGAACTTTTAAAGGGAAGAGAGTGGGTGAGCAAGTCAGTGAATAGTTACAGAAGTTTTTGTATTCTGGATGAGTCTCTAATAGGGACAATTAAGTGCTGATTTAATCCTGTTAATGAAATGATAAAATTTCTGTTCATCTTAATGAGCCTAATTTATTCATAGGGCTTTTTCTAGCAAAGTGAAATCCAGCATGAAAAAGAATGTTTTCGCAGTCCCCAAAAACCAGAAAAATACATGGTAGCATATAATCCTGTTTTAAAAGTCTACTGAACACTTCATGGATAACTGTTGAAAATCTCCATTTATGGGTAGAAAACAAGGAGTAAGTTAAAGCCAGGTACCTTGAGGTACTCTAGAACTGTTTTGCCAACCCCCTTTTAATATATAAATAAAAATAGATCAGAAAATAAGCATGCAGCAGCAGCATTGATGCCTATTAAGTCTGCACGCTGACTTTGCATGAATTCTGTTCATAAGAAACGTTAATCAAATTCTGATTTTAAGTTAGTATGAAGTAGATGCAAGTACTTTTTCCTTCTCTTAGTTTTCTTTTCCAATTAATTGCAGAGCCATCTCAGTGGCAAGCAGATCTCACCAAGGATGAGCTGATTCAGAAACTAAACACAACAACTAAGAGTGCTGATCACTTGAATGAACTACTTCGTGAGTCAGAAGCAACCAATGCAATCCTAATGGAACAAATAAAGGTTAGCAGACACACAGGAGATGTGAGGACAGCTCTAATTTCCATGACCTGTTTCTTAGACCAAATATCTTTCAGAAAATCCCGTCTATAAAATTTTAGTGATCTAAAACTTAATTTGGGAGGGGCTTTTATTCCACAGGTCTAATTAGTGCTTCCAGAGTCTACCTCAGTTTTTGGGGATTTTCACCTCAGTTTCTAGTTGGGTAGGCATGGGGGGGAGGGGGAGAGAAGTGTGGAGTAAAAGCTTCTACAAAAAAAAACCTCAGGAGTTTGGAAGTTTAATGTTTAGTAAAGGGTCTGTACTATTTTCACTTAGATAAAAGCAGTAAATCCCAAGGGAAGTATTGTCTGATTTCTCTTTCTGTAACCCATTTTAGCTGTCTGAAGTTAAAAGAAGACAAATGAGCTAACGTATGAGAGAGCTTTCTGAAGGCATTTCTAAATGTATTAAGCTTTCTTTTCTAAAATGCTTTTAAATTAATATCATCAGATTTCTGAATTATTTAACTGTTCAACTGTTGCTACTCTTTTATCGCTGATATTGTATCTCTGTACTGCACAAATTTTATCAAAAAAGGTTATTTTTAGTCAATAATATGCTAATTCTTATAACATTATGGCATATTTAATTTTCAGTGGATTTTTGTCCAGAATATGTTACTAAACATGGATTATTCCTTTTGAAGCAAGCTGTGCAATTCATTTTTTAGCTCTTCAAAAGACCTTTGTTCAATTACTCATTAATGAGGCAAGCAGTATTACATATTTTTTTCCTCATCTGCAGCTTCTTAAGAATGAAATAAGAAGATTGGAAAGAAATCAAGAGAGAGAAAAGTCTGTGGCTAATCTGGAATACTTGAAGAATGTTCTATTGCAGTTCATATTTCTGAAATCAGGAAGTGAGAAGGAACGGCTGCTCCCAGTAATAGACACCATGTTGCAGCTCAGCCCTGAAGAGAAGGGGAAGCTGGTTGCAATTGCCCAAGGTAGGTGGTGTTCAAAACACTGTCACAAAAAAGAGGAGAGGTGAAAAAGGAAAGGGATAGTTCTATGCTGCCTGTTGTGTAGACCTTTGAGAAAAAACAAAACTTAGTATTTATAATGCCAGTGAACTAGTCATAAAACCATTTTCTTTGTTGGGAAGTTACTATTCAGTTTTCAGTAAACAGAACAAAAATCATAAAATTGACATAAGATATAATTTCTTCTAAAACATTCACATTTTAGGAAGACAATGGTAAGGTGAAAAATTCAATGTGTTCATGTTTTGAGGATAGTTAAAAAATTTTGTCAAAATAGAGGTTTATAGAATTGAATTATTTTATTTGCAGATGTTCTAAACAGAAAACTAAAGTGGTCTTCTCAAGGCAGTACTGCAGATATAATATTAGTTTCAATATAATACATTTAAAGGTATCTTAAAATATGCTCTTCATTGAAGAAATAAAGGAACTAGGGAAGGATGTAAAAAGATTTAGGCATTTGCCAGAAATTAACACAGGATTTCTGTGTACAATAATGTTCTGTTTCTGCTTCAAATGCTCTGAGCATTAGTTCCCTTAAAATGTTTTTTAAGGTGTTGTTTGTCATTTCTCAATGACAGCAACTGTAGCTTTTTGTATTTCATTAGCAAGTGACCTATACTTTGTCTTAGAATTAATGTAAACAATAAGCAATACATTACATACAAGAACTTAAAACTTACGAACAAAATCACATTAAAAGGGGAAGTGTTCAAGTATTGCATTGCATGATGGAAATTTTGGAAAAATAAGATGTGAGTCAAGTTCATAGCATGTTCATATTGTTCTAGCCCTCTGATGAAGACTGATTGGATTTTTCTGGAGAATGGTGATGAATTACCTTTTTCAGACATTCTCAAGTACCAAAGTAAAGTGGACTTAGTGGTACTCTCCCATATCTTATATCAGCCCAAGAGTGAGTTCCTTTCTCAGCAAGCTTGAGGACAGCATTTGAAAAAGAATAAGGAGTGGGGGCAAGGTCATGTAACCAAATGATGCAATGTCTAACATTATATATATATATATATATACATATATATTGTATGTTTTTCTTCCTCCTTCAGGTGAAGAAGAGAGTACCTCACGGCCTTCTGGGTGGGCTTCATACCTCCACAGCTGGTCAGGACTTCGATAAAACAGTGGAAACACTGAATCTTTAAAAACATTCCACAACTGCAAACCTGAGAAATCTTATTGTAGATCTGTTGGTGTTGTAGCATTGAACTGCAGGGTTTTATTTCTATGTGTTATTTTCAGCTTTTTAGGCTCTGCTAAGAAAGAAGCCTGCAATAGCTCTGAAAGATGGTCCTGTTATGCTCTGGCAGCAGTGAACTGTTTTTCTTGTAAATGTTAAAGCTGATAATAAGAACTTAGAGAAGTGACAAATTAATTGCAAACAGCTTGGGAACACAATTTGTCAACCTGTGATAGCTCTTTTGATATAGAGTTTAAAAGTTTGATCTGATATATTAACTGGAATAACTAGAGTTTAGTTTTAAAGCATTTTAAAGTGTTTACAGTTGCTTTCACATATTACTGTCAGCTAGCTAATCTATATGGTTAGTGTTATTCTCTGCACATTTAAGAAATTTAAAATTGTTTCGTCTCTTGTGATGACTACAAAATGTAAGATAATTAAGAAACAGACAGGGCATTTTCTGCTTTAAAGTTGTAGTCTTTCTTAAATTATTTTCCTTTTGCAAAACATGAAGGCAATAGTTCACAAAATGTAAAGGGTGCAAATATCTGTATGAAATACAGTGTGTGTCACATCTGGGCATGGTACTGTAGTAGAGATTAATGGCATCTATGGAAGCCTCAGGATAGTACTCCAAGGCTCAGAGGTCCTAAGTGAGCTGAAGCTTTGTGACAAAGGGCTTAAGCTAGGGCTTTTTAATCTGAGGTTGGAAGTTTGTGGAAAAGACCAGGGAGAAATGTTCCATTACTGTAATGGTGTCTGTAATTTGATGACAAGACTACTCATACTGACTTAGTCATAGTGAAGACACTAAAGAAAGAATCTGAGCCCACAGGTCAGACTCCTAACACTGACTTCTGAGAGAAAAGAATGAACCTTTTGTCAATAGATGGATCTTTTAAATGTTCTAATGACTGAAGATCTTACTCTCTCACTTACCTGTGTGTGTGCACATTGTTTGCATAGATCTTTTGCACAAATGAGATGATCTCTGCTCCAGGTTACTCAACAGAATGTTATAGGTTTTTCCCAAGAAAAATAAATCTCTGCTTCTATTATCAACACAGCACCTTTTTTTACCTTCAGTTGATTTCTCCCCTTTATAGTCCATAATGCCTTTCACCATCTTAATTTATTTGTAACGTCTTAAAAAGCATACACGTGTTTGAATCCTGCATATGTTTAAACCAGAGTCTTTCTGTCTTTTTCACTCATATTTTCATGGTCTCTGTGTTGTTTTACAAAGAGTCATTCCCTGGTACACATACAAATACTAAATAGGGTTCTTCCTTTCCTATCTACCTTAGCTCAGGCTCTGAGGAAATGATGCTTGTTCCTTTAATATTGCCTTATTTCAGGCTGAGATGAATCTGAATATAAGAACAGCAGAATGGCAACATGTTGAGAGTAAACTGTTCAGTAAGTTTGCTTTTGGTTTAATTTTTTTGCTTGTATATGTTTCAGTACACAATCAGCAAAGCCGACAGGCTTTATTTAGGTATTTTAATTCCTTTCCACTGTCTTAAGCACTTCTATTTTCTTCCCCTCCATTATGTATTTTAACTGGAACTTTTATGGTTTGTGATACTGGGGAAAACATTCTCTGTAGACTTTGAGAACACAGAACTGATCAACAACAGTGTGAGGGATGAGTCTTTTAGGTGTCTGTAGGTAGCAAACAGGAGGCTGTGTTTAGGCTTCCTTGCCTTTGGAATGATTTACCTTATCTTCAGCATTCATGGTTTGAACCAGGTCTCGGATGTTGGATTCAAACTCCTTATTCAGCTCGATTTGGTTGATGTCACTCAAAAGAATGCCAAAACACAGCAACAGGAGAGATTTGAAATATGTATAAAAAGAAGTGCTAGTCATCCTCCTGCTGTGATTTTAACAATGGAAGCACATGAGTAGAAGGATATGGCTTTGTCTCATGTAGTTCACACTCCCTTTGTGGCTGACCTGATTTAGTCTCTGCTGTTGCTAAAGCGCTGTGACAAGTTCCTCTTAAAATGCACATATTTCAGAACTGTAAATTATTTAACATTGTAAGCTGTGAATAAAGGTATGCAAGTAACATATATCACTGGCTGTATGAAATACCAGTTGCTTATTGACTTCTTTCAAGTCTGAGTTGCATGCTTACTGTTTTTAGTATAACTTGAGTACCACACTTATGAATGTAGTGAACAACTTGCATTAATATATATTTTTACAATGAAATATTGAGATCTTAATTAATGTAAAAATATTTTAATAACTGTTACTAAACTGTTTTCTGTTGCTAAGGTTGCCAGAACTTATCTATGTGGCAATAAACTGACTGTAAGCAAATATATCAAAGTTTAACAGACTTGAGTAAATGGCATAGAAGAATGTGAACTGGAAACAGGTTTATTTTGCATAGAGAACTTTTATATGTCGTATGTTTGCATTTGTAATGTACAGCATTGTAGCTGTGATTTGCTTTCAAAAAGCAGTTTAAAGTTTTAATAGTACTGCTGCTTCTTGATATATACTGTGGTGCTCTTTTTTGGAAGAGCTCTGTGTTGACTTTGCTTTCTGATTCTTTTTGTTTACATTACAGTGCCACATGGATTAGAATGTTTCACAGAAAATGTCACCCTTGCCCAATATGTTCATAAGCTTAGGACCAACTTTTATCTTTTAATAGCCCACCTTTGGCCCAAGCATAAGGAGGGCATAATAATAATAGTCATAATAATAATAATAATAATAAAATCTGCTGTCACTATGCAGATTATATATTAATTAAAAACCAAAAATGGGAGTGATTCAGTGTTCCCAAACCTGCATGTGCACTGTGGCTGAATTTTTAGCTATCTAATACTGACTTAGAAACAGGTTATATGTCTTTCATTTTCCCTTTACCCAGAAGGGAGACTCATCTGTGGAAGCAAAAAGTGCTTCAGCTGAAAGAGAAGAAGATCCAAGCTTGTCAGTCTGTTGTATAGGTGTGTCCAGTTGAATCAGGGGTTCAGGATGGCCAAAGGAACCACGTTAGAAATTATACACAAGAGCATAAAGTTGCTTTTTCTTTCATGGCCCTCCTTCCCCGAAGTATAACTGTGAGAATACAGGGTTAGATTATTTTCTAAATTTAAATCCTCCTTCATCTATCTCTCTTTATCCTTCTGCTGTGATAAGAGATGATATATCATGAAATTGTGGAGGAATGCCCAAAAACTCTCCTTAGTTTGTACTGAGTTACTTTGAAGGCAGTTTAAACATACATGCTTTGTTTGGCTTATGCCTTGGCTTCACCCAGTGCACCAATACTTCCTAAACTACCTGCTAGTTCTACTATTGTTGGTACTGTGAAAATATGTCCCTTTGAAGCCTTGCAAATAGCAGTCACCACTCACAAGCTGAGAAACCAAATGTATGAAGAGATAAAAATATATTTGTTGTAGTAATTTCAGAATTGCTAGTCTGGATGGATAAGTATTTTGTTTGCAGATAATGTCTTTGATGGCCTTTTCATGTGGCCATCACTTCAATAAAATTCACCTTTACTCAACAGAGTGCCTTTTTTTTTTCCTGAATGCCTGTTCTTACCTGAGAAAATGCTGCTCAGGTGCAAGGTAGAAAACAAGGGCTGTCTACCCCGTATTGAAGAGCTTTTATGGATCTGGTATAGTATCCACAGCCTCTACTTTGGAAGGCAACTACAGCAATGGATTCTTCTGGGTGAAGAGAGAAGTTGGTTTGTTGTAGGAGTTTTTTTTTTAGAAAAAAAATTTTAAAAGCTCGTTTAAATGACTTCATTTCAGCAGCAATCTGACAACATTAGACATGAAGGAGAGGAGGGGCAGAAACTCTTAATGGTCTTATTAGCAGGATTGCACTTAGTGTGTTTGAGTACTAACTACCTTATAAATCAGCGTGCATTTCTAATTGCAGTCAACTTTGAAATGGACCTGTTCCCTAATAAGCTGTGATAATTTTTCTTAATCTGCATGATTGTCCTAGTGCAAAGATTACGTACTCAGTGGATGAAAAGGTGCTTAGTTTGATTTAAGCATGAGTTTGGTGTGTTTATTTTCTTGACAACCTTTTTTCATAGACCATGCTTATTACACAAATATGTGGTCAGAGAGGGGATCATAAGCCATGGAAAGAAGACATAATAAATGGATATAAGTGTCAAAAAAGAGAGCCTGATACTTCCAGTCAAATTCTAACAGCTTTCACATAAATGTATATGCTGTGGGGAAGGGAAATGATAATCTGACTACTTTTTAAATGAGTTTGATTAAATTTATCGTGTGGTTCTGAAAGGATGAGAAAATGCATCTTTTCCTAGATCCTAGATTCAGGAGTTTCCTTCCTGTCCTGTGTTTCTCAGGCTCATTCTGAGGATTCAGGCTGGATTGAATAGTGAACACTGAGAATAGTAAAACAAATACGGAGATGCACATCAGTTACTGCTCCAACAAATCAGCATGCTTGGTATTGGCAAATCATTTTTTTTCGCTGTCAGTTGAATGCCTAAAGGCTTCTTAAGGATCCAAGGTAAATGTAATCAGTGTCAAAAACAGTATGCTCTTTCAGGCATGGCAGTCCCAGTCCTCCCACAGCAGGCTTTGAAAGTGTTTTAAATTGATAGACATTGGATAGCAGCTGTGTATGAGCATAGGATTTAAGTGGGGTTTATTGTTTCATTGGCTGAAAATCGAAGCTTGTTCTGAGAACGCTCAGACTGGTTCCGGAGGGGGGGTACACATTAGCTCTTGGCTCTCTCGCCCTTTGCAGCATGCAGGGCATCTCAAAAATAAAAAGCACAGAAACCATTATAGAGCTCCAGAAAAAGGCTTTTAGCCAAATACTGTTTTAATGTTATTACTCCCCTTTGTGGAGTTAAGTTGCTGATGCTCAGCATTACTCTTGCCAAGGGAGAAGGCCAATCATATCATTTTGGCTTTAGCATCCACACATTTATACAGACTAGTTAATGTTCCTCTCACATCTAGTCAGAGCATTGACTTAAACCTGCAGCTGGAGCAGTCCGGGTGAAGCTGCCCACCTTTGCAAGGGGACAGGTGGATGGTCCCTCTGCTCCAGGGGCAGAGGGCTACAGCCTCTGGAAAGGGGAGAAAAGGAGTTGATGGTGATAAAAACCTGTAACAGCTCCTGTTGTTGGTGTGGCAGCTCTCTGTCCCTGCCCTGATTACCCACCAGCCTTTCTCCTGGAAACTGGTTAAACCAGTTGTTTGCAGTGGTGGGGGACAGTGGATATCTTGCAGGAGGAGGATTTTCAGAAAACGCAGAAAAGCTAAGGTTAGGTTTTGTAACATTCTGGGAAAGATGGAGGTTGCAATGACAAAAAGCTTGAAACAGAAGAAGTACACACACCAAAAATGTGAGAGTAATACCATGATCTCCGAGAGTCATCGTTTCTTAAAGTACCTGTTCTGTGGTGCTGCCATAAGTTTTTTCTTTAGCCTTTACTGTGTCTGTACAAGTACTGATCTTATCATGAAGCAGAAATTTATACTGCTAAATATGGAACTTTATTGATCAATTTTGCAGAGGTTTGAGATTGAACAATAAAAGTTATAACCTTGGTTTTGCACAGTCTCCCCTCTTCCAAGAAAAAATGATGCTGAATATACTAGGTGTGTCTGAAATGCACGAAGCAGAAATCTGACTCTTTTTATATGGAGAGCAGAAATCTGACTCCTTTAGAAGACTAAAATACATCTAGTATTCTGAACAAACTACTTATTGTATTTAACAATAGCAATGTTTTTTAGAGGTATCAAATAGTGGTCAAAACTCATTTAATTGATTAGTGAAGTTAATAATATTGAGCAAAAATGTGAAACCTAAATAATATTTCATCTGTTAATTCATTAACAGCTTTGCTAAGAATATTTAGCTGGACACCTCGTGTTCAAAAATTATTCCTACTTCCATGGTCAAAGTTTCCTTCACTGTAGGTTTAACTTCATAGTTTTGGAGCTGTGACATGAACACTGACACAGTTAACAATTTAAATCCATTGATTATATTAAGGCAAACAATCATGGGGCTGCTTTGCTAACAGGTTCTCAGAGGCAGAGCAGGCTTAGATTGGATATTAGAAAGAAGTTCTTTACTGTGAGGGTGGTGAGGCCCTGGAACTGTTGCCCAGAGAAGCTGTGGATGCCCCATCCCTTGAAGTATTCAAAGCCAGGTTGGATGGGGCTCTGAGCAACCTGGTCTCATGTGAGACATCCCTGCCCATGGTGGGGGGTTGGAATTATATGTTCTTTAAGGTCCCTTACAACCCAAACCATTCTATGAATCTACCATCTCCAGCTGCATGAAGCTCTGGAAGAAAACAAAAACTAGAGCAAATTACCCCAGTTAGAAGTTACTTACTCATGTCTCTTCATACCACTCTGGCAAAATCATAAAATACTTTTTCATTTCCAGAAAAAAGAACGATGTAAAGATGCTGATATTTGTGATTAGAGAGAGGCAGTCAAATTCTTTGACCAAGCAGCTGCCTTCTCATCTGTCCCCAATAACCCTTCCTTTCTCACTTCTTCCCCAGGCCTACAATAATGACCTCGTTCAATGTCAGCAGAGCTGATCGTGCATTTAGTTCTGAATAGGTAAAGCCTCTGTGCTGTCACTTAAGAGTGACAGAACATTTAGGTTGGAGAAGACCTCAAAGATCAAAGAGTCCAACTGTTAACCTGGCATTGCCAAGTCCATGTCACTAAAGTGCCACTGCCAGCTGCAGTACAGTAAGTTTGGTATTTCAACAGTGATGGAAAATGTAAAGTAGTCTGGAAACAGAACATCAAAAGCATATGCCTACTTAAAACTGCATTTTACTCTGGTCTTAAAGGGAGAGAGAGATGAGAGGAAAAAAAAACCCAGCACATTAATTTTGTGATTAATATGCTGGTCTGGAGGCATGGAGTCCAAATTCTCTGCTTTGCCACATGCTTCCTTTGTGAATTTAATTTCAGTGTCTCTGTCTCTATTTCCTGACTTGCCTGCTGGGGATAATGGCACTTCTCTACCTGATGCCAAGTACATTAGCAGCAGAATGTTAAACTTTGTGATGGCTTTGTAAGCAGAAATAAGTAGACAGATTACCATATTTTCTTTAAACTGCATAGGAAGAAAATCGTCATAGCTTGCATTAAACTGGAATGGAAGGAATGATCTCCTCTTGAGTCTGTGGTGTGTGTTTTGTGAATCCTATTAAATTACTTGCCTAAGTATTCTGGACTGAATTTTACAAGTTAATTAGAATGCCAGCATGCTCTAATACTATGTAATGGACAATTAATAACAATTAAGAATTGTTATTTCTGTTGTAAAGCAAGACAAAACAAAAAATTAAATCATACCCCAAGGCACAAACTTGCTGCAAAGTGCACAGAGCCTGGGGAGGTTCACTGAAAAACTGAATTCCTGGCTTTTCTTGGTACAGCATTTCCAAAAGCTGTTAGTACTTAGTGTTTGGCATTTGTATATGTTTGGGGAAGGCTCTCCCACTCTCTATGAGAATACCTTTGCTACTTTGAGATTATATTGCTAGCAGACAAGGCTTTAGGGATTTTATCTTTAAAAGCCCTGGAAAACTGTACATGGTGCAATTCACTTGCTGTTAAATCCATTAATGTGCTCTCCAAAGGAAGCGCCACAAAGGCTGCGCTTGTTGGATGGCATTGCCTGTTAATTATTTCCAGAATTTACTGGTTTGAAGTTTGCAGCCCTGGTAGTTGCCACCTCCCTGCTGTTTCAGGCTATGCTGGTCAGAGGTGCTGCTCTTTAGCAGCCAGGAACAACTACTTCCTACAGTTCCCCAGGAGGATCAGCAATGAGAGACCCTGAAATCCTTGCAGACAAGCTGAACTTAATTAAAGACATTCATGAAGCTGACTACAAATAATGGCAGACTGCCCAAAGCACATAAGAAAAAAACCAAAAGGGTCGTGTTACCTTCAGCTGGCACAGAATGAGTACTTACTTAGATGATATAAGGAAGCTTTCCTGATAGACTCGTTAAAATGGGTGGGTGTTTAGGGGTTGGGTTTGGTTGTTCTGTGGTTTTGTTTTTGTTTTGTTTTTTTAACTGAGGGGGTTGTGATTGGTTTTTCAACATAATCACACCATTGTTGAGGTTGGCAGGCACCACTGGAGGTCACTTGTCCAGCCTCTCTGTTCAAGCACGGCCAGATTCCTAGGACCTTCAAGGGTGGAGGCTCTACAGCCTCCACTGCCAACCTCTGCCAGTGTTCAGTCACTCTCACAGTAAACATTTCTTCCCTGATGTTCAGAGGGAACCTCCTGTATTTCAGCTTGTTTCCCCTGCCTGTGTTCCTGTCACTGGACTCCACTGAAAAGAGACTGGCTCTGTCTTCCTTGTACCCTCTGTTTTCAGATATTTTTATTAATTGGCAAGATGTCTCTGAGCCTTTTCTTCTCTGGACTGAGCAGTCGGAGGTCTCTGTCTCTTCTCATAGGAGAGGGGCTCTGGTCTCTAAATAATCTTAGTGGCTATTTAATGCACTCTTTTCAGTATGTCCATATCTCTCTTGTAGTGGGAAGCCCAGAAATGGACTCAGCCCTCCAGGTGTGGCTTGACCAGTGCTGAGTAAAGGGGAAGGATCACATCCCCCTCTATTCTGGTGTATTATCCCTTCCCTTTTCAGCCATATACTTTATTTTCCTCTTTATGCAGAAATATGATGATAAAGTCTTGCTTTATTTGATTCCTCACCTTTGCAAGCAAAACTGATCCCCGCCAAGGAGCAAAGTAACAAATAAATAAAAGACAGTCTGTGTTTCTACAGCTGTAGTCCTCTCTAGAACCATGCTTCTGGCACAGCCATCAAATACCTTTTGTGGATCACAATCCCCAAAATTTACATTCTTTTCCTGGTTCTGATGGGTACCAAAGTAGATGTGCTCTGTGTTTGAATTATTCTTTCTGATCTGTGCTCACCCATCCCTATCTATGCTGATTTTCACTGGCTTAACATATCCCTTGAGCTGTCTTCTTGGAGCCATATAGATATTTTCCTTAATCCTGGCAGGCAAATATTTGCCTTTTTCATTCCAATACACCACTTCCTTGTTCTGATACTAAGGACGGCAATGGGTGGTGATACAGACAGCTCAATAATCCCACCTTTTCTATTATGCTCCTTTCATTTGTCCATAGGTCTGCCTTTGGAACTTGCCTGGTTTGGAATGTGGTTGCTTCTCTCCAAGTGAAGCAGGAGGCTTGGCCCCAGGTTTGGCAGCGTTGGAGGTAACTTTCTTATATTTACTTTCTAAACTGCTGAGCCTGAGCGAGGTGCTAGCCTTTCCCCATGCCATTGCTTATTAATGCTGTTACATGTTTAAATAATACTGATTTAAACCGGACTCTGGCTCCAGCAAAATTCACCTAAGCATTTTTGGCGCCCCAAGGTGTGGGGACAGCTTTCTTGCTACAAATTATCCTGGACTACCCAACCACGTGTAGGAAACAGTGAAAATACTTGGAATTGTTTTGATAGAAATTTTGTGCTATGGAAAAAAGGGAAAAAAAAAAAAAAAGCCGAAAAAACACAAAACCAGCAACAGCCACTCCCAGGCACCTATTTCACGTAACCCTGCGGGGCCGCATCTCCCGCAGGGCAGACAGAACGGCCCCTCCCGCGGGCCCGGCGGGAAGCACATGGGGCTGGGGGCCCCCAGCTCTTGGCAGTGATTCCCGTCCATTTCCCGAGCTGGGCCTCCCCTCTTTCCCGGCCGGGGTCGGTGGGATCCCAGCTCTTTCCCGGCCGGGGTCGGTGGGATCCCAGCATCTCCCGGCGGTGCTTCCCCTCTTTCCCGGCCGGGGTCGGTGGGATCCCAGCTCCCGGCGGTGCCTCCCCTCTTTCCCGGCCGGGGTCGGTGGGATCCAGCATCTCCCGGCGGTGCTTCCCCTCTTTCCTGGCCGGGGTCGGTGGGATCCCAGCTCTTTCCCGGCCGGGGTCGGTGGGATCCCAGCATCTCCCGGCGGTGCTTCCCCTCTTTCCCGGCCGGGGTCGGTGGGATCCCAGCTCCCGGCGGTGCTTCCCCTCTTTCCCCGCGCGGGGGCGCAGCGGGGCCGGGGCGGGGCGCGGGCGGAGCGCGCCCCCCGGCGGCGGGCCCCCCGCGCCATTACGGCGGCCCGGCGAGGCCCCTCCCCGCCGCCGGTGGGGAGCGCTTGGCGGGAGCGGCGGGAGCGGCGGCCGCCGGGATGCTGGGGGTGGCGGCCGCGGGGATCAACTGTAACAGGTAGGAGAGGCGCGGGGGCCGCCCGCGCCGTCCCGTCCCGCCTCCCGCGGCGGGCGGCTGCCGAGGGCGGCGCTTTGTCTCGGCCGGGCCGCTGTCACCGGCTGCTGCCCGCGAAAGGCGCTTTCCCGCTGCTGCCGCGGGCGCCGGCGGGGTCGGGCTGCGGTCCCGCCGAGGGGACAGGGGGGCCCGCAGCCGTGCAAGATGTCCCTGCTGCTCCGCCTGTGAAGCGTCCGTTCCACGGGGAAACTTTTCCCTGTCCCGGGAGCCGCAGCGAGGGGCACTGCAGGAATCCCTTCTCTCCGCGGTCCCCTCCTCGGCACGGAGCGCTGGGGCGGGCCCTGTGCCCTTGTACAGCGGCCGGGAAAAACACCCGGAGCTGCGGCTCGCACGTTCCGGGCGCGGCGGGAGCGCGGTCTGGTCCCCGGGCGTTAAAAGGCGCCCTGTCCCGGACGGGTGGTGGTTGTTTTAAAAGCACCATATGAAATAACCTCGGGTGTGGATGTGGTGAGATTCGTGATGTTTTATGCATATCCCACAATTACTGAGCAGTCCTATCTTGGCGACGGGCTAATGGGGTGGACTGCGGAAAGTAAAAGCTGCTCTGCTCATTGCTCAGCGTTTCAAAGCCTTGCCCTCTGCAGTTGTTTCTTGGTGAGCAATGGCCCTAATTAAAGCACTTGGCAGGGTATTGTGCTAATATGCCAAAACCTGGAGCTGAGAGAAGAAAAAAAAGTGATTTTGTAGCTGCCTTGGACTGCAGGTACAGGACAGCTGCTGGTACACAAACTTCACCTTGTCCAAAAACTGCCTTATCTTTTCCGTGCCCGACTTCTCCTGCAGGCTCCTCCAGCTATGTACCATACATTTGAAAGAAAGCTGTGGCAGTTGCAAAGTCAGGCTGAGTTTGGGCTACGGTGGTGCCATCCTGAGCGAGGTAAGCCAGCTCTGCTCCCAGGATCAGTACCCTGATGTCCTGGGCAGGATCTCACCAGCCTTGACCAGCTTTTGCTGCAGCTGCAGTGCAGCCACATGCTTAGAAAAAACATGATAATGTGATGCAGGTGTCCATATATATTGAGGTAGCTGTTTTTTCTTCAGGTGTTCCAACAGCCACTTGCTTTCATAGTGGGTGGTAGATGCTTCCAGGCCAGGATTCTTTCTGCATTCCTAAAAACGACTGAGTTGTCAGTATTTGTGCCGCCAGCGTCAGTCGGTCGCGACTGCGCGTAGCTCTGTCTTTCAGCCACACGCAGGTGCTTCGGCTGAGCCGCCTCTTTGGCCAGGTAAACAGAGCAATTACGTGTTTGGCATCTGTTCTGCTGAAGTTGTCAGGGAGGGGGCCAGCTGCCCTGCTGGTACACACTTCCAAGGGTATGAACTAAGGTACACCCCTGGCACAGCGAGAAATTTTGGAACAAAGTCAGACTAGAGCCCCCTCTTGCAGAATCTTGCAGAGATGAAGTAGCAGGGAACTTACCTGCAGTAGCCAGCACATCCAGGGAAACACTGGCAGCAGAGCCATCCAGGGTGCAGCTGGTGGCTCATGCATCCTTTCACAGCAGCAGGAACAATCATGCTGCCTCCTGGCCAAGCAAATCCTTCTATGGCTGCGAGTCAGCCTGGAGTCTTGCTGCTGCTGCTGCTGTGCCCCGAATAAGAACTGTTTGCCCAGTAAAGGCTGGACATGGGGCCCCTTGCCTAAACTGGCTGCCTTCCTCTGTTCCTCTCACCGTTCTTTTGAGGTGAATCGTTGTATGGAGGAGAAGGGGCTGCGCTGTGGTCAGGGAGGTGCAGGTGCTGTGCTGTTCACTGTCACAGAAGCTTGGCTCGAGGCAGCAGAGGAAGGTGCCGGCCAGGACAGGCAGTGCTGCTCATCTGGCAGGGTGGCACGTGGTGAGAGACTGTGGAGTCAGCTCCTGCCTTAGAGCTGTTTCCAGGTTGTCTGGCTGAGAGGGTTTTCTACAGGCTCTTCCAGTCCACTGAAGTCAAAACAAAGGGGTAAGGCTCTTGAAAGATGCATTTTGATTTTGTAAAATCCAAGGAAGGAAAATTAAAAATTGTTGTATTTTCTTGTTTTGATTCTTTGGGTTTAAAAAACCCACCAAAAATGTGACTTTTTCATTCGAGCCTACTTTTTAACAAAATGTAAAGTGATCTCAAAGGCCTCCACAAGCTGAAATTCCTAAGGGTTTTTTTGTCAGACTTTTTGGTCTGATTTAGAGAGTTTAAGTAATCTGAATTTTGGTGAAGAAAACAAAAGAGGAAAGAATGATTTGAGGTCTCTCCAGACTTGGTACATGGAAAAGCAGCAGACATCTGGTCAGCAGGTATGCACAAGGAAATAGTCTTCTTTTTAACCTTTTTTTCCCCCCCTCTTTGTTTTATGGAAGCTTTTTGAACTTGAGTCACTCCTGTGGCTTTTGTTTTGTAACTGGAGGAACTTGCAGGCTGGTGCTGTCCCTTGAACAATCATTACTGAGGCACAGCTTTTTCACTCAGCATCACGCTGATGGGCCAGACTCTGTCCTGAAGAGAGGGATTTGGGTAAGGAGGGATGTGCAGTGGGTCGATGCTGGGTAGGGTGGGTTGTTCAGGATTGCTTGGTGTGCTGCCTGGGGCTGATAGCTCGTTGTGGCAATGCCTACTTGCTTTATAAATGGCCTCTGAGTTTTGTGGGCAGCTTTTTCAGCTGGTTGTGCTAAACTCATCTTGATGTGTTATTATAGGAATGAGTTTCATATGCGGTTCAGAGAAAAACATTAGTTTCTCCATTCAGAACCATTATTATTTTCAGCTTTTGTAGTTTCCTAGAACAAACTGAGTTTTTCTTTGTAGCAAGAAATACAGGCCAGCATGCAGCAAAATACTGGAAAAAGTCAGATCCTCTTTATTCCAAGTATAACTACACTTGAAAAACTAGCACAGACTCATTGGATTCTTATTCCACTGTAGAATTCACTGCGAAGCTGAAAAACGGGGGCACTTCATGATGTTACTGGCTTTGATAGGAGTTTGTAAATAAGAAGCTAAATGTGGTGCTGCAGTTTGGTATCAGTTGTAGTGCACAGGTCTTTTTCTTAGAACTGGCTCCATACAGTTACTGCAGGGGAACCATTAATGGTCTGCAGTATGTAGAGGGTGATTTGCACAGTTAACAAATTCTTTTTCAAGTTACAGTGAAATATTTATTATTGGAGCACTTAAGGCAAGCTTTTCAGCTCCTGCAATTGTGGCTTCATGCTGTGTGTTAGGTTACACATCCTGGTTTGTCTGCGCTTTGTTCTCTTCCAAAGCCCTGTTGAAAAGTTTTTCACTCCATAGCGTAATGCAATCTCTTATTACTTTTCAATATAGGGAGGCTTTAATTATTAGCTGTGCTAAAAGCAGCTTGATAGTCAGTGGGGAGATTACTCATGTCAGGTCTTTCCATGATGGCAAGTGCTGATGACAAGGAAAATGAAACTGACAGTCACATTTTCACAGCCATAGCTTCCCTTGTCTAAGCTGTGCACGGTGTGAACGAAGCAGCCGTGTACGTGGTCTGCTGTTCTTGTGGCGTTAGGATGTGTTACACAGCACGTCACCCTGAACAGCCTGTGCAGAAGTGCTGGTGTTGGGGCAGAGAGGGTGAGAGGTCCTAGTTCAGTCTGACAATTAGGGAAAAGGTAGGAGGGGACTGTGCCCTGGGGTTAATATTTTTCTTCAAAGTGGGACCCTCCTTTGTAATTATTTCAGCATTTCCCTTCCTGTGATGTGTAAGTCTTTATGAAAATGCTGACTTCTGTTTTTTAAGCAGATAGAAGCGAGGGGGAAAAAAAAGTCAGGGTACTGCAATCTCCTTGGCTGGTTTTGTGTACCGTAGTAACTCGATGTCAAACAGTTTGCTGAATTTGTCTCAGCATCTGGAGATATCCTGATATCCAGATATCAGCAATATCCAGGATGCCAGAAGCTAATGGTGTGGCCGATGACCAGGTGTGGACAAAGTGGACCTCCTCTACAGCCTGAAACCATGTTCCTATGCCAAAATGGCATAGTCTGGAGCACCCTAGAGTGCATGAAAAATAGCATTGCAACATGTTTGGTACTCAGGAGGAGGTTTTATGCTCTGTATTTTTCATATTGATTGCTTTTCTTTATGTGTTAAATAAGAAGTTCTTGAATTCCAGCTTGGATGATCCTTCTTTTCATCACTTTTTGATTTATTAAAACACCTCACTGTAGAATTCAGTAAGGAGGTGAGTCCTTAGTCACACGATTTAGGGTTGTTTCAAACGCTTGCATTAAATATTTTGAAGAACTGAGAACACACTGGTGGATGGGCTGTTGTCTGAGTAAAACCTAAACTGGTGTGAACAGTAGAGTTAAAACCGGGGGGGTTTATTGCTCACGTCATGGGTGAGGAATTGATCATCTGGGGAGCTAAGGCATTGTAATGACTTTATGAACATTTCCTGGGTGGCCAGAGCAGCATGGGGTGCTCAAAATTAAAAAAGAGTTTTCTGTATTAATATATTGTTTTATTGTAGTTGGGGGCACTGGGAAAGACCACAGCAAAGCAATGCAGTAACACCAGCGAATATTTAGGAGGCAACAACACGGCAAAGTGGCTTCAGTCCAGACCCCACACGGACGTGCAGCAGCTGGGATTGATGTGGGGAGAGGGAACTGCGCAGAGAATTGGTTTCAAATCCACCCTGGGAGGGAAGAAAGGGACCTCGATACTTTGCAAGGACTCTTTTGTGGGGGCCTGGCCATCCCTACTGGGTCTGGTTGCTGCCTGGCAGGGGCAAGGAACTGGCTGTCAGCCTCCTGTCTTGCAGAACCACAGCATCCCTGAGTCCTCCTGTGGTGTCTCCTGGCACACTCCACCTCTGATTTGGGAATGAAAAATACCCTTGGCAAGTGGGGAGCAGGGGGTGCCACCAACACTGCCGGGGGAAGGCGGCCCCTGCGGATTCAGGGCTGAATTGGCACAGCAGCCTCTGCTTGCAAAACCCTCTGGTTTTCGTGAGGAAATGCTTGCAAATAGGCACGTACTGCTGAGCTTTGCATAGGGCCACCATGCTCTTCTGAGCTGTGTCGGTAGCAGGACAGATTTGTGTTTCATGGCAGAGAGACCGACATTTGTGCTGTAATAAGTAACTTATTTTTGCTAGGGTCTGCTTAAGTGGGCTGAGATTCACTTGGCAATTGCCAGCTATGGCCAGGGTTACGATTCAGGACAGACCATCTGTGGGCCATGCCAGGGCAGCTGCTCTTCTCACAGGCAGTGATGATTACAGAGACGTTCTAATTAAGCATGTGGTTGTGCTACAGCCGCCTAGGGTGGCCCACACATTCCTGTCCCCCAATATTTCTTGTGCCAGCACCAGGGACCTGAGCCAGCTGAAAACGTGTGGTGAGAGAGATTGGTAGATATGTAGATTTAAAATGGAGTTTGTCTCAATCTGGATTGATTCCTTGATCTTGTGGATGGCGGTGATGTCCATGGGAAAGAACTTGGGTAAGGTTGCAATACCCATTTTGGCAGAAGCGTGGATTTGTGCAAAGGGAGTGTGAAAAGTGGAGTTCTGTGACAAGGTGTTTGGGATTTAAAGAAGGAGGGAGCAGTGTTTGGTGGTGGTCTGGGTTGGGTCTGGGGACTGCTTGTGGCTTCCCTGGGTGTGGTGTCAGGACTGGGAGTCCGTGCTCTGTTGCACTGGAAGAGGAGTCACCTACCTGCCTGCAGGTTGTTGGGGAAGGATTGTCTGGGCAATTTTGCTTTCTGTTGTGGGAAGCACACGTGAGTGTGTTCTCTCTACAGCTTGTTGTCCCCTCCTACTGCCCTGCCTGAAGGGAAACCACACCAGCAGTGGTTTTGTCGTAGTTCTCCCAGAATTGGTTTGCAGACATTCACCTTCAAAGGATTCAGAGGAAGGAAATCCCGTGTTCTGCCCCCCTGACACGTGATTATGGTTAGAAATGGCACAGAGAATAGTGACACATCTTGATGCCTGTTTAAATCTGCCTGCCATTTGTTGGTATGACAAGACTTCATGATGTGGAGATGCCCATGGGCTTTCTTCACCCATTGCTTTCAGGTCCCAGAGGCACTGTATGCTGTTTGTACCGCTTGTACTGTTGGGGGAAAAAAAAGGAGCAAGATATGGTAGTGTGAGCACTTGCAGGCTGAGTCCTGCCATGCAGAGACAGAGCTGTGGGGCAGCCAGTGGCTGCTGGCTTTTCCTCAACCACTGTGTCCTGGAGACAAGGCAGGCTGGGAGGGAGGCTTGTTGAGAGGTGTCAGTGAGCTTCAGTGGAACTGAAACAAGGACAGGCACTTCTCTAATGAGACATTTCTGTAGTACTTTAAACAACCCAGAAAACATTTTTTCTCCTTTCTGTGTTTCCTTTTGTGAGTCTATGCAGTTGCAAGAGAGAGACAGTATTCTGATTATATGAAGAAGATTTGAAGTGGAGCATTTTAAAGCTGCTGCTGTTAAGAAAAAGCTGACTTTTGAGTCTTTGTTCCTTCATTCACATTTTTTTCCTTTTTGTTAGCCAGTCTCAGGAAATGAGAACATTCTTTTGGCTTTCCGTGCCTGAGTCACATCTTATATATATATCTATCTATATATAAAAATATGTTAAAACATCTGGAGATGTTTATTTCAGAGAGGTACTTGTTTTGTATTAGAGTGTCTGAGCTTTAAGTGTTTATACACAGTTGGATGTTTCCAGAATTTCCCATACTTCTCTGGTTACAAGGACATGTATATTGCTCTCAGAAAACCAAAGGAAAATGTGCTGATAACCTAGGGAATATACAAATAAGTTAAAATAAATCCTTCCAAGAAAGTGAGAATTTGCTATTTTTTTTTCAAAAATTAAACTATCAAAGCTATTGTTTATCTTAAGTTGCATCCAAACATGTAGTTGTTTAATGTTTGCTAAGTATGTATTTAAAAAAAAATAGTTTTGTGAGGAGGAAAATCAGAAAACACCAGTTGCTTTTCCCTTGTTCTTTTTTTCTTTAAAAAATAAGGGGAAAGGAAGTATTTAAAAGCTTATTACACCCATCTCTGCTACTGAGTGGGCTGACACTCACTGGGCTCTGGTAGTGCTCTGAGTGCATGGTGGGGTCTCCCTGCCTCCCTCTGTCCTCCCACCAGGGTCACACGGAGATCGTGAGACCGCTCTGAAAGGAAAAACAAAAATCCATTTAGTTTAACCAAAGGCCAAATATTTTCACTTTAGTGGGGGAGGTGGTGGGATTTAGGAGAACGAGTAAAATTTCCACCCTTGGTTGTTTAACAAAGCTGCACTGAAAATGAGGGGAAGCTGGGAATGGTGGGCACTGGTGGTGTCCTGTGCAGGGACGGCAGTGGGGTGTGAGGATTCCACTGAGGGGCTCCATCTGCCATGACCACATAATCTCCAGGTGTTCACAGCAGCTTTTCCTCCCACAGCTTCCACTGAAATGCCCTTGAGTTTATGGCTTGGATACAAAACCACTCGCTGATCAAATATTTTGATTGCATCCTGGCCTTCCTGTTAGTTTCTTTGATCTTTTCTCATTAGTGGATTATAGCGGACTTTCAAAAGTCTTGTTTGTTGAAATAGTTGTATAAATATGATCCTCAGGGTAGGTGTTATTTAGAAAAGTACTTATCTCCCAGAAAAAATCTACCTCCTTTTGCCCTTTTAGTGGGCTCATTTGCTATTGTGCATCAAAGAAGTGTTATTTTTGTCATTATATCAGAGAATAGCAGTTTATTGTTAATTGTAATCTAAAGGCCAGTGGGTCTTACTCCTTTGGCTGATTTCCTGCTCATTCAAACACTGAAGAAATGTTTCAGGTTCACATTTAAAAAAAATAAAAAAAATATTGCTGCCCTAGGATTAATCCCCCTCTGTTGAATTCTCTCACAGTTACAATTTCTCTTTTTTCAAAGTGAAAAGGCTCCCCTTCTCCATGGGCATCCTGCTCATGTGATGTCCCTTCTGAAATGGCTTCGTACAGCCTCACTTAATGCCATGCTGGAAGCTGGATGGCCTTCAGGCACTGGCATAGGGCTGCCTGGTCACCATGTGGGGTTTAGCTCTGGATGGTGGAGAAATGAATTGTGCCATAGCTTTGCAGTCAGATGAAGTGAGGGAAGAGGGCTGGAATATTGCTGGTGGCTATGCATGGTGTAAGCCTAAAGGTCAAGATTTCCAAACTTTGTCTAATACTGAAAGCCACATTTTCCTTATTGTCACATGCAGGATAGGGATTATCAAACTTTTCTCTAGCAGGATCTGGAGAGGGTCCAAGGGTTTTCAGGGGTGGTGGGCTGTTTGATGTGTCCGGATTCTCAAGGAAAGGTGGGATGCTCCTTGGTGTCAGCTCATACCTGAGGCAAATCTCACCCTGTAGCTGCTGCACTTCACCCATCCGATCGAAGTGAAGATGCCCCTGCCCAAGGCAGACCTCTCTTCCAGCCCAAACCATTCTATTATCCCCTACACAGCCTGCATTAAAACCTGCTGCTGGACCAGGCCTTCATTTTAAAAAGTACAGAGCAAATGAAGCACTGTTTTCAGTGTCATGTATTAGCAAGGCTGCTTCATTTTGATGTGAGTGAAGCTTTCTGTGCTTGTGATTGCTGATGCACTGCAAGGGGGATATAATTTGGACTTCTAGTGCAAATTGCATCTGAGTCATAAATGTGAAAATCAATACTTTTATCATTACCATACAGAGATGGGCCAACAGTACAGTTAAGAGGATCCTTGACATCACCCTTGGGAAAATTACTAGAGCATGATAAAATGGCAAAGGATCCAGGAACAGTAATATTGCATTACTGCTCAAGTTTCATGAGAAATCTTTCTGCTCACCTTGGGCTGTTTATTAATTTATGAATAGCTTTGTCAACTTGTACTTGAAAGAGACATTCAAGAAGTTTAATGTCATTGCGTGATGTGTCTTTTCAGGGCAGTTTGAGGCAGGACAGATTCCCAATGAAGGCAGAATTACATAATGAGTATTTTGTGTCATCTGAGGTAAAAGTGGTCTAATAATTTTTACCTGATGGACTTTGGTAATGTTTAGCTGTGTAGTGGCTTGATTTCAGTCATAGATTTTCTTGTTAAGTCCAATAGCACACAGTTAAAAATGTGCAGCAGTGTTACTTCCATGCATGTACAAAAACAAGCACCTGAGTTCACAGAAGGATGGGATGGGGCAGATGCTGGGATCTCAGTCACTGTGTGCCCAGTGGAGCAGCTGCAGCCGTCACAGCCATCACTAGGGTGGCTGAGGTGGTGGTAATGTGGGAAAAAGGGCTCTGTTCTCCCAGAGGAGGAACTGCACCACTGAAAGCTGTCTTCTAGTGTCCAGCATGTGTAGGCATGAAGGGTGTTGATGCTACAAATGTCAAGCAGAGGATTTTTCTCTTATATATTGAGTAATGTTCCTTCCTTGGTTTGCATTGCCAGGTATTTGCTAGTTGTCCCTGCCAGAGTGGGAGGGGAATATAGGGAAAAGCTGCTGAGTCCAGATTTTTTAACCTATCATTAATCCTTTGTCATGAAAGCAAATGCAAAATGAGCAGGGCCTTAGTTCCAAGTCAAAAGGTTTTTCAAACATGGAAAGAATGATAAATTGGCTCTATGTTCATGGTTTAAATAATAATGTTCTTGGAGCTGCTCTTGGAGATGCAAGGAAGGCAGGGTCTACCTGAATTAATTGTAAAGAAATCCCTAGTTAAAAAAAATGCTTTTCTTTCTACCATAGAGGTCTCGTATAAAGTTCATGTTGATTTAAAGCTTAATCAGGCAAAAGCATTGGTGCTGTCAGTATCCAGTATTTCATGTTTTGGTGCCGAATTGGTCGAGTGGAAGTGTTGCAAGGGCATTAACAGAATTGTATTTACTGAGAACTGTTTTCTATGCTTTTTTCCTTATGATATTAAGAGAAGTCAGGGAGGACAGGGAAATCATATTTGTTTCAAGTATTGTTATTTTAAAGTGAGCATTAAAAATGTTTAAAAAGGACATACTTGTTTTTCAGAAATTGACAGACAGTGAAATGCATCTAAATAAAAATAATCAAATTAATTTATTTAATCTGAAGGCAATACAGTCCTGCTCATGCAGAGCCCTTAAGTTAAATTCCTGAGTTCACTCAGGTCAAGTTATGAGTTTAAATTTTAATTTAAACCAAGTTCTTGAAGCCAAGAACTCAAGTGCAAAATACGTCCTCGGTTAGCAGGACCTGGGTTCACCACCACAGTTTGTGGTTTATGTGAGGGTTGAGTGCATCTGTGTTCTGTATTCTCTTTATAAGCTTTTTGGTAACATACATCTATCTGGCACTTAAAATATTTAAGCCATCCACACAGGTAAGAAGAGTGGCAGGAGAAAATACAGATTTTATTTTTTTAGTGATTCTGCCATAAAATTTTCTTTAATTCTGTTCATTGTGTACAAGCAGGTATTGCAATAGGGGTTTTCTCCAAATTTTTGTCAGCATTTGCCTGGTCAGGCATTTAAACAAACACAGGGTGCCCCTTCTGAAGTTTTTCTTCCAAGGCAAGAAAAGCATAAAATTTTAATTCCATCAAGAATTAAAATTTTAAGACCTCAGCAGATGATGGTGTGGCACCAAAAGCACTGTGGCAAGGGGTGCTTTGGTTCTGCCTGTCACCTCCACAAATGGTCATTTGACATTTTTGTCCTGGATGCTGGGAAGTTGCACCTGCCCCTTCTTAGGATGCTGGGTACCAGAGGAGAAGCTGATGGTATGGGCATGGCACAGCTCAGCCAGGGGAGGGGTCCCAAATGGTTGTTCGATGGGTGGTAAAGGTTACAGACCTTCCTGCCATGTCTGTCCTCATGGGCTTCGTGCAAACATGCAAAGTTTGCTCCATTTAACTAACAAAGGAGTTGAGGGAAACAAGTAGCAGCATCTGGGAGCATCCAAACACAAGGCAGTGGTTGGCAGCCTGCATAGTAACATGGGTGTGGGAGCCCTCCTGGCCGACTCACCAGGTCGTAACTCTGCCTCTCCTGTCTTTTCTCAGCACAAGAAGAGTTTTTTTCTTATGTACCTTATAATTTTTTTATTACCTCATCATGGCATACTACAATGTTTAATTTCCTGATAGCTCTGGTGTATCCTGTTTCTTTGCTTCTGTAAATAACGCATTTTCTGTGCTAAAAAAATATGCACTTTTACGGAAGACACACATCTTCAGTGCTTCATCAACCCACACTGCAACAGAGGCTTTCACTTCATCACAGAGGCATGATGCTGTGCTGTGAACCAATTGCACTCATAACTTACGTATGGGGGAGAAGAGAGGAAACTGCTGAAGTCAGGGATTGTTGGCTTATTCAGTAGTTATAAAGAGCCAAACTGAGCTCAGTTCTAGCTAGCTGGCCAGGGTGCTACTGCTTGCTTCACTAGAGCTCTCTGCAGAGTTACTGCCTGCATGACCCCTTACTCACAGTCAAGTTCCTTCCAAATCTGCAGGGGTGTGTTACTGACTTCAGTAGAAATAGATTAATGAAGCTTTGTGACCATTCCTCAGGACTGTATGCATATAAATGGAGAATTCTGCACCAGTTTGATTATCTTCAGCATGTTGTTAGGGATGAAGAAAGGACCGTATATTTGATCTCTCACTAATGTTTCTGATAACGTGCACATTCTAGAGGTTAGTGTGTTTAAACTAATACAGTTAAGACAGCAAATCTTAACCAATTTTCCTCAAAGCCAATTGAACTTCCACTGCCCTCTTTAATGGGGCTTGATTTATTCTTAAGGGTCCGTAAGTGGAACATCAATGGCCAAATAAGGCAAAATACCTGCTAATACTTGGACACTAGTTCTGTCCGCTTTGAAACCTTGCTGCTTTGTCTGAGGTATAGGGACAAAACCATCATGGTTCTGATTTAGTTCTGTATGGATGGTGCAGTAAGGTCAGCCTCGTAAGAGGAGGATCTCTGATTTCTCATATTTAAAGAAGAGCAGCTGGTTATTAGACAGAAGGGTCCAGCATGCCTGGTCAGTATCACATCTCTGTTCCTACAGATAGATACCTTCAGCTGAAGTTATCATACACTGGATTTGATACCTAGGAAAGTATATTTTTTATAGTTTATATCTTGTTTTTATATATACTAACTAAGGCTGTTTCAGCTTTTTTTTTTTTAATACAAATTACCTGAATTTAGTTAAAAAATGATCATTGTACACTATATATACATATATGACCCTGTAGTTTTACTTACAGTGGTTTTCAGCAGAACTCTGTGATGCCTTTTTTTTCGCTGCAGTTGGGTTTGCATCTTTTGGCAAGTGGCCGTGCAAATGTAAAAGTGTGAAAGAAAACAAAAAGCAGAAAAGCAGAGCAAGTCACTGTCACCGCAGGTCTGCTTACTCATAGGGGCAGAGCCCAAACGACAGTTTGGTTTCAGTCTTATGCAGTGGAGTGTTAAGAAGTTGTGTATTAACCCAGGGTACTGCTAACTGGTATCATTTAATTTACATTTTTAGCCCAGTAGCCCCTTGGTGGTGGCCTGAATGTTGTTCTTTGTTGCCAACGAAGTGGTTGTGGATGGATGGATGGGTAAGCAAGGAGGAGATTCCTATGAGTCCTCAGTCACACCCCTCTGAGGTGTGACTTTTACATTTTACGAGTGAGTTGTGTTCCTGAAAGAGAGTTGAGCGCTGGGTTGGCAGTGGAGTTACTGCTGCAGGCAGGTAGGGGTTGGCGTGGTGTTGGTGTCCATGGAACTGTGGATTGTGGGGCTCCTGGTGACTTGCCTGAGAGCCAGGGTCTGCCTCTGGCAGAGGTGAGATCAGGGGATCTCGTGGGGACACATGGGTCTGCTCTGAGGCTGGTGGTGTTCTGCACGAGTTAAATTTTGACAAAGCAAGAACACCCATTCAGAAAAGAGAGAGCAGGGGAGAAGTGCTGTGCCTTGTAACAGTGGTTAGTGAATGATACACGTGAATAAAAGAGCAGCAGGGAAGTTGACATTTATACATCAGCTTGGTCAAGAGGATTTTAATAACTTATGATGCACCCCACAAGCTGTGGGGCTCTGAATCACCTGTGGCCAGGCAGTTCAGTACTGAAAAGGTTAAAAAAGGAAGGTGAAACTAACACAATATCTAAGTCACTGCGGTTTCTAAGGTGGTTTCTAGGAGTTTATACCCCTTGCTCAAAGTTTCTTGCCTTAGTTGGCATTATACAAGTATTTCTCAGTGACATTAAGAACAGCACATCGGGGTTTAATGGTAAAACCAGCATTTCTGTTAATTTGGTATCATCCCCCTCTTCCCTATGAACTAGATTTGATTTGGACAGCTGTAATGATTTATCCATTAAGTTGCTGAAATCACAGTCTCTGTGAGTGTTGGATTTTTTTTGGTGGTTTGTTTTTTTTTTTTTTTTGCATTTCTAATTAATTTATGCTGGTGGTTTCTGCTGAGTGCTGAGCACTTGGTTGGGCTGCTCAGAGCTACCTATTATCTCCTTTATAAACACTTCTGGAAAAGCCAGTTTCTGAAGAGGATAGTTGGAAGGCAATGCTAGAACAGATTTGCTACCCTTGCAGTATCAAGTAAATGTAATATTAAACTGATGACTGAACTACTTTTGCTTTCACACTGCAGCATTCCCATTGTAGCATTCCAAAAGTCAAAGGGAAGGGAGAGGGAGTGCTTTAATTACAATGATTGCTAAAAGCCAATAAAATGAGAAGGATAATTCTGCTGCAATGAGCTTTTTAGAAGGGGCTAGCATTTTTAGATGTGTTTTACTCCAGTTAACAGTACTGGCAGATTTCATTCGGGCCATAACAAACTCTGATTTCCTATCCCATTTTCTTGAAAGATAAACTTACCAGTGTGCCCTGAAAACTACCAACATTTTTAAGTGCAGCTTGGGGCTGGGCTTACACTTACGTATGATGCCACTTGGTGGGACAAACAAGGTCAGACACAGGCACAGATGATGTCTGTGTTTAATTGGGCAGAGCACACAGCACAGAATTTATGCCAGCTGTTGGAAGACTAAAGGTAACTTCATGGTGGTACATTTTATAGCAGGACAGGTTACCTGCCATAACTTTTTTTTTAATATCTGATCAGGGTAGCAAAGTTTCTGGTGGATTGGTACTCAGCGTCATCCTGCTGCAGCATGTTTGAACCCACCCAAGAAGCTGTGAAACAATCTATGCATAAACTGTGTCTCTGAACTGTGATTTCAAGGAGATGGCAACTTGCTGAAGGTCAGAGAGCAAGCCAGGAATGGTATACAGATTTTGTTGTTGCTGTTTGTTTGGGAAAAAGAAAGCTTAAAAACAAACACACACAACCAGCAAACAAAACAAAGGAAGCCTTTGCTTTTCCCAAATGTATTGCTCTTAAGAATATCAGCAATGAGGCATCTTGAATTGGCATTTCATCTCCTATTTTATGAGGGAAAAACAGCCTCAGTTGTTCCTTAGGGGGTATCTGGTTTACGAATCCTTTGTTTTTATACGCTCACTGCCAGGTTGATGGGACTGATGATTCTGTGTTTGGGAAGGTTCCTTTGAGCAGTTGAAGCATACATTAATGATTGGCTTGAAGATAAAGCAACCTCCTCCCTGAGTAGAGGCTGTTCTGAGCCCAGAAGCAGGTGTTCTCCTCCAGCTCTGTCCAGAAGGTGACAGCAGCATAGCACAGTGCCCCCCCAGTAATGTTCATCCCTCCCTTTGGGTAGTGTCTTGGGTTATGGAACCAAAAATGTGTATTCTATTTCATCTGTTGAAAGCAGCTGGGGAGATGTTTTTCTTTATCTCTTGTAACTCTGGGGGGAGGGGGGCGGATGCCTTCTAATAATGGGCCAACTGTTAAAACCAGGTGGGGCAGTGTTTCTTATCTCTTTCACCACCCGTCCTCCCTCCAGGGGGATATCTTCTGCTAATGGGCCATTAAGGCTCACAAATGACAGGACACATTCCATCATCCCATTGTGGGATGCTCCACCCAGTGGGGGGAGCCAACCATTCCTACCTGGATAAAAACTGAGATGCAGGAACACAAGGTATCCTGTTTTCCACTGAGTCCCTGGGACCCTTCTCACCATCACTGGACCCTTCTCTCTCAGGATTGTCTTTGCTTCAACAGCACCACATCTGCCACACCAGGAGGATTTTAGACTGCTTCCAACACTCTGACCAACAGGGTGTCAGGTTGTAGCTCTGACTCCGTCAGGGTTTCTGAGATTGTTGTTTGTTTGTTTGCTTGTTTGGTTTTTTTACTACTACACTTGTATTGTTAATATTCCTAGTAAAGAACTGTTATTCCTATTCCCAAATCTTTGCCTGAAAGCCCTTAATTGCAAAATTATAATAATTTGAAGGGGTGAGGGGTTTACATTCTCCATTCCAAGGGAAACTCCAGCTTTCCCTGGCAGATACTTGTCTTTCCAAACCAAGACAGGTAGGTATGTTCCATTTGGTGTGGTTGGCCTATCTTAATTCCTTAAAATTTTAACAAAACCATGCATTTCTATTGTACTTCATCCACGTACAAATAACATGTTTATTAAGATCTCCCTAGCTGAAAGGAATTCAATGGGAAATCTTGTGGCTGTTCTGACAAAAAGGAAATTTTGTCTTCATTTCTCTTTCTTCCCTTTTGCCTCTTCCAGTATATAGTTGCTGCTCCATGGTTCGTGGCACTAGTGATTATGGCTGAGGGCTGATTGAATTTTTGGTTTTATTTTTATTACCTTTTGACATTTATAGGCTGAAAGTCATGGACATGAAAAAAGCAGAATTTAAAGGAATTTTGAGCACTTTGAGCATTTTTTTTTAGAAAATCTGATTTAATTTCAAGTTTTAGGTACAGAATAGTTCAGGATTATTTTAAGCTGGATAATTAAAAAGCTGTTTTTTCTGTAATGAACCCAGGAAGAGAAGGCACTGGGCTACAAGTCCTATTTTGGGAATCACCGAGCATCTGAAGCTGATCTCATTCATGTCAGCAGAAGTTCAGAAACATTTCCCCAACCATTTTTTTGAAGGTGCTCCCCTGAGTCTCACTTTCACTTCACATATTGTATTTCATATAATACTGGTGTATGTCATCTTTTCCATCTTTATTACTGTCTTGAATTCATTTACTGGAATTCTTGTGCTTTTTTTTTTAAGCATCTACTCTTAACCACTAATAAATCTGGAGCATAATGGGGCTTGGTGGGATGTTGGACTTTACAGGATGAAACTCCATTGTTTCCCATTATGGGCTGTGGCTTCCAAAATACCAGTTATGGTAATTGCCTTCCCCTCCCTCCTACCATCCATCATCTAAAGTCCTCTCTTACTGCATCAGCTTTTTCTACCCAAACTGTCTCTGCCTATTGCTGCCTTTGTCTCCACTTCCTGCTGTGGGAAGGATGGGATCCCTGCAAATCCCATCTGAACTGCTTCATCTGCAATGACTGCAAGAAGTTTTAAGTAACTTGAAATGGCACAGAAGAACAGCCAGAGGCCTAGCCTGAAAGATAAAATTTGAAATTAGAGTACATGCTTGACACCCCATCTTTTACTGAATTCTTGTTTTCATCCCTTTGTTGTTGTTGTTGTTGTTTTCTTTTTGTTTCATTTTAAGTAGTTACGTGGGTAGTGTCTTTTCACATTTCTGTAACTGCCCCCCCCCCTTACTTTGATAGGCCAAAAATTAGTAATGAATGTGTCCCTTAAACCATAGAATCACAGAATTCTTAAGGTTGGAAGGGACCTCTGGAGATGATTTTATCCAACCCCCGTACCAAAGCAGGGTCAGCAAGAGCAGCTGACACAGGAATGTGTCCGGGTGGGTTTTGAGTGTCTTCTGAGAGGGAGATTCTACAACCTCCTTGGGCAGCCTGTTCCAGTGCTCTGCCACCCTCAGAGTAAAGAGGTTCTTCTTCATGTTGAGGTGGAAATGCTTGTTTGAAATCTCTAGTAGTTGCAGACACCAGCATTAATTAGACAGTCTGGCCAACTGTCTCTTCCTGGGTTGCGTGTTCAGTCATGGGAGAACTAAAAATGACAAAAAACTTCTGCTTTGCTCCCAGTCCTCCTTGCTCACATTTCACAGTACGGCAGTGATGGGGTGTTCTCCAGGGTGAGGCAGGGAGATGCTGTGGGGATGTGGGGAGCTGGACTCCTATGGCTGAGCTCCTGGCTGCTCAGTGTGGTTGTCATGGGCTGGTTTTTTTGTTATTGTTGTTGTGTTTTGTTTTTGGTTTGGGGTTTTTTTTTAATTAAAACTTCCTCTGCATTTCCCCCCCCCCCCAAATCTGAAGGAATACAAATTGTTTTTCCATATGTGCATTCAGATGAAAATGCTTTTCTTCCACTTTCTTTCTGTCAAAAGTACTGGATTTTTTTTTTGAGTAATATTCAAAGACTTTTTTTTTCCCTCAAGGCTTATTCTTTATGTTGGACTGATGCCATGTTTTTCAGTAGCAGATCAGAACTACCAAAAAAGAAGTCTGATAGACAAGGAAACTTCTTAAAATTTAATTTGGTACTCTCTTAATGCATCAAGATTAATAATTGTATGTTAGTGGCATTACCATGATCTAAGAATGGTAATAAAATAAAGATGGTTTAGGCTAGCACATTCTGCTGTCCTGAATGAATTTTGTTACAGGCTGTGTTCAAAACAGCTTGGCATCCTTGCAGATCTGTATTACTTAGAAAGCAGGAAAGTCAATTTTGCAAGTAAAATTCTTTCTTCTGTAATATCTAGGACACAGAATTCACTTTAACTTTTTGTCAGACACAACATCTGGGGATTTCCATTCCTTCTGCTAAGGTTTATGCTCAGATTAGGGTGGTGAGGGTTATTCTGAAGGATGTGCATTTTTCGAGCTGTATGGCAGCACTATTTTCAAATCAGTTCATAAATTCTGAGTGCCTGCAGAAGTTCCAGGTTAAAGCACAGTTCCAGGTTTGTCTAGGACTTATATTTTCCTTGTCTATTGCTATCATTGATGTAAGCATGTAACTTACCATAAGGGAATTAATTAAGGGGAAAAAAAGCATATAATTGTAATACTAGTTCTGTTACTGCTCTTGTTCTTCTAAGTTCTCTATATTTTCCACACAAATAAAAATGACCTGTACCTTACCTCACACCTGATTTTGTTGATCTTTTTACTTATTTATGTGCTGAGTATTTAATGTGCTTCATTACTTGATGACTTGCTATTTTTAATAGCAGTTAGAAGTAAATAGAAATTGAAATGGGAATGTCTGTTGTCAGAGGAAGCACAAATGGCATGCCAAAAACGCACTGCAGGTTAGTATTGACTTCAAGACCTCTTTTTTTTCTGGTGGTTAAGGGTAAACCATGACAGTAATTATTTATCTGAACATGATTGTTTATATGCATAACACATATGTGACCCATATTTAAGTTGACTTTAGAATCTCTGTGAACCCTCCTTCCTTGCATTCTTCCATGAAGGGTGTGTGTACACAGAGGCTTTAAACATTACTTTTAAGGGAAGAAAAATACTTGAGAAATACCACACGCTCTTGCTCCCAAGAAGTTTTGTGCTGTTTTTCTTTTGGTTATGTTTCCTTTTGTTTTCTTTTTCCTTCCTGAGACTGATGTTACCTGAAAGTTGCCCTGGAGTATTTGATGGTGGTATTAGCATGAGAGCTTGTGTGATGGCTGGTGAGCAGATTACAGTAACCAGCTCTTCAACCCCTGCAGTCTCCTTGTGTAATGTTGGAACTGCATGCATATAATTTATAAATAAATAAATGTACATATATTGGGTATATGAGCTTAATTTTTTTTTTACTGATAGAAGTACGCAATGAAAATAATTTGGAGACCACAGGTCTAGGAGATGGAAAATCAATTTTCTTTTTTTTCCCTTATTTGCCACCAGATTATGGCCCTGCTGAATTCAGCCCTTTGCAAATACACCCTCCTCCCAGCTTTCAGACACTGTAATGAGATGAATCCCCCAGGTAATTTGGCTGAATACACCACCTCCCCAACAGAAGACATAAATGAAGGGGTCTGGCTAAAAGGGGAGCCTGTTTGCAGCCTGCCTCGCCAGTGCAATTAATTGAAATGCATCCACGTGATCCCTTCCCTTTGATTTGAATGGGAGCTGGCTGGTTTCCCAGTGCAGGCAAAAGAGCTGTCTTCTTCTCCTAAAGTGAAATGCCTGTTTCTGGTGCTCCATTTACTGAGGACGGTTAAGGGAAGGAAAGGGGAAGGGGCACTGCCAGCCAGAGGGGGTGACTGAGGCCAAGGGGTAGCAAGTGTGGTGCTGTAATTGTCAGGGTTGGCAGAGTGCAGCAATGTGGAGATGAGGTGATTCGAGCAGTGTTCCCACTGATCCACCCCACTGTGCCTCCAGGCCTGGATTCCTTCTGTCCTGCCGCTCCTTTTTTCTTAGAGAAATGCTTCCCTGCCCTCTCCAAAAATGAAAATGCAGGAGACTGCCAAGGTGTTTTGGAGGATGGCCTCTGCTGGGCTGTAGGAGCGTGGGTCTTGTTCCCCACGACAGATGAACAATCTTCAAGTGAATCTGCAGCATCACTCCATGTGGAGTTATGAACATGAATTCCTGATGGCCACCGCAGGAGCACCCAAGTGGGCCACTGGTGCAAGGGAAGTGATTCCCCCTCTTCAGACTGCCTAGTGTAAAAACACAGGAAAAGGATTGGGACAGATGGACATCCCCTGTCTAGCTGTGTCCCCAGCCAGTGCTTTCAAATCTGGCTCTTAAATGCCAGAGACCCTCAGCCAGCCAGCAAACAGGCTGAAAATCCAAAGTTGAGGTGGGACTGTGCTGCTGATGAGGGCTTTGCTTGAGAGCCCTGAAATCCTTCCCTTTTGCTCAAGTTAAACTGCTCCATTTTTCTCTTTATTTTTAACTAAGCAGCCTTTCTGCTAGAGTGTATCTCCAGACTTCATGTGGTCTGAGGCAAGGATGCAAGTCCAGAGTGGCATTTGGTCCCCTGCACTGCACCATCCCCTGCTCCCAAGTCTTTGATAAGTGATGTTGCCTCTGTCCCAGCTCCACAGCTGCCAGCTGAGTTCCACACCACCTTGTCTTACAGGAGTGTTTGAGGACAAAGAGTGTAAGCACCGTGAGATGCTTAAACACTATAGTCAGATTTGTACATAGCAGAGGGAAGTAGCCAGTGGAGGACTGATAGCAGCTAGTCATCTGGGGAATGACAGACTGCCTTGACAACCCCTTCTTCCTACCCAAAATAAGCAAAATCAGGTCAAGCTGCAAGAGGAATACAGTTCTGAAATTACAGCATGTCTAATATTCCACAGGTGGAATTGCAAGCAAAAAAGTGTTGATGTTAAATTAATTAGTTATAATTTATTATTCAGTACAAAGCAGTAGGGTGATCGAATGTGATTTATAATAAAAGTATTATTGTTTCCCATTTATGATTGGTTTTGTTATAGCGAGCAAAATGGAGAATTACCTTAGTTTATCTTGCAGATAAGACTTTCCTGCTTTGCTGTAAAGTGTCCCTATTTTTTAGGGGGAAAAAAAATAAGATGGTGGTGTCAGCTTGGAAGGTTGTTGCATAGCTACTGTCACATAAAGCAGAATTAATTGCAAGAGCTCTAAAATATGTACAATATGTGCATTGACTTCCTACAAACTGGCATTCTTCACAGTTCCTGGTAGTAGTTACACCAAAGTTTATGTTTGTAAGATCAAAGACAAGATTTTTATGGTGAATAATTACAGATAAGTTGTAAGGTTTTATCTTCTGAATGGTATCTTTTTGTGCCTTGCAACAGGGAGCACACACTTGTGCCTCTGCGTTGCTGCACACAGTGCTGCACCTTCCTGCTGTGCTGCTGGAAAAGCACCCAAATGGAAAGTCCCTGGATAAATCACTTGTGAGGGAAGAGGAGAGAGCTGAGGAAGGAGGGGAGGGTGTGCAGGGACTGGCCTCTGGGTGACAGAAGGGGAACTGGATTATGTTCAAGGGTGATTTCTGCAGATCCATGACCTCACTGCTCTTGACCTGAGGGGTTGGAGTAGTTCTTGAGGTTTACTGCATGACAGACGTGGACTAGGAAGGGCTGTCTGAATAAAAGTACTTCAGGCTGTTATGACCTTCAGAAAGAAATGTTGCATGCATTTCTAGTTGCTTATAAAATCCTTCTGCTTGGAGTAGATGAATTCTTATACAAGTCCTTACACTGTTCATTTTCTATGTCTCCCAAAATAGGGTGGAAGAAGGGCAGGAGAGGAGAGCAGCATGGTGGGTGAGGTGGGAGGGCAAATGGTGAGCACAGAAGTTCAGTGCCCCACGTAGGTGATAATAGCTGTTTCTTGAGAAATATGCAAATAGGCCAACCCGTATGTAATAAAAATTTTGAAGGCAGTTTCATGTTGGAACACACATTTCTTCAAACTGGGACCCACCTAATAATGTGAAGGAAGTCCAATAATCAAAACCCTTATTCATAGGTGGGGATTTTGAATAGGAGAGCTCACAGACTCTTTCTGAGTCTATGAAGTACTTTGGAGTCTTGTGAGAGATTGTACTGAGAACACTTGAAATTTTAAAAGGTGACTCACTGTATTTTCGCTGCCAAACAATTAAGTTGTTTCACTGAGCTCATCTTCACTGGTCTGGTATGTAATAACTTGTTTTTCCCTCTGCTGCTGCCTACATTTATTCCTCTAACAGTGTTCTTAAATGTAAAACTTGTTTATGAACTTTTTTTAGTGCTACAATTGATCAGTAGTCCATAAGTTCATAGCAGCGTGAAGGATTACCACAGGTAACATAATTCTGTGCAGTTTCTTAGTCTGAGCATTAAACAAACTGTGCTTGAATGAAATCTAGTCTTTGCAGTGCATTTTCACTCAGGCAGGCATTTATGCCCCAACTCTTTCTTTTGCCTTGTGGTCCAGCCATGGCCAGGTGGGCAAGTCCAGACAGACATTACCTTGGCTGATCCTTCATCCAGAGAATCCTGAGTCGGCTTTGAGATTCAAGGACGAAGTTAATGTTTGCTGGTGCTATGGATGCAGAGCTTCCTTCACAAGCCAAGCCACTGCCTGCATTTTGTGAAGGCTGGGGAGTGTGGGGCAAGCCCTTGCAATGTCCTGGTGAGACAATGCCAAGCACAAGTTACTTGGTATCATTGGGAGGAAAGGAGTAATTTATATTCCTCCTTCTGATGGGTGAAACAGTGAGTAGCAGAAGGGAGGTGCGACAGAAGGGAAGCAGGGTGGCCGCCGGCAGCCAGCTGGCCTGGGGTTGGTGGCAGCACGCCTGGGAGGGGAGATCCCTGGGCCCCTGCCAGCGGGTTTGGGAGGAAAGCAGCTACCGATGGTGTTAGTCAGTGTGACTGCTGAGTGCTGTTCAAAGGGGGACGGATTGGGCGTTATCTCATTTCCTCTTTCACATAACCCCAGGGAAAAGGGAGAACATCAATGAAACCCTGGAGCTGAATGGAGCCAGATCCAGGGTGAAATGTGTAAAGAATTTGTCACAGGAGATTTGTCTTTTTGGTCCTTTTGTACTATTTCACAGGCATAACCTTCCTGGTTGCGTGTTGTTTATTTTCCCTGTTCCTGTTTAATCCTTAAAGATAATAGTATACATTAGTAATGGTGAGGAAGAATGCTTTTCGTAACAATAATGTCAATAGTGTGATAAAATTTCTCTAATATTTTGGCTTAATACCGTGCACATTGTGCCAGCAGTAGTACTGGATAATTCAGAGACTGCTGTTAGGCCTATTAGGAATGTTTTTTTCAGAGCTCGTGTAAGAGGCCCCAGAAGACATCCAGAAGATTGACCACAGTATTTATATTTGAGAATGGTGGCAAAAACAGGCTGCTGGAGAATTAAAGCTTAGTCAGCCTAACTTTGAACCCTTGCAAGTCATGAGTGCAACTAACAGTCAATATATAAGCACTTACTGAATAATATGACATTAAAAGAGCCCCATGGATTTCTAAGAACAGATCGTTTCAAAGCAGCCAATTTTTCAGGTATGGCAGATGAGCATTCCTTATAAACAAAAAGGAGGAAATAAATTAGGTGTACCTACTGCTGCTGTCTCACACAAGATTTCATAAGCAAACAAGAGAAAGAGGCTTTAGAATTTGAGTAAAGGTGATTGACTTTGTTGGAGCACAAGACTTGCAAATTCCCATCTCTGTATCCACTTGTCCGCTCTTGCTGCTCTTCCTGTTGTGGGCCATTCACATAAGTGCTGCTGATATCTCCTCCTGTTCCTTCATCACCCCCTTGCAAGGCGTATTAGTTTGGACTCAGTGCTTGGTTTCAAGAGAAGCATATTGCAGTTTGGAAATAACAGTCCCAGTGAAATTGCTGGAGGGGAGGTGTGCAGCTGTGTGGAAAACATTTGGACAGGAATTGATGTTTTGACACAGAGCCACCAGCAGGATCCCCCTAAACAGAACCTGCCTGATCACACCTTGCAGGAATTCTCTCCTTTACCACTTATGTTTAATAACTCGATCAGTGACTTGGATGCTGCTGCTGAAAGTTGGCTTATGAAGTTTGTGGATGTCTGTGACTTGGAGGAACCTTTAGGGATACAGGAGATGAATTAAAGACAATCCTGGCAGTCTGAAAAGAGGTTCCACAATCAAGAAGTTGAAATTTCATGAAAAGAAATTGAAAGAGTGGAGCTCACAAAAGAGAATTCAAATGACCATGGGCTGGGCCATTTGGAGGAGTATTAAAATGCCTTATCATGTTTTATGATGTGCCTGCAGAGAAAAACAGATCTTATTTTGAAAACAGTGTGTATTAAATATGCACAGAAAGATTGACCTAGATTATTTTGAAGAGACTCTGTATTTATTACTGAAAAAGCCTGAGAGTCATTGTCCTGTTAGAGGAGGATAACAGAGAGGCCTTGTTAAAGCAACAAAGCTCTTGAAGAAGATTGGAAATGTACTGGCTGGTGCATGCTTCTTTACTGAAACCTAGGAACAGGGTTGTATCCATGGGTGGCAAATCTATTTTGATGGTATTTTAGTACATCTATAGTCTCTGTAAGTGAAATAGAAGGGATATGATAGCCCTACCTAGGAATTAAAATCACTTTTTTCTCTAAAGCAGCATTTCCTCCTCCAGTCTGCTCTTGTATCAGAAAGGAGACAGCTACAGTAACGTAGGTATTTGTAGTCAGAGATCCTGAAATAGGACTTAAGCCCTGCCATACCTTTGATGACTGTGTCAGTTTGGCCCATGGCTGTGCTGTCCATGCAACAGGGTATGTGCATCTCCCTGCACATCAGCTGCAAGGAACCATCCAGTTGTGCTGGGCATTATATAGCCATCCTTTTTGTCTTCCCCTGTCATGGGCACTGAGGAGGAGGAGGCTGGGCAGAATGGCAGGCAGGTCTTACTTCTTAACAGTAGTACTCTTGTGGAAAGGTCAAGCCTTTCTCCTGTTACTCATAGGCATTTTAGGGGAGTGGAAGCTTTTGACAGCTCCCAACATCAAATACTTGCTCTGATCAGCTGCTGCAACTCCAGTCCCGCAGTGCCAGGTGTGCCATCTGCTCATGGCTGGTGCTTGGGTCTCTGCAGTCTGCTCCTGCTCCAGTCAGCTCTGCCACTGCCAGCTGGGTCCAGGAGAGGACACGCAGCAAGGAGAGAGGGTCTAGCGGTGAAGCTGGTGTTTCCCATCACTTCCTAGCAAGAGGCCCTCAACTGAGCAGTGATTCATCCTAGGGCCTTGCTCCAGGCCTGGCTGAGGTGTAGCAGTAACCCTTTTGAAAAAGTTGTGTTGAAATATTGCAGTGAGTTTAAGAGAAGACAGATGGTGTCTGTCCTCTTGTCAGTTGAGAGCAGACTATTTTAATTGGTAGCATTTCATAGAATCATAGAATTTGGTGTGGTAGGGACATTTAGAGGCCATCTATTTCAATGTCCCTGCAATGAGCAGGGACATCTCCAACTCCATCAGGTTGCTCAGAGCCCTATCCAGTCTGACCTCCAGTCTTCCCAGGGTCAGGTCAGCTACCAGCTCTATGGGCAACAGCATTTCACCACCACTAGTGGTAGCAAAAAATTTCTTACTTGAACGGCTGCAACTGTGTCTTTTTAACTGAACTTGAGTCAGTCTGGCTTGGAGGTCCAGCTCTGATTTATATAGATTTGGTGTTAGCATTTGGTGGCCTGGGTGGGCCTGGTGCTTTGAACGGCAGCTGACTGACAGGAAGGACTGCAAGGGGAACCCCCAGGGGCGTTTGGGGCTTTTTTTTTTTTTTTTTTTTTTTTTTTTTTTGTCGCGTGTTTTGAGCAGGCTTCGCCCTTCCAGCCTGGCGATGTGAGGCGGGTGGGGTGTCGGTGGGGTGTCGGCGGGGAGGGCGCTGCGGGCAGGGAGGCAGGCAGCCCTTGGGGAGGGGGCCGTGCCGAGAGGCGGCTCTCGGGCCCGGCCGCGGCTCTCGGGCTCCGCCTGCCGGTGCGAGCGCGGCCGGGCAGGGCCGCCCCAGGGCGCGGGTCCCGGGCACGGCCCGTGGGGCGGGGGCGGCTGCAACCGGGGCTCCGGGAACATGATGAGGGAACATCACTTCTGCTGAGCTGGAGTAATACTTCATATATCTTCCTTCCTTATGCTGTGTATGGCACTCACTGGTCCCTTGCCCTACAGCAGCTGTATTCAGTAACCCACCTCCCCCAGCCTCAGTCCTTCTCCGTTTTGGTGGCTGGGAGAGAGCTCTTGAGAGAGGAAGACATGGGCTAGAGCTGCTTGCAGCTGGGGTGAAGGTGAGGGAGGAAGGAGTGTATGGGGAGGGGGAAGGAAGAGCGTCGGAAGGAGAAAAAAAGGAACTTGGTGAGCTCCTAGGTCAGTTCAGCCATTTCTTGTATACACCCTCGGCAAACTGGAACAGCTGAGGCATGAGTACATATTTCCTTCTGCTTGTTCTGCCCCGGAGATGGTGATTTCAGGGGGTGATGAGGCAGACAGCTGCAGGGTGTGACTGTCTGGCTTCTCCACCAGCTCCTGGCAATGCAGGCACCTCAAAGGTCTCCTTGCAGAGGGTTGCCTGAAGCAGAGAGGACATCGACTTCCCCAGAAGCTGCAGTATTGAGCATCCTGAAGCAGCTCTGGGCATTTGGCTGTACCTGTGTTCTGCAGTTCTAGTTCCTGTTGGCCTGCTAGAGGAACAGAGAAAAATACTTTGCATCTGTGGAAATGTGGATATAAACCAGTGGTTCCCTTCTCTAGTTAACTTCTGCTTGTAGACTAATTTTTTGGTCTAATTCTATGCAGTGCAGGTCCAGCCCCCCCTCTGTTACCTCAGGAGCTTCATGATCACTGCAGAGCCACATCTGCTGACCCCTTTTGCAGGAAGCACTGGTGCCAGGATCAGCTGATGGGCTTGGCTGAACCGTGTGACTTTGTCTAGAGTTGTTTGTGTGACCCTACCCTGCACTTCCCATCAGGCCTGATCTGGGCAACCACAGACTGCAACGATCTGTCAGTGCCTATGAGCATGGTCTCTCTGGGGCTGGTTTTGTTCTGCTCTCAATGGCCAGAATTTTGTTCACAAGTTTTTCTTTTAGCACAGCTCTTCTGGAAAAAAAGTTGGTGATAAAAGAGAGCCAATTATTGTGGTGTGAACAAAACTGAAAAATATGGTTTAGCCAGGCCAACTGGTTAATGAATTGCTCAAACACGCTTTAAAATGTTAATTGAAGAGTTAATGCTTGTTTTCCTAGTTCCCTTTAAATGGATGCTTATTCACATTAACCATGAAGTGTTGCAGCTTTTACAGTTATCGTGAATCAACAAACTTTTCATAAAAGCGGAACTGCTGGCATATGAGCAATATATTAAATAACACGAATTGCAGCAACCAAGGCCTTTCATTATGTACAACTGGTTTGTTGTGATTTTCTTCATCCTCAAGAACAAAATGCTGTTACCTTGACGCTTGCCACATTATTTTGAGAGACACAGCTGTAGTGAATTCTTTCCCTGGGAGGGTAATTGTCCAGTGATAAGTTTAGTGAAACTTTACTGCCGCTTTTGCACTTGAAGGATCTTTGCAGGAAGAGATAAGGAGTTCAAATGAGGAAGCACTATGTGACAGTATGGGAAACAGCAGCTTGGAAAGATAACTTCCATTGTTAATTTGTCCAAAGAAAAGGGTTAGCGATAATATTAAGTGGCCTGAAGATAGGAGTAAGAAACAGGATGTAGAGACATGATGAAGGAAAAGGAAAATGAGGCTCTGTTGGTATGGCATAACATTATTTTGTATATATGGTGAAAGCAGGTGGTAAGGATACTTGCCTGTCTGACCATGCTGGAGGGCACACTGGCAGTCAGGGGACCGAAGCCTGAAGCCATACTGCTGTACAAAGATGGGGACAAGCTCTGCTTGCAGCACGTCCTGCGTGTCCCCTGCAGAGATCAGGCTGTGGCCTCATTTCTTTGTCAGTGATGGTGAGCAAGGTTTCAGGCTCCGCTTCTTACAGATCTGTGCAGCAACTGGCTGGGAAAGGTTGAAGTTTGATTTTAAGGGTATTCCTGCTTTAACCTGCAGAGGATTGCCTGAGGCCTTTGAGATGTGCCAGGGATTCAGATTCGTTTAGGAAAACTGAGTTTGAGTCTCTGTCCATGCAAGAGAGACATATCTCAACTCTTGTTTGTCTGGGCAGGTTGACCACCCTAACCTGCTCTGCGAAATGGTGGTTATTTTTTGTTCCCTGTTAGTCCTTGTCCTATGCTGAGGTTGTCAGAGATGGCAGTAGCCTTGCATTGTGTAACACTATCTGCCTTCATCTCAGAAAAGTAAAAAATCAGAGGGTGTTCCTCTTTCTCAGCAGGTGGGAAGGTGGGGAGATGTGATCTTCCCACTCTGGATGGCACTGACAGAGATGCTTGTGGTAGGTTAAAGTGGCCCTGCTTGACTCTTTGCTGCTCATCAGTGATTCCAGGGGTTGCTCTTCCCATAAAAGGATCTGAAATGCTGTCCTGCTGTTCTTACAGTTTTGTACTTCTGTACCATGCACCAATGGTATAATGAAAGCTTTAGCCTTTCCTATGAGATGGAAGTTTTTCTTCCTTCTCTGTCCTTGGTGGTTTTGAGATGGACAGTTGGCATGGCACAATTTGTGGAGCTGAACTGTGAATTTTGATAGCTTTATCCTCTTCTTTACAGTATCAAGTTTTTACAGGGTCAAAGAAGGAAGTGGTTTACTGAGTCACTTAATTTTTTTTTTTATTGTTTTATCACAACTACCAGTAATAACCACAGGGAAAACATGCAAACAGTGTACATTTGATGTGAAGCTTTATATGGGAAAGGCTGCTCATTGTGAAGGTGCTGCCAGCGAGGCTACAGGCTGACAGTAAGTGTCCACCTGCTCACTGGGGCTGAGGGTCTGGCTGAGGCATCTGCTGGAGTGCACATTGTGCTGCCTTCTGAGCTGACAGCCTGGCTGTGAATTGTATGGGCTTTTAGTCATTCACAGGGAAATTCTTGGGAGCAGGAGCCATGCATGGGAATGATGATAAATAGTTAAGAATGAAAAATAGTTTTACTTGCTGGGTTTTATTACTACTAACAGCAAGCAACATGGTAACAGAGCTTTTAGCAAAGTTCTTTGTTGTTCTGGAAGTGCACAGAGGTATTCTGGTATTTCCAGTAGTTTTTTAATCCTTTGCTCACTGGGAGTGTTTTTAGGGACACTATTTTGTCCCCACTCAGAACAAAGGATTCATGGTCAGTTTGAAGGTAGAGCATTGCTGACGGGTTTTCTGCTGGCTGAGGAAGAGGACACTGTGACAGAATAATTGAACCCCCAACGGTAATTCCAGTGGAAGGAAAAGTTTTGTCCCACCTATTACAGAAATTGTGTTGCTTCTGGTGTGGTTGTGTTCAGAAAAGTCGGTGACTTTGCCAGCGAAGCAAAGCTTTTACGGTAGGACAGCTGTGCCTTTTTGGTTTAAGGCTTTTGCTCTGATTTAGGAATCTTAAGTATGTTTTTCCTGTGCTTTAAAATATTCTGAAAAATCCATATGAGATCATATTGTTATGTTTCATGCTGAATCCCAAAGTAATTTTTACAGCATTAAGGGAAGGGGGGGATGTATATATATCATATATATATATTATATCATCCTGAATGTCCAGGTTGAATTACTTTCATTTATTTTGCACTGTGTTTTTTGGGTTTTTTTTCCCAGTATGGATTTTTCTGCTTGGATATGAATTACAAATTTTAATAATTTCAAAACCATAATGTAAATACTTAAAAATTAAGGGTTGTGGGTTTTTTTAGTTGCTAAAAATTGCACATTGCCTGTGATTTTTAAGTGTTTTTACATGTATTCAGCTTCGTTTTTTGTAGACACATGATCTGCTTTCTGTATTATGCTTTAGGAAATATGTTAGTTCTTATATACAATAAACCATCATACTACAGGTTTCTGAGCATTTAAAGGTGATAATCTCTAGGGACCCACCATTTTCTACCTTTCTTGGAAATGCTGCTCAGAGTATAGAACCACTTTTCAGTATGTCTGACCTCATTCAGTATGTCTGTCTCAAGTATTTTCTCTGTGCCCTCACTGCCTCCTCCCCTTGTCTGTGCAATGTGTTTTCTCTGCCTTGGTTTTTTGGGCGGTAGAAACTGTGTGAGGTGACTGAGTTGTGTGTTTACAGTCGTAGGGTCAGGATCATTGCTTTTTCTGGGCTGCTGAATTGACCATCCCTCACCATACAACCAGCTGCATTCAAAGGCTCTGGTGCCTTCTTGGGAGCTCAGGGTTGGATTGTTCTTCTAAAACACCAGCCCTTGGAGCTGTGAAGTAGTGTCACCTACTGCTTTCATTATTGTATTTGTGTGCCAGGAGGTGGTGGTGCCTTCAAGCCATGTGCACGTTGTTGGTGTTACCAGCACCTGTTCCAGCCTTCTCGAGGGGAGGGTACTGTCTTCTCTCCTTGGCATTTCATTTCAGTGTAAGGACACAATACCTTGATGAGAAGCTTTTCTTTCTCTACTTGTAATGGAGCGTTAGTCATTTGAAAAGTATTTGTAAGACGGAAGGCACAGGGTCCAGGAGAGTAATTGCTGGTAGTCAGTAGAGGAAGCAGTTTATAGGCTGCTGTAGTTTTGTTTCCATTTATTTAACCCTGATGAGTGATGCTTGGAGAAAAATTAAGATTTCCTAATACTCCTGTTCCTTCGCTGAAGGGGCAAAGTCAGTCTGGGACCTGTTCTGAGATGTCCCACTAGCTCTCCACCCAAACCGGGGCTCAGCAATTGCCCATCTGATGCATCTCAGCTTTTCTGCACCCATGGATGAGCTTGCTGGCTTTCAGGACACAAACCCTTGGGGTATCTTCGGGTATCTGGGGCTGCAGCTCTCTGGGCAGTTTCCTGTTCCCTTCATTTGCCGCCTGTTTGCTAGGTCTGCTTCTTTTTTAATTTTTATTTTATTTTTTTAATTTTTTTTTTTTTTAACTAGGAGATTTCTTCAGTCTTTTGTAACATCTACTGGGGAACTTCTAACCACCAAATAAGCCAGCTGGCACCTGGGGCCTTTTGCCCGCATTTTTAGAGGCAATTTATCCCATCATAATAGAATAAAGTAAACCTTCTGGACATATCTACAGTAGTAGAGTGCAAGTAGAAGTAAACTTTAAAAAAGATAAGACTTCAGCTTAGGATCTTCATGCATTATAACCAAGGTGCTTAAATGTAAAAGGTGGATTTCTGACTGGCTTTGAAAATCTCTGCTGGGAAGAGGCTTTTAATTCCAAGACAGTAAAAATTACTCTGAAGGGCAGGTTCTGGATCTAGAAATGCAGGTTGAGAATTGCTTGTGGGTTTTTTTTCCACATGCTCTAGGCTATGAAAATTATTATAAACTGTGATTTTATTGGACTTAAACTCTCCCTCCCCTCATCATTTTGGTGTGGTTTTTTTTCCTTTCATTTTTAAGATGTTACTCCATCATATGCAGGGTCCATATGAGTAATTGTACCCATCTTAAGGCATCAGCTCTTTGCCAACTTGTTTGTCACTCTTTTTTTTAATAGGCTTATGTACAAATGGCAGGACAAAACTGATTCATGCTGTGTCACACGTTCTTCTTTGCTCACCTACTCATGCATGGATCATCTGCTGATTAACAGTATAAATTTCTGGCTATAATGCCAACCTGCATCTTTACCTGCTTGTCTCCCATTCATCTCTATTCTCAGTTTGGCCCCGCTCTGAATTACTCAAGTATGTGTGGGTTAATCCATACCCCCCTCTGGCTGTGGGAAGAAATACTGGCACAAGAAACAAGACAGTATTTTCCCAGTAGAGGGAGGTATTGTAAAGCCGAGCCAGTTTTTACTTGCTGGAGAAAAGTGTGCTTTTTGCAGGTTTGGTTTGTTTTTTTTGTTTGTTTGGTTTTTTGGGTTTTTTTTTTTTCTCCTGCGGAATTTAAGAATTCATGGAGCAGCATGTGCAGATAGCTTGGAGAAGGAAAGCAAAATACCTTGCTCCACATTCAGGCAGACAGAAGATTTTCCCATGTTTGCTTTTATATTTTTTTATTATTATTGGAATAGGATATGTGGAATGAGAGCAGGGATCTCTGCCATGCTTCGTCAGAACCTTGTGTGCCACCAGCCATGGTGGAGATGCTTTTGGTACTGGCAGGATGAGAAAGGAGCCCTGTTCTCACCACAATAACCCTGCCATCCCTTTGCCCCATCAAATCCCAGAGGACTTCAGATTGAGTGCATCACTGCTGTGAATAGTGTTGAGCACAACATAGAATCATAGAACGGTTTGGGTTGGAAGGAGCCTTAAAGAGCATCTAGTTTGAACCTCTCCCCCCTGCAATGGGCCAGTACACCGTGCACTAGATCAGGCTGCAACCATCATGTAGGTTTTTACTTCACATTTTATGGCAGGGACGGGCATTAGTAGATGAGGTTTAACAAAAACTAGTAACTACTGTTAAATTGCAGCAGTCCCACTTGGTCAGCTGGATCATGGACATAAATTCAAAACTCTGCTTTGTAGTGTGGATATAGATAGATCAAGTGCCTCAGTACTTAGCTTATTCCGCAGATTAAATTTGCATGCTTCAGGATTGATTTATCACTAAGAGGAACACGGGAAGAAACATCAAAACAGATGTTGGAGAAACATTAGACAAGGAAGGAAACGTAATTAATTATTTAACTCCTTGAATCAACAGTTTAGGCTCCTGTGAAGCTTTGAAATTTTAGATTCAGGGTGTGTGTTGTTAGCATTTCTGCTTGGTATTCTGTCTGTGCATTTCATTTTATCACTGCCTGTCCCAGCAGGGACCCACAGTGTGGTACATTATTCCTTGACACCCACACCCATCTGTGGGGACTCATTCTGCAGCTCCAGAGAGGTGTGAAGCTTTGTTGGCATCAGCACATCATTTGGGTGCTTCAGGGATTCTTGCAAAACTGCCAGAATGGTTACTGCCACCTTCCTTCATTTTCTGCAGGAGTCCTTCGCTGATGTATAAGCCTTTTCCATCACTTTAAAGTGTGCTTTCTTCCAAATCTTGTGAGAAATAGTAGAAAACGGTCACTCTTGTACACATTCCTCTGGAAACTGATTCCAGTGATAAGCTGGGTGAGTGATGAGGGGATGGAGGAATGTGCTCCCTTTGAACATGCAGACACCTTGTAACTGTGAGCACACTACAGGCATTCCTATAGTGTTCTTATAACATTCTTCTGATTATTGTTTTGACTGACTGTGCTGCCATGAAAACAGGTTCTTTTATCGATATGAAAATCTTCAACTAAATTCAATTGAAATTTGGTAGTTTTCTCAAAGTTTGAAAAAAAAAAAACAAACCAAGAAGCAAGAACATGCCACTAGAGGGAATAAAAGAAGAGATACATTGAATTTTCTGTGTGGAATAAGAGACGTAAAACTTCATCTTTTCTGGTTTCTATAGTTAGTGCGCATTCTCTGTAAACACAGGCTCATGAAGAAATGTCCTGAATTTGAAGCACTTGACGTTTATTGTTATTCCTAAATTCAATTACATGTTTTCCAGCATCATGAATTGCTGTTCACATCTCTTTGAATGCAGTATAAAGTAGCCAGGCATAACCTGTCTATCTTAAAAGATTTTTAAACTGGAAAATTCTGCTGAATACCTAGAGTCACCAGAACAGTGGTACTTTCAGAGAAATTTAAGGGAGAGCACTGGAGGAATATCAAGATAAATGCTCTTTAGGACTGCAATGAAAACTCGACCATGAGCCTTGTCCCACATAATAAGAAGTTATTTCCTAATTGTGTTGAATGAAGGACTGCATACTTTCTGTCTCAGTTCCACCTTGTGCTGGTTAGACATGGGGGAATATTTTCCTCTACTGGAAGACAGGTACCACCATGGTTATCCATCACATCACAGTAGAAATGTTGGCTTTCTCTGGGGGCAGGAGGATGGTCAGTTGCATGAGGAAAGAGCACTGGAAAATGAAGATTAAACCCTCAAAGTACAGGATATACAAGAAGGCTGTGCATTACTGGTAATGAGAAAAGCTGTGGCAACTTGGCTGGTCCTCAAAAATTCTGATGGAATGTGAAAGGTCCAAGTGGCCCCATCCCACATGAGAAGAATGTAATCTCTCAAAAAAGGAATTATAAACATCAGATAGGGGCTAGAAGGTAAAAAGGGGTGTGGGGAGCAGGAGGCACTCGCTGGGGAAGCTCTCCTTGGAGAGCCAGGTCTATCTGAGTTGCTTTGTGGAAGCATTTAAGTGAGTTAGTTGAGAAATAACATTTGTGTTCTGCAACGTCTCTGCAAGAAACACCCTTACAGCTTGTATTTGATACTCAGAACCTGAAGTTTGACTGTTTGGATAAATTCAGATTTGAAACCTCGTCTCTTGTGAGGATTCATGGGCAATCCCGCAGGGCAGAGAACTAGTCCAGTTTACATTTCTTCTTGTAGAAAGCTTTTAGCTTGTTCTGAAGCCCTCCAAGAAAGTGTTTTCTATATCAGCATAGATCCCTGTTGGAGTTTGCTGAAGAGGCCTGTGAAATGGAGCTATGGAGCTGAGTACCCAGTCTTACTTTAAAAACCTAACCATCTTGCCCTCCTTTATATTTAGGTGGATTTGATCTGTATAACAACTCATTTTTTGTGTCTGGACTTGCTGTATTCCTTTAATTTGCACACTCTGTCTTGGTGCAGCTCTGGTTTCCAAGGACATTTGAGTAAAAGTTGTTGCCCAAGCACAGCAGCTGCTCATGTAGATAAATAAAAGTTTAATGAAGTGATATGTTTCAGACTAATGCACCTTCAGCAAAGGGGGTGAAGAATTGTCCTTTTATTTTTTATTGGCTTGTGTCATGTTTAATACAAAAGTATTCAGTATATGCTCAATAGATGGCTACTATAGTGAATAAGCTACTGTAGTGAATAAGAATCTATGAACAAATGTATAGGTAATAGTTCAATTTCAATAGTTTACAAAGAGCTTTTTCACAGAAAAAATGTACTCATCACTCTTGAGATTATCTAAAACCGATAATTTGGACAAAAATAAGTCATTTGTACACAGATATTTAAAGCAGAGTATAAACTGTTGGTAATATATAAAAGCTGCTGTGCCATGAACATCTGTCATCTGCTGTCCTGAACCACCACTCATAACAGCATTAACTTTTCATTGGATTGCTGATTGACTGACTGCAGGGAATTGGAGTTTAATTATATTTGAGCTTATCCAACTGTGCACTGAGAAACAACCTTAAATACTTCATTTGAAACTGGAATGCAGCATGTTTAGGCAAATATTGTGATAGTTCTTGCTTTTATTTTCTGAGGACAGGAGCTCAGATGTGTATAGCTTGTTGACAGTTCAGTGTGCGAAACACTCTAACATCATACGAATCACTTCAAATTTTTGCAGCCATTATCTTCTATTTGGCATGTTACGTGATTCCTTTTCCAAAACAATTTTGTTATTTTTCCATTTTGTGATGTTTAATATTATGTGCTGATGACATTCCAGACTGCAGCACATTGATAGTATTATATAAAATTACTGAGTTTGTGTTCAGTCTGGTAATCTCAACAAAATTAGTGTCATATGATATAGCCAGTATTACCTATGTTACACTTTTTTACTTTAGAGAAATTCAAAAATACTCTTACATGTATTCTGCTACAAAATAAAGACTGATAATGAACTCTAATTTATACCACATAGAACTTGTTTCCAATTATAGTCAAAACAGTCTTTGCAAATTGTTAGGCTTCTTGGCTTTTATTAAATGCAAATTAATTTAAAAAACACACCTTCCCCACTTACCACATGGAAGTAAAATCTCTGAATTAAGTTTTTGTGTATATGTGTCAGGAATAATGTCAAAGACACAGTAAACATTTTTCAAGTAGTGGTAAGCTTTATTGAAGCCTCCTGAAATGAAGTGTTTTATTTACTACTGAAAATTTATTAAGCTAAATGAGACGCAGAGCTTGCAAAATTCCCTGCTAACCGCCTTCCTGCCTTGCAGGAAACTACAAGCACTTCCATTCCTGTTTTACAATTACGCAGGGCACTCCATCACTACAAAATGTGACAAACTGGTATAGTGGTTGTGTTTTGATAGCTGAGAGTAGGCAGAAAATTACATAGTGGTTTTCTTCTGATTTTCGAGGTAAAAAAAGAAAAATGCACATTGCTGTTACATTTCCAAAAGAGCATTTTAATGCTTACAGAAGTTACTTTGCGGCACACTTTGCTGCATTAACCTCCCTTGCCAGCGTGCTTGAGTAACTCTGAATTTTCATAGCTCTAATGACTTTCCTTTTGTCATAAATTAGAACAGGAAAGAGTAAACAGCTCGTTGCAGTCCTGGAGGTGTGTAGCTTTTTGCGGAGGCGCTGGGAGAGCCGCCTGCTTTGCCCAGGACAGGGCAGGGTCGTGCCTGTCGGGGCAGTGAGAGTTCGAGGAAAGCTGGAGGGAAGGGGGTGAGCCTGTCGCACACATCCCTTAGGTGTGATCAAGTGATAAAGGAAATGTGGTGCCCCTTGGGAGGGTGTGTACCTATGAGAAACAGGAAGCAGCTCGGCGGGTGCCTGCCCTGCCTTGCCTGCAGAGATTGGTGGCTCCGGCGGGCGCAGGTGTGCCGCACACCGCCCAGCAGCTCCTCTGCAGGCATCTTGGCAGGCGCGCTCCTCGGCACCCGCAGCTGGGAGAGGCGGGGGAAACAAACCCAACCCAAAGCCAAAACACCCCTCTCACCTTAAAAAAAAAAACCAACCCTCCTCCAGGTAGGGGAATATGACGGCCTTGCAGCTGAAAGAGTTGTCACATTCAGGTCTGTACAGGAGGAGACGGGATCGTCCTGACAGTGTCCTGCCCGGGTCACAGGAAGATAATCTGAGGTGAGTGCAAATGGATGGTACTGCCAGGGCACCGAGCCCTTCTCTGCTGCCCACTGGCTTCGGTGGTTTTAACAAACAAAATGCAACCACAGCTCTGGAAAGTCACTGCAAAACACATGCATGGAGAAGCAGCCTCGAGGCACAACAGAAAAACCCCTGAAGGAGGGATAACAGGAGCCATACGGTGACCTTTCGTTCTGGCGATGTTGTGACAGCCTTCCCTGACTCTGGGAAGAGCAAATGTTAGCCGGCATTTACTCTGGGATCCCTTCTGACGGCCGGCACTCGCAAGTAAATAAACGTGTTTTGGAGCCTGACAACTTTGCTCCATCTGCTTTGAACCTAGTTCTGGCTCACCCAGGTTCTGTGGGTTCTGCTGCCTCCTTTGTCTTGGCACAGTCCCTGTGCCAGGCTGGTGTTGTGGAGCTGGGGTGGCTGCTGGGCTCTGGGTTTCTTCATGGGGGGTTCTGTGTTGCGGAAAGGGCTTTAGACAAAAGAATGCAGCAGGGCCACTTAGCCTGACCTTACTCAGCAAGGGTGACCAAAAATCAGAAAGCTATTTAATGTCTGGGGTTATCTTCCTGATGCTGTGAACCTTTGGAAAAAAATTAACAACGAATTTGCAAAAAGCTTCTGTTTGGAGCAGAAAGATTAAAGATCTGTTTGTAACTTGAGTAAATGCAGACACCCCCCGCCCCCTCCCCCCCAAAAAAGTAAAAATGCTATGATTTTCTAAGTGTGCTCAGCGTGAAAGCAATCCATTCCCACTTCAAACTCCTCAGCAAAGGAACCTTGTGTATCTGCTAACAAAAGCCTCAGTGGAGAGGAAGTACTTCCTATGTCCTAATGCCTGTCTCGTTGTATTTTTAGATTATTTTTCCTTGGTAGTGGTTGTGCATCAGGTTGGAGTGCTGTGTAATTTGAAAGGTTGTTACTGTGTTTTTGTTAGCTGCATTAGCAATTTCAGAAGAATGGTTATTCAGATCTGGGGGGATTTACTCTTCTGTTACAACTGAGAACCTTAATTGTGGCAAAATGTGTGATTGTAACTTACAGAAATTATTTGCCATGAGATGTCAGAAATATCACTTCTAGGAATGTGTTAACTTGCAGGTCTGGTATGTGTGTTTGGTATCTCTTTGTAGTATTAATTCTGAATTGATTTCTGAGATGGACTTCTAATAGCATGAGCAGTATATATGTTATATTCATATGATAACAGTTGGAAGAATAACCAGACTTAATAGAGTAAGAGATGTGCAGAGATTCTTGACATTTTTACATTTTGTTTCTTTTGTACAAAACTAGCAATGAGAAAAAATAGATCTATTTGGGGAACAGAAAGCCTCTTTTTAAAGCGTATACATAAAAATGAGTACTAGCTCTGTATGGTTGGGTTGCTGTTATTACTGTGCGTATCCAAGATGGGAATGAGACCATTTTGGGGCTGGATAGGGAGAAGGAGTGTGTTTACTGCACCAGCAGAAGTCTGGGTGTTTTAATCTCCTGAACCTCTTGCGGTCAGAGATGGGAAATACATGAAACATGAATTGGTCTTCAGAAATAAAATCCATATTGGAGGAAATAGCACATCAGGGGCTTGTGAATCAGCGGAGGGCAGAGTGCTGGAGGTACAAGAAGATCAGATGATGCTTTTAAAGCAGGGGGACAACCCATACCTGCAACCAGAGCTTATCTTATGTTTGCTAATAGCTTAAGCTGGTTCTTATTCAAACTAAACCTTGCTCCTTCCTAACCCATACTGTGATATTTCAGTGTGTTGCAAGGCAGGCTTGTAATTTTTACTACATTCTCCATTGACAAAAGGCTATGGTATTGTAAACACAGAATTATGACATATCAACAGGGCAAAGAGCAATTGGGAACAAAGAAAAGTTCATTAGTTTTCTAAAAATGGAAAGCTCTAGTTTTTTCCATATATTCTCCCAGTACCACTTAGATACCTGTCCTTAGCAAATTCTTTCACAGTATCTAGGGTTCACAAGAAAGACAAGAGGTTTCTTTCATGTGTGCTAAATATATCTTGCCATCCATTGCTTTGCAATGCCCTCCCATAGTATCTCTCTCCAGTTCTTTGTTCCAGTGCCTTTATATTTTGTTTTACATACATATTAATCCAGATGTGTCAAATAATATCAGCCCTTGAGCAACAGTTCACTGAAACCTGCTTTCTCAGTTCAAGTAGTGTTCTTCTAATCCTGGGCCAAAATGTACTCAAGATGCCAGTGTCCCCAGGTCACCCTTTGAGAACTTCTGTATTTAAAACCTTTAATTTCAGCTGCTGGGTCCAGCCATCACAGCAGGAGTCAGATGTGCTTGGTAGGACAGGGACCTGTGTACCTGCAAACTGCAGCTGGGGCACAGCCGAGTGTTGGCATTACAAAGCAGCTCAGCAGGGCTTGGTGCCAAAATTCTGCCTTTTTTCTTTCCTGGGAATGTCAGTGTCATTTCCACTTAAAATGTGTGAGATTACTAATAATTAGGGCACTGTGAAACAATGTACTGAAACTCCTAAATGTGCACCAGAACATATGTTTGTCATATAATGTATCACATATTTGTCCTGACAGCACAGCACATTGGTGGGGATGGGAAATTCGGCTTCTTTTTCTGTCTCACTCCATGCATCACTTAATAAACCCCATAACCTCTCTGGCAGCTTTTTAATCTGCTGCTAGAGATGCAACTGGTGCTTTACTGACTTTTTAGGGAGCTGCAGCCTGTCTGTGCCATGTAAAAGGTGGTGTGGATAGCTCATCCTTTTCTTGAACTTGCACAGTAGAAAAATGTGCTTGTTTTGACCTCCAATGAGGTTGGGGTGCTGAATGGAGACTTCTCTTTGCCTGTTTAAGTAGACTCACCAGCTCATAAACCCAAATTATACAGGATGCTCCTGGGGTGCAGAGCTCAAAATGCAGGAGGATGCCAGGCACCTTCATCTCTCTCCTGTGTGCAACAGATGCAGCCATTCTTGAACTAAATGCAACCTGAAAAACCTGCTTTTCAGAAGAGACTGTTCCGAAGACTTGTTCTTTTCCAGCTACATTGATTTAGTGGGAAAAAGATGACATCTCCTGTAGGTCTTGTCTTGCTTTGTCTTTAGAAACCGCATGTAAACAATTCTGACTGTATGCTGAGCTATTCTTTCTTGCTTTTCTCTGCAAACAGGATGCAAAGGAAATTGTACACATATATTTATGATTAATCATTAGGAGTCACGTAGCAATAGCAGTATGCTTGCTATTTTTGCTCTTTCCCCTTCTCATCCCATGGGTTTTTGTAAAAATAGAATGATTCCTCTACAAGAATTGATACTATTAATTCTCAAGGCTCAGTACAAGGTACTGGCAAGAGAAGAGGCAATTATCTTTGGGGTTTTTTTGGCAATTACACTTGAAAATTAATTTGATCACTGTTAGCTACTATCTGTAGCTCTCTTTTCTAAGTTTGTATGCATCCAAATGCCACTAAAAATGTAAACAACTTTTGAAGAGGTTAGTCTCAAATTTTTACCAAACAGTAAATTTCAGCATTTACCATAAATAATCTTGGATGAGCTTCCACCAGTGGCTGTCAGTCACTCATATCTTGCTGCTCTGTTCTGTGCAGAAAGCACTGTAGTTGTTTTCCATATTAATAGTTTTAAAGTATCTGCATTCTGTTTGCTCTCTGCTGCTGAAGCTGGTGGGTACATGTGTGTGAGTAGGTGCAGGCAATCTGCTGGATCTGCTCAGGCTCCTGCCTGCCTCTGCACATTGACTCCAGGCTAGAAGGCATGTGGATGTGCCCCAGAATTTCAAGCACAAAGACTTCCTTGCAGATGAAAGAGGAGGCATAAGCACATTGTTACGTCCCACTGAGCCTTTGGAGGATAGGGTCTGCACAGCAAGGCTTGTAGGTGAGTGTAAAAAGAAACAAATTAATAAAATTCCCCCCACTGGCAACACGGCAGGGCTGTCGCCCTTTCTTTATGAGATGCAGCATTCGGGAGTTGTGCAAGGTCACAGATCTCCTTAACCTGCCATCAAAAGCACGTGTGTAGCAGCCAGAAAAGGTGTGCAGCTGTTTCCAGCCGTGCATCAACTCTGAAGACCTGCTCCTCCTAGGAAGAAGGAATGAAAATGATGGGGGACTGTCTGGGACTGTCAGGGACTGTCTGGGAAACCAGGGACCTGTTGAGCCTTCAGATGCTTTAGGGTACTGAGGGCAAGTTAAGGTGAAAAGAAAAAATCTGTCTGCACCTGGAAGCTTACTTAAATTTGATTTCTCCTGGTAATGTTTCTTTATAGCATCACCAGTGTTAACATTTATATGGCTGCTTTCTGTGAGAGTTGTTTAACTTGCTCACCCTGCCAGTGTCAGCAGGTGAAGCAGTAATTATTCTATACATTGGTAAAAAAAAAAATTAATAATTTTTTAAAGCAGGGAAAACTTCAAAGAAGTGCTAAGACAAAAAAAAAAATTGTGCTTCTTCCTAATAACTCTGCTAGAATAGTGGAGATCTGAGTGCTACAAGTACTCATTTGAATTAGGCGCTTGGGAATTCTGAACTAAGGTACACTTCAGCTTGTCTGCTAGCTCCTCTAATTGAGGAACGGATTTGTCCATGTAAATGTAACACTGAAATGGTACCATTAATTAGAGTAACTTACAGCCAGCAAAAAATATGCTTCATGGTTAGATTTAAATATTGGGATACCTAGTATTTGCATTGCACCTTAGTTTGAGGCATCCACATGACTAGAGGCTTTACTGTTCATTTGTGCTGTACTTTTCATTGCTCTAGGGGTTAAAATAGCTCCTGAGGAACACACCCTTTTTTGCCTGCCTTCTCTCTCACCCCTTGTCTCTTACATTGCATAACAACTAAACGATTTTGTTTGACTTGCTCACCCCGCCTATCACCTCTCATGACTCCAAATGACCTGAGATAGCTGCTGTGTAACATCAACCAAAGCAGTAACTGCTTTTCCTCTTAAATCTATGATTTTAGTAAACATATAAGCTTCAATTAGGATTTTAATTATAACAATTACAATTTTCACTGCTCTTATTTACAGGATTAGCTGACTAAAGGTAAACTGTACATTTCTTTTGCTATTGTTTTCCTGTGTCCTGATGATACCTAATCAGAGGTGTTCTCTAAAGAAAATGTACTGTGATTGCTTATTATTCTTCAATATAATTAAGCTGTCCTTTGAATGCAATCTGTCACACACTAAAGTGAATTTACACACAGAAGAGAAAAATTAAATTATGTCAATGTTACCACTTAATGAAAATTACTAACTTGCAGGTGTCTGGGAGAAAAGTTTAAAGGTTGTAAGTTTGGATTTCGTTTCTGTATATTTTTTATTTTGTTTTCCTGAGGTCTCTGAGCTGCTCTAGGAAACCTGAAGCTAACTGGCACAGTGTCCTTGAGAGGACTGTGAGCCTTTTCCATGATGCTCTCCAGGCATGGGAACAGCTTGCTAAGTATGCTGCTTCCGAGGATGGCCAAAGACTGATGCCTGTGGAGGGAGGTAGAAAGAAAAAGTGAGCCTTTTATGGGATTGCCCTTGCTAGTAACCCCAGCTTGCCACCAGCTGTGGCTCAGGGACTTCCTACAGAGTTTGTGGCATTCAGTGGTTTTCCTTCAATTGAATCCTCTGGTGTTGTCTTGCAGCCAGCAATCTCAGGGCATTTACTAAGTCACGCAGTGCTCTAAGTTTTCATGTGTATTATCTGATGGTGTAGTACACATAGTTAGGTGGAGGGGTTTTTTTGTGGAATCCCAGCAGCCCTTTGACATAATACCTAGGGTCTGCCTTGGCAGGACAGATCATAGGGTCACCTTCCCAGACTGATAGAGAGAACTCCCCAATGGTGCTCTGTACACAATGGTTTGCCCTGGTTCCCCCTCCCTAATGCCCTGGCCCCTTGGTGTCTCCTTTCCTCTGTGTCTCCATTGGTTTCGGGTCCCCGGTGACCGGCCCTGTTTCCCTATAGGTCGCTGACCTTTCCTGCCCCTTGTTCCGCCCCCGTGCCTCAAGGTCACTGGCTGCTGTATCCCATACTTAACCTTGGAACTGGCAGACCCCCGGCCCTTTTGCTTCTGGATTCCCCTTCAGCTCCTGGAAATAAACCTGGCTGGAACTGATCCAGTGCAAGGGCCTTCTGCCTCTCCTTGCTGAGCTAGCCACGTGGCGTGTGTGGATGTGTGAGCTTGACTGCTCACACTCCTGAGTTTCCCTAAGCGGCCTTTCCACTGGAGAGGCTTATTGGGTCTAGGCTTCAGCTCCACTCCTAAAACACACGCCGCAACAAATGGCGCAACACATGGTGCTTGAACCTTAGAGCTTCCTGTTAGCTCTTTTGGAAGCGTCTCCAGAAACATGCGGTCTGGATTTTCAAGTCGCATTCAAGTACCACATCCCTGAGAGAAAAAATCCAGTTTTCTGGACGGTTTCTCGGGATAGGGGGAGGGGGGGGACACCAATACCCTTCTGGATGTGAAGGACTGGTCCATTGGCTAAGCTTCCACCAGATCATTTTGATAGTATAGGGTTACATTTTAGTAGCATAGGGATAAAATGTTTCTAAAATCATGGGAATAGATTCGGGGGGTTTAAAGAAAGGTTGGGTTGGGGAAGCCTGGGAAAGGGAACTAGGCCTTGGGAACCAATGTTTAGCTTTGTACTAGATCATGTACAACTGCAGCTGCATAATCGTCATATGATAAATTATATGATTGTTAAATGTAATGATTGTTGGTAATTGAATATGATTATTGTTTAATCGCAACAAGAATCGTGAGAAACAATGTTTGGGGGGCCTGATGAAAACTACAAGAATTGTAGTGTATATACTGGATAAGATCAGTATATACAACAGAACAATATGGGTTTAATAAATAATATATAGTTATATAACGGAAAGGGTATAAAACATGTTCACCTCGAATCCAATGTCGGAGTCAGTTTTGGGTCTGTACCCCTGATTCCCAGAGCTCTTCAATAAAAGCACCTGCATATAATCATCCTGTGATTATGTGTTTCAGCACCAACAATTTCTTTTGACCCGCTAGAGGGGTGAGTATATTCTAGCTGAGGTCACCTTTTTATATATTTTTTCTTTTCTTTTTTAAATCTCATGGAAGGGAGAGGGCCAGATGCCTGGAAAACTGACCATCGAGCAGAAAGAAGTATAGTCCCATGTATATAATGTCCTTCTTAGAAATAATTTTAGTTTCTCTAAGGGGATTTGAAAGTTCTTTGTCATTGGATTTTCAAATCTTTCCCGGGTGTTACCTCTGAATCTGTTCTGTCTCTTGAATTTTGGGATAATCTTGGAAAGACCTTATATCATCTGCAAATTCAGGGAGATTTTCGGGTTGGGAAATTCTATCCCCTTTTTCATTCTATCTATGCGGTGATTGTGACTTCGGGAGAGGGTTCTAAAAATAATAGAGGCTCTGTACCCCAGCTATCGTGTCCCCACCCCCCTGTTCCTAGTCCTTTGTCCTCTCGGACAGGTCTGCGGATGGAGAACAGTAGATTAAAGTTCAGAATTGCTACCCACTTTCTGCCATCTCCAGTCCTCTCTCATCCCCCTTCCAGCCTGATTTTGGCCAAATCAGCCTGGATTCTACCCTCAACCTCTTTCCTAATCCCACTTCCCCTAAATCCTCATTCACTTCTACAGTCCAAAGTGGAGCCAACCACGACCACGTGGTCAGATCAGCTACTTTGAATGATGTGGTGCGAATTTTTCCTGCCTCAGGCACTCAAAATGCCATCTGGGATCGCCCTCCCCCCTTCCCCTCCTCCTCCTCACCTTGGCGTCCCGCCTCCATGTTGGGCGTTCCCCCAATGCAGGCACTGCCCCTGTCACCACCCCCTTGTCAAGTTTCTCCACTCCCAGGGTCATCCCTCCCCCTGCCGTGCCCCCTTCTCTCCTACCTGCCCCCGCCACGGGGGGTGCTGCCCCTGGCCCCACCCCTGTCTCTGATTTCCCTGTTCCCACACCTGCCCCACCCCCATCTCAAGTTGCCCTGGTCCCGCCCCCCCCAGCCCCACCCCACCCATGCCTGTGTCGAGTCTCCCAACTCCTTCACTCCACCCCACCGCGCCCACACCAGACTCGAGTTCCCTTCCAAGTGCCACAACCCTCCTGGCCCAACCTGTCCCCTCCCTGGCTCTCCCCCACCTGTGCCTTGCCTCCCTACCCTGCCGGGTTTCTCTGCTGAGCAAACCATCTCAGCAGCAGTGACCCCCATTGCTCCTGCAGCCGCCCCCCATCCCCCCTACCGCTTCAGTGTCCTCCCCCGCCACCGCCCCCCTTCCCCCACTCGTCGCGGCGCCAGCCTCCACCCCACACCCCCACCCTTCCTCCCGGGGTGGCTCCGTGCCCTGCTGCTGCTCCCTTGCCATGGGATGCAAGCTTCCCTGTGGCTCTGATACCCCCGGGTCCCCCTCTGACTATTGCAGCCACTCCTGCCTCAGCAGCAGCGGGATTCCCTGCACTGGCAGGAATTCCCTGGGCTGCCCCTGCCTGGACACCCCCCCCAGTCGGGAGCAGCAGGGTTCCCTGGGCAGTGGCTCCTGTAGTCAGCTATCTACCGGCACCAGCTGCCCCTGCCGGTTACCTGGGAAAGGTAACCCCTTTCCCTGGTGTTTCTCCCCAGCTGGCCCCCATGGCCCCCCCTCCACCGGGTCCCCTCCCTGGGTCCTGCGGTTGCTCCCTCAGGTCCCACCCCACAGCCCACACCCTATCCCCCCTGCCTCGCGGAGCTCCCTGTTCCTGCGGGACATCCACCTTCCGTTCTGACACTCCCAGCACGCAAACTGGGATTCAACCCACTCACAGACAAAGCAGTTCAAACATCACCAGAGTAAACACCGAAGTTCACGTACTTCAATTAGAAGCTCCCTCTCCTCTTCAGAGGAGGACAGTGATTCTTCTGATTCGGACAATGGATATCAGGATCACTGGGCAAAAGTTCAAAAGGAAGCAGCTTTGGACAGTAATTGGGACTTTACTGAAAAATTACAAATCCTAGCAGCTCCAATTATATATAAAAGAGGCAGAAATCCAAAGAAATCTCCATAAAGGGACTCCATCCCTTTATGGAGAACTCAAAGAATTATGTAAAACCTCAAAAGACTATGGTAGAAAGTCACCATATTTTAAGAATCTGTTACAGGTGACTTTTTCAGCTCATGTGCTTATCCCTCATGATATTTGGCATGCTACGTCTCTCTTCCTCTCACCCACAGAGCTTCTGTAGGGATCTATTTGGAAAAAACAACTAAAAGCATTATTAAATAATTACAGAGGTGAGGTTAGCAGAGCTCACCTCACAGTTGAGCCACCTGAGTGGTGAGGGACCATTGGAAAAGCCCCAGGAGCAAGCCCAACACCTACCCAAAGCTGTTTTAGAAGACATTAAAAGCGCTGCTCGAACTGCCTTGTTTCTAACCCTGGACAGCAGTGGCCCACAACAACATTTTTCTGATACTTGACAGGGGGCAGGTGAAATATTCATCAAATTTGTAGACAGACTAAAAGACACTATTGATAAACAAGTTGATAGCCCTCAGGCTAGAAAGGAACTGCTAAATAAGCTAGCAGTTTCCAATGCAAATACTGAGTGTAAGAAAAGCATCAGAGCACTGCCTCTGGACCCTGAACCTACCATACAGCAAATGGTAGAAGCCTGTACCCACCTTACAACCACTGAATACCTGGTTGCCATGGCAGTCAGCAAAGGGGTAGCTGAAGCCTTCGTAACACAAAATAAACAAAATATGAGGTGTTATATGTGCGGTGAAATGGGTCACCTCAGGATGGAATGTAATAAAGACTTCTCGCAAAAACACCCCTCCTCTGACTGTCACTGCTCTGCATACTTGGACTGTAAAGAACATTTTAAACACTGTCCCCAGTTGCAATATCACCAGCACATTCAGCATCAACTGACAGCAGCAAAAAAAAAAACTTCCAGCTGAGCGCGGGATGGCACTGCGCGATGACACCAAATGTCAGGCCATTTGTCCCTCTTTTCCCACAGTCTCGGAATGTTGAAGCACCAAAATATCACCTTCAACGATTCCCACTGCCTAGAACAGCACAGGCTCTCTGAGGCCTACCAACAGGTTCAGGCCAGGACAAGGAGAACACTGGTAAACGCTCTTTCCATAGATTTCGATGATGAAGTAGAACACCCAATTCCAGCTGGTAAATATGGACCTCATGATGGACCAAGAGACATATTAATTATAGGAGATGCTATTAATGGACCAGACGGATTACAGGTAATCCCAGAAGTACAAACTGTGAGGCCAGGGCAAGAGATCACCATGACTGTATCATGTTTAAACCCACCCTGGCATTTGACTAGTGGCACACCTATTGCCCAAGCCTTTCTTGTACCCTCCTGGACTGATAACTTGCCAGAAAATCCTACAGTTTTTTGGGTAGAGATGTTAGGTGAAGACAGACCTATTATAGAGTGTGGCGTATCTGTTGCCCTGGGCTTTTTCTGTTCTCCTCTGGTTTTTTTAAAGTTTTTCTAAAGTTCTATTTCAGCCTTCTGTGTTTATCTTTTGCAATGGAGTCTCTCACGATTTTCACATAACCTATTGTTGTTGTAACTGTCCTTTCATGTTTACATTCTTCTCATAAGGAAGAAACTGTTGATAGACTGTTGAGTTGACCAGTGTGGTTGGAGAGGAAGATTTTCTTCCTCCAATCCATGGTCACTGTTGGAATTCTACAAATGTCACCTATAAAGGTCTGTAAATAAACTTCCCTTTTTTGCCTTAGACATCTCAGTGTGTGAGTGTCGTTCCTTTGTGTCGTACTGCGAAGGTTTCTCTTTCAGGTGTTGCGGACACGGGGTCGGACATCACCATTGTGGCTTACTCCAAGTGGCCACAAAGCTGGGAATTAGTGCCAGTCAATGGAGTTGTCTCTGGGATTGGAGGAGCTGCTACCATTGGAGGAGCTGCTACCTCCATGAGGAGCAAAAGGTCAATCGTTATTGAAGGCCCTGACGGTCACATTGGCACTGTAAGACCTTTCATGGTAAAAGCACCTGTCATTTTACGGGGCAGAGATCTACTGTCACAATGGGGAGCCAGACTAGAAATCCCTTCACAACCACAGGATTTTTAGCTGGGGTCACTGTTGAGTGCCTCACACCACCTCTTAAATGGAAATCTGATGATCCCATTTTTGTCTGAGTTTTTCTGTTCTCCTCTGGTTTTTTTTAAAGTTTTTCTAAAGTTCTGTTTCAACCTTCTGTGTTTACCTTTTGCAGTGGAGTCTCTCACAATTTTCACATAAACAACCTATTGTTATCATAACTGTCTTTTCATGTTTACATTCTTCTCATAAGGAGGAGACTGTTGATAGACTGTTGAGTTGACCAGTGTGGTTGGAGAGGAAGATTTTCTTCCTCCAATCCATGGTCACTGTTAGAATTCTATAAATGTTGAAGTCTGTAAATAAACTTCCCCTTTTTGCCTTGGATATCTCAATGTGTGTGTGTTGTTTTTTTTGTGTCATGCTGCGACATCCCATTTATGTAGAACAGTGGCCTTTACCAGAGGATAAATTGTAGGCGCTTGAATCACTGGTGGAGGAGCAGTTAGTCAAGGGTCACATTGTACCATCCACCAGCCCTTGGAACACCCCTGTCTTTGTCATCCGTAAACCAGGCAAAGACAAGTGGAGGCTCCTACAAGACCTCAGGAAAGTCAATGAAATTCTGGAGGACATGGGCTCATTGCAGGCTGGCCTACCTTCACCTTCAATGCTCCCAAGAGATTGGAAATTGGCAGTCATTGATATTAAGGATTGTTTTTTCAATATCCCCCTCCATCCTAGAGATGCTCCGAGACTTGCATTTTCAGTACCTTCTATTAATAGACAAACCCCTCTGAAACGGTATCAATAGCGAGTGCTTCCCCAAGGATTAAAATCCTCGCCCACTATTTATCAAGTGTATGTTGCCCATATTCTTTCACCCATTCAAGAAAAATTCCCAGATGCTGTAATTTTCCACTATATGGATGATAACCTGATTTGTGCCGAGACTGACTATTATCTAGAGACTGTCCTTGAAAAGACTATACAAAGCCATTGAAGGAGCAGGATTCGAAATTGCAGCGGAGAAAGATTCAGTGCACCTGCCCATGGACCTACCTTGGACTCCAGATAGGTGAATGGACCATTGCACCCAGCAGCTCACCATCAAGGACAATCCTAGGACCCTAGGAGACCTTCAGCAGCTCTGTGACAGCATAAACTGGGTGTGTAACCTAATAGGGATCATGACTGAGGACCTCGCTTCCCTGTTCAACCTTCTGAAAGGCCCTGATGACCTCGATTCCCCACAAACCATCACACTGGAGGCCCAGGAGGTGATCCAAAAGGTATCGGAGGTATTGTCCACTAGACAAGCCCACCACATCGATCCTGCCCTGCCTTTCCAATTCATCATTTTGGGTAAGACACCCAAATTTCATGGTCTCATTTTTCAGTGGGACCCCACTCTAAAAGATCAGCTCCTAATTATAGAGTGGGTTTTCCAATCACATAAACCAAACAAAACCATCACTACACCTCAGGAGCTCATGGCTCCGCTTATCATTAGGGCCAGAGCTTCATTAAGGCCTCAGAACCTTAGCAGCACGTGAATTCACGTGCATATATCTTCCTGTAACATTAAACAATCTAGAACCTGTGCTTCAAACCAATGAACACCTTCAGTTTGCCCTTGACAGCTACCCAGGTCAAATTTCCATTCACCCACCAAAACATAAACTATTTAAGATTTGTTTTAATTTGGTCCCAAACTCATTGAAAAGTAGAACTCCCCTTAAGGCACTGACTTTGTTTACTGATGGCTCAGGGAAATCCCACAAGTCCATTATGACTTGGAAAAATCCTGACACCCAGCAGTGGGAATCTGATGTCCAAATTGTTCAGGGATCTCCACAAATAGCAGAATTAGCAGCTGTCATCAGAGCCTTTGAGAAGTTAAAACAACCTCTGAATTTAGTTACTGATTCGGACTATGTTGCTGGGATAGTCGAGAGGGTAGAACATTCCTTATTAAAGGAAGTGGCAAATCCAGATTTATACAGTTTGCTCTCAAAGTTAGTAATCCTCCTCTCCCATCAAGAGCAACCGTATCACATTATGCATGTGAGGTCACACACTGACCTCCCTGGACCCATTACAGAAGGCAAATGGAGAGATGACACTTTAGCAATGGCAATACAAGTTACCCTACCTGACATCTTTAAACAAGCTGAGCCATCAGTTCTTTCATCAAAATGTACCAGCCCTAGTCCGGATATTTAAAATCACCAGAGAACAGGCAAGAGCAATAGTGAATTCCTGTCCCAACTGCCAGGATCATGCCTTGCCATCCATGGGGGCTGGGGTTAACCCCCAAGGCCTCTAAAGTTTACAGTTGTGGCAGACAGATGTCACACATTATGCACCCTTTGGTAGACTGAAATACATTCACGTGTCCATAGATACATTTTCTGGGGCTATATTTGCATCAGCACACTCAGGAGAAAAGACAAAAGATGTAATCCAACATTTTCTCCTAGCATTTTGTACTCTAGGCATTCCCCAAGCCATCAAACAGATAATGGTCCTGCTTATGACTCAAAAATTTTCAAACAATTCCTAAGTCAATGGAGGGTGAAACATGACACAGGAATGCCCCACTCCCCAACAGGGCAATCTATTGAAGAAAGGGCCCATCGCACTCTCAAGAGAGTCCTTGATCAGCAGCGTGGGGGTGTTGAAACACTATCAAACGTAGAAAGATTATGCAAGGCTCTTTATGTTATCAATTTTCTTAATAATTCATTCACGGAGCCAAACCCGCCATTCTCAGGCACTTCTTCAACACAACCAGAGCTCAGCTCTCAGAGAAACCCCCTGTGCTGCTAATCAAGGATCCCAAATCCAAGCAAATAATGGGTCCATTCCAATAAATAACTTGGGGGAGAGGATATTCTTGCGTGTCCACAGATTTGGGGCCAAGGTGGGTTCCAGGCAGGAATGTCAGTCCATACATCGAACCCCTAAAGGCAGCACTCCGAGACACGTCTCTGGAACCTCAGAGACAGCAAGCAGATCAAGCCCCGGAGGCATGGAGCAGGAGAAGGAATAGGAGGATGAACACGTTTGTCACAGTAGAAGACGACCCTCCAGTACCTCAAGAGACTATAAAACCGTCTGATGATCGCCATTCCCAAATTGTGTTGTACTGTTACCTTTTGGGGTTTTGTTAATCTTTAAATGTTGAGAACTTGGACTGAATCAATGAACTTTTCAGACAGTGGGGATTGACAGGATGGGTTTCATCCTTTGTTAAAGGATGGGTTATGATCGTGGTTTTTTCAGCAGGTTTCCCTGCTTAGTTAGTGCCTGCAGAGATCCATTGGTAGTGTCTTCTTAGTAAGAAGAAACGGGAGTTGTGGAATCCCTGCAGCCCCTTGACATAATACCTAGGGTCTGGCCTTGGCAGGACAGATCATAGGGTCACCTTCCCAGCCTGATAGAGAGAACTCCCCAATGGTGCTCTGTACACAATGGTTTGCCCTGGTTCCCCCTCCCTAATGCCCTGGCCCCTTGGTGTCTCCTTTCCTCTGTGTCTCCATTGGTTTCGGGTCTCCGGTGACCGGCCCTGTTTCCCTATAGGTCACTGACCTTTCCTGCCCCTTGTTCCGCCCCCGTGCCTCAAGGTCACTGGCTGCTGTATCCCGTACTTAACCTTGGAACTGGCAGACCCCCGGCCCTTTTGCTTCTGGATTCCCCTTCAGCTCCTGGAAATAAACCTGGCTGGAACTGATCCAGTGCAAGGGCCTTCTGCCTCTCCTTGCTGAGCTAGCCACGTGGCGTGTGTGGATGTGTGAGCTTGACTGCTCACACTCCTGAGTTTCCCTAAGCGGCCTTCCCACTGGAGAGGCTTATTGGGTCTAGGCTTCAGCTCCACTCCTAAAACACACTCCTAAAACACACAAAAGTTTTTTCTTACTAGATTTGTCATAGCAGCTTTAGGGTGCCATTTTTCAGTTTTCATCTTTGTAACTTCAGCTTTGTAGAAATTCTCATTTTAGGTAGTTGCTGGTAGAATTCTGAAATGATAGCTTCATATATAATGGTCTGTGAGCAGTGTTTTTTGATGATACTGCTCAATTTTGCCAGCAGATTCTAAGTCATCCTGTGATGTGTCTTTATAGATGAACCTTTGTGATCTTTCGGAGCCTTTTGTCCAGCAAGAGAAATTTGGCTTTTGACATACTTTGTAACGTATTTCCTTGAAGCTCTTCTGCTATTTCTGGCTTCCCTAATGGCCGTAAAAGAGTTAGAAAAAAAACAAATTACACACTTTTTACTATTAGCATCAAAGGAAGTGACATACTGGCAGACACAGGTAGCAATACCTGGCAGCATTTCTCAGCTTTTTTTAAATAAAAGATTCAAAACACTCAAACTGTTCCAGCAAGGAATGAGTGGACAATGGTAGAACAAATGTGAAGTGATGTTTGTCTTTCCTAGCGTGTGAAATCCATGCATGCCACACTCTTCATAGATCATAAAGTTCTTGATCCCAAGGTGAGTCTACCTTTTGAACTCTGTTTCTATGCAACTATTGGACTCCCACTCAGAGTCATGCCTCAAAACTGCCCTGGCTGGTCCCCTTGTTCCAGTAAGGGAAGTTTGCATTGAAAGCTATTTGTCCTGCACAATATTTGGCTTTTCACGTTTTGTTTTGTACATTTCTTCTCACTGACTTCAGAAACTGAAGTAAAGCATACCCTATATTATTGATACATTGAAAAGCATGTTCTAATATATATACTTTTTAAAAGGACACTGTAGCAGTGCAGCTTCAGAATGACTCCATGAACTACCAAGTTGCAGGTTATGAATTTTGCCTGAAATGTACAAGTAATTGCATAGTTTTAAACTCAAATGCTTGCTAAAGTGTTTTCTGAAGCTACTCCTCAGATTACACCAAGGTATGTAGCAAAGCAGAAGGAGGCTTGGCAGGGCTTGAACCCCTCTGATTGAAAGCACAACCCCTGTCATCTTCCCTCTTTCCTTTGCTTCTGTTCTGCCAAGCAAAAAAACCAAACCTGCTGTTCTTTTGGATGATCCCAGCAGTATATTCTTGTGAGGGGTCATTTCAATATCTTCTTCCTCATAAGTGTTATGATAGATACTCTAACTGTCCACTGCTGCTTTACTCATTGAAGATTAGTCAGATGTTGGGACAGAAACCATTACTTTAAAAAAAAATGGCAAAAAAGTTTTTAAAAATCTTGCCAAACCTTCTGCTATAAAAATGCATGGAAGTCTTGCTTTGCACAAACTTCTACTGAAATTCATTCATATTTATGTGACAGGTGTGCTACTAGCATTGAATAGCTAATAAATATAAGATGAAGACCTTTCATTTGCATTACCCTAAATGTTAAGACTTGTAATGAAGTAAAAATGCTATTTTGTGTTACAGTTATTTGTCGACACATTACTGAGTCTTAGAAACATGAACTGCTTCTGGTTGTTCTCTTGGCAGTTGAATATTAGGGCTGTTATTTCATGCTGCATTATTAACTGCTGATGGCTTAGCTGTCTGCCGTCCTCTGCAGGTTTTAAAGCCTGGTGATGCTGTGGTGAATGTAGGAAGAGAAAAATGTGAAACCAAAACTTGGAGTGACTAATAATTACAATTTGGTATGTCTGTGAGAGAAGAGGAACAGCTGAGATGTATTCTATTTTAACACATTGTACTTCTGCTCAAAATTAATTAATTCAGGCAATGAAAAACTTGGCACTTCATCGTCTAGAAGCTCAAATTAATGAAGGTGAGAGGAGATTATGTTGCTGAAAGTGTAGATTAATAATAATAAAGTAATAAAAGATGCATGTGACGTGCAGGAAGTGATGTGCAGGTTACTAAAGCTGAAGGTCGGTCCTCAGCATGGTGTCTCCAATGGAGATGCGACTATAATAAGGATGTTGCTGTGAGCTGGGAAGCCTGGTGTTGCAGTTCTCTCTGCCCTACAAGGAGCTGCATGGATGTACTGGAAGCCTCTCCTGATTGCTAGGGTGCTATGTTGAGTCATAGTATTAATTATAGCTCCTGGATGAACGCTTGGGTCATGGTGTTCAGCTTGTCAAAACACTGGGTCTGCATAGTGCAGGCAGATGACTCAGGCAGAATCAAAGGCTGGCATTTGTCGTTATGCTGAGGATTCCGTGGAAGATTTTTGGTGGATGTCAGTGACAGATGACATGAACTCAATATTGGTGCTAGGAAACTGTTACCCTAAAGAGAAATATGTTACTGCTTCATTTTAGAATCATAGAATCATTTAGGTTGTAACAGCCTCTTAAGGTTATCAAGTCCAACCAACAACCCATCACTGCCAAGTCCGCCTCTAAACTATGTCCCCAAGTGCCACACCTACATGTCTTTTAAATAGTTTAAGGGATGTTGACTCCACCACTTCTCCGGGCAGCCTGTTCCAATGCTTGACACCCCTTTGCATGAAAAAAAATAATGTCCAGTCTAAAACTTCCTTGATGCAACTTGAGGTTGTTTCTTCTTGTCCTGTCACTTTTTTTGGAGCTTGGTGGATCCGATCTTTTCTCTTCAGGCTTGAAAAGATGGTTCTTTTCATAGCGAGTGTCTCAGGGACATTTGATGTGCAGCCCCCAGTATTGAGTGCCTGACCTTTTCTATTATTCTTAAATTGGAAATGAGGCTGTAAATGTTATATGAAATGCATCCTTAAAATTTATAGAGTTGGAGGAATTTGGATACAGAATTTGGATACCATCATGAAGTAGGCATGCAGTTGACTACACAGGGTGCAAATTTCAAGAATAACCAATAATACACTGTGTCTCATGGAACACAAAATTATTGGAATTTGTGAGCTTCTCATATATGATACTGTGTTTATTTTGTTTTTCCTGTCTGCATAGGATTAAAAAAACAGTAGTGGGGGAGGAATGTTTTAAAGAGTATCAAAGAGCTGTACACAGAAGTCATTACTTGATTTACATGGAGCATGGCTTCATACGGTAATACTTGTAACCAGCAGGAAGAAAATACACTTATACATACACTTATACTTTACTGAGGTATTACTTATAACAGGAAAATGCTGTAGTTGCATACTGTTCTCCCTTTCTACAAATTCGGTCAGAGGCTGATACTTCACTGTGCCTGAATGACTTGATAAACATTGTGTGGGAAGCTGCTGCTTACCTGTCTGTTCCAGTTATATTTACTTCCTTATGGAGAGATGGAATGTGAACCTTCTCTGTTTGTGGAGACCAAAGCATTTTTTGGACATGTTTATACTAGAATAAATTTATACTGAAGGATATGAAACAATTAGAATTGCCTTTTTGTTCACCCTGTTTAAACTCCCACCACATAAGCTTAATTATGCATTTTGAGGTGAAGACTAAAGAATGAAACTTTCAGGAGCACTCAGAATTCACCTCATTTTTACTGTAGTGGTTTCAAGATGGTTTTCCATCATTTTTAATAGAAAAAGTAGTTAAAGCAGTGAAAATCCTTCCTGTAATGTGCATTTGAATTATATAAAGGATTCATGCCTTCTTTCAAACTGCCTTAGGAGACCAACTTAACATGGAAAGTATTTTATTGCTTAAGAGGTAAACAATTGCAGCAACCAGAACCCAAGAGTGTTTTTAATTTCAATAAAAAACCCTGCAAAAGGTCAACTAGTGCTTTAAAATGTTGGTGCAGAAATCAGAGCAGGGGACTGCAAGCCCACGCGTCTTTTGCAGCCAAACTTCTGTTCTAGGTTGTTCTGTGTTTTGCGTGTGAGAGTCACTGCATGGCATGTGTTAATACATGGTTAAAATGAAACCACACGTACCTAGAAGGGAAGTGGTGGGATGCGCTGTGCTTACTCATCCTCCCCGCCTGTCCCGATGGGCCGACAGCGCCGGCGGTGCAGCGATATCTCGGCACAAAGAGGCTGCCAAGCAGCAGCTGCCTTTGCCAAGCACCTTGTTTGGAGCCGGGACTGCTCCGCACAAGGCTATTTGTGGCGCGGGGTGAAATGCTCTGCGGGTTTGGCTGGCCACCGAGCCGTCTCTGTAAGAGTCCCTGTCTGCCACTGGCATGGGCAGCCAGATTGGAAGGCTGTCCAGGGAAAGCAGTGTGGAGTGAGGCGGCAGACATCCTTCAGCAGGGATTAGGCAGTGCACCTATTTTTGCTATTGTTTACCTAAGCCCTTCTGGTAACCGCAGTGGAACACTTCTCCCTCCCTCTTCTACCATTTCCTTCAGCACCTTCCCTACCACCAGTTTTGGCTCCTGGTAAGATCCTCAGTGTGCCAAGAGGAGATTGTCTTTTTCTCTCATACCTACCTTTTCTAGTTAAACTCTCAACTCCCTTTTCTCCATAACACTGCATCTTTAACAACAGTCTGGTATGTTTTGTCCCGTATCTCAGGGAATGCCCTTGGGGAGCTGCTGCTGCTGCAAAACAACCCCTTACATACATCTCACTCCCCACGGAGACAGCTTCACTTGAGAGTAACCTAGAATTCCCTAATGAAAATGCAGTGTGTTTTTAACAATGTATTTCAGATCTTGGCAGCATGCCTTCTGCAAAATGTCAGAAAAGAGAAAGATAGCCAGCTGCTCTGGATTTGTGGATTACCAGACCTTCCCAGTAGAAGCTGTGTTTTGCTTCAGTAGCATAAAGGCCATTTTTAAACTCCTGTCAAGCTCCTTTCTTGCTTAATGGAAGAAATTGGGAGTCATTCCACCAGCAGAAATGGTAATGTGACTGGAGAACCAGGCAGCTTCTACTTATTGCACATATGGAGTCCTATTACTTTGAAGGACTTACTGAAAAAAAATAGGAAGATAAAACCAGGCTTTTTGGATTGACATCTTACTGCACTAACTGACTGTACTACTTGCTTTGCTACAGCCATGCAGAAGATTGCACAGTAGCAAGCTGAAAAAATGAGCAAATGTTTTCTTGTTGACCAAAGGGGACATGAAGCAGCAGAAGTGGCTTCCAGCCACATTGGTCACCTGTGGATTTCAGGTCACTGCAAGAATTCTAGTAGTCTTCCAGGAAAAAGACTCTAAAGGGCACTTTCGATTTGCAGCAGCATCTTCCCAGGAGAACTGTCTGTGATCTGGGACAAAATACAGGAAAAGAGCTGGGAAATGGTTGAGAAAATAGTGATAAGAGGAAGAGATAGGCTGACTTGCTGTTTCTTACCTTTGTGGCTTCGTTCACCTGCACTAATCCTGGGTGAATCAGCATTTTTAGTTCACGCAGGTCTTGCTTTTTTATAAAGTTTTTTATACCCACAGAAGCTCAGCATTGACCCATGCAGAAAGTGTTCGGAAGCAAGACAGAGAACTGGCATCACTATAACTGCATGTCTGTTGTCAGAGACTGCTCTTTTTCATCACTCATGCTCCAGAGAATGCAGAAACCCTTTGTTCCAGGACTGCAGTGATGCTCTGGCAAGATCTTTGTGGCCTAGGGCTACAACCTGAGCATCGCTTCATCTGGAGCTTGCCCCATGACAGATAAAAATAGGGTTTGAGCTGCAGCCAGGCTGTGTCAGTGGTGAGGGTGCAGCCTCCTTAGCCTGTTAGAGCTTGTGACTCCTGGTAGCTCTGGCACAGGGTGAATAATCACACCTACGGACAGGCAAATAGGCAGGGAAATAGCTTGCCTAGGGGGTTGCTCCTTGTTGAGAGGAAGTGAAAGAAAGACTCTGACCAACCCATTCCACAAATTTGTCAGCAGAAGCAGCAGTAGGACTGTGTTGGCTGAGCTGTGGGAAGGTGGCTGCGTGCAAGCTCAGACCTGCATGGACAGTGGCGTGTGGGCTGCTGTACACTTGCTGAGCAGCTGTCCCAGCTGCTGGTGAGATGGATGGCCAAAAAGCATCATCAACCAGACCCTCTGTGGTAGGTCCTAGGAGGGTGCAGGTATATTAGGAAACTGTAGCCTTGACTGGACCTTCTGTCATATCCTGTGACAGGATAAGAGGAAATGGCCTCAAGTTGTGCCACGGGAGATTGAGATTGGAGATTGAGACAAATTCCTTCATGGAAATGTTGCCAAACACTGGACTCACCATCCCTGCAGGTATTTAAAAGATCTGTAGGTGTGGCACTTGAGGACATGGTTTAGTGGTGAATATGGCAATATTAGTTTAATGATTGAACTCAGTGGTCTTGAGGTCTTTCCCAACCTAAATGATTATATGATTCTCTGATCTTCTAGTTGTAGTTTCTCTGTTTGTTCCCGTTACTCATATCCTTCTTGTCATCCTCTGCTTCCTCGTGCCCCCTGACAGACTAGCAGATTCTTCAGCTACCAGTGTGCTGTGTGTCATGAGCACAAAGTGCATTCAGTTCTGCAGTTCAACTGATTGCTAACAAGGCTGGGACAGTTCAATACAAAAATTAGTAACTCAGGAGGGCTTCCCAAAAGCCTTCCTTTTCTGCAGTTAGAAAGTGCAGGACGCTGAGTATCCCACATCTGCCACAAGCACTGTGCTTCAGATAGGGAGAGCTTGAAGGAGTGTAATTATTAGCAGCAGATCTTACTTCAGTTAGTGCTCTTACATTGGATAGTTATTCTAAATGCAGCACGTCACTGGAAATAAAGCGTTGATTTTCCTCCTTCATATATTGTCCATTATGGCATGCCTGTCAGTTTTGTTAATGGCCTGAGAAACACAACAGAAATCAAACTATTTGCCTGTGCCCACCCCTTGTCTGAAGTACTGACAAGAGGAAAGACACCTATAGATAAATTCAACACATATGACTTAGAGGGCACAAGTGGAGCACTAAAGGCCATTTTTACAATGTAATTAATGCACTATAGCATTAAAGCAATATTTACCTGGAGACAGGAGTCTTCTCTTCCTGCTTTCCACTGCTGGTTTGCCCATGACAAAATATTGTTGGATTCTGCCTCCATGCCCCCTCAGCAGAAGGGAGCTGCAGACAAGTTTGGTTGGTTTGTTTGCTCACGTAGGTTACTCACACCACAGCTCTCCTGGGCAGCTTCTGTCAGCAGCCAGCAGTGATGACCCTTTCCAGCATCCAAGTTTACATGAGGGCCTGGCAGGGGAGTGTTCTCCTCTGTGCACAGCCAGCCTCAGTAAATCTCTGTGACAGGCTCACAGCCCTGCCGCTGAACTTTTAACTTGAAGCTCTAGCAGGGTGCTGAGTAGCTTCAGCTACATGACACAGAGCTGTGAAAGTAAATCACTTCACTGGAACAAGGGGAAGTCCAGCATATAGTCTTGCAGACTTTGCCTACAGCTGCTTTGCAGTATAAGCATAGAATATATACACCTGGGAAAGCAATCAGAGCGAGATGGACTTCCAGCGCAGAGCTCAGCCGTACCCCATCCCAGAGGATCAAGAGGTTGTGTACAAGGTGGCTCCTGATGCTCACAACTCTGCAGGAAATGAAGACGAGAAACCAGTGTCAAAATTGCAACGTAGGCACAGTGAAATAAAACTCTACAAAGAGTTTTGTGACTTTTATGCAAGATTGTAAGTTCATTCTGTTCAGCTTCGGGGAGTAACTGCAGTGACATTACTGGTGTGTTGTACATAATGTATTTTATTATCTGAGATATGAGGCTCAGGCTGTGCAAGCTGTTTTCTCATTCAACCTTTGCCACTGTTCTGCTTGAAACATTGCCAGGTGTAACTGTCAACTAAAATTTGAATTGTTACTTTAAATTTCATCATTAATTGCATCAGAAATTTTTATCAGCAGTAAAAATGGTGTTGGAATTTGTAAAGTAGTCTGCCTTCAGGTTGTTTGCCAGTTATACTGGGCAAATGGATAAACCGCTTCATTAATGCAGAAGTATTACATACTTCACTAGTTTTACATATATGATGTGTTTCAAAGTGAAGCACTTTTTCCTGATGAGGAAAACTTTGTTTTTACTTGGTTTTAAACTTTGTTTCATGCTTTTGCTTGGATTATACTTTACCTACAGCAGTGCTCTAAGATCCTTAATGCTCGAGCACTGTTGAAGTGATGATAAAAGATCTCAGTTTCTCTTGTGATTATTCTTCATTTAGATTGATAAGGAGGCTGGGGAAATTGACTGAGGTTTTGCCCCACAGAAAGCATACACAGTTCATGAAGACCATTGGTGAGCTTTATAGCTGACCACCGTTTCTGTGCATAGTCACTGCAGTTTGTCCATAGGTCTGTCTGTTATGTATGGGTTAGACCGTCCTGTGTCTGATCTTCATCTGACATTTGCTCACTTTTTTCACTGTGAGGTCAGTGGATATTTGGATTGCAGTTACTGTTTTCCTCATCTGCAAAGATCAAGAGAGAGAGAAAAAAAGTGCCAGCTAATAATAACATGTCAGATGTGACCTTGTGTAGAACTCTTCTGTGAGACAGTGTAAGAAATAGATAAAACACATTCCATTTTGAACCACGTGCTAAATGCTTGCTTGCTCCCTTGGATGGTGTGAAAGGAATGAATTCAATCCTATTGAGCATGGTGGGAGCCCAGAGGTCTTATCCACTTGGAAGGATAAGAAGGAGTGCTTGGCATCTTGCAGAGGACTCCAGGCTCTGCACTTACAGACACAGCATGATAGCTGTATCAAAATGTGTGCATGCATGCACATGTGTTTCAAATAATATCACTTGTCTAATAACCTACCAGATACATTTTGGGTCAGTGGTTTTGCCAACTGACCTCAGATTGTAATAAAATTAGACCATTGCCCTATATTTGCTCTCTGCTACCACATGGTATTAGGGGAGAGGGGCGGTCCTGAAAGGCAGAACTTTGAGAGTCTAGATGTGAGTGACAAAATGTTTGCAAAGGAAAAATCAAAAGAGCCTTTTTCTGGCCTTAATTAGCTGCTGTACTGTTTCCCCTCAGATGTGGACAGGTACCACACTGCCATTTTTTTTTTGGTCCTGTGCCTTTGAGAAGCAACCAAGGTTGCTGTTTCAGTATTTCTTTGCATCCCTGGCATGGGTTTGCCAGCTTTTGTTGGCCTGTGTGTGGGTTGCAGTGGGGCAGCCAGAGCATTCCCACCCTCCCCCTTGGCTCTGAAGTGGGCTGTGAGCTGGCATTTGATGAGCTGAGCTCCCTGAGATAAACCCTGACAAACCAATCAAAAATCCCATGACTTCAAACTAAGTTTGTAAAATTACTTCAAGCTATGCAGAGCTTGTATAAAGGATATTTATTTAACTACTCTGTTTTTCATAAATACCTGCCAGACTAGATCCTGCACACTCTTTCACATGGTTTATTTAGAGCTCTAAACTAATGCCGTTATATATATATATTTTAGAATCAGGAATTGGTTTACAGTAAATTATTTATGTATTCCTATGTAATGCCAATCCTCAATCATTAAGATTTGCCTTGTTTTCAGTAATTTTAATGTATTTCATCATTTTTATAGTACTTTGAATCACCTGTCTTTTTTCATCATAAAAAGCCTGTAAATGTGTCTGTAGTGACAAAGTTTCTCTTTGGAGTTTTTAATTAATTAGAGTGCATCACAGGGATTTTGTTTCTAAAGAGTTAGGGAGCAGGGAGAAATGGTAGTTTTATTTTTGAGGAGAGGTCACAAGCCATGAAGTTCATTGCAAAACTTGTGTCGAGCAGCTTAGCATTATGTTGATGCAGTTTGGCCTGGTGTTGGGGCTGGGGGGGGAAAAGACCCGCGACCGGTGCTGTTCTCTATTTAGGTTAATTTTCTATTTCTTTTTTTTTTTTTCTCTCTTTTTTTTAATGCCAGCAACATGGCGAACGCGCTTGCCAACGCCATCTGCGAGCGCTGCAGGGCGGGCTTTGCCCCTGCCGAGAAAATCGTCAACAGCAACGGTGAGCTGTACCACGAGCAGTGCTTCGTCTGCGCCCAGTGCTTTCAGCAGTTCCCCGAAGGGCTCTTCTACGAGGTAAGGGGGGCAGGGGACCCCTCCTGTTTCCATATCCCCTCCTCAGCCTTCATTCCCATAGCAGAAGTAGCTACAGGCAGGTGCATAGCTTAGAAAGTCCCATGGGAGAATCTGGGCTCTGAAAGAGTATGCCCAGTAAAGGGAGAAAAAAAAAGCAGAAGCATTTCTGTGCTGATTTGGAGGCATCAATGTGTTTAACCTTCTTTAAATGTAGACCTTAATGTTACCAGCACTGAGAGAAAAACTCCTGGAGATTTTTTTCTCAGTGCAGATTTTTTCCCTGAAATTTGGGAATCTGATGTATCATACCAGAAATACAGAGAAAACATTTTTCTTAGAGGAGAAAGTCATATAGAGGGAAATCCCAGCATCCTGTGGTCCATAGGAGGTTTATTGCTGAGTTGAGTGAGTCCATCTTGGCATTGGAAGAGATGATCTGTATGTGAGCATGCTGTGATTCAAACCAGACTGGGCCAGTTAAAGATCAACTCTTAAATTTAACAGTCCAGAGCGTTTGAAATTATCAGTTCTTAACACACTTTCAGGGGTTAAAACCTGATCCCATTCATGTTTCTCAGCTCCATGTTGATCTACCTCAGTTTAGGAGGGTATTTTGGTATAGGTTTCATTTTCTTTTACATTCCCCTCTCACGGAAATTCAGAATGTGGCTCAGCACAAAGTGGCTTTAGTGAAAGCTCTAGACAGGTTCATAAAATACAAAGTGATTGGTATAGGGAACAATAGATGGTATGAGACAGGGGATTACTGTCAGAGAGATAAGGCCCTGCTCGAGTAGCTTACAGTCCATCTTAGGGTAGCAGTTACAGGATTTGTGTCATATGATGTGAAAAGGAAAATGAGCAGAGTGTAAAAGGAACAATTCTGTGCTCTCACACACAGGTGTCATCCTTCAGCAAGAGCACAATAGTTTATCTTCCACAGAAGCATTTCTAATTTTACAGAGGCATGTTATGTGGTGGTGAGGAGAGGCTGAGGGAGGAGTGTGGATTGTAAAAGAGACTGGCTAAGGGGATTCCTGAGGAATTCCTTAGCTTTTTCTCACCTTGTTTGACAATCAAAAGGCTCTGGGGATAGTGTTACACAAATTGTAGTAAATCAGCCTCTAGTGTTCTGTAAGACATCAAAAGGCAGAATTAATTAAATAGAAACAAAAGAACACCCCCCTAGATACTTAACAAGTTGCATTACAATTGTTAATATATACTGAGCTGACTAGGTAAAGAGTCCATCCTGACATGTTAAGACCTGAGGAAATGTAAAGTGATACAAAACTAAAATATTTGTAATTATGTTAATAAAATTGTCTTAAACCAATAAAATGTATTTTCTCTAAATAATGAATACTTATTCATTCTTTTTCTGACTCAAAAAGCAGTGAGACATTCCAGGGACCCCTTTCAGAAAGTTGAATGGTCCTTAAAGATAAAAGTTTGGGAAATTATGCTCTAGGCAGCCTGTGTCTTCTAGGGGAGACTACAGCAGAAAGTCCTACTTTTGGACCTAGTTCAGGAATGTTGTAGTCTCTCTCTCTTGCTCATGGGTGGCTATATTTGAATCTCGGTGACAGAGGCAAGTATCCTAGTGGTGCTTAGGTAAACTGGATGTAGGCATTTTGCTTCCTACTGCTACCTTGTTAAACATTCATATTCATGATGATTGGTCTTTGAGCTCTCTCTTACTGAAACATGCTGCTCTCAAAGACAGTAAGTCAGAAGTGAGTGCCAGTAGATTGTCCCAGGGATGAAAATAACACCATGTGCTAAACATGTTTTGGCTAATGTTGCTAGGGGTTTTTTTTCAGGCTGGGTAGCCTGAGAAACGTTACACAGAAAGTGGATTTCAGTTAGGATAGACACTTCTTGTCACAATAATTATAGAGGTAAAATATCATTGGATAGGCTGAGGGAGCTGGGCCTGTTCACACTCAAGAAGAGATGACTGAGAGGGATGTCATCAATGTGTATAATTACCTGAAGGGAGGGTGTCAGAGGAGGGAGCCAGGCTCTGCTTGGTGGTGCCAAGCAAGAGAACAAGAGACAATGGGCAGAAAGTGATGCACAGGAAGTTCCACCTGATCATGGGGAAGAGCTTCTTTACTGTGCTCTGGTAAAGTTGCCCAGGGAGGTTGTGAAGTCTCCCTCTCTGGAGATAATCAAGAATCATCTGGATGCAATTCTGTGCAATGTGTTCTAGGATGACCTTTCTTGAGCAGGGAGATTTGACCAGATGATTCTGTGACCCAACCTGTCCCATTCTGTGAAAGGAAGGAAAGCCCTGCGCAGGTAGAAGGTGGGCTTAGGTTCCTGAGTGCTCAAGAACAGCTGACAGTGCTCAGAGGACTTGAGATAATCTGTATCACTGTCAAGAAAAACAGTGGCTGGAGAAGACAGAAAGGACATCTTCCTCAAACTGGCTTAATGCAGTCTTTGAGAAGATGGCTGTGTTTGGAGGTGTGGCCAGGTAATGTGTTTTTCTGAGCAGGTTCCCATGGGTAAACACAGGCATTGTTGGTTGCCCAGCATGAGCTTGTGTTTATTCTGTACCTGGTTTAGCTAAGCTAGTATTTCTTGGAAATGATTTCCAGCTCTTAGCAATTAGGAAGACAAATATTGTTCCCCTGCCTATTGCAAGCCTTGCAGGGTTCCCCCAGTTAGCCATTAAGCTGCTTATCACACTTGCTGTCAAACGCTGCCATGATAAGCCTTCACACTGTGTTCCATGGGTGGGGGTGGAACTGGTCAGGTCTCCTGTGCTGCAGGACTTATCTCTGGGCTGCCTTGCAAGCACCCCAGTCAGCACAGCTCGCTGAGGTCTAGCACTGGAGCTGAGTCACTCACAGGCACAAGTGGTGCCCATCCACTGCTTAGAGTCTGCACAGCATAGCAGGGGCTTTGTGGATGTCCTCTTGAGCCTGTGTTAGAAATGATAGTTTGGATTCCTGAGAGCTGCGTGCCTGATGTTGCACAGAAACTGTGGGTATGGTATATTTGATTTGTGTTCCAGTTTGCTTAGTAACATCATTTTAGCAAGTTTTTTTATGCACTCAGTCTAAACAAAAATTAGCACAAGCACATTCAAGTAACAAGTAGAGTTACCAAACTCTGTCCTTTGCTGTTATGTGTGAAGTGGTAGCAGTTCTGGTCTGCTTCTACTCCACCACCTTGAAGGTGTGCATTCCCTAGAGCTGCTGTTATAGCATTTCTCTACAGTGCACAGTCCTATACTAATGGCAGAACATGTTTGTTTCTATTCCAATTGTACCTCGAATGTTTTCTTAGAATGGTTTTTACCAAAAGCTGCCTTAGAGAAACAATCTCTAAAGTCTCACATTTTGTGCATGACTTTCCACCTAAGTTAGCTAAAAACATGCAGGTAAGCTGGAGGTTATTTCACAGTGAGTTAGGTTTTTTTTATGCAGAGCCATTTACCTCATGGACCTCCAGCATACAACAGTGAAATGACCTTGCTTTTAAACTATGTACTGCAAGATTTGTTACAGAAGCTCAAGGCTTTCTCTGATAATAACTGCTGGGTCATCCATAAAGGGCAGAACAAAGGAGCAGAGAAGTTGAAAATATAAACAAGACTGGATGGAAATCAACTTGCCTGATGCAAACAGGAGGGGAGGAAAACCTGTTTGGTCTGTTCAACATGTGGCGGCTTTGAAATTCAAGCAAACTTAAGCATCCCCCATTGGACCACCTGTTTACACAGAACAGGAAGCTTTCGGGTTTTTTCAGTTTGAAAAGGATTTTATCCTGCAGGAAGCAAGCACAATTCACAATGAACCAGTAATTTCCATTGTTCCTTGAGAAAGAAATAGCTCTGTACCTCTCAATTACTATTTTTTTAAAAGCCGAAATTAAAAAGTAATCTGTTTTAGAGTATTACACTGGAATAGAACTTGATAAATTTCTGGCAGAGAATTCTGCAGAGGTCTGTACTGAGTTAATGTCTTTCTGTTCCTAATAGGTGCAATTCAGATTGGGCACAGGAATTTTCTAACCATATATATCTAGTGAAATGTTTTATTATATCCCCATCCTGCCAGTTGCAAGAGTATTTATTATATTTATATTCGGTCCTTGTAATTTTGTATTATAAGGTAATCTTGAAACACATTTCTGTATTTTCTTTCCAGGCACAAAACCTTACTTCGTGGGTAGTATTTTATGCTATTCACTTGGTTGTGTCTTAGGCCCAGTAAAAATAAAGGAGCAAGGTTTCCTGCTGTCCTCCTTGTTCCACTGTTTAAACTGAGACATTCAAATCCAAACATTTTATAGCATACCTAATATTGTCTACGTGGTTTTGACATGCTCATTGGCATTTGTGTCTAATAGTAATGGTGCCTGAAGGTATCTAAACATTTCCCTTCATTTCAGCACATATTTGCCTACGTGTTTTTACATATTCTTTGGCTAAGCTACTAATGCAGTGCTGTTGAATCTTTTTATTCCATATGGGTTTTTTTTTTCAACGAGAGCTTGAACTGTAGCTAAACTTACTTAAGCTGTGATAAAATTCAAATCCCTTAAAATCAATTTAATTTGATTGATGTAGTGAACTTTGCTCCTTAATATTTGGACTTGATTATCTTAAGGCTCTTTCCCAACTTAAATGATTTTATGATTCTAAGAAATAAGCATCAGGAAGGAAAAGGCTTATTTCCCTTCACGTTTTGGCTGAACTGCTCCATAAGTTGGAAAGATTTCTGCCTCCAAGTGTTCTTCCTACCCCAACCTCCACCATATGTACTTCCTCTGGTATGCTGGGTCATTCTGGCAGGAAATGTAGAGAGAGGAAGACATCAAATAGGTTTGGGAAAAATGCTTCTCCCCTCCTGCTGGCCAAGGTTGTTTGTTAGCTAATTTCCTGCTCAGAATGTGCTTGGTTGCTTCAGTTTCAGTAGTCTGTCAAAATTCAAACGTCTCTTGTGATGTAAATGAGTGATAGAAAATGCCTTACATTCTCAGAAGTACCGGAGAAATGGTGTGCTATTTACACTACATGCTAACCAGTAGGTGAATTAAGGTGGGTGGATGTAATGCCTCGAACATGCAGCTCATGGTCTGGGTTTGTTTTGGGGTTTTTTGCTCAGCCCCTGATGTTTAAGTACCTATTTGTATCTGGAAACACACCAGGCTGTTACAGCATTTATGTTAAGTGCATGTTCCTCATCCCTCTAATGCTCAGATCTTTTTCTATTTGCAGTTTGAAGGGAGGAAGTACTGTGAACATGATTTTCAAATGCTTTTTGCCCCTTGCTGCCATCAATGTGGTAAGTTTTAACGAAGGTGAAATACTTCATTGATCACAAATGATCATTGATCACGATTGATCACAATACTTCCCATTGATCACAAATGGGAGCATCACTGGGGGAAGATGTGCTGCCCTTGTGTCTGTTCTCTGGGAGGTGCTCACATTTGTCTGAGCATCTGAACTTCAGGAATGAGCTAGACTTCAGAGAAACTGGGGAATTGCTTTTTCTAAAGGTCATAAACCAGTAGGATTTAAAATTTGCATTCTTTTAGTAAGTAATTTAGCTGTTGAGCCAATGATCCAATGAATAGACCATTCATAAACTCCACTGCATACACCATTCACGGCTCCTGATTATTTATATCCATACGTCTCTATGTGCTGACATTTGTCCCTTCTCATGTAGCTGAAACCTTGCAACAAGACTCTGTCATCTGCCTTGACTCCCTTAACCCACCCATGCTGTCCTACTTCACAGAAGCTGAGTCAGTATTCATCATACAGTGTTATAATCAAGTGATGGGCAGCTGGGCTCACGCTCATTTTTTTGAACCAAATACCTTTCAGGTTTCAGTGTCTAGCATCCATCCTACATGATACTGAGGGCTACTTTTTATTTGCCACTGTTGATGTAGATGTTTTGCATCTGCTGCTCTGTAATCACTTGCATGTTTTCTTTTTCCCCTGTGTGTAACACGGGCCAGAGCTGAGAAGTCATTATTTGACTATTCCTTAAACTGCTGTGGAAGCCCTTGTGTTTCTTTGGCACCTTTGGCAAGTGCTAAAGCTTTAATTTATCTCAGTGAGGCCTCTCCTCTTGTGGAGAGAGGCATTGAACACTAAGGGAGAGGGAAACAGATGTTATGGAACTATGAACTTAAGGCTGTAGATGTGAACAAGCATGGGAAGAGGAAGAAATTAATTGGTGGCAATTTGTGAGGAGCTATGCTGCCTGTCTTCAGGATTTCTCCTGCATGGTTGGCACAGCTCCACCTTCTCCTATCCTCTCTCCTGGTATTGCCAGCTCCCTTAAAACCTCATCAAGGTCCTGCCCAGAGCTGGGCTTTTCCACTGCTTATACTTCATAAACACAGACAAAGTCAATGGGGCTGTTGTCAATGATGAGGCCTTGAGCATTCCTGACGTGTCTGGAGTCCCTGGGATTTTGTTCTTGAAAAGCCATGACTTCATGGGAGTGCTACAGAGTTGCATGCTGGATGTTATCATCCACACCAGTTACCTGCCTGATTGCTCCCCTTTGGCAGCTCTTGGAGTTGTTCTCCAAAGCCAGAACTCAGCCTCTGACAGCACTGGGAAGCTGAGCTCCCAACACATTTTGCACTGCTCGAAGGCCCTGGCTACACTGTCCATCAGCACAGAGAACAACTAAGTCACATGTGATGGACATCACTGCACTGCCTGTGCAGTAGTCACATTGTGCATGCAAAACACTAGTTCTCACACTGTTTAATGCCTTATGGGACAGGACTCCTTGTGATAGGCCTGGAGTTGTGTGTGTTGGATTGACTGTTCTGCAGCTTCACTGCACCTTTGCTTTTGGACTCCATGGGAGTTCAAACTCCAGCTGAGCCACCCAAGCTCAGTTCTATTGCACCTTGAGTATAGAATACCTACAAGGCTTGGTCCTAGTGGAGTAGGAGCCACTGCTGTGTACATGGCAAGCTAAATTTGTCGTACTCTTAAAGAAAAGAAGGAGAAGGATGATTAAGAGACAAGAAAGCCCTTATTATATGAAATACTCCATAAATTTCCTAATAGCTTGAGAACAAATAAGTGAAACCAGTGAAGGGACCAAAAAAGGATTATTGCAGAGAGAAGGTGGAGTGTGCATAAAGAAGGACTTCTATGTAAAGAGCAGAAGGTCCTCCATCAGCAAAGATGTTTTCTTCAGACCCAAGCAAACCCAAATTCCAGGGTTTGGAATCAGAACTATGGTATTGAAAGCAATGTGTCCTACCAGATTTTGGGGTAAGGAAAGGCATGATGATTGTAGTCATTGTAGTGATTCATTTGTGGGTTACTTTTACGTTTGTCTAGTATAGTATTTTACATCCTGGTGTTGTGTTTCTCACAGGTGAGTTCATTATTGGTCGTGTTATTAAAGCCATGAACAATAGCTGGCATCCAGACTGTTTCTGCTGTGATATCTGCCAAATAGTATTGGCTGATATTGGATTTGTCAAGAATGCTGGCAGGTAAATCTCCACCCTTCCTTTTGTTAACTGATCATAAATTAAATGAACTAATAGTGGGACTAAGAGGTTTTGGTTGCTGAAGCTTTCCCGCTTGGATGGAGCAACTGAAGCAATTTCTGTGAGAAGAAGGTCTAAGAGTGCATCCCAAAACCAAGAATGGGTATCTTAAAATATTAACATTTTACCTACTTCAACACTAAGTTTGATGGCGCAAACATTTTCCTTACCCAGTGACCTTTTGGAGCCATTGCTATAAGTAATAAGAGACAAAACATTCAGATATAGAAGCACTGTCTTTTTTTATATAAAAATGTTTACTTTCTTTTTCGAACTTGGTTCTCCAATTTTGGACTAGCTTGGCACCATATTTATTAATAATTGCTTAATGTTTAGTAGGACCCTTCACAGAGTAGGATATTTTTGCCAGCTAGGATCAAAAGAATGTTTTACAAGTGGATTATATGGCCATTGCCTTCTTATGTATAATACAATATACAGAATTATCTATAGAAGTAGGACCTGTGTGCTCATCCAGTTTCTGAGAGATTTTTGGTTTATATTTCTCACTGTAGTACCTGGTAGCAATATTTACCTCTCTTTTTTTTATGCTGTTTCAGACATCTCTGCCGTCCTTGCCATAACAGGGAAAAAGCCAGAGGCCTGGGAAAGTACATTTGCCAGAAATGTCATGCCATTATTGATGAACAGCCTCTCATATTCAAAAATGATCCTTATCACCCTGATCATTTCAACTGCGCAAACTGCGGGTAACCTGACTTCTGCAAAGGGAAACAGGAAAATGCTGGGTTTATTTGCGCCATCGATTTAAAGTGAAAATTTGTCCTGTACAACTCACAAGAGGGGGTTTGGATGTCTTGTGGCCAGATATGTGTTACTGCTTTTGGCTTGGTGGCATTCAAACAACAGCTGATCTGCTGGGGGCTAAAGAAAGATTGGACTCTGCTGGACAAGGCAGTACCTTACAAAATACAAAGTATCAACACAGATCCCATTTCTATAGTAGTGAAATGATAGCTCACTATTCAGCTAGGAGGGGAAGAGAAGTGATTCTCTTCTGTTGCTTGAATTACTGTCTTGCCTATGTTTTTTTTTTAGTTCAACAGCATCCAAACTTTGTTCTCTCTCTTTAAAGCCTGCTTTTTTCAGAGGCCTTCTCCCATCTCATTTTATCATCTTCTGCAACCTGCAGCACATGAAACTGCACATTCCTGCATCCTGCACTGATGCAGAGATGTAGGATGAGCATGAAGCATTGTAGGACATAGATGATTACTAGTTGTTTATTTCTGCTGCAAAGGAAGCTACTGTTTCAGTACCACAGTAAAGGCTGATTTGAGTAACAGTACATAGTGTTATATCAGTGGCAACCAGTGGAGAGTATTTGTGATTACAGTCACTTTTAAGGTTTAGCTGTTCTCAGTTTTTAACCATGCAAATTACTAGAAAGTAGAGTTTATAAGATTCAGCATTGGAAAATGATTAAGCATGTCTCATGTGGGTCTGTAGTTCTCCTTCTCTGAAGTTTGATACAAGGAAAATGTAACTAGATGTAGAGGACTACATTTTACTTTCATTTGCAGTTGTGCAAATCTAAAATAAACTGGGGATAAGTGCCAGAATATAAACCAAACATCTGCAGCTTTCACACACAAATTTGTGCTGCTTAAGCAGAATGACAATAGCTCAGTAGCTGTTTCCAGAGAGACTCAGTGCACCTTGCTTTGCAGCCTGTTTGCTGTGATCAGGCTTGAATTGTGTTGAACTATGTTATATTTGATGCTGCTGCATTACTGTAGTATAAATATAATTTCTAAAGCAAATGCTAAATTTCTTTTTTCACTTCACTTTTCACTTTTCACTTGAGAGTAGAAACTCTCAAGAGTTGACATTTTTGAGTGCCTTTATTCATGCTCTCAATTCATTAACTTCTGAACAGGAAGGAACTTACTGCTGATGCTCGTGAGCTAAAAGGAGAACTCTACTGCTTACCCTGCCATGACAAAATGGGTGTCCCCATCTGTGGGGCATGCAGGAGACCAATTGAAGGCCGTGTGGTGAATGCTATGGGCAAACAATGGCATGTGGAGGTAAACATCAGATGCTGTACAATCTCTCTTACAAATGTAAACCTCAGCATATTTATCTGTGATTTTGCTGATCAATTTCAATGAAAGGATTCTCAAAGTTTGCAGCAATGATTACAACTGACTTCTCCAAATCCCTCTTCAGCTCATTGTGGCTGGTCTTCCACTGTGAAACAGGAGTTATTTCCCACCTTACAGAGAGCTTTGACTGTGAAACTAAAATCAGTAATGAAAGGAAGCATGGCAAATGCTTACAAAATAAAATTTCAGAGCTCAAAGCAGTACATGTGGAAAGGCAGTCAAATCTATGGTGGCAACCATGTTACTAAGCATGATAATCCCCTTAGATCTTCCACAGTCACCTACCATGTATATATTTCTTTAACAGTTCATCTCAGAGTTCATATTTCAAGGCCACATACAAGATTTAGTTCCACATCTTCCATTTGAATTAGATGAATTGTTTATTCCTTCTGTTGTTTTGAAAGTCTCCTCTAGGAAATGCTTTCTTCACAAGGGTATAGTGATAATACAGATTATTTAATAGCTCTTAACTTTGTTCATTGATAGAAAATTAGAATCCAATGCTTGATTTTGTTTTGTAACTTTTGGATTGAAATGTTGAAGACATTAAAAGAAATATTATTTTAATGGCCTAAATGCAGAAACAAAAGGTTTAATTCTGCTTTTCAGGATGGCTCAGTAGACTTCAGCCATGTTCAAGTAGTGGACATGTTTAGTTTGCTTTCCAGAAAAAATAACGTTACTTCCAAAAGATAAAAAAATGTATTGCAATTTTCTTTGTAGCATTTTGTTTGTGCAAAATGTGAAAAGCCATTCCTGGGTCATCGTCATTATGAGAGAAAAGGCTTGGCATATTGTGAAACCCACTACAATCAGGTAAGGTTACATATTTTTTAAAATGGCTTTAATTGGTAAACTCACAAATTGGTTTTATTCTATAGAGATGTAAAACCATGGACATGCTTCTGTCTTGTTAAAGGCACCTGTGGATGTAATGGCAATTAGCATATGTTCTGTTGCATTTAACTTATACAGGTTTCCCTATTCATCTGTGTGGCATTTAAAAAGAAAAGTGCAGGTATTTTACAAAGGCAGGGTAGGACAATCCATATCAAGTTGTTCTTCAAGCTTAGTGGTACTTAAGTATGACGTGTCTGGGATCAGAGCAGCTAATGACAACTAATCTCTCCTAAGGAGTTGAAGAAGATTTGCCATTCACTAACTGCATTTGGAGGCCCCAGTGAGTGGCACAGGTTTCATTGCAGCTGCTGCTCTAAGACACTGTGTGTTGATATATGCTATTGCTCAGTCATTAATTAGGTTGATAAAGACATCCCAGACTAAATTTGTCAGAAGACACCCTCTAGTGACCACTTGCATTTATGTAGAAGTTACATGTGGCAGTACCACCCCTCTCCAGACACCCTTGGACATTCTGTTCTTTGGAAGCCATCTGTGTCACGTCACATTCACCTCCCTTGCTTACATAAATACATGGGAAGGGTTACACTTGGGAGTTGTATGGCATCTGCTAATTACAGATGGATTCTTAGTTGGTCATTAGTGGTGAAGGGCAGATGATTGGTGCTGGCACCCTTGCAGACTGTAAATGCTGTGACGTTCATAGCAATAGTGTTACAGCTGGGATGGGCCAAGTCCATACACCAGACAAGAGCTGCATGTAGAGTAGGTGTCTTTTCCTAGGTTAACTACTACAGTTAGAAAAAATACATGAAGTTTTTGGCACTTCTTGTTATATTGTGGACAAATGTTAAGTCTGGAAAAAGAATATTTTTGTCAGAAATTTTCCTCTTTTTTTTTAATAAAGATAAAATTTTCTTAATTACAGTAATACATTGTTTTAGTCATACATGTAAGTCCAAATGTTACATTTTCTGGTTAGTAACAATATGTATATGACACCAACTGCTGTATTTCAAATCTTCAGGATTAGAGAAATCTTGAAACAAAACAAAATCATACTTATGGAGAATCAAAGGTAGATAAATCTTTTCATCTTTAATATTATCAAGACTTTTTGTGATGAGATGATGCAAAATGTACTTAGAAAACCAAACCAGACTTGCCAGCATTTTCTTTGTTTCACTGGAATAATCAGGAAAGCAATTGTGCCCTTCAGCTGAAATGCAGTTACTTTGCTAGTTTGATAAGTTACCCTCAATCAAATCATTATATCAATAATTTATTACTTCTCTTTCCTCTTCAGCTGTTTGGTGATGTTTGTTTCCATTGCAACCGTGTGATTGAAGGAGATGGTAAGCACTTTTCTGTTTCCTTAATGTTCCTTTTCGATGGAAGTTCTATTTAAAAGTGAAAGTAAGGGAGAAGCAGCCCAGTTTTCATTAAAACAAAAATTTTCTTGACCAGAAGTTAAATTGGAGCTGATGAGTCAGAGACCAAATGTAGGAAAACCTACCATCATTTCATGATGGGAGAGGACCACCACATGGCCAAAGAGAACTGTGAAACCACTTGGTGACATGCAGAGGCCAGGGATGCTGGAAGATGCTCAGAAATGGCTTCCTGCCACAGCACCTTCAAAAAAGAACACATGCAAGGGTGAGAAGGAGCATACAAGCATTTCCACAAATGAATCTGTGGATCATGAGCCAAATTTCAAAAAATATTTAGATACTGAAAGACATAGGTGGGCACTGTTGGGATTTTTTTTTTAAATGCCTTGTTCCCATTATGTCAGTTTGAATCCTGAAGATATTTACCTATCTATTGCAAGCACCTGTCTTTTGAAAATCTAGGCTTATGGTAATGTCACAAAACCTGGAATGATCATACTTGGAAATATATGCCCTGTAAAGGCAGAACTTCAAATAATTTGTTTGTTTTGTTTGATTGGGGTTTTTGGGAGAAGGGGGTGGATTTGAGGGTTTTTTTATAACTAGCTCTGATAAAATGCCAAAAGCAAATTTTTCTACCTGAAATAATGTGATATTATGTGCCTATTTACCCCATCCAAAGTAAGTACTATGTTAGCCTCATCTAAGCCAAAGGCATTACTAAAGTAGGAGGAAGCTTCTAACATTCGAAAAGAGACATAAATTAGTTTATAGTCATGTAACTATAGGGTAATACATACATTCTGTTGATGTGTTTTCCCTGCATTTTCTGGACTGCACTATGCCTGCAGAATGACAATCCAGAATGCTTTAGAGGCAAGAGTCCTCATTTCAGGAAAATTCTACTGGAATGAGCAGAAATGGAACTTTTCTGATAACTACATCTCTGTATAATTCTAACCTTTGACCATATAGTCCGACACCCATATTATAGGTTTTGGTCTCTGAACGGAAATTAATACAGTATACACTAATTTCTTTATTTTCTGTGTATGTCCTCAATTACATTTCTTCTTTCATTTCTGCACACAAATTTTGAGTCAGCTGTCACAAATTTCATATCCAGTACTGTTCTCTGTTAGGTGAAACAAATATCTGTAGCAGCAGTTGTTCAGGAGGGTCTCTATGACTGCACTACTGAGGTTCCTTGGGAGCAAAGACTTTTACCTTTTTAGTATTACTCTGGAACATAGTGGAATAACTGTGTGTCTGTGGACATACTTGGCTCATAGTGCAGGAAAAACCCTCTGCACGACAATGCTTTGGTTCTCCTTGTTGTTGACAAAATACTGTGAGAAAAACATTGAGAGACTGAGTGAGAAAAACATTATAAGAAAAATATTGTCCTGCATTCCCTAACTTAGGAAAAAATTGGCAGGGAAAACTGGAAAGCTGTACTGAAAGAGAGAGAACAGGAACTGGATTTACCTACAGAACAAATAGGAAATAGTTACTTTCTCTTCAAAGCAAAGAATAAAAAGAGTCCTTTTTTTTCACCTTGGTAGTGCTGATTTACCAGCAGTGTCTGGCTGCTGGCTTCACATTGTTTTCTTCAGCTGGGCAAGTGCAACTGTGGATTGCAGTGCAGTCTGAGCTGGATCTGAGAAATGAAACTGAATGAAAACATAAACACAATTGTGCTGGATTGCTCTTCAGTTGGAAACATTTCCTGATTAAGTTGGAACCTGGCCTCACAGACCCATTGCCTGAGATCAGCTGGATATGAGATGAAGGGGAAGCGAAAAATAGGAGGCAGAAATAGGTTAAGCTGGTCTTGCCTCAGAGACAGCTGTATCAATACTTCACAGTCCTGCTTCATTACACTCTAAAAATGTGCCTCACCAGTCTGGCCATGTTATTGTTACAGTCCTTAATACTTGATACAAAAATCAATGACTGTTCTTCACACCTCATGAATATGTGAGCTTAAAATCTTTGTAATCACTTTTTTTCTTTTTATTGGTAAGGCTAATGATTTCTTTTTTCCCATCTCCCTAGTTGTGTCTGCCCTGAACAAGGCATGGTGTGTGAACTGCTTCGCTTGTTCAACTTGCAACACTAAGTTAACCCTCAAGTAAGTTTAAAGATAAGTGTGATGTCATCAACACATAGCAGTAGTTCTCTTCAAAGTGTAGATGTTGCTACAGTGTAGCTGTTACTGTATGAAAAACATGTAAGCAGCACTGAGGAAATAAGTGCCTCTTTCTTCCTCTTGCTCCACTTAGTACTTTCCATCTCTTTCAGCTGTCTCTTCAGTCTTCCTTCTGTTAGTCTTCCTAACTCTTTTCCTTTTCCATGCCTTATTTTCTCTTGTTTAACTCTAAAGGGATAAGTTTGTTGAAATTGATCTAAAACCTGTCTGCAAACACTGTTATGAGAAAATGCCAGATGAATTTAAGCGACGACTTGCCAAACGGGAACGTGAAGCAAAGGATAAAGAGAAGCAGAAAAAGAAAAAGCCAATCTGTTTGTAAACTTCTTTTCCTTCTCACCGCCACCTCGGCTCCTTTCTTCTTTGGTTAGTCCTAAGGATGCTTTTTTTTGTGCACTTTTGCATGAACGTATGGCAGTCAAAACCAAAACATCTTTCACGCAACTGCAACTTGAAACACTAACTTGTTATTCCATTATCTTATGTTTAGTCTACAATTAGGTTTTAAAGGCTTTCTAAATTACACACTTAATAAATACAAGCTTTTGGGTAAAATCTGCATAACTTAACAGGGTATTGTAATTACTGTCTACAGCATATATAACTTGTAAAAGTAACAATGTATTTGCATAAATTGGGCAGTTAATTCTTTGCTTGTGCACATTTAATAGGAGATATTTTTTTTAATTCTTTTTTTCACTATCTCATCTGCTAAAACTTTGTCCGTTTCTTTTGCTTTGTTGTTTTAGGAATAAATTTGTTGAGTTTGATATGAAGCCTGTCTGCAAAAAGTGTTACGAGAAGTTTCCTCTAGAGCTGAAGAAAAGACTGAAGAAATTAGCTGAAACTTTGGGAAGGAAGTAAAGATTGCATCTGCTCTCCTCTTCCTTTGTGGAAATCTTATAGATACTCCTTGGCGGGGAGAGGGGAGTTGCTGCTTTGAGGCTGCAGTCAGATAACAAATGTTGATGTATGCCTTCTATCAACCCAAAATATATTAAGATTCTCTGTTCTCTATACAGGTATGCTTACTTGTTGACAAACAGACCATACTTCCAAAATAAAGACCAGCTCACTTGTAAGATTTCTGACCAAAAATGCCATTGTAATAATGCAGGTGGCCCATTCTGTACACTAATCCTCTGTGGAACTCTTCAGAGAGAGAAAATTTGCTTGTGAACATCCCTGTGAAAACAAACTTCACAAATGTGCCCAACTTTAGGGACGTATATTGTCATTTATGTTTGTGAGAATATTAACCTTCGTATTAAGCATGCAGACAAAACTTGCCCCGTTCAAGTGATTTGGCAAGAAACCAGTATACTTTGCCTCTTGGAAAAATTCACAATTGGATTTCAGGCCAAGTCATCTCATTAATGAGCCTTGTTTCAGATATTTTGAAAACTATCAGATTTCTAAATACAGCCACTGTACAAATGACATACATAAAATGATAAAAATGAGAGATTATGCTTACATGATGAATGTTTCTACATCAGGCTTAGCATGAGATACTTACATAAAAATGTATTCCTATTGCAAGAAATGAGCATACTTAGAACTACTTGAATTTTGCTATATTCCACTTAAAATAACACATTAACTTCTATATATGCTTTAGCATTCTATTTACTTTTTGTGCCTTATATCTGCTGGACCATACATAACAGTGTACCATTAAATATATATATAGTTTTATATTTTATTTCATATTTTTATGCAGAAACTATATAGAAGGTATTTTCAAAAGATAACATACTTTGCCTTAATTATACAGGATGCAAGAAGTATTTTATTTGAAATGTGAACATCTGCATTTAAAATTTAGCTTACAGATTTCATTGTTTTTCAGAACAATACTGAAAATGCGTATTTCAATTAACTGGCAATATTACTTTTACACCTCTGAGTGTAAATATGCAAGGTTTGATCCTGCTAGGATCTACTTCTTTAGCCATCCTCAAGGACTAAGCTTACAAATAACCAAAATTCTTTATAACATACATTTAATTGTTTTATACTATTGACTTCTGTCCATGCTAATTTGTTTTATTTTCCCTGTCTTATAGAAAATACAGCTACTTAGGTCTTCTTGATGGTACGAAGTATGCAAACATTTTTTTTTACTTTTGTACATTAGTGACTTAAACAGGCTTTATGTAATCACAGGAAGTAAAATTTTCTTTCCTGTTTATGAAAAATTAGTTACTTTAAAACATCTGCTTTCCTGTGTTATCAATAAAGGCCATGTTATTAAACCTTGTATTGCCTCTCTGAAATAAATGCTTGAGATGGGTGGGAAAGCAGTAAGGCTCTCTTGGATCCCTGAGCTTTTACCTGTGACTATGTAAATACTTCCTTATTATCCTGATTTAAAGGAGACATATGCCTTTCCTAAAGGCATATGTCTGTATGTAGTTCTAAGGTTCATAAAAGAAACCACAATTTGTTTCATAAAGAATAGCTTGATTCTTCTGGATATTTTCTGACTTGGCACAATCACTAGGTTTTCCTAAAAGAAAGTATCCTGTCTGAGTGTAAAACATACACCCTCCTGTTAACGTTTTCTCTCCTGTTTTCACTGTAATGAAACTATCACTCCAATTTTCCAGATTATTGTTAGGTAAAGCATTTTTTAACTATTTTATCCTACATAATTATTGAATGCCATAACCTTCATAAATGTTATCCCTGACCCTGTTGAAGACTATGAAAGCTTAAAATATCCTCAAAAATGGTTTACTTAACTAGCACAGTAGCCCTGTTGGAATTTTGGACTGTGCCATGGATTCAGTAGACCACACTCTTGCTTCCTCCTGAAGTTATAACTGACTTCTAGGTTTTCATGTTACACCAACTGTACATCTCTTCCTTCAGCCTTTGTGTGCCCAGCCTTACTGCTCAGAGTTGGGAAGGGTCACTAGCCCCAAAGCTAAATGGCAAGACCTGGCTCATACCCACATTGCTCAGGGTTACATCCATCTGCAGCACAGTGGCCTCTGATTTCCTCTCCAGTCTGGTGGCCCTTGGGGCCTGACACAGGCTGAGTTTTCCCATTTCCAACTTCCTGATGGTGAATGCTGTGCTACACTTCACCAGGGCAGCACCTCCTGTTTCATGAACTCTATCTAGTGTGTCTGTGTCAGACCCCATGATGTAGCACTTAAAGCATCTGAGAATACCTGAGGGTTCAAAGCCGGATGAAGCATGGAAAAATGTTGGTTGGAAGGGACCACTAGAGATCAGCTAGCCCAGCTATCTGCTCAGAGTGGGTCTAACTTCAGAGTTGCATCAGTGCAGAAGGCTTGCTTGGCCAAACCGAAAACCGAACATTACCATCAAGGAGATTTCACAGGCCTTTGTGGATAGTATGTTCCAGTGCTTCATCACCCTTATGGTGAAAATATTATTACTGGAGTCCTATACCAAGTGGAGAGTTCCCCAAATCCATACTGCTCTCTTGGGAGCTGTCTTTGGCATGAACTGTCATTGGTATAATACCCCTGGACACTGTCATGAAGAGGATTAGTTAAAAGTTGTTGCAAAGCAGAGCCAGGGAGCAAGCTAGCAATTAGGCAGCCTGGACAATTACACATCTGGTGTTGAAGCTCACTTCCTGGCCCAAAGTATAATAAATGTTTTGTGTAGCTGCACATACTTTCCTAAAAAAGGCAGAGCCTAGTACTGTTTTTCTACCCATGACCCCTGTAAGGTCTGTCAAGGAATCTGTGAGCCTGGCATTTGGGAATGGATGCCTCAGAAGCTTTGTCCCTTTCCGCTGCATGGGCAAGAGAGGTTCCTTTAGCAAACCTGGTGAGGCAGCAGTAGGGAGCACTCCAGAAAGCCCAGTGGATGTCACTGTAGGGGGAAGAGCTGAGCCTAAAGCCTCTCTGGTGCCGGCAGTGGCACGCCCTGTGCTCAGTTCCATGGACAGGCAGCGAGCTGGGCTGGGCACACTCAGGTTGCAGGGACAGCTCTCGAGCCAATGCTGTCCTGCCCGGCGCTGCGACCATCAGGGACAACACAGGGGGTGCCACTCCCACAGAGATGGGTGAGACAGTGACCACTGCCAAAGTACTGGACCTGGTCTATATGAAGGCAACTTCCCATGCCTCCCCATCAGCTGAAGTACAGTAATACTCTCCAGTGAGTCAAGTAAACTCCGATGTTCTCCTCTGCACCAGCACCAACACTTCTATTAGTTAGCCTGGCAGGTGCAGATAATAAATTGCTTGATAATCCCAGCTCCAGGCACACCATTAAAAAGTACAGAGAAAAGAAATGTAGGATTAAATCTGAAGTCTAAATAAATCACCATTAATAGAAGAAAGAATAGAAGAGATGATTAATTCTTTCAGTCAGAGTCTTACATGGATGTTGCTGGTCTTAAAAAAAAACCTTGGCTATGTTTCCTTATTTTTCCTACAAAGAGGGTAAGACCTGTGGGGCTGTCAGTATATTTTAGGTGTAGCAGGAATCCTGTGACTGTCATTGGATTGTTTGAGATTGAGAACTGGAGAAATTTTTAATTACAATTCTTCAGAAACATGGCCCAGTGGCCTCATTTTGACCAAAGCATCTGAACTGGCAGGAAAGATGGCTAATTCCAGTGAGTAGAATCTGAGACTTCCTCCCGAGAACTTGACCACAGGGCTCATCCACAAGCCACCAAACCCGTAAAACTACAACTTGCAAATCTTTCCTCCTTGAGGGTTGCTGGTTCATCTTTTAGTCCATGTTGCCATCTGTGTTTTAGAGCTTAATTACTTAATTATACTATCCACAGTGTCTGGAAAAAAAGGTTTCTCACCACAGCTGCTACAATATTTGGAGACTCGTTTTCTAGAGCATTGGTTCTCAGTAAGAAGGCCCTTATGCTTTACAGATGAAATTTATAGTTGCTCTGAACCACGAAGTACAGAATCACAGAGTATTACAGGTTGGAAGGGACCCTAAAGATCTGGTCCCAAGCCTTTGCCACGGGTGACACTTCCCACTAGGCCAGATTTCTCAGAGCTCCATCCAACCCGGCCTTGAAAACTGCCTGGGATGGGGGCACCCACAACCTCTCTGGGCAACCTGTGCTGGTGCTTCACTACCATCCCAGTGCAGAATTTCATCCTTGTATCTAACCTAAAGTGCCTCTCTTCTAATTGTAGCCATTACTCCTTGTCCTATCACTACAGTTCCAGACCGAGTCCCTCCCCTGCTTCCCTGCAGGCCCCTCAGACACGGGAAGGTTGCTAGGAGGTCTCCATGGAACCTGCTCTTCTCCAAGCTGCACAGCCCCAGCTTCCTCACCCTGTCTTGGTAGAGAAGATGCTCCAGTCCTCCTATCAACTTCGTGTCTCCTCTGGATTTTGCTCAAACAGTTCCATGTCCTTCTTATAGTGACGGCGCCAGAACTGTTACTTAGCTTTAGGTAAAAATTCATTATCTAAATATACCTAAATATATATATACACATATATATACATATATATAGTGTATTATTAATATATTATCACCATATATATTTTTATGTATTACTGAGATGGGTTTATTGTAGTTTTAGGTGAGAAAATGCTAAAACTTAGTATCTCACAATTTTCCACGACAGACGTTCCACCCCTGCTTCCCCCCCCCGCCGCCCGGTGCGCATGGGTGCGCATGCGCAGAGCCGGCCAGGCCCCGCCCCCCCCGGCCGTTGATTTGGGGGCGGGAGCCGGGCACGCGCCGGGGCTGCGCGCGCCGCACGGCTGAGCGGGAACTTGCGTAACGCGCGGCGGCCGCGTCGCTCCTGCGCTTCCTTCCTCCTTCCCCCTCCTCCCCTCCTCCTTCCCCCCCTCCTTCCCTCCTCCTTCCCCTCCGCAGGCGCCGGGCCAAGGCCGTCGAGCCGGCCGGGAAGGCGCGTTCCGCCGCGACAGAGGCCGGGCGCGGCCTCCGCCGCCGCGGGGGCGCCATGATGAGGCGGACGAAGCCCGAGGTGGAGCGCTACGTCGCCTCCTTGCAGGCCGCGGCTCGGTCCCCCAGAGAGGTAAGCGCGGCCTCGCGGTGCCCGCCCTCGCCGGGCCCGTTGGGGCGCTGAGGCCGCTCCGTGCGGCCGGTGTGGGGCCCCGTCCCGCGCCCGCCCCGCGTGTCCTGAGGCACCGCCGCCGCCCCCCGCGCCGCGGGGAGGCCTCGCTGCTCACGGGCCGGGGGAGGGGCTGCGCTCGCTGCCCCTGCGCTGCCGGGCTGGGGGCGGCTGCTCTCGGCGAGCTCCCCGCGCCGAGTTTGGTGTTGGGGCTTAGTCTGCTTGGCCCGTAGTCGTCCGTGGCGGTAAGAGGAAGAGGATCCCTCTCTGGAGAGATGTCTTTCTGGAGACGTTCAAACCCCACCTGGACGTGCCTGTATCGCCTGCCCTAGGTGACTGAGCCATGGCAGGCTGTTGGACTAGATGATCTTGAGAGGTGTCTTCCATTCTTGACTATTCTGATTTTCTGTGAGTTATCGTGTCTTTGGGAGTATTTCTGAGTGCGTAATTGCTCAGGGTCTCTGTAAATCGAGTGAGGTAGGGGAAGCTGAGGAAGGGCCAAGGGGTTTCGCATACTGGAGGTGCTTTCCCTAACTGGGAGCAGTGGTTTACTAGAGCTGTGCACCTGCGTTTTACGACTGGTAAGCCCTAGTGTAGTTTTAAAGAGTCCACCAGTTCTCTGAGTACAGACTTATGTTTTGTGAGCGTTTAGTTCCTGCGTTTCCCGAGTTTCGTTTCTCAGAAAAAGATTCCCGAGTTTCGTTTCTTCAGAAGAATCTAATCAAGGAACGTTGAAGCACTTTCAGTTCTATGTGTTGTGTCATTCGTATTCTTTTCTTTGTAGCAGTATTAGGAGAGGAGGAACAGGGAAAAATAATCTTTCTATTGTATTTTAGTAACTGGCAAGGAGGATGAGGATCTCTGCATAACTTCTTACCATTTTTCATTATATCTGGAAAAGGATCACAGTCTGATTCGATTCATGGGAGCTATTTAATCCTGAAAGATCCTGTTCTACTGCTCTTGAATTGATTTTTTTTTTACTTAGAATATTCAGCACTGTGCTGTATAGTGTGAATACATCCATGGTCACCATTATGCAGCAGGGCCTTTATGCAGGCGTTGTGTACATCATCCTTATTTGCATCTTTCCCAACAGCAACAAAGTTGTTCTGTGGCTTAATTGATTTGGGTGCTCTTTAGAGCAGGCAATGTCAAGGGCATGACTCTCAGAATCATAGGTGCTCTTCAATTGTTTTGATATCCCTGCTGAACTCAACAACAAAATAAATCCTCTCCTGTTGTGCTTAAGACTAACTGGTTCGTATTTACTTGTTTAATTTTCTTAAAAATAAGTAATGCTTATAACTAATTGTATAAGCACAGTCACTGGTGGAGAATGTTACTGATTTTCCTGTTGTGTTGATTTAGGGAGGGGGATGCTTATAAGGCTGCAAAGCATTTATTTTGAGTGGTGAGGGAGAGAGACTTATAATTCAAGTGATTTCAAAATGTACACACTTGTTTGGAATCATAGATTTAACTAGCTCCAGTATTTCTTGGTTCAAAAGCAGAATTGTTTTTGACTGATACAGAGAGCTCAAGCTTTAAATTTGTCTGGTTTCCTTCTACTTTTTTGCTTGTGATTTTGTCAGTTCTTTAACTCACTCCTTTCACTTTTCCTCCTGATCATGCTTCTGCCACCTTGGCTTCTTTGTTACTTCCTTGTTCTACCTCCCAAAAAGTACTTTTGGAGATGTTTCACCCCTTGCTCACAGGGTGTGTATACTGAAGTTATTTTCGTCAGAAATAAACTACTGCATAAATACATTTCTTACCCAAACTGAGAATGACTCAAGCAAAAGTTGCTTTTTCCTCGAGTATACTTAAACAGTAGTGTCTAGGGACCGTTACACTACAGTAGGGCTAAATGGCACATCTCTCTTGATTTGTAGAATATCTTTTTTCCTTGCAACATTCCAAAGGAATAAACTAAATGTAGGTGACCCTATTCTTCCACTCTCTTTAATGTATGAAATACCATGTGTATAAAGACTTGTTTTCTTCTCTTGTAATCTTTCTTGTAGCCTTTTTATAGCAAAAACTTCTGTTCTTTTCATTCTTAACCTACATCTTTCAGAAACAAACCCTTATATATGATTGGATTTGAGCTCAAATTCCGTCACTTGAGTATTAGGCATTGCTGAAAAGAAAGGTCACTTGTTAGGGAATTACTTTTGAAGTACCAAATGTCTAAAGTGTGTTTGTCATGGTTTTTCTCCTTCAGAAATCGATGAAAGGATTCCTCTTTGCTAAGCTGTATTTTGAAATAAAAGAATATGAACTTGCTAAAAGGTAACATGCATTGATGGACATTTGTTTTTTTGTTCTCTAAAGTGTAAAAGAAAAGCTATGTTTATATGAAGTAGAGCAGAGAAACCAAGATGCATATCATGCTGCTTTAAGCTAGCAATCAGTGTTGACATTGAGTGCTATTTAGACCTTTGTAAAACAGTAATTTAAAAGAAGATTAGTTTATGTCATACTGAAAAAACTTACCTGGCTGAATTGGCTGGGTTTTTGCTCATTGTATTAAGTAGTTCTTACCATTTCTACAAACTCCTGCTTGTTTTTTTTTAATCAGCAGAAATACAGGCTGGTGAATAAGTAGCCTTTGTACAGGTATAAACCATGTTGCTGCTTACTTAAAGCTCCTGACAGTGTCTGGAACACAACACATCTATAGTTCTGTGGTGTGGCCAAAGCATCTAGAACAAAATGTATCTGTGTGTCCTGTATGGCAGATAAAGTTGCCATTAGAGCTTGGGTGGGAAGAGGGAGTGTTAGTGAAAAATACTGGTCAAGTAACTGACTTTTTTCCCCTTCATAGATACATATCTACATACCTCAATGTACAAGAGAGAGATCCCAAAGCACACAGATTTCTTGGACAAATTTATGAAGCTGAGGATAACATAGAAAAAGCTTTTGGGTGTTACAAGGTAAGTACTACATTCACCCCTAATGTTCTGCTTTATTCATTTATAAATGGATTTCTAAAACCCTTCTATGGCTGAACATTCTCAAACCCATAGAAGAAAACATACTCCTGGGGAAACTGTGTCATTCACATTTGACAATGGCAAGCACGTGAAGCACTGCAGAGAGGATTCTTCACTTGATATCGCTTGCTTCTGTAGTATATTTGAAGTTGCTTCTTTGTTTTTTCTTCTGGACTTGATCTTTGTGCTACCTGCTGTTAAGTTCTCCCCAGGTCATGTATTGCCTCTTGGACTACTGTTATAGAATCCTGTAATACAAACTGTGATGACAACTGGAGTTTAGTTGCTACTAGAAGACTGTAGGCTTACTGTGGGTTGTTGGGTTTTTTTTGGTTTTTTTTGGTTGGTTTTGAAGAGGGCAGGTGCAGAAGGGAGGGACAAATCTTAATTTTGATTAGACAAGCATATAAATTTCAAATTTCCAGTCGGGTTGCCTTTGTTCTGGTTTCGGAGAGAAAGATTGCTCAGACATCTGCCCAATACAGCTCTATGGATGTAGTACTACCACAGTTCTTCAACTGTGTCTTAATTTTTTTAAAAATTTTTACACCTGGTTAGACTAGAGGTCCTTATACTCCTGCTGTCCCTTTATAGCAGTAGCTAGTGATAGATGCAGAGGAAATGGTGTTAACATTATGTCTTATGCTTTTCTAAATTTCAGCAGTTCTGTTTGAGTGCTGTAAACTAGTGGTGGCATGTAGAAAGGCTTTTCTTATATATTCTGTACTTATAGATTTCACTAATGTAAATAGCTGGGTATGTTTGTGGGGGTGTAACTCTTACCTGTCCTACATAGATCATAAGTTAAAGTTGCCTTTTTTTTTTTTTGACTCCTGTATCTGCATGGGGAAAAATAGCGTTCTGTGGAGTTGAACCCAACACAGAAAGATCTTGTATTGAAGATTGCGGAGTTACTATGCAATAATGACATCACTGATGGAAGAGCAAAATATTGGGTTGACAGAGCTGCTAAGCTCTTTCCTGGGAGCCCTGCTATCTACAGGTTGAAGGTAAATTCAAAATTACTTCTGTTCAGTGGCTTGAACAAGCTTTCAGTAGCTGTCTGCAGTTCCTTTTGCATGTCACCTCAAGCAAAACTTTTTCTGGCTAAATTATTTCAGCATCTTTAATATTAAAACTTTTAGACATTACACTCCTTCTAGTCTGACATTTTTGTCCAGTTTAAAGGAAGCTGCAGCTGCATGCTCTCATACCCTTTCTAATATTTTGAGTTTAATCCTCTTCCAAAATGCTGGGAGATTGTTACTTATCACAGTCAAGAAGTTAAAGACTAGATAGGTGTCACTTGTTCTTTCTGTTGTGTTACTGGCAGGAAGGTAGCCAGTCTGTGAACTAAGACTTTCTTGCTTTACACTGCTTTTTTGTTTTTAAATCTGTATTATGATAATTTCTGCGGAGTGTGAGAAATGCTGTAATTCTCAAGTACCATGCAAATGTCACTTTTGCACAGGTGTATTAATTTTGTGTAGCTGGGCAGCAGCCACATTGAAATTGCAAGGTGTCTGGGTTTTTTTTCAGCAAGGTAGTCTACGGCATAGTCTGCTGTCACTGAACCAAATGTTTTGAGAAGCATTTCTTACTCTTGGTAAGAGGCAAATTCTTCTGAGGATTTTTCTTCTGTGATAGTCACGTACATTTTAAAATATTTGAGTATTTCATCAAACTTCATGTAATACCTGAAAGCTATTAAGAGTGCTCTAGCTAGAGTGGTGTAGTCTGTGTAGTGGAGGAAGGAATGTTGTCTGGTACTGTAGTTGCTCAAAAGACTGATGTGGGAAATGAAATATGAATGTGTTGCCTTCATGTTTCAACAGGAGCAGTTACTGGACTGTAAAGGTGAAGATGGGTGGAATCAGCTTTTTGACTTGATTCAAGCAGAACTTTATGCAAGACCAGATGACGTCTACATAAACATCAGACTAGTTGCGCTCTATCGTTCAAATAACAGATTAAAGGATGCTGTGCTCCACTGTCAGGAGGCAGAGAAGAGAATACCTTTGCAGTCAAGCTTGGAATGGTGTTCCTGTGTTGTAGAGACACTTGAGGTGTTTAATCATATTTTGATCCTGTGGTAGTCTTCCATATCTTTTTACCTGGTCTCTTTCTCTTAGTGTCGTTATTCTGACAGCTATTTCTCAAGGAATTTAACTCCTTCAAATGCAAGTCTACTGAAACCAGTGGAATTACAAAATACTTCTTGTTTTGGTGGTTTTTTTTTTTAATTGGAATTTTCTCCCTAAAATTAACCTTTATAGAGCTATTGAGTTTCTGACTTCAAAAGCCGAGTTAGACACAGCAGTTCCGTTAGGGATAAAATTGCTCAAGCAAATAGTTCCCTGGAACTTTGCTGCTGAAGAATATGTTAAGGTCTCACCTGTGAAACTGGATTATGCAATAAATGCTACTAGTGTGTTTTGGAGAAGTACTGCCCTTGTCTTCATGGAAAGATGACTGTTCCTTATCCTGTGATGAACTTTCTTCTTTAGGAATATCTGGAATCTTTACAAGACTTGGAGTCTGATAAAAATAACTGGAGAACTATCAAGAAAGATCATCTGCTGGCCTATTCCAGCTTTGTCAGACTGACGCTTTCTTCTAGAGACGTTCAGGAATGCAGAGAGGCACTTGAAAGGTACTGTTTAAACTTCTCTGTAGAAAGAAAAAAACCCTCTAAGAATGATTTAGGTTTACATAACATCTACCAAGCTTCTGTTTTTGGATGGGAGAGGAGATTCTCTGTAATGACTACCAAGAGAGGTTCTTACTGGGTGTGAACCCCAAGCTCTCTTTTGACAGATGTTTGAGTGGTCAGCACACAGACATAGAGAGAACTCATTTATATCCTGGGTCTTTGTACCTTCTTTTCCTTTGGTTAGAAAAGTTGTTCTGTACTTCAGCAATTGACTAATCCAGATTTCCCTGACAATTGGAAAAAAACCCTGGCCCAATAAACTCCAATCCAAACAAAGCAACAAAAAAAAAAGTCAAACTGAAAAGCCAAAACTACCTCTTGTGTATCAATTTTGTCCTAGTTTTTCTATTTTTAAATAACACAGCACACTGAAGTAATTAGGAAGTTTGTGTATGTAGTATAACTGAGAGAGAGGAAGCCATCTGAAGCAAGCCTCCTTCAGAGAAAACTGGTGGTGTTACAGCTAACTTAAAGGCTTACCATCTGTGGTGCACCTAGAGTAGTACAAAACAATGTTTGTAGTCCATAATTTGATTAAGATCTGTGTTTCTTTCTTGCCATTATCTTTTTTTTTGTTACTGGTTTTTACTAACTTATCTTTGTTCCTTGGTAGTATAATGGCTGTTACATTGCATTTTGTAAAAGTATTCTTGAGTCTGTTAATCTTGCATGAGTATTTGAAGTAGTACAGAATGGATGAGGAGTATTTAATACCAAGGTATGTTTTATTTTTCTCCTCTAACATTGACCATGTTGGGTTTTCTGCTTCTGACTTACTAGAGCATTTTGAGATGTTCACATCTGAAGCACTTGCAGATCATCTTGTTCAGCAAGATAATCTTGCAGATAATCTTGTTTAGCAGCTGAAAATTTATTTTAACTGTTTTCTGGAAACCCTCTCCTGAGTGGAGATTGTATAGTAATCTACAGGTACTAGAATTTCTGTTTTTGAAGAGCCCGTTAAACAGTATTTTGGACCTTTCTGATAGTGAAAAAAGCAAGGGCAGAGTCAACAATACCTCCTGTGTGTTTCTAAATCTGCAGTAGTGTACAAGTTTATCCACATGGTTCAGGATGAAAGTTTTAAAAGCAGCTGTGCAAAAATGTGATGAAAAAGACTGTAAGTATCTAGGTGATACTTCAATAAACTTGAGAGCTTTGGGAGCTTGAGGCAGTTGTACTTTCTAGTAGCTTGGGTTCAAGCAAGTTACTTAAGAACAGTACTTTACCATTGACTCATGAAGTTACTTAATTCACAGTTAAATAGCATGAACCAAAATCAGCTGCTGTAGCTTTTGTCAGGACTCTATTTAGAATAAGTCTTCTCTGCATTTTAGTTTTGATCGTGCACTTCAGTCAGTAAAACCATATGTGAGTGTGGCTGACGAGTTGTCTCGTGCCTACGTGGAAATGAAAGGACAGCTGTACATGCATGCTGGAGCTTTGCTGCTGAAAATGGCCGAAGACAATGAGGCACAGTGGAGAGCTATGTGTGAACTAGCAGCATTCTGTTATCTCCTGAGTTTCCAGGTGAATGATTTTTCAGTCTAAGCCTTTAGTTGATGCTTTTCTTGAAGTTTTCTAGCTGTGCATGTGTTGAATTCCTGTATGCCTGTGATGAACTAGTATTTGTGTATCTAAAGGAGAACTGCGTCCTCACTCAACAAACCCTCGTCTTTCACAATTGTTTAAAAGTTTCAAATACACAAGATACCAGTAGGGTAAAAGTATACCTTCAACTGTTCCCCTTGCCAAAGTAACCTGATTCTTAGGTATTAGTGCATTTATTTCCTGCAGAGTTTTTTTCTTTTTCATAATACAACAAATACACATGTTTAGTGTCTCCTTCTACTCCTATAGGGAGGGAAGGAGAGGAATTGAATAGTTCCCACATACTCGTTGGATAGATAACAGAATTTAAAAAGTCCAACCCAGTATATGTACAACCCAATATATGTACCTTCAGAATGAATAATGCCTGTTTTCCTATAGCTTCCTAATACTAAAAAGAAGCGTTTTTTCTAATGTCTAAGATTCATTTAAGTGTTCTGCTCTTACTGTGAAAAACCTGTAACAATTTTCTCCTTACTTCACCAGGTTCCTAAACCAAAGTCAAAACTCATAAAGGGGGATCAAACCGGACAAGATATGCTGGAAATGTTGGCCTGTGATCGAAAAAGCCAGTCTGGTAATAAAAAAAAAATAGCTGCATTGTTTCATTTTAGTGCTGCAGATTTACTGTGAAGGCTAAGATTTGTTAAAGAACACATTTGTGTATCTTGTAGCATTATCATGCCAATGTATAGTAAAACCTTATAGATTCTGACTACATGTAAAACAAAACAGTGGTTTGGTTCTGACACCTGAAGTTATTTTTCTCCTCTTAAGCATGCTGGTAGTGTGTTCTCTTTGTTTCAGTAGTGGTTGGGTTTTTTCTTGTTTTTGATTTTCTAGCATGCTAAGGTAGAATTTAGCTTTTATTGTCTGTTAAATCTCCTGGAAATGGCTTCTGCCTGCTGATATTATTTTGCAAGTATTGCTAGCCCCAAGAGGGAAAGAAAATAATAGTTTGTTTCCCTGATTTTTTCATCCTTTCACTTGTTCATCAGCTTTGTTCTTTGTGCTGCCAAGCATAGACAGTGTTTCAGCCTACACAATTCTTAGAGGTCCTGAATGAAAACAGATGAACCTGCTAGACATCAGGCTCATTTACTTCAGAATGGATTTTGTTCTGCTTGTATTGCAGCTATTTATTTTAAGGTCACTTGCAATACCCTTAGAAGAGTCATGGTGGGAGGGCTTTGTTTTCCTTAAGTACTGAATTTACAAATTCTTTGGGATTGTTGTCACTAAAAGCTTGGAAAGCCTATGTGCTGAAACACTGACCTAATTACAGGGAGAATGTAGCTGAACAGTCTGTAGGTTTCATAAGGGGAAATCCTAATTCCCATCCAGCCTTCAGCAGCAAAGAGCAGTCCAGCATAGCAAATACTGCTTTCCTCATACTCACTTTATTTATGTAAAATGATATTTTTTGTTTTCTAGGTCATATGCTGCTGAACTTAAGTCATGGCAAGCAAGACTTCTTTAAGGAGATTGTGGAATCATTTGCAAACAAGAGTGGCTCATTTGCATTGTTTGATAGCCTGTTTGAGAGTGGAGCTTCTAGGGAGAGGTCTTTTATTGGCACAGATGATATTGGAAATGTCAGTACACAAGCACCAGTGCAAGTGGAACTTCACAAATACGATATTGGTAAGAGATGTTACTTTCTGAAACCCAACACAGCTTTGTGTACCAGAACATCTTCTGCAAACACTTGTGGAAGGGGTAGATACGCAAATACTTGTACTACAACAAAAGACAAATACCTGGAATAGCTGTCCAGAGTTGCCTTAATGTCATAGGAAAGACTTACACTTCATTACAATGTAAAGAGGTGCTACTTCAGTAATTCCTTAAGGATTTTTGGAGAAGTAAATAGGTTTGCTGAATTAGTTCTCTACTGGACTGAATAAGGAGATATTGGAAATGATGAGAGTCCTCCCCTCCGAAGCTTAAGTGGTTGGTGGCTTTGAGCTCTTAGATGAACTTGGTATCTTTGGCTATACTGAAGTTTGTAACCCTTCGTTGGTGAAACTGGAATCTCGGTGCTCATTAGTCTGTAAAGTATCTTTGGCCACTCTGACAGAGTGAAATGTGAAACCCAGCTTTGATCCATCAGACAGCAGTATTGAGGGTTTGCAGGAAGCTGACATTTGCATCCAACCTTGTTTTTTGCGTAGGTGCCATTCGATTGCACAATGGCAGTCTCCAGCACCTCGTGTGGCTCGGCTTGCAGTGGAACTCCATGTCAGTCTTACCCCCCATGCGCAAATGGTTAAAACAGCTTTTTCACTTGCCCCAAGAAACATCAAGGCTTGAGACAGATGCTCCTGAATCTATTTGCCTATTAGACCTTGAAGTAAGTGAACTTTCAAGTTCTTTAAGGTATACCATACAAATTAAGATTTTGTAATTAATAACTTTAATTTATTTTTTAAAAACAGGTGTTCCTACTTGGGGTGGTATTCACTAGCAACTTACAACTGCAAGAGAAGTTTAATTCTCACTACAATGCACATCAGCCTCAATTCTTACCGTTGCCAGTATGCAAACAACTCTATACCGAAAAGCAAAGATCCTGGTGGGATGCTGTTCGTACTCTTCTTCAGAGAAAATCAATGTAAGGCTTTTTCAGTTTGGAGATGTTTGATCAAGCCTTTTATGCAGTGTCTGCAACACCAGCTTGGATTGTCCCTATAGATTCTTGTAAAAATAAATTTTTTGGATGTATTTTTCACATTGAAGCCTTTTTGCAGTAGGGATTTGATATGCTTGAAAGATTTCTGTAAATGGAATTTTCATTTCTAACAATGTATTTCTAACCTAGAGGCAAGGTTAGACTTAAGCTTCAGTCTGTGTTCATCAAGTAAATCATATGTGAACAGATGAAAACCAGAAAATACTAATCAAAGCAATGTTTCTTGTGATATTCAGACCAGGAACTGCAGCAAAGCTGAGGCTTATTGTACAGCATGGCATAAGTACTCTGCGAACACTGGAGAAGCATGGCCTTCAACCTGCCTTAATCATACACTGGGCAAAAAGCTTGCAGAAAACAGTAAGCTGAGATTATTTTTAAATACACGGAAGCCAAAATGTTTTTCTTTATTTTCTAAGTTATGAATAGACTCGGGGGATGGGGGTTGGATGAATGTATATTATTAAGAGCAGCTGATTATTTTATCAGGCAAATTTGTTGTTCTTGTCACTCTATGAAGTACTTTCATCTTAAACTGTAGTGTTATTTTCTACGTGTATGTTACTTTACATAGCTACTCTGCTTAGTGTAGGAAAAGGACTTTGGAGCTCTTAGAAAAAAACAGGAGAAGAATATGTAGGAATAGCATTTTGACTTGAATTTGTTGAAATAATATATGTGTCTATTCCCTTTTATTCACCAGGGAATTAACCTTAACTCCTTCTATGACCAGAAGGAATATATTGGACGAAGTGTCTACTATTGGAAAAAAGTTCTGCCTATGCTGGAAACTATCAAAAAGAAGAGGAGTATTTCTGAGCCTACTGATCCTCTCTTCAAACACTTCCACAGTGTAGACATTCAGGTACAGATTGATTGAGCCAAGGCTGAAGAGAAGGGTCTGTGTCAGAAACATACATAGTTTATGGGATTTTTGTCTGCCTTGTACTATTTTATGTTTCTACTGTGAATCTCTTAAAGCTGAGATTTGGTAATACTGTTTCATAAAGAGGGAAAATACTCTCCTTATAACTTTAGTTTTACCTTTAAAATAGTTTGTATGATTTGAAGGCTCTGAACACCCTCGGTACCAACTTTCTTGAAAAAGAATTCTTCGTATATTTTAAGAAGAAAGGTTATGTCGTTCCATTGTTAAGTAGGAGTTTTCCTTTGCTTTATTTGTAGGTCTTTCAGGTTGCAGCATATGAAGAAGAGGCACAGATAGCATTTGCCATGTTGGATGCAGTTGATGGCAAAACTGATGATGCTTTATCAGCATTTGAAGCTATTGAGAATGTGGTGTCATACTGGAATCTTGCCGTGGTAAGTTTCTAAGTTGCATTACCCAGAAATGCTTGTCTTTATTCAGTTTCCTTCTGGCTGATACTACTCAATTTGCATCCTGTTCTTTAGATTTTCCAAAGAAAAGCAGAAGAGATTGAAAATGATGTCATGCTGCCAGAAGAACATGAGGAGCATAAAACTTATCTTCTTAAAGCCAAGTATTACCTAATGAAAATTATTGCAGAAAGCTCCTCAGATATGTCAGTTGCTGAGAAAGTAAGTAATTCTGGCTTTAAAAACTTGTTCCAAGGCACGCAGTAGCTTAGGTTACTGTTCAAAAAGTGAAATCCATTGCATTCGAGTCAGTTTTTTTTAGACCAGGCTTTGTATTAAGGCAAGTTAAATCCTGGGTAACTTCTGTAAACTACAGATGATGTGGTACTCTCGTTATGCTGTGGATGAAACAAATAGCTTTTGCCATTGTCTTTTAGTTTGTTAGTTTGAAAAAATAAAATAGTTTGTGTGAGTTGTTTTCTTTTGTGAATCCTAACAAGTTAGTTTTGCTAAAATAAAAGACCCACCTAGTACTTATGTAATGAAAGACTTGTGAATTGCTCAGCCAGAATTCTGAATGTAGTTTGTCTTGTTCTGAGGGAGAATTGCAGTCATGACTTAATGTTTGAAAAAACTTTCTAGTTGCCAGTGTCTATTGAAACTGTGAGAGACGTGTTGGATACAGTGATCCAGGAACTTGGTGAGACTGGTGAAGAGGGAAGTCTTGCCTTCAGAAATGGTCTGTCACGAACTGTAGATTCAGCAATGAAACATTCCACTCCATCACCAACCAAGTTTTCTCTTTCACCAACCAAGACCTACAAGGTATGTGAGCCAGTTATTATTTCAGCGAACTGTTATTTTTTAAGAAAAATTCAAGTGGATAATTAACTTTTCTTTTCCTAGTTTTCTCCAAAAACTCCCCCTCAGTGGGCAGAAGACCATAAATCTATACTTCAAATGATTTGTCAGCAAGTGGAAGCTTTAAAGGTAAAAATTCTGTCACCATATTTAGTAAAGAACTGTTGGCCTTTTAGTTATGGTAAGGATCTAGTGATAAGAGCATGGGCTAACTTACAGTTCCTAGAATTACTTTCTGTAAATAGCTGCCTGAAATGAGTTCCAGAGTAAATCGTTTTGCTTAAAGCTCCTCTTTGGCACTTGGACAGGAGTGCTGAGGCAAGTTATCTAAGGGACTCTTTTCTGTATGTAGAAAGAATTCTGCTTTTATCAGCTTGGTTCTCATCTACTTGGTTCTGGTTTTTTACTGGCTTGTTCTGGCTTTAGAACAAAATGAGAGTACTTTGTACCCCATGGGCATGTCTTGCATGATCTGGCGGGTACTTTTTGGTGGGTTTTTTTTGTTGGTGGTTGGTTGGGGTGGTTTTTTTGGGGTTTTTTTTGGTTTTTTTTTTTGTTTTTAATGAACACCCACGCCCTGGATTGAACATGCTTTTGAATAGCAAAAGGGTGGGATTCATGCCTTATATTTTCTTTGACAAATACCTGTACAATAGATACTTATATTCTTGCTTGGCACTCTGTCTGGACAGAATGAAATGCAAGAAATGAAACTTAATTCCAGCACAAATGCACCTCATCGGTGGCCTGCTGAAAACTATGGAACTGATGCAATGCCAGACAGTTATCAGAGAGCACAAAATCTTCATGAAGCTCCATTAACAGGCAAGTTGCTGCAGAATTTTTATCTAAATGCTTAGCTAAATCAAATAAGATTTTTGAAAATAATCCTAAAATGTTGGAATGATTCGTGTTAAAAACTGATTGTTGAGAAGAGTATGTAAAAAACAACACGAAGAAAAGATAAAAGTGTTAACTGTTTTCCTGGTGTTCCTTTTTAGTTGCTACCACTGGCCCATCTGTGTTCTACAGCCAGTCACCTGCCTATAACTCTCAGTATCTTCTGGGAACTGCTGCAACCAATGTAACACCAGCAAAGGTGAGAATAAATTTATTTCCTTAAATTGCTTCAAATGATCTCGTGAAAATGACTGACTGGTTTTGATTCTGTACCTAGCTGGATGTAATTGCAGTTCCTTATGCAGAATTTGGTGAATTTAAACTGCTAGGGATAAAATGGTAATTCGTCTCCCTGCTTAACTTTTGGGGTATGGAGTTTGGGAGGAAAAGCTAGAAAAATACTTTTTATATGTGTGTGCACATTTCTCCTACAGGTATATATGATAGCATTTAACTATTCTCCCCCTTAATTATGTGGCAAAAGAAATGGGGTTTTCAAAGCTCTTTTTCATGAAAAAGAAACCCACTCATCTTGTGCCCCCTTTTCAATGTTTGTTTTCAAATGCCCATCAAGTTTTAAACTAAGGTAAAACCAGTTTAGGTTTAAACTTGAAAGCATGCCTTTCTTTTAAGAGTCCAAGCTACGTGGGCTTCAGCACAGTAAGATTTTGTCCTCTTTGTTACCATAATAAGCAGAGTACTTGTTTTCTGCTTTTTCTTTAGCCTCCTGTCTATGGCATGAACCGACTTACGCCTCAGCCGCATCTATATTCCTATCAACCACCACCAATGCATACACCACCTCTGCAAAACACTTCTGGTTGTATGTTTTCCCAAGAAATGTATGGCCCACCTCTGCGTTTTGATTCTCCTGGTACTGCGCTCATTTCTCCTCGTACAGCTGATGACTATTACAACTACAGTGTTCCACAGGCGAGCACCAATCCAACACTGCCTAAACCGGGGTATTTCACAAACCGTTCGGTCACGCCGCCCACTTTAAAGCCTGCAGAACCAAAAGCAATGCCTAAATTTGGACCACCAGGAACAGCAGAAGGATCAAAACAACCTCTGCCAACACCAGCGCAGCCAAGTCAGCCGACAACGTTTAAATTTAAACCTAACTTCAAGTCTAACGATGGGGACTTTACTTTTTCTTCTCCCCCTCAAGTTGCACCACAGCCCCTTAATGCACCTTTTAATAGTAAAGAAAGCCTCTTGGATCTTCTAACATCTGATAAACCTTTACAGGATGACAGATACATTGAGCAAAAGCCAGTTAACGATCCCACAAACAGTTCAAGAAATGTCTTCAATTTTAGCAATAAACATATTCCAGGCATCTCTCTTCGAGAAAACATGGGACAAAATGCATACAAAACCCCAGGTTTTGAGAAGAATGATACGTTTAGTGTTCAAGAACCAAGCAAGCCTGTATTTATGCCTTCAAATTCAGATTTGGCCAATAGAAGTTATGAAACAGAAGGAGGAAGCACCCATGGTGGAGATGAGGATGATGATGGTCCTCATTTCGATCCTGTGGTGCCACTTCCTGATAAGATTGAAGTAAAGACAGGTGAAGAAGATGAAGAAGAATTCTTCTGCAACAGAGCCAAGCTCTTCCGTTTTGATGCAGAATCTAAAGAATGGAAAGAAAGGGGTATTGGAAATGTGAAAATACTGAAACATAAAGTATCTGGCAAATTTCGTCTCTTAATGAGACGAGACCAAGTGCTGAAAATCTGTGCAAATCACTACATAAATACTGACATGAAATTAACTCCAAATGCTGCATCAGATAAGTCATTTGTGTGGCATGCTTTAGACTATGCAGATGAATTGCCAAAACCAGAACAGCTTGCAATTAGGTTTAAAACACCTGAAGAAGCAATGCTTTTCAAAAAAAAGTTTGAGGAGGCACAGAATATTTTAAAATCGTTGGGTTCAAATGCTGACATGCCTGCGACTCAGAGCAGTGGGACTGCAAAAGAAACAGCAAATCAGGACATCAAGGAGCCCAACAAAACCACTTCTGGGACCATGAATTTGGGCTTTCAGTTTCCAAAAGATGGAGCAAGCAGTGAACCTGACAGCAAAGGCACCCTTACAGATACATCCACTGCATCTAGCACTACTGTTTCATTTGAAAAAGATGCTCAGCAAGCCTATTCTTCTGGTGGATTTGGGCAGCATTTCTTGAAGAAGGATCAATGGCAGTGTAAAGTATGCTTAGTTCGAAATGAAGCAACGGTAAAGAATTGTGTGTCATGTCAAAATCCAAATCCAAGTATGTGGGAAACACATGGCACCCCATTAACTGGCTCTGCAAGTTTGAAAGGGAGTGGTAACACAGTGCAGGACAAGTTTGGATCTGCTTTTGCTAAAAAAGAAGGTCAGTGGGACTGCTCTGAATGCCTAGTCCGAAATGAAGCAAAAGATACAAACTGCTGTTCCTGTCAGAGTCCAAAACCTCCAAATCAACCAAATACATCTGTACCTTCTGTTCAGACATCTGCTGCTGTGGGGGTTGGTTCCATTGCTGATACAAGTAAACCTCAGAAAAATGGGTTTGAAGGGCTTTTTACTAAAAAGGAAGGTCAATGGGATTGTAGTACTTGTCTTGTGAGAAATGAAGGTTCTTCACCAGCCTGCGTAGCCTGCAGTATGCCAAATCCATCTGCTAAGCCAGCTGGTGATACTTTGCCGACTCCTGCTTTTGGCTTGAAAAGTAAATTACCTGGACTTGATGGAGGACAGTTGGGAACAGGCTTTAAGTTTGGTCTTGAGCAAGGCAAGACACCACCATTTACATTTCAGATTTCTTCTGATACTGAAGCCAAGTCTACAAAGGAAGGATTTAGCTTTTCAATGCAAATGCCTGCAAGTGGATTTAAATTTGGGATACAGGAGTCTAGTAAAAATACCACTAAGAAAGATGAGCCATCCAAAGAGCATACAACTGGTTTCTTAAAAAGTGTTGATGAAAAAGACAAAAAGGAGTTGCCTTCAGACAGTGAAACTGGATTCCAATTTCAAGAAACAGCAGACAAGGAGAAAATGGACTTTGTTTTTGGGCAAAATAGCAGCACTTCTACTTTTGCTGAGCTTGCAAAAAGTACTCCTAGGGAAGGCTTTCAATTTGGCATAAAGGACCCTAACTTCAAAGGCTTTTCAGGTGCAGGTGAAAAGCTGTTTTCTTCACAAAATTCTAAAACAGATCAGAAAGCAAACACATCTGCTGACCTTGGTGAGAAGGATGATGATGTGTATAAGACTGAGGACAGCGATGATATCCATTTTGAACCTATAGTTCAGATGCCTGAAAAGGTAGAGCCATTTACAGGAGAGGAAGATGAGAAAGTGTTATACTCACAGAGAGTAAAGCTGTTCAGGTTTGATCCAGAAACAAGCCAGTGGAAAGAACGGGGGGTGGGCAATCTGAAGATTCTTAAAAATGAAGTTAATGGCAAAGTAAGGATATTGATGCGGCGTGAGCAGGTACTGAAGGTGTGTGCAAATCATTGGATAACAACAACAATGAACTTGAAACAGCTGTCTGGCTCAGACAAAGCTTGGATGTGGATGGCCAATGACTTTTCTGATGGTGATGCAAAGTTGGAACATCTGGCAGCAAAATTCAAGACACCAGAGCAGGCTGAGGAGTTCAAACAGAAGTTTGAGGAATGTCAGAGGCTGCTACTAGATATACCACTGCAGACACCCCATAAACTTGTTGATACAGGTAGGACAGCTCAGCTTATACAGAGAGCAGAGGAAATGAAGTGTGGCTTAAAAGATCTCAAAACTTTTCTGACAGATGACAAAACTAAGCTGTCAGAAGAGGAGAATGTAAACTCTGTTTGTACCAGCAGTACTTCTGATTTGGTTATAAAGCCACATGCTGAAAGTACAGGCCCTACTCTGGAATGGGATAACTATGACTTGCGTGAAGAAGCATTGGATGATAGTGTAAGTAGTTCTGTATATGCATCCCCTCTTGCAAGTAGCCCTGTAAGAAAAAATCTGTTCAGGTTTGGAGAGTCTACCACTGGTTTTAGTTTTAGCTTTAAATCTGCTTTGAGCCCATCCAAATCTCCTGCCAAACAGAATCAGAGTAGAACATCGGTAGGCACAGATGAAGATTCCGATGTTACTCAAGAAGAGGAAAGAGATGGACAGTACTTTGAACCTGTGGTACCTCTGCCTGATCTTGTGGAAGTGACCAGTGGTGAGGAAAATGAGCAAGTTGTCTTCAGTCATAGAGCCAAACTCTACAGATACGACAAAGATGCAAATCAATGGAAAGAGAGAGGGATTGGGGATATCAAGATACTGCAGAACTATGACAACAAACAAGTTCGCATAGTAATGAGAAGGGACCAGGTACTAAAACTCTGTGCCAATCACAGGATAACACCAGATATGAATATGCAACAAATGAAAGGATCTGATAGAGCCTGGGTATGGACTGCATGTGACTTTGCAGATGGGGAAAGAAAAGTAGAACTTCTGGCTGTACGATTCAAGCTGCAAGATGTTGCAGACTCATTTAAGCAAATTTTTGATGAAGCAAAGCATGCCCAAGAGAGAGAGACACTGATAACACCTCTTTCTTCTCGTGCTAATACACCAAAGGAATCTCCGTGTGGTAAAAATGCTGTAGCTGTCCTAGAAGAAACAACCAGAGAAAGAACTGATGTCAGCCATGGTGATGATACTTCTGATACAACTGTAGAGGCTGCAGAGGTGTCAAATACTTCTGAAACGCCAACAAAAACAGTGGTTTCTCCTCCAAAGTTTGTATTTGGATCTGAATCCGTCAAGAGCATTTTCAGTAATGAAAAGTCAAAGACATTCACGTTTGGAAATACTTCAGCCACTGGTTCTCTCTTTGGCTTCAGTTTTAATCCCCCAAGAAAGAGTGAAGGCCATATTCCAGCATCTCAGAGCACAGCACAGAAAGAACTGGACGTCTCTGAACCACCAAAAATCTCAAATGCTACTCAGAAGCCTGTAAACGCCAAGGTAGACAGCTCGCCTGCTTCAACACAAGATGGACCATCTAACTTCTCATTCAGAATTCTGGAAAAAGGTGAGTGTCAGTTTTACTAGTAATTTACTCAAGCATGCACCTTATTAAGCAGTTAGCTCTGTGCTATCATTATTCTTTATTCTCTTGAGAATAGCTAGTGTCTTTCAGTTTTGATGCAGTTGTCCACATGTTCTCCAGAGTTTCAACTAAAGAGAATCTTAAGTCATAATTATTTTCAAATAAAAATGAAAGTGTATGATGCAGGATGGAAATTTATTTACTGAGAACAGGATTTTCAAGTAGAGCTTAAACTCTGAAGTGCTGCATCTGAATCTTGGATTTAAATGCTCAAAGAATTTGTGGATTTGCTTTTGGGGCTTAAATAGGTAGTCGATGTGGTAAAGCTGGGCCTTTGCTCTGAGTGGCAAAGTGTGAGAACAGCATTTGTATGCTCCAGCTAAAATTTGCATTATCCCCATAATTAAGTAGATGAGTATTGTGGAACTAGTCTATACCCTTGTTTTAAGTGTTAAATACTGGCCTCTGCAGTTTTGGTTGTGTAGCTTAACATCAGACGTCAGCCCTCTTCCTCAGCCTGAAGAGAGATTGTGACGGCATACTCAGTTGTATGGCTTCTGTCATAGTCTAAAAAAGATTCACAGGCAGAAGCTGTGGCTGTGACAGGACCACTGTAATGTGCTGAGGTGTCTTTGTGAGAAGGATGGGGTGTCTCAGACTCAGGAACACATTCTGTCTGTTCATTAGCTAAAGTGTAATAAAGTGACATGGCAGAAGGTAATAGCTGCAGTACATTCACATGGGTTGGATAAGCTTGTGTAGAATGAACAGATGAAATTTCCTGCCTTGAAATATGACTGTAGAATACTTGCAGAACATAGATAAATCTGTTCTATCCTTTTAAAATTTCAGGTAAACACTTATATACCAACAATTTATTTTTTAGGATTTAATTTTAGCCTCTTTAAATCTAATCCCATGGCCTTTTGGACAAGCACATCCTCCTTGCAACCTGATAGTAAAGGTATTTACATACTGCACTGAATGTGTGATAAAAACACTCTAGCAGGCATGGGCAATAACCCAGCTGTGTCCAAGCAGTTGGCTCAGTAATCCTTATAATTAACATGCATGCTGAAGGAGAGTAGTTGAAATTGTGTCTGACTACTGTATTTGTCCTGTTAAAGAATGTCTCTAGCCCTTAGTATGTTTACATGAGCCAGCACAATAGATGGCCCTGTTTAAGCTTTTGGCTTGTTTGCCTTATTTTTTGAGGCTATGTGCCCTGCACTTTTTCTATCACAGTTTTCCTATGCGTGCACACTGGATCTCTTAAAATTCCTTTTTTCTAGAGAAATTACATGGTTATTTTCAGAGAATGTCTTGTAGTACCTGATGTGTTTTACTCTATGTCAATGAAATATGCCTGAAAATCTTGAGACAGCTTATCCAGTAAAGAGCTTTAAGTATTTAGCCTCTGTGGAAATGTTTGCTTTAGTTTCCTGATTACCAGTGTTAACTGCTGTGCTTTTAAAAAGAAAGAGTGCACAGAAGTGAGAGCTACCTTCATGTATAATCTGAAGTCCACCTTAGCTGGTTAGAAAGCTTCTGCCCATTTGTAACCAATTTGTTTACATTCAGACCCTGTAAACAAAACTGTTACAGCTTCTAGTTTGATTATAGGTTACTACCATGTAAGCTCAACTACCACGATTTAAAAAGTATTTTAATTTTAAATAACAAATTTCTGCTCTGCATAAGACAGTCTTCCAATGTTAGTCTTACAATGTTGAAAAGTGTCAAAATGTAATTTGATAAGCTGTTCTTACTTGAATACTGACTTCCTGTTCTGTATACATAATCTAAAGTCACTTGCTCTGTGTTTTCAAGCATTCCTGTGGATGGACTTTATTAACAATTCAGTTCTGTTCATGTAGTATGTTGTCTGTAATCTGGAGTGATTAATCATTCAGTGCCAATGCACACATGCAAGAACTTTTCCTGCCTCAAACTGATCATTGTGTTACATTGGGGGCATATGGCAAGGGGGATGTATTTAAAGAAACAAACAAAATAAGCCATTCTGGTACTTAAGATGGTTGTTCACTTCTGCTTTTCTGATAATTAGGCTATGATTATATATTTAGTGATTTGTTTACAATTGATATTGTCTTCAGTGTAACTTTGGTCTTTGAGCTCTGACTTAATACTAAAGGATTTTGAGAAGTCCTTCCTAAATTAGGTTTTCAAGCCTATCCAATACAAATATAATACAAAGTTTTCTCATGGGGAACTTTTGGGGGAATGGCTTCTGATTTGTGCTAGAACAACATTCAAAACAAATTTAACCTCACAGTAGTTCTGCAGCTTCATGCATTTACATTTTTTCAGGTCAGTTCATAAACTACTTATAAATTCTTTTTCTGGTTTTGGCTGGAGTAAAGTTAATTTTTTCTCATGCTGATTACACACTGATGTTTGGGTTGCTGCTAAGCAGTGTTTACCCTAAGTCAAGGACTTTTTATTTTGTTTTGGTGTTTTTTTGTCTCATGCTGTGCCATTGAGGAGGTACATAAATAAAAGCTTTGGGAGGGAGCTTTGCTGGGACAGGTGACTCCAAGTGGCCAAGGGGATTTTCCCCACCATAGAACATCGTGCTCAGTTTATAAACCGGAGGAGATGCCGGGAAGAGGGGCCAGTAGGAGCGCGGGAATGGAGTCTGGCATTGGTCAGCAGGTCATGAGCAGCTGTATTGTGCACTTGTTTTTCCTTGAGTTTTATTTTTTCTTTTAATATTATTATTATATGTCACTTCTTTTTCAATTACTAAAGTGTTCTTATGTCCACCTACAAATTCTACGTGTGATTCTCCTCTCCATTCCACCAGGAATGTGAGCCAGCAGCTCTGTGGTGTTTAATTGCCAGCTGGACTTAATCCACACCAGTGCTTTACAAGTTTGAATCATGTCAGTTGCAGGTTACTGTACCTGTTACATGCTTTAGGTTTTAATCTGGTGCTTTCCTCTTATATTCAGAAGATATTAATTGATCAATGCATGAGAGGAAATATCAGTGTTGTGACTAACTAGAGAGATTTAGACCTACCTAGTCTTAATGTTAGTTTAAACAAAAGTGAACATACAGTGCAGGTATTGAAAAGAACTGTTGTGCATGATATTGTCCTGAATTTTGTTTCTTCCATATACTAACAATGTTTTGTGTGGATTTTTTCACCTAGAGTAGAAAGTTCCATTATCCTAAAACTAAGTCTTTTTAGAATACAATGTATGTATGCATGGCTTTTTGTTTCATGGCTGCCTGTGAAGATCTGTTTAAGGTGTTAGCAACAGTCACCTTTGTTGTTGAAGTTTTTTATCATTTTGAGTAGATGTTTGGAACACTAGAATATTATTCCAATGTTTGATAAAATGGTTTCATGGAGAACTTTACCTATAGACTAATCTGAAGTGACCTTAAATGTATTTCTCTTATTCAGCTGTTTTGCCCAGAGGGTACTGAAAGAGACTGCATGATAACTCTTTTTAAATGCTGTCAAACCTGATGAGCAATGAGTGTGGTAAAACACTGGAACAGTGTATTTGTTGCCATGACTTCTACCTAGATTTCTGCTGCTCAAATTAGAGAAAGCACATGCTTTTACCATCTACCTGACTGACTTGAAAGAAGTGTTTTGTTATATTCAAAGATACATTTTTAAAAATTTTCTGATCTTAAGGAAAGCTGTTTTTTGGTGTAGGACTAAATGCTCCACACTTAAATCTCAGGTGAACTTGGTGCAAACTTACTCAGTCCGATTAAGACACCTGCTTAACTGACCAGAAAGATTAAAACACATGGTGATATGCAGGATATGTGCATATCTTCATAACACAGTACTAGATGTACTTCTAATCCTTAAATCAGCTAGGGTAAGTTAATTTTTTGGATAAGATTCTGAGAAGATGTATGAAAATATCTATATTCTGCTGTCATGATATGAACTTGGAAATTTGCTGTTCAAGAATTTTATCCTACACCTACTTTCTGCAGGCTCAGAGAACTTACTGAGATCTAAAAATCTGAGCAAAAAGAATTAGTCTGCAAGAGTGTGCTGGTGATGGGTTTGAGTTACTTTGTAGCTCTGGCGTATAAATGCCTGAAATTATCAACTTGTAAACAAAGGTGGGGCAAAGACTGCACAAGGTAATACTTTCAAAAATATGTAAGTTTGAAGCAGTACATGGGATTTTGCTGTTAGTTTGTACTGTTCTTAATCTACTGGACAGTTAAGTAAAAAGTAATGAGAACTGCTTTTAAAAATCAGACTTACTTTAGTGTGTTAGTTGTGTCAGAGGATCAAAGGACATGTCTGTAAACATGTCTCTTCTGTCCTTTTTTTCTTGCAATGATAAGTTAAATTGTATGATCAGAAAAATCATTGTTTTTCAGAACTGGGTACTCATTTGGTTTCTGGCTGGATATTTAGGGTTCCTGTGATTACAGTGTGCCACAGATTTACTAAATCATTTTTTAATGAAAAACACAGTGAGCTTCTGAGACCACCCTTCAGATTCTAACTTAAATGTGGAGAACAGATAAAAGGCTGTTAGCAAATAGGCTGAGGTACAAAAGCAATCATTTTGATCTTAGAAACAGCTGTTGTGGCTATTGATGTGCTTATGGGATAATTCTTAAAAATAGTTCACAGATGTATTTTTTAGACCTTTATCCCCAAATTCCCCTTCTCAAAACAATACTTAAATCTAAACAAGCAGAACCCCAAACAAACCATACCTGATGTTTAAATTTCTATATCCTCCCTCTTTGTTTCCATTCTCTCATAGTAAACTCAAATATTTGTTTCCAAAGCTGTCTTGCAGTCGTATGTTTTCTCTGCAGTTTGCTCTAGGCTTTACTTTCAGCTTTAACCTTTGCACTGATCATGCCTGTTCTCAGTCCTGCTGGAAGGAATAATTTAATGTTGAAGGCAAGAAGACAAAAAGCTAACTAATAAAACTGATGGTGATATTTCCTTGCTGCAAAAGCTAGTTAAATAGGCTGAAAGCAATATTTTTTTTTTGTTTGATAGCGGAACTAAGAATTACTTTCCTTTTGTAACAATCAAAGTTTCAGCAACAGCTATTATGATATATTGAGATTAGCTAATAAAAACCTCAACTATCCCATAAATAATCTGAAATGAGTTCTGTTCAGTTGCTTTGACAGGTTGTTGTACACAACTTCACTTTTTTTCAGGCCTAAAGTTTGCTTGTTTATCTCTGAAGCTCTGAAGCTGTTTGACGCCTCTGTCACTCTTCTCTGTAGCTGTCTCTTATTTGACATGAGGACTTAATTAAACAATCCTCTTAATAATATAAAGATGCAGCCATGTTTTGTTTTAATGCTTGAATTCCAAAAGCAATAGACTAGCATGTAAGTTTTGCTGTTTTGTCCTTGCCTCCTATAAATTTGATTTTTGTTTCCGGTCTATCAACAGAAAATATGTATACCCTTAAAATTAATTCAGTTTTGTACTAATGTGGGGTTAATGTTACTTCGTGTTCTGAAAATACTCTCTTCTAATGGTTTGTTCAATTTCTGTAAATAAAGCTGAGAAGATCACAGTGTCAGAGGATGATGTTCCGTCTGATGAGGTTGTAATAGTTTACGAGTTAACGCCTACCCCTGAACAGAGAGCTCTTGCTGATTTCCTCAAGCTCCCTTCAACATTCTTCTGTTACAAGAATAAGCCTGGATATGTGAGTGACGAGGATGATGGTAAGGAATGACAAAATTTATGTTTGTACTGCCTTTTTGTGGGGAAAGGATGTAATACACTGCACTGGTGCAGCACCACCTTGAGTAGTACTGTGTGCAGTTTCAGGTGCCTCTGTGTAAGAAGGACATCACACTGTTGGAGGCTAACCAAGGTGAACAGCCTTGATTGCCAGATTCAGGAGGAGTGGCTGAGGTCACTTGGTTTCTTCACTTGGGAGAAGATAAGGCTGAGGGATGACCTCATCACAGTCCAAAACTTCCTCAAGGGCCTCAGTAGAGGAAGAGGTGCTGATCTCCTCTCTCTGCTGCTTAAATATAGGACACAAGGAAAGGGAATGAAGCTGTCAGGGAAGTTCAGAATAGGAAAAGGTTCTTCACTGAGAGGGTGGTCAGGTCCTAGAACAGGCTCCCCAGGACAGTAGTTAAGAGTAACGCCCATCAGAGGTCAAGCAACATCTGGGTGATGCACTTAGTCATATGGCTTGGTTTTAGGTAGTCCTGCAAGGAGCAGGGAGCTGCAGTTGGTGATCCTTATGGTCCTTTCCAACTTGAGATACTCAGTTACCACTGTTAGAACCATTAGACACTGAAATATTTTTGTCTGGGCCAGTGGGAAGTAATCCTGCCTATGTCCTTATGGCCAAAGATGTACACACCAGTCTTTAAAACAGAATAGTATGGTGGAGGCCCAGGAGTGACTAAAGGGTATTTGTTTGGGGTATTATGGATATTGACATCATTACCAAGGCAGTTGGTTAGGTAAGAAGTATTTGAGCAAGAGCTCTGCTTTAGTAAGTATTTTGAGACAAAGCATTTTTTTATTAAAAACAATCTCAGGTTTCCTAAATGCTATGATAATGAGTTATTTTTCTTCTAAAACAAATTCCTAATACTATTAGTAAGCTTATTTTATGTCAAACCTTACTTCTTGTAATTAAGATTGATTGATTTATTCAGCAGCAGATACTTTAAATGGAGGTTCTGAAACATTGTATTCAACAGAAAATGGGAGAAGACAAGCCCCCTCCCACAAGTACCTGAGCTTGCAAGTTTTTATGTAAAAAATCTTCAGTCTTCTTTCCCAAATATGTTTAGCAGTAGTCTTAATAAAATCACTCAGTAAGAAATATGTTCTCTAAAAACAAAACCTGTGGCATGTATCTGTAGCAGTCTAGGCTGAGAAAGTGTTAACAGCACTCTGGAACACATGTAAGCAAAACTAGAAGTGGAAGCTTACTTGTTGACTTGTGTAACTCTTAAAACACAAGCAAAAATTATGTATGCCTGCTAGCCTTGTGAGTTGGCTTAGCAGACTTCTCTGACCCAGAGTGTGCCTGAGAACTTATTCTTGTTTACTGTGTTTAAGATGAAGACTATGAAACAGCTGTTAAGAAACTTAATGGAAGACTCTATCCCAGTGATTCAGAAGAGAAAAAGAAAGGGCAAGATCTTGTAAAAGGTATGTCTTAAGAAGTTCTAATTACTGTGCTTCATGTACTGAAACATAAACTCTGAATCTGAAGGACACTTGGGCAGAGGTTAATTTTATGTTTCCTGAGATGGTTTTTAGAAGCAGAGATGCTGGATGCAGAAAACCTGCATCTCAAAGTACAGAGTTAAGCTCAGTATGTCAAACGGTTAGTTAGCAGTAAAGGGGTACCTGAAAGACAAATGTACATTCTAGGTGATGTCTAAACAAGAGCATCAAAGTCTTTTCCTATCTTGAGCTCCTTCTGAATATGAAAAATTCAGCTTGGCATGATACTGCTTGAGAGAAAGTTGTCGACATCTTTACTTGCTACTTCTGCAGTTACTCAGTTTAAGCTTGGAGTTAATGTTGTTCAACCTAAAAGAGGCTATTTGGTCTCTATACTAAAAATACAAGTGTAGATGACTTGCTTATGTGTGTCTGACTGTGTCTCAGACTTCAGCATTGCAAAACTTGAAGTCTGGGTAGGTACTTCCAGAAGTGAAGTTTGGGGGGGTTTTGAGAATATGTGCTGGAAGGATTGAGCCATCTGAAATATGAGGAGATGCTGAAGGATGTTATTAGTACTGGCAGCTGCATCATTAAACTCTTCATCATTGCATGGAAACTCCCTGATAGCAGTAAAAAACCACAGACGTATTTTTAATTCTAGTCACTCCAGGTTAGGTTAGTTAGTCTTCACTTCCACTATTTAAACAGTAATGCTGTCTGTGAAATTCATGAAGTCTGTCTTCAAGTTGATCTGGCTATTATGAGGTTAATTTATAATGTAGGGGCTAAAAAATATTTCAGTATTTTGCTGCCTCCACACCTATTTTCCATTAATTCTTTACAGCAGGCCTTGCAGGAAAAAGTGAATTCAACAATGAAAGTGAATGTGCTGCTACTTGTGAAAAGAAACCAGCTCCTGAGGAGAAGGATGAAACAAAAGCTCCGCAGGTTCCTTCTGCATCTGTTTGTGGTGTCAGTACTGACACTGAAGGTGACAGCCCAGAGGACTTAAAGTCAGAAGCTGAAATTCATGAAATGAAAGTGAGAGCTAAATCATCACTGAACTTGTTATTAATCTTGTACAGTTACTTCTTATATGTCAGTTTTAGAACTAAAACATCCAGTTAGGAAAAATTAAGGGTTTTTTTGTAGCTGTGCCTCAAGCGTCCGCCAATACAGGAGATTTGATTTCAGGGAATGACAGTATTTTTTTGAAAACAGACTACTTCAAAGATACTTCAGTCTCTTGTCAAGTTAACATCTTTGTGTTAACTGTAATGAAAAACTTCAGAAGGCTTACAACAGCTTTTCTTTGTGTTCTTTATATTTCTTTAAGGATTGTTCTTAGACTCCTGGGGAGGAGGTTTGAATCCCAAGGTCTTCTAACTTACTTACCTATTACATTACCTTTTTTATTAATTGCAGGAGAATGAAGTTGCAAGCTCAAGTGACTTAGTCTCTACCAGTAAGGAAGAAATACCTGCTCTATCAAAAGATGAGGTGACAGTACATGTCCAGTCAGGTACCAGCAGTGAAGAATCACATTCCACCACAGAAACTGTGCAAGTATCACAGACCTCATCACGAGCTGAAGACAAACCTGTAGATTTGTCAACTAAAAAGAGTGATTCAGATGGTTCAGAGTCAACTCAAGGTAAGGTCAGGGGTATGCTCTGAGGTTTTTTTGTGGAAAACTATGCTTTTCTGTGGATCAGTTTATTTGGTATGGTTGCTGTCTTGGGGAGAGGTAGTACCAATACTGAATTAGAAACATAGGTACCAATCTGGTAAAAATGTGTATATATCAAATTTTGAGTTGAATTCTGCCACAACAAAACAATGCTAGTGTCTGTTGTGTAATTTACATATCATACACTTTCATTAGTTTACTGTTAAATACCACATGAGTTCTGTGGATCTGCATATAAGTAGTATGCTGAAACTCACAGTCTTGGGCCCTTTTTTAAAACCATAATAGATGGTAATTATGACAAATGTCATTCAAACTTTAAATTTATTGGGAAGAAAAAATACTGTAGACAGTTCTCAGTTTATTCTTGTGACTACATAAATGCATTCTTTAAGAAAGTAGAGAAAAATCTTTGACTTTCTCCTTTTTATTTGGTAGAAAACAGAATCATCTCATTTGGTTTTGGCAATACTGCAGGCCTGTCATTTGCAGATCTGGCATCCAAAAGTTCTGAAGACTTTGCTTTTGGCTCAAAAGGTGAGTTCAACTAGTCTCTGAGACAGACCTCAGCTGGACTTTTGCTTCATACAATATACTTTTTGTGCACAAAATTGCTGCTGGTAATTAGAAACAACAATTTTTTGCAAGTTTTTGTCAGGAAGGAGGAAAAAAAAAACTTCACAAAGTTTAAAATGTAACTCTCTTAATTGTAGATAAAAACTTCAAATGGGCAAATACAGGAGCAACTGTGTTTGGAGATACCACCCGTAAAGCAGATGAAGATGAAGGTGGTAGTGATGATGAGGTAGTACATAGTGATGATATCCACTTTGAGCCAATTGTGTCCTTACCAGAGGTAAGATGACTTTTGGAATATAAAACAACATTAAGATAAGCATTTCTGCTAACACAGCAAGCTTTAAAATATGTTTTCCTTAACTAACTTTGCTTTCTGTGGCATTGTGCCTTGTCCTACACGTATGCTGACTACATTGAAGCACCTGTTGTTTTAGATCCTAGTACAGCATAGCCCTGAGGAGGAGGTGTCTGGTGCCTCAGTTAAAATCTCCAACACTGATTTATTTTATAACTTGACTGAGAGTTGATCAGGATGCAGATTTGTACACATAGTTTGTAAGAGCTAAACCATCTATATAGCACAGCTGAAAGTCAGGAAGGGGAACTGAGTAACTGCTAGTGCTCGTACAGTTCAGCTATGGTTTTGTATCAGTGATTTGTAGACTCAGTTCTGTGAAAGCCATGCCAACTAAGAATTTTTACTTTAAGCTAGGCAAGAGATTTCTAGAATTACTAAGCAAAAAGATGTACAATTAACATTACCTGAATGCTAAGGGACCTAAGTTTGTTAGTTTGAAAATAAATGTTTTTTCAAGAAGTAGGAGAACCTTCAATTTTGAAGGTAGTCTTATAACTTACTGAGTAAGACTTCACACAGTCATTCATATCTTGATTTGGTTTTTAGCCTAGTAACCATTTCAGACTCTTTTGATGATATAGTCATATTGCCTGACCTTTCTATAAATAATAAAATTTAACTATAGATTAGTAAAATTATTGAGTAAGGCAAATAGAGCACAAAGGAACAGTATGTGGTGTCCTTCAATTTGAACAGCTCATCTGATCTATTTTGTAACATGCTTTCAACTTCTTTAAAATTTGGTGTGCCTATGTGTCACATCATGACTTCTATGATGCTTTTCTTCTCTGCTTCCCTTTTTCAGTTTCACAAGCAGTATTTTGTCACGTATTTCTCCAGTTCTCTCAAGTGTTCCATATCTTTGGAGAAGTGCTAACTAAAGGAGATTAGAGGCCAGGAAATGCATACATAAAGTGAGGTGGAGATATGGCTATCAGGCTGAAGTTCTGTGTACTCGGCGTTTATTCTGTTCAGATGCACGTATCAAATTCTTTAACAATAAACTCGAATCGTAACAGTACTTTGTCTTCTTTATCAGTGTGCACATCATTCAGAAAACCTGAAACTTGGGAAACTTGCCAGAACACTTGATAAAGTCTTGGGTTTTGTTAAAAGGAAAAAAAAAAATACTCACACATAAAGAAAATACCACCAAAACCCAACCAACCAAACCACTCCCAAAGCAAAACCCACAGACACCCACCAGAACTACATGTAGCATGGTGAAGGAGGTTTGCAGTGCTTTACTTGGTCTCAAATAGTGGAATTTGTTGGACTCTTAAATTCTGAAAATGTTTTACCCATTTTGGTATGATGAATGGGGTGTTGGAGAAAAGAACACACTGAATAATTTTCCACTGTAATATATCAGAATCTTCAGCAGTATATGTAATAACTGTTTAATATATTTCTAGGAAATCACAAGTACTCAATCTACTGTGCTTTTTTTTTTAGGTGGAGGTAAAATCTGGAGAAGAAGATGAAGAAATTCTCTTCAAGGAGAGGGCAAAACTTTACAGATGGGACAGGGATGTAACTCAGTGGAAGGAGCGTGGTGTTGGAGAGATTAAAATACTCTTCCATACACAGAAGAAATACTATAGAGTCCTAATGAGAAGAGACCAAGTTCTAAAAGTCTGTGCAAACCATGTTATCACCAAAGAAATGAACTTAGTGCCCTCTGATACATCAAACAATGCTTTCATTTGGACAGCCACAGATTATGCTGGTGAGTTTTTTCAGGTGGTCTGTAGTTTCTGTGTTTTGTTTTTCCCTGGAGATTATTACAAGATGAAACTAAACAGACCTTCTTGGATTTATTTTCAGATGGTGAAGTAAAAGTAGAGCAATTTGCAGTCAGATTTAAAAGCCAAGAAATGGCCAATTCTTTCAAGAAGATGTTTGAAGAATGCCAGCTAAGCTTGTCAGAACTACAGAAGGGGCACTTGTCTCTGGCAGCAGGACTGTCAAAGGACACCAACCCTGTTGTGTATTTTGAAGTTTCTGCTGATGGTGAACCTTTAGGACACATAACCATGGAACTGTTTGCAAATATTGTACCTCGAACTGCTGAAAATTTCAGAGCCCTATGCACAGGAGAGAAAGGATTTGGATTCAAGAATTCCCGCTTTCACAGAATAGTCACAGACTTTGTGTGTCAGGTAAGTATTAAAGGAAGACTCTTCACAGAGGGAAGGAGATGCATCTTGACTAACAATGGCACTTCAAAAAATGACTTTGTAGAATAGCACATTCTTGTTGGCAGCATGGATCGACTACGCAGGATAGTCTCATCTGTCCTTTCCCTACAAGGAGATGAGAAATGGTGGAAGCAGCATATGCTACCCTAAAATGCTTTTCACCTGTGCCTCCCAGTGGCCTCATGCTTCAGTGTTTCCTAGTTACTATCATGTCAGGGTGGAAGAAAGAAAGTGGAGGGAGGTGGAGTCCTCTTACAATAGACAAGGGGCCTGTTGCTAAACAGGAATATCAAGGAAAGTAGGCGTTCCCCAAACTACCATTCATCCTTCTCTCTCTCCAGAGAAGAACTTCTGTGTGCTCACCTGTTAGGAACACCTACTTTCCAGGCTTCTCTTGGACTTTAAACTACACTCTGTATTTCACATAACGTGCACTTTAAAACTGATTTTCCAAGTATCATAGTTGTTAGGTTTCAGTCTAAAATAAGTCCTCTAGATGCAATAACCATGCAGTGGCCTGTTTCCTAAAACATCAAATTTTGTGCTGAGAGCATCAGCTTGCAGTGCATTCTTAACCCCAGTTAGACAGTGTTGGTTTTAAACCTCTGTGTGCATTCAGTAGCACTGGCAAGTTCTTCATGAGTGCTGAAGGCTTAGGAGATTGATCACAGCTCAGATAGACGTTTCTTAAAATTCTCATCCATAGTTCATGGAGTTTTAGTAACTTGGAACAGGCAAAATGAACCAACATCAGTACATGCAATGCTAATAATCTGTATGTCACTACATCCCCAAAGATGAGGCAATGTAGATGACTTTCTGCAAGCCCAGATGTATACAGTAATACAGGAAAATAATAGACAAAAGTAATAGGAAGGACATCAGCCTGTTGGAGCAAGTTCAGAGGAGGGCCAAGACTTTTAAGAAGGATGGAGCACTGGTCCCGTGAGGAAAGGCTAAGAGAATTGAACTTGTTCATCCTGGAAAAGAGAAGGCTTAGGGGTGATGTAATGGTGTCATTGCAGAGCATGAAGGGAGCCTACAAGAAAGATAGAGGGAAACATTTTACAAGAGCATGTAGTCACAAGACATGGGGGGAATGGCTTCTAGGTAAAAGAGAGTAGGTTTAGACTAGATGTTAGGAGAAAGTTGTTTGCTGTGAGGGTGGTGAGACACTGGAACAAGTTGCCCAGAGAAGTTGTAGATGCCCTATCCCTGCCAGTGTTCTAGGCCAGGCTGGATGGAACTCTGAGCAGCTTGGTCCTAGTTCTAGCTGTCCCTGCCCATGGCAGGGGAGTTGGAACTAGATGATCTTAAAGGTCCTTTCCAACATAAACCATTCTGTGATAGTATATGAATGGCTTGTTACCAGAATAAAATATTAGCCTATCTTTTGATTAGCTATCTATATGTGTCTGAAGTATGTACTTCATGGCTCTTCTGTTAAACCTTTGCCTTTCTGATAAACTCATTTAGGATTTAAGCTTATTTCAGAGTATTCCACATTCTGTAAAGGAGCAGACTTTCTTTTAGAACAGTTAACTGCACCATGTGTGCCTTGACAAAGTGAGCTTTTATCATGTCACATGAGCATATTTTAAGTTTGCTCTGCTTTGCCTGGACTTTCTTGAGGTACAGTGAGAAGCTCTTCAATGAACTAAGGCTGTACAGATACAATTTATGCTGTCATCTTTATGTGTATACTCAAATTATCAGGAACCTGAAGTTTGCTACCTTCTGGAAAGATAAAAGACACACCATGCTGCTCAACCAGTTATGTGGCAAAGCTGTATGGAATTACTGCTCACTGCTGTGTTAACCTTTTTCAGGTGATTAATTCTGTGCCTGCAGGGACTAAGCAAGGACAGGCCTTCAGTGAGATAATGCAGGTCCAGGCAGCTTCCACAGCCAAGTGATGCAGGCAGTAGGAAAGGCAGGCCTTTCCAGAATAAACAAGGGATAAACTTTCTGTGCTTCTCTTACCATGAACAAACCTACTGAAGCCAGGAAACCCTGCATCTAAGCAGATATTGATACTTGTGAAAATGAAAAATGAGCTCTTCCAAAACAAAGTCTTTACTGTTGAAAGGAAATAAAATTTTTGGCTTATGTTTTGGACTTGACAGCTAATGCTGTGTCTTTTTTATTTTAGGGAGGAGATATAACTAACCATGATGGAACAGGTGGACGGTCAATTTATGGAACAGCATTTGAAGATGAGAATTTCATAGTGAAACACACTGGTCCTGGATTGTTGTCAATGGCAAATAAGGGCAGGGATACAAATAATTCTCAGTTCTTCATAACACTTAAAAAAGCAGAACATTTGGACTTCAAGCATGTGGTATTTGGGTTTGTGAAAGATGGAATGGATGTTGTGAAAAAGATCGAATCCTTTGGTTCTCCTAAAGGGCTAGTAAATGGAAGAATTGTCATTACAGACTGTGGGCAAATATAGAATTATTTCTTTGAGTATACAAATGTTTTAGCAGTATAAATCAGTACTTAGATGTTATTGACTAATTATTTCAACTTCTTAAAATGGACACTTCTGATGTATAAATGTAAAATTACAGGCTATAGTTGAATTTTTTTATGTGTTCCAATTGATTTTTTGCATGGTAAATAAACTTCAGGCACTGGCATATTTCAGGTGTATTTGTGTTATCCTGACATATTTGTATTAAGTGTCAAATTTTAAAAATTAAATCCTAGTCTTGTTAAAATAAATGTCTTGTCTTCACTTTGGTTTGTTTAAAAGAAAATAACTTGCATAACTTCGTTCTTGCTCTCAGGAAGGTCTTTTGAATGTAGAGATTGTAGATGCAAATTGCTGGACAGTACACTGAAGTCCTTTGAAAGGTAATGGGTATTCCTGTGTGCAGAAAGCAGATTGAGCCAGGTGGATGTTGGTTTGTCTCTGCATGGTTTTTAAATGATTGATCAATGTTTTGCTAGAGCAATATGCCAACTTTTTTTTTTTTTTTTTGTACTTAAACTATTTCTAAAAAAACTTGGCTTAATGAAAAAACATCTACTTAACACCGGGATTTTAGCTAACATACTTTAACCTTCTGACTGCTCAGTGTTTATTAGCTGTGCCCAACTTCTCTGACCTTGCTGCAGGCTGTAGCTTGTGTATTCCAGCGTGCTTGTACCTTTTACAACTTTGCCTCTCAGGAGTGAGTATGCACAGGTAAATGTGGGGTTTGTTTAAACTGATACTCTATAGCTCTGTGCTGGCAACATGCATTTAGCTTAGCTTTATTTGGGGGGTTATTTATTTATTTTTAAAGGATGGCAGTAATATGTCTTCAGTGTTCCTCAGGGATCTTACCCTGCTCTCTACAACCACTCAAAGGAGCCTGAGGCTAGGGCTGGCTGGTTCGCCTCTTCTCCCAGGCAACCAGCGACAGGACAACAGGGCAGAGACTTACGCTGTGCGAGGGGAGGTTTAGGTAGGACAGCAGCAGGCGTTTTTTCCCAGAAAGGCTGGTAGGGCCTGGGCAGCTCAGGGCTGTGTTGGAGTCACCATCGCTGCAGGTGTTTAAAGAGGTGGCCCTGAGTGGTCCAGTTGCCAGGGTGGTGTTCGGTCGTGGGTTGGGCTCGACGCTGTCAGGCCGCGCTGTGCGGGGGTGCAGAGCAGCGGTGTTTGCTGTTGATGACGCTGTTTTGTGCCCGCCCCGCCAGGCCCACATCGGCGGCACCCCCTGCCCAGCCCTGCCCGCCCGGGCCGGCGCTGCCCGCGGCCCCGGGTGCGCCTGCGCGGCTCCTGGCGGTTGGTTCGAGCGCGGCGGTGCCGCCATGGCGGGCGCGGGGCTCGGCCTCGGCCGCTCCGCCCAGGGTCTGCAGCGGCGCGGCCCGCCCGGGCCGGCGGGGGTGAGACGGGGCCGGGGCGGGCGGCCTGCGGGGAGGAGGAGGCACAGAAAAGCCATTTCCTCCTCAGCGAGTCCCTGGAGCGTTCGGAGGAGATGGAGGGAGGGGGGCCTGTCCGCTCCCTCGGGGTGCATTGTGAGCGCTGTGCTGTTGCGTTCCCGGGCAGTGCCAGACAAAAGTGGCATTTAAACAGACTTGAGAAAGTTACTTGTTCTTGCTACTCCTGTCATTGACCACGCGCTCCGATTGCCTTAGAGTTGAAGTGCTGAAGGGTCATCCTTGTCTGAGCAGGAAATTTCCCTGGAAATAGCAATTCCAGGTTCTGTGCGGTACCAAGACACAGTTTAGCATGTAGTTTTTGCCTAAGACCTGGTGCCTGCCAGTTGAATGAGAAAATATGTGAATCCTCTTAGGAGTATATTAAGCTTGCATGAAATATATATAATAGGATAACTCATTTTTCTTCTTTTTTCTTTTTTTTTTCCACAGTAATTGACAGCCCTATTTAGAACGTGTTAGGTGTGCTTGTGAATTTTTTTGTAAAGCTTAGTGATTAGCTCTGTTGTCAGAGAGCAGGAATTTGTTCCATATCCAGTCAATCAGGAATCAAACCCATGGTTCATTAGAGACTGCTGCAATGACCAGGCAGTTAATTGTGATGGGTATCATTCTCTTGCCAAGGTACGGCAATGATATTTTACACCAGAGAAGGTCAGGTTCTTTGCACTCAGATGAATGAACTGTATTGTGGTTCCTCTCTGCCTAAAAATTCAGCAGCAAAGACCCTTCCCCCATGCTGGTGTTTCAAAAGCCTTTGATCCTTAGTGGGAGGAGTACTTGCTGGCCAGGCACCTTTATTTTGCCTGAATTCTGCTTGTCTTTCAGTGAAACAAATTTATGCAGTTGTTTTCATGCATCTGTATTCCCTGGGTCAAATGCTTCCAGTGTGTCTGGGGGATAACAGCCCTTAAGTGCTCAAAGTCATGCTGCAGGGGAAGTCATGCGGTGGAAAAATGCCTATGAGCAACCAAAGACTGGGAGAGATTGAAAGTGGGTTTGAGTTAGGTACATAGTTGGATTGGGATACTGAGTTAGTCCTGGGAGTCATCAAATTAATACAAAACCCAGCCTTTTTTTTTCCTTAGGAAAAGTAGCTTGCCATTTTAGGATCAGGAACCATCCCAAATGTGAAGATTTTGAGGTTTTTAGCAGCTAAAATCGGGCTTTATGTGCCCTTAGTTCCTGCGGACAGATTTGCAACTTGACTACTCAATTTGATGGCGTTCTAGATTCTATGGGTAACTTTTCTTGGGAAATATTCTGCTTTGAACTGCAGAACTGTAGTTTAAGGAGAAGTAATTTTTAAAACTTATTTTTAAAAGACTGCTACTGAGGCTTTAACGTTTGCAAGGAAAAAAAATGTTACATGTGTTTGTGTGCTTTGTATTTCATTAAAAATTGGTCATTCAAGGGCAGGAAAATACTGCAGTTGATCACTTGATCTAAAGCATAGCAGAGAGATGCAGTGAAACAAGATCATAAGACCTGCATTGAGTCTGATATTTTGTATTTAATTGATTTTGCTTGTAGCCTACATTTTCTCTCATTCACTTTTTTTAGTATGTAGATATAAATTAGTAAGTAAAACTAAAGCAGAAAACTTTGGCATAAAAAGCCTAGAGATGAAGGTAGATGGCACTGTTTCCATTATTACCTACTTCTACTTTCATGCCTTTATTTTAGGCACTGTCTTCATATAGTGCTTTATAGTTTCTCAAATATTCTAACATATAACACCATGAATATTTTGTTATTAGACCATAGAGAATATTTTTGCCTCTTTATGTTAATATGAGGACCATTTACGTTTTATGTGTTTAAAAAAACCCACCTTCCTTTTCAAAGCCAGTAGCTTGTAGTAAGAATTCTGTCACAAGGTGTGACAGTTTAACTGTTAAACCTGTAAGTTGTAACATACTTTTTCCGTGAAAATTCTGACTAGAGTGCAGTGGTTTTGTGCTTTCTTGTAGGATTGCCTCTCAGGAGCATTGCATACTGAATGTAAAAGCAGAAGCTCCCTAGTTTACAAAGGTAATACAAAGCAATGGTGCTTTGATATCTTTTACAGGGAAAATATATACTAAAGCTGTATTGTTCCTAAATTTATTTAGTTATGTACTGACTCATTTTAAATAGATAGGTGAGCTTGATCAGGAGGTTGTGATACCTGGGATCCAGCCTGGGAATGGTAACAAGATAAGAGAGCAAAGGATGTTTTGGAACAGATTCACAGCCTGTTTGTCTTTAAGTCCTGTTTGAATTAGTTGGTAGCAGTCTACTTCATAATGCATGTATTTAGCTTTAATTTAAAGATACATAAATGTTTAATATTTAAAATGCATTTGGTCTCTTTCAGAAACTGGTGCATGGGGACAGCAGGCTGAATCAATGTATTTGTCAGGCTTCAGTTACAGAAAAATTTCTGTAGGCAGACAAACTCTAAAATTTCAGAAAGACAAATCTGATTTGAAAGCTAAATAATTCTTACTGTGGCTTAAACTGTTATAATTAAGTTCATAATTCTTCAAGCTGCATCAGTGGTGGTTTTGGTTCTTAAATCTACATGGCTATGTGGCAAGTAATAATAATTCTAATAAGTCCTTGTTGATTTCTTAATGTCAGCTTCTCAAATGCAAAATAAAATTGTTGCAATTTTTTGTATTTTATGCAACACTGACAGCTCACTGGAAAATATAACTATTTCTTTATCAAATTGTTCTTTAGAGTCAGAATTTACTGAAACTGGAAGACAGAACAGATCAGATCATGATTTCCAAAAAAGTTTGAAAGACTGGGATTGGTAGGAGGTGTTTTTATTTCTCCGTTATTATTTATTTTCTCTCATAATCCAGATAAACGACAAATAAACAATGTTATTTGGACCGTACAAAAGTTGGTTTAAGTTTCTTGTTAAGTGAAGAATTGCTTGTGGCCAATTTATGACATAATGAGGGTCCTGATTTTGGTGAGGAATATTGTTTCACTTTCTAATCTAATCTGTGTATGTTGGAATTGCTAAGGGGATACAGGAATGAGATAAACTGAACTAGGTAATAAAAAAATAACTAGGAGCAAAGTGATTAGCCCAAACTGATAAACAGATTTATGTTTATTTAGAGATAATTCAACTCTAAGAAGCCAAGAAATCTCTTTTAAGGACTATTTTTCACCAAACTGGAAAAATAGAATTTTTTTCGTTCTTGAGGAATTTGGGGGTTTGTAGTGAGAGAAGAGTGTTGGTTTTACCTGTTGCTTATATGTGCTTACAGCATGAGAAGCCTAGTTATTGTAACAATTCTTAAGTCAGCAGCCCATAATTGCTGTGGTTGAGATTTGTGAGTAATAATGCCTTTCATCCAAATGATTTAATTCAGTTATTGGTTATCAGTAAAAATATCAAAGTCTTACATTAAGCAATGTTTGCTCTTTTTATACAGACTTCTTTCAGTGCTCTGTTACATATCATGTTAGAAAGGAACTGAGTAATTTAAAGTTACTGCTCTTTTGTACTTTTAGTTTTGATGATGAGCAAGATTTTGTTTGTGATTCAAGTGGTCTAGAAGAAAATAGCATTATTTGCTCTGAAACTGATGCAGTTCAAAATACAGCTCTATACATGGGAACAGGTAATAAATATTTAATTTTATACTTTCTTACAACTCTTTGTGAAGTACAACATGTAACTTAAAAATCTTCCTAGTGAATGTTTCTATTTATTTGAGAAATACACTAGGCACCTAAAATGTATTTTAATGTGGGGATTTAATCTTTCACATCAGTTTTGAGTATTTTCTTTAGAATTATTTTAGGAGGTTTAGACATACTTGAAGCAATACTAATGTTATTTTTTCATATGGTGTCCAGCAGTTTCTTAAGTATTGTTCTGTTTACTTAGGTGTCACCCTAAGGTCTAATCAGCAGCAAATCACTTGCCTGAAGCCCTTACAAAAATAACAGGAGATTTTGGTGACACGATTCAGTCTGTGCATAGATTCCATACAGATATCTCTGGGATTTCCATATTGCAGTGGAGGGCATAGTTTTACTTATAAAACTGTTGTTTCTTGATCAGTTTGAATAAATCATGGAATGAGAACTTTGATCAAATCTCTGTAATTCTTGAGATTACTTGCACATTTTGATACATCTCTTGCCCTATACTTGTAATTTTGAATTCCTAGAACACATTTTTGCTGGTTTTGTACAACAATCATATCAATATTTAGCTAGGACTGATTTTTTTAACATAAAATGCATTTTTTTCATGTCCACAGGCCTCACTTTACCATCTCATTTGATTGCAAATACTCAAAAAAACAGGGACCAAATTGTTAATCATGGTTTGTTAAAGAAAATTTTGCGTGGAACTGGTGCTCAGGCATGCAATAGGGAAGGTTTAATACCACCTCACATCAGTCAAATTTATGATGAATTAATTGTCATACATCAGAAGCTCCAGGTAGGAACTGGAATCACCTTAAAACTTTTGTTGAATAATTCTGTGAAGGTTCTCACTTTTGAGAAAGAAGTCTGAAACTACTTATATAGTAAAATTTATATATTAAAATTATTGCTTTTTACTATTACTTTATATTAATCACAGTTATTTACGTATTAAATCTGTCTTCATCTGCCTCTTCCCTTAGATTAATCTATTCATCCCACCAGTTCATCTCCAGCAGCTTTAGGCTACTAACAAAAGAACCTCCTATGTGGTTTTACTCTGTAATAGTTCCTAAGCTTCTGTAGGATTCCCTGCCATAATTGTCTTTTGCAACATATGAGATAAAAATAATTTTCTATCTCTTTTTTCTTCACCAGTTTTTCAGGGATGCTTCTCACTAGTTGAAGAAACAATATCGTTAATCTAGTATTCAACATACACAGTTACATCAGACTCTGTTCTGTCCTACAGTTAATACCATTATCCAAATACTTTAGAAGCAAAAGCCAAAGTTTAATTTTCTAGAGTAACAATGTAGAGTTGAATTTTATATTTTGGGAGGCTGAACCATTCCAATGCACATGGAAGTCGTTTGGGTTAATGTGGGAGGAAACTGGACAGCTGTGGCTGTCAGGATACTTTGTATTAGTAAGCAAGCTCTTGTGTAACTATAATTTCACAAGGAGCTAAGCGTGGGACAAAATTTTGAATACAGCATAATTTAGGAAAACTTCACATAGGTTTTTAAAGTAGTGTAAAATTTCTTCTGTTGATACAGAGAGAAACTTCAGCACAGCAGGAGTATGCTCTGCAACTGCAGAAACGAGAACGTTGTCTAACAGAACAAGAGACATTGCTTTTTACACATGAAGCAGCTTTGGCTAAAATAAGGGGTGTTGAGGAAGAAGTTCACACAAAAATTGCAGCTATAAAAGAGGTGAAATAATATATTTAATGATAGATATTGCTCTATATGCCCTTTTCATTTGTAGTTATCTTAAGCCATCACGTGTTTGCTGGAAATCCTGCTTATTTCTTTGAAGTCCTTGAAATCCCCAAAGGACAGATTTAAATAAAAAGTACTAAACAATATTGCTGGGGTTTTTGTATGGCTTCTGTTTCAGAATGGTGCATTTACTTGTCTGATGTGTAGTACATTTTACAGTTACAAGTTAGAAAAAGGAGGTAATTTTTTTGTAAAGTAGTGAAAGCTATGTGACTAATATTAGAGAAAAAAAAAGCAGTCTGTCTGTAATTATGTGTAAGTTAGATGAGTATCTTTGCATCTTCCTTGGGAATGCTTTAAGACAAATTGAGATCTTATGACATGACACCTATTGCAGAGAGTACTAGCAAACAAAGACTCAAAAAGTTCAGAGGAAGACCAACCTAACTTTGGGGGTGTGGGAAGAAAGAGTAGCAAAGAAGAGTGAATTCATGGAAGAGGAGAAATGAAAGCTGGAATATTTTCAGTAAAATAAAACCTAGCTAATTTACCAAATCTGAGGTACTTAAATCTAAGGTCCAGAGAAGATTAAATATCGAACAAATTTCAGGAGTAAGATATGAACAACAATGCATATGCAGGTTGTATTTAATAATTCATATGCTTGTGTTGTAAACCAGAGCCCCAGTCTCTACAATGCATAGGATTAGTTTCTCACTCTGCGTGATTCAGAGTAAGCAAAACCAGAAACCTGAGTTGAAGCGTCAAAACACAGTCACAACTTTTTGTAAATATTTGGAAGAGTGAGCTGTAAGAAAAAGCTTTGTCATTGATTTTAGTTCACAAACGCATCCCACATCTGAATTTTTTGAGAAATATACATGTATATAGTTGGTCTGGGTAGAATAAGCAGCAGTAGGAGCTATAGGCTGTGCATGTTGCTCTCAGTTTCTGTATAGATCCTTCTTAATAGGCACTACAGATCTTGTTTTTCTCACTGCTGACTGAATGTGCAAATTTGGACATGAAGAACTTGATATTTGAACTCTTTTAACACTTAACTGGGACTTACTGTTTCTAGAATAGTCTCTTTTAAAACATGTTTTTAAAATTTATATTTCTATAGCAACATGAGGCAGAAGTTAAGCAGCTGACAGAAGCCTTGAGAGAAATAACTAAAGAAAATAGAAGGCTGAAGTCATCATTTGACAGCTTGAGGGAAGTGAACGACTCTTTAAGAAAACAGGTAGAATTATTTCCTGTTATAAATAATTCTACAAGTTACAGTCAACAATTTTAAATATTTGAGCAGCTTCAGTTTGCAAAATTGCTGACCTTTTGTTTCTCTAAGACAAGAATTATATGAATGATTGAAAATGCTTTTCTCATCTGTTTCTAGTACTTGAAATTTAGCCTTTCTGACCTTTTACAGTATAAAAAAGAAGTTGGATTTATTCCACTGACTCACTAGCAACAGCTAATTGTTAGGAAGGGAAGATCCATTGAGATTAGATGGAGAGAAGGTATTTTATGACATAATGGAATCCCTGGAATCCACCCTGTGCAGATTTGCTGTGCCAAATTGCTATGCTGATTCTACTAAATAAAAAGTGGAATGTTTAACTACATGTTTGATCAGTATTTTCACTTAGTTTTGCTAATTTTAATGAAGGCAGTATTTTCTCACTATTTCACCACTGGAATGGTGTTTCATAGCAGTGTGTAGAGTAGGAATTTGTCTCCCTTGACTTTTAAGTCTGATCTAAAATGGTGATACATTATCTAAATTTTTCGAGCGTTGTTTATTCATTGAACTAATTAATGTTCTGATAATCTGAATACAATAAAAATCTACACTGGAGCCTTATTCTTTCCCTTAAGAAGGTCAGACCTAACTCCTAGGATGGTGATGGTTCTGATGCAACCCATCTGTCTTATTTCCTCTCACTGTAAAATCTTTGCATTTCTCTGCAAACTGAGGCTTCTGTGATGATTATGCTGTTTATTGTTGTATGGATAGAGCATGGGTTTTTATTTAAATGGAGGTTGCAGTTTTCCTGATCTTTTCTCACCGAGCAAACTGGTTTTTTAGTGTCGTCAGTAACCACCTTTCCCATTAACAAGACTATTATACCCTTCTTGAATTTGTGCTCATTTTTGTGTCGCTTTTTTATGAAAAGTGGTCCAATATGAAGTGCCTGTGTATCTTGAGTGTCACTGTAGTGCTTATTTTTCCCCTGCATTCTGAAAGATTGGGCTGCAGGTCAGCAATGAAATACTGCTGCTGTCCTATTTATCCTGGAGGTGATAAGAGTCTCACAGCTTGGAACTGTTCAAAAGCTGACTGGACATGGCAGCCTGTTCTTCATGGCCCACCTTGAGCTGGGGGTTGGACCAGATGTCTTCCACAGGTGCTCTCAAATCTCAGCCAATCTATGATCCTGTAATTTGTTGAGGGAGGTAGATGATGATTTTATTTCTATCACTTTTTATGCTAATAAGAAAAAACTTGAACTTAAATAATTTAGCTGCTCTACAACAGCATCAAGTTACTTCACTGTGATAATTAAGTGAAGAAGTGAGTTTTGAATTTATAGCTCTGAATATTTTCTGCTTCTTTCAGTTAAGTGATGTAACTGAGTTGAACAAGAAGTTGGAAGGTCAAGCACGAAAAGTAAAATCTCGTTTAGAGAATCTACAAGTAAGGTTTGTTCTTACAGACACCTGCTTTTATAGGTAACCAGTGAAATACAATTCATTGTTATATTTTGTTGTAGAGGAAGCATGAATTTTCAATGGTACATAAATCTAACAGTTTATGTCAAGTGATGAAAGAAAACAAACCTGTGAAACAGGAAAAAGTGATGGCAACACCAAAAACTGCTACGGTAAGAATTAAGCAGAGGTCTTGAATCTTTTCGTTCGGAAGGCATTAGGCAGCGTAACGTTCTCTGTGCATCTGCTAGAAATTGCAAAATGTAGCTTCTAATTTTATTGTATGAGTTACACTAAGAAGAGAAAAAGATTGTAGTGGGGGAAAACCCATAGTTAACAAAGAATTAAGTTTGTAGCTAAAAGTATGTTTTGGATTTCATATTGCTTATGTGTATGTATATGTGTATATTTTTATTTATATGGCAAGTTTTCCTCCTCATATCATTGTCTTTCATCTGCCGATTAGCAGCATAACCTGCATCCACTGTCACAGGTTTCTTTTGCTGTGTCAGAACAAATCTTAGACTCATCTGGCTACTGCTACAGTACAGCACTATCCTTATGAATAACGTCAGGAAAAATGTAGTCTTTCAGGAGTATCCAATGAAGAATCTTAATCTTCTAAACCAAAAGTGGTATACTACTATTATTTAAAAAAAAAAAAAAAAATTAGTGAAGGACAGAGATTAAATCCAGTGTTCATTCACAGTTCCAAAGCAATCACATTTTTCCTTTAAAAAACCTTCTTATATCACTTAATGAAATTATTTCTGTCTCCATGTAGTTCTATTTATGGTATTACTCTGCCAACATCCTTCAGCTGGTTATGCTTTTTTTTTTTCCAGCTAGAAGTAAACTGTGAAATGAGAAAGATATTTATATCACCCTATCTAATTGATCTACAGTGAATGCATTAAAACTATGCTGTCTATATATAGCCAACAAATTCTCTTTGTGTGGGTTTTAGCATACTTTGGTTGTACATGAAATACAAGTAGTATCCCTAGTTACAGTTCTGAGTGAAGAGGAAAAGAGTTATCTGAAGGTAGATAGAAGAAAACTTTTGAGGTCTTTAGGGAATTGTTCATGCAGCCAGTCTTCAGGTATCTGAATTTCTTTTGTAGAGTATTTCATTGCAGTGTTGTAGAGCCAAAATGAGTGTTTCATGAAGTCTTTGTTCTTTTTTTAAACAATGCTAGTTACCCAGTTAAATTTATCAACAGTGGATTGCATGAAATGAAACAAAGTAGGTCTAGTGCATTGAAATAAGTATTTCCCCATGTGAAGGACATTAAAGACTTGTTTTCTCCTGTAATTCATTTGTTTAGAATTACAAAGTATGGTGATTCTATATATGATTTTTTCCCAAGCTGTTTTATTACTATTTGACCAAGTACAGAATAAATTATGGATATATGTTTTTCACACCCAGAAACCATCATGACAGGTGTTTGTTTTGCACTGAGGAGTGAGGTGTGAGAGAAAGAAACACTGCATGGTTCCTTTTGGGTCTTTGTAAGAAAGACCTTAATGGCTTAATTAAATGGCTAATAAGACAGAGTAAGAGGAGGAATATAGAGAGTGAGTAAATCTTGTGTCCCTTTAGATGCTGGGAACGTTGTGTTTGTGCAGCATCAAATGGAGCCCTGGTGGACTTTTTCCAGGGCATGCTGAGCAGAGCCTGTCCATTGAGAGAAGCCCCTCCTTTTTGGCCACTCAACATATATATAATTTTCTTGCAAGAAAGCAACTCTCGTTGTGAAACGTTCATGGGAGAACTTGTTGCCCTTTTAGACAAGGCAAGGCCAATCAGGATCCTGCAGCCAAGTGCAGGATAAACCTGTGCAGTTGGTTCATCTGTGCAGCACAGCACAGACTGCACCTGCTCAGGTTAACTGTGATGTAGATCTCTGACTCCTTGATGTACAGTGGTCTCCCAGTCAGGACTGCCACCTTCCAACCTTTGATCTGCATACAGTTTACCTTTCCTAGAGATATTGTCAGTGGCAGTAACATTAATACTGTGTAGGCTTCTCAAACCCTAGGTACAAGGCCCAGCAGAGCACTCATGGCCTGTTCAAGATCACTGTCTCCTTGGATACATTTTCTGCAGGCTTGCACTACAGTAACTCACCTCTCAGATTTTATCAGGCATAAAATCCTCATCCTTTCTGTTATGCATAATATTTCATAGCTAATGTACTTTCATGCGTTTCAGTCTGTTACTATTTTAGCTTAGAAAAAGCATTAAATTGAAAGCTGAAATATCTGATGTTGTGAATGTATTACAGCTACCATTGAATTCACAAGTCTATGAGCTCTTAACTTATCTTATGGATTGGATCTCTGAGCAGTATCTTAGCAAAATAGAAACACAAGAACAGAGAGAGGACACTCATAAACCTATGGTTACCCAGAGCTCAAAGAACCCCTGTACTCAGGAAAAGTGTATGAAGGTAAAGGGGTTTGTGTTGTTTGCTTATGTTAATATGTTTTCAGATTTCGGTGTGTTTTAAATGATTCTGAGAGTATAACAGGTCAGCATGTAATTAAAACAAAATAATTGTTAGTAAGTCAATATTCATTCCAGCAGTGAGATATAATAGATAATTTCTTATTTGTAAAGCATGCAGATAATTTTTAATAAAAAGTGTGATGTCCTGTCTCAACCTAAGAGTTTTTCAGCATTTTATTTCAAGTGAATTCTATGAGGTGATAGCTTGTCTTGTGTTTTATGTATGATACATTGTTTTAAGAAGATCAACAGGTCAAATTTAAAATATTTTAATGCCTATTTTGATACTGAAATTTCAATTTATCACCAATAAAAGGTGATGCTATGCTGTATTTCAACACCTCTATTGTTTTTTCTTGTGATACCAAAATTTAGAAATCGGTGAGGTGTTCAGAAAATTCACTTTGTTGTATTTATTCATTATATAAAAGATTTGTAGCCACTCTGATTTGATTTACTGAGATTGAGCTCACATGTATCTCCATTCCCTCATGTAGGTAGACCTATGTAAAATTTAAAACCTGTTTATGTGTATAATTCTGTTAGCTGTATTGGATCAGCCCAGAGAATATTTGCATATGTAATCTGATAAACTCCAAGAGAAAGTTAGGAGGTTTGTTTGTTTATTTTCCCCTTACACTTATCTTATAGAATAGTTCATATACTGCATGTAATACTATTTTTGTGTATTTTTGCAGCTTTTACCTATAGCTACTGAGCAACTCCAGTGGATGCCATATGTGAATCCTAAACTGCACGTGCCTGTGATTAAATTCATTTACTGGTCTATAAGACAGATAGACACTGATATACAGGTAAAACAAGTAGTCCTCCTGCAGTATGTTGGGGGTTTTTTTTTAATCACAAAAGATATTAATGGATTTTGCATATTAAGTACATATGAAAAATTGATGTTTTCAGGTAGCATATAGAAAAGGTAGCAGATAGAGAAGGTAGCAGATAGAAATATAGAAAAGGTACCATATAGAAAAGAAACTGCTATCTTTGTAAAGCATAAATTCATAGTGTTCACCACAGACAGGTGGTAAATGAAAAATAAATTCTTTTTCAAGTTAAATTTAAATTTTGCATTGTATATCTAAATGTAGTTTTCCTATTTATGCAGTCTCTCTTGTGATGTCTAAGCACATCTGAAACGATATTTTTGCATATGTATTATCAAAACTTGCACTAGAGAAGGCAGTTATTCTATTGTGTATTTTATGAACGAGGTTTGTTAAAAGTGATGGAAGTGAGTGGCAAAGCTGGGAAGAAATTTTGCTTTTTTTGTC